>BCJU01000001.1:1661599-2378035 GCA_001600355.1 Meira nashicola | reverse complement strand
ATTTCACTTTTGTTACATAGCATTTACGCCTTTTATAACCATTTGAAAGATATTATTATACAGCATTTCACTTTTGTTACATAGCATTTACGCCTATTATATCTTGGCATATATATATAAGTATCTGAAAAGTAAATCTGAAAGCTATATAAAGTAGATTTTTTCTTGATCTAAATACTTCTTCTATATCCCTCTTTTTCTTTTCTATAAAAGTATGGCCTAGATGCCTTCTTTCTCCTTAGAGTAAGTATTTCTCTAGCCTTTCATTTCTTTAAATACTGATATTTAACTCTTCTCTTATATCTAGTCTATCTTTCTTTTATCAGTTAGATCTGATTATATAAACACTCGTTCTTTTTTATTCTCTCTTCTAGTAAGTTATAAAATATAATATACTTTGTAATTTTAACCGAAATCTAACTCCTCTCTTTCTTTTTATAATTATAGAATCAAAGCCCTTCATCTCTTGAGGTCTCTGGAGGTCTCTTGAGGTGGGGGCTAGGGTCCACTATCACCTTACGCAAAGCTAGTCTTATGTAAGATAGTCTACAGAATGCGTTAATTAATCGTGGCGTGTATGCGTGTGTCAAAGCATCCATCCCGAAAAGGAAAAAAAAACCTACACTCTTGTTACAAATTACCATCACACTCATTCACGCCCCGCATATATGGAGGGTTGATTCATTGGCTTTTAAAATGACGTTCGTCTGACCTAGACGTTTGCCTCTCTTTATCTAGACGACATCCATCATCGCCATAATGGTTCGCGTAAAATTGCTATGTGCTGATCGGCCATTTCAAATGGAAAATGCTTCCATGGCTGATGCAATCAAAGCAGCGGCCAAAAGATTAAGCTGCAAAGAGGAAGAAGTCGTGCTCAAATTCAAGGAAGATGGAATGTTGTGGGAAATTGAGGGTGAAGATACGTACAATAGCGCTATTGCCGATGGATGGAACATACATGCTGAGGTGGATAAAGGCAAACAGTCTCGCAAACGTGGCCGATCTTCGCAAGACTCAGAACATTCAACTGATGCTACGACTACACCGGCACCTTCGAAGAGAGTAGCACAATCCAGACCTTCTCAGCCAACAAACACGGTACCGCCAGGACCGCCGTCCAATCATGGCAAAAACGCACAACCTCGATCTCAATCATCACGTCCAAATCATGGTCACCCGGCGATGCCGCAATCACGATCCAAGACTTTACCTCTATCTACGCAAGATCAAATGCGAAGCAGTGGTCGCGCTTGGTCAGACAAAGACAAATCCTTACTTTGGATCAAATTGATAGGACAATTACGATCCAACCCACCCTCTGGTCCTACATATACCTTGGAAGAAAGGAGAGAAATATTCAATAGGATTTTGCGAAATAATGCGAAACGATTTGATGGACGTACTGCTGTCGTTCTGGAAGGAAGGATACAAAAACGTGTGGCTGATGCGAGGAAAGCAGGCCAAAAGCTTCCGGAACTTGTAGAATTGCTCTTTCCACATTCTCGTGTCACAGTTACAAAAAGCAAAACCACTCCTCAACCCAAAACCAACTCTCAGCCAAACAAAAATCGAGGAAGATCTGATCGACAAATATCCAATGTTGCTTCCGCCATTCAGAAGAGAACATCCGTTGACCTTGCTTGGGTGCAGTCCCGTGCAAACGGTGAAAGAGCCTCTGTTCCTTCAACTTCAACAGCAAGCGCTAAACATGCCCGTAGACGATACGAGAATGATGCCATTCGGGTAGAAGCTTTAGACATTCCTGGCCCTTCCAGAAGGCGAAGTGGTCTGGATAGCCTCAGTGTGATCGATGAGCCTGACAACGATTCAAATACACATGAAGAAGATGGTGAGAATGGCATGTCGGATGGGCCAAGCACATTTGAAACTGACGTCGATGATGGCCCTATCCCTTCTTCAAGTCGAACTAATAGCAGAGACCCAGGCGAGAATGTAGCTGCCGTCAATCCTCAAAGAGACTTTGGGAGCGGCAACAGCAGAGTGGGGGCCCAAAGTCCGTCTACCCATGGAACAATTTCAAATGATTCTCTATTTGTCCCGAGCTCGATTTCGTCTTTGGCGTATGAGCCAACGAGCGGGTCATCCATCAAGGAAGAGTATGAGATTAGTCCTTTGACACCTCCAGAAACACCGCGCGATAATCTACTTGAAGTGCGAGGAGATGCAGAGACTAGCAGGTCTACTTCACTTGCTCCTTCGGTGAAAGTAGAGGATGTGGATGTCTCCCGAGTTTCAGATATGCCGCCTTCAGTGGTTGCTTCAATTCGAGCTGATGACGTACGAAAGGAAATTACTTCAGCATTGGACAGGATCTTGCCCAACATTTCGCCCGACAGCCACATCAAATCTTGGGCAGATAAGCTGCATAGAAAGCTTTCAATTTCATGTTTTGTGGCCGATGCATCCGACGATACCCGATTCAATGCTTCCGAGTCCGCATATTGTCTTTCTGCAGCTCTGGATGAGCTCTTTCGATATGCATATGTGCGAAGCCAATCAGTACACGAACGTAGATTATTCATCGTGGCAATTGCGATGCTGTTCGAAGCTTTACATTCTAAAATGTACTTCTTGACCGGTTTTGAGGTTCTACTTTGCAAATTCTTTCATCAAATCCTCTTCGATGGGCCGCCGAATAGTATGCGATTCTCTGCACAACTTATCGCTTGTTGTAGCATTTTGATTCACCCATACGTTTACGACTCAATCCTGGATGGTGTCTTTATTCAACCTTGGACTAAGAAATCCAATCCAGCTCAACCAAAAACGAAACTTTCACCTTCTGAAACAGAACAAATTTTCGTTCGGATGGGAGAATTGATCGAAGGTTTGAATGTCGCTACTGTTGCCGTTCAACAACGTTCAGGCTCAAGAGCACTCGCAGAAAGACGAACGAAACCGATTCGATTCGGTTTTCGATCTTGGAAACGAGTGTTTGAAGAGACCCAATGTGATTCCAACATTTCTTGGCGTACACCAACACTTTTACAAGATGTGAGACAAGGAATGGAAAAGTGGAATAAATTACCGATTGCCATTACTACAAAAATCGTCAATCAGGATGAAGGTCGTTCTTCAGCATCTACATCAAGAGAGAATATTAACATGAGTAAGAAACCGGTTCACTCTTCTACCACTACTTCTACTCAAAACACTGGCCAGCAACGATCTTTGCACACTTCACCTGCTAGCAATACCCGCAGCAATCAACAATCACAATTATTCTTAGGACTTCCGGATTTCTCTCAATCTTTCTCGTATCATTAATCACAAGGTGGATAGGAATGACTATCGTTACAGTGTTCCTTGTCTGCTTTATATGTACAACATCATTATCTGTATGCTATATTTCCATTGTATTCGTAATAATTATAGAACCTTTTTCAGTACAGTTGCAAAGAGGAAGGGAAATAAATCTCTAAAGGTAGGGATGGTAATTGTACACGAACGCTTCCTTAATTCGTAGCATTAACATTAACGGTCTCCATCGGATCACTTTCCTCGCTCAATTTTGAAATCACTGGCGGTGTAGGAGCTAAAGTATCTCCTTCTACTGCTTGACCAATGCGTGCTTTGCTGGGATGGTTCTGAGATTGTGATTCTTCTGCGCCATTACCTCCTGTAGCCAATTGAACTTGAGAATTTGTCATAAGTGTTTGTGCGATTTCCGAACCTCCGTTACCATTCGTGGCTGTTCTTCCGTTCAAATAAGGATGATTGACATTCAATTGACCATTTCCTTCATTACTTTCAAGTTGAGAAGGAGGATTGACATCAGCCAATCGTTCTACACGTTCTCTATCGCGTATTTCACGCATACGCTTTTTACGATCACGTTCAGAAGAGGCTGTCATGATTCCCATAGCAAAGCCAGCATGACCAAAGAATTCCTGAAGAACTCTTGAAATTTCTGTTGGCAAAGATTCACGACCTAAAAGATCTACTGCTAACGGATAAAACGTTCTCACAAGCGAATCACGATCTAGTCCACTGCGTGTTACGGCTTTTTCTTCCCCTTCTTCATCCTCTTTGCGATTGCTATGTTGTGCTTCTAAGAGACTGCAAAGGCCAGATAATACTTCTACGACCACAGGTGTCCATGCGGTAATGTTACGTGCTTGAGTTTCAATATCAAGCGGCAAATAAGATACCAAGATATCCTCGCTTAACGGAACAAGCTTGTCGGATACCATCGCTTTCATCTTTCCCCTAGTGTCTCGATGCATCTTTACCAAGATATGAATTAAAGTAGCAGCTGAACTAGATTCTTGCTTGAGTAAATTGGGTAATTGTCTCATAAATCCAACTTTCCATAAAGCTGTTCGTAATTCTTTATCTGCATTGAATTTGCGACTGAATCGGAAACTGTCTTCCAAAACGCCCATCAAACGCAATAATTCATGACTTGGTATAAGATCATATACTAACCCTTTGCTTAAAAGGTCATTAGTCGTTTCGATCAACAATAATTGCAAAACACACTTAACAATGATTTGCTTGAAAGCACGTCTTCGTTCGGATTGAGTCATCGGAGCTGCCGCAATAGCAGCCTTTTCTGGTCCTGCACTTGTTGGTGAAATGACGCCTTCAAGTGAAGCAAAATTACCTTCTACTTGAGCAGATTGAATAGGTGGAGAAAGAGGTTGAGCTTGCATGGGTGCCGAATCATTGTTTTGTTGTTCAGCAACGGAAACGCTAGAAATACTAGTGGAAGGGCTGATTGAAACATGTTCTGCACGCAAAGTAGGATCGAACAATTGTACTGCTGTGGTAGTCTTGAACAATTGAACAAATGTGTCTACCACTTGACTCCAACGTTCTTCATTCAATTTGCGTACATTCTTTTCCAATAATGCTTGTAAGCAACTAGTTCCAATTCGAGCCAAAGTATCATTCTCTTGACAAATACAAGCACACAATAGATCCAATAAACCGGGCAACAATCTTTCCAAAGTACGGAAATAATGTGTCCATAAATCGATCAAATTACGCAAAGCTTGAATCATTGTTGTAGAAAGCCAAACGCTCATATCCTCTTGCGTACTGAAACGTGTGACATCAGATCGAGAACGTAAAACGGCAAAGATTGGGAAGAGAACTTCTTGGCAAACTGTATCCCAGAAGTCTAATCTGAACGTTGTACCATGCTTCTTCAAGATTTCGAAAAGGGCGTCCAAAGCTACCCGTCTAACTTCTAGATCATCACCGTTCATAATGATATCATAAAACGCAAATAAAGCAGGGAACCAAAAGCGAACCATAGGATCATCAATCATTGGTGTGGTTGCAGGAGGAGCAGGTTCAACGTCTGCATCGATTGGACATTCGGGTACAGCAAGCATTTTTGGCACAACTCCACGTAACATGGATACACTCTGAAGTGCAACTCTTTGAGCGTGAGATGCTTTGGCGAAATCGGTCAAGCAGACAGTTAAATCAGCAAAAGCGCCAGCAGTAAGAATTTCTCCAAAATGGTCGGCATTGAGCTGCCTAACAAGTTCGAATGCATATGATGCAACTCGTTCAGATGCCTTTGATGCTGCACCTAACGTACCGAACATCGTACGCCAACCTGATCGCATATTATGAATTCTGCTTGCCATCATTTGTTGAAGGCATTGCAAAACCAACTCTTTTGCTTCTGAAGATCGATTGTTTCGCATCGTGTACTCAAATGGTTTAAGGAAATCTTTTTGAAATTTGAAATGAGGCAATTCTTCCTTTTCCAAGAATCTGTTTGATAATTGACGTAAAGAATCCAAGCCGAAACTGGAAACCCTTCCATTTGAATGTGTGCAAACGGCATTGAAATGATTGCCCAAAATCAACCAGATATTACTCCATTCCATACGGATACGGTTCATGTTGTAATAACTAATTTCGACCAACTTTTGCAAGCTGAACAATCTTGGATTATCAGATGACATTCCACTAGATTGAATTTCCTCCCAAGAAACATCGGATAATGCTTGAACAAAGTCAACGATAGCTGTACCTGATAATAATGGGGTAGAAGAGAAGACACGATCAGCAGCAACAGTAACTTCACTTGAAGCACCTGCCTGTACAACCTCTTCCTTTGGCAAAGTTGTCGTTCTTGGATTAGACGATTTTCTGGCGGCTGAAGCTCTTCTTCCCAATTCTGGTAAAGATCGCTCATCAACACCACCGCTAATCAATTGGAAGCGTTCCAATTGTGATACACATGTCAAAACTTCGTGCCAGCTTCCTTTGAGATAATTGCCTTCCGTTAATGCGATGCCCAATAAAGCTTTAATAGCTTCCACATTTTTGCCTTTCATTTCTCCTAAATTATTCAAGAAAGTGAATTTGGCCAACGTGGTCACAAATGCGTTCCTCTCCAATTCCATACCGAACAAACAAACAATTCGAATTGCATCTTTGAAAGCATCTAAGCATAATGCAACCACTTCCGGATCGTCAGTCTCTTGTAATGGTCCACTTACACCCGATAAGAACGCCATCCATGCGACTTCGAACATTGGTCTAACGTGCTCGAAATGACTTGCAGAGTAAAATTGTTCAGCTGCTGCTCTTTGTTGAGGATGAATGCGACGTTGTGTGCGTACCATGGTTCGGAATAAAGCTTCTGTTTTACTTGCCATCGATTCAGATTGCAAGACATATGCTTCCCTCTGTAAATCTCTTCCTACAGCAGCGATCGCATTAGCAAATCCACCAGCATTTTGACCTGTTGTAGGGGTGGGTAAAGCAATTTCGTCCTTCATCTTGATTTCATTCTTTTGAATTTCATCGTAAACACCAGCTAGGTATTCGTCGGCCAAGTTTTTACCATCATCAATACCAGAATTGTTTTTAATGAAATCTTGCAAGGTCATTCTATGTTTAACTTGTGGATTGTGAGCATCTGTGTTCAGCATCACGACCGAATAGGCAAACACATAGGCTGTATCTGCATTGGCAAACGCTTTTGGATTTCCAGACATGTATCTTTCAGCGAATTTGAGCATAAATCGATCGATCTTTTGCGATTCACCTGGCAATCGGAATGCATGTAAAAATTTGCGCAAAGCATCAGTGAAAGACATACGCTCAAAATTGATCAAATCAGCAAAAGCGTGCATATAAGCAATGTTCTCTGTATCACCTTCTCCCAAGTATTCTCCAATTTGCGCTTTATTGAGACCATCAGTATACAACAAGAAACGTGCAATGTGAATAGGCTCTCGGGAAGGAATAAAACCTTGTTGAACCAAGAAATCAATTCCACGCTTTGGCTTAAAGTTGAACCTCTTGATACCTTCCATTAGCATCGTTTTGCGTTCTTTGGCAGTTTCAAATCGGGTTGGATCGTCGATCGGTAGGTCAGGTGTATTCACGCGGGAAAAGTCTGGTGTGCTCGAATTCATAATTGCAGAAGATGCTATATTGGGAGTCATAGATCCTGAATCATTCCTTGAATGCTCATTCGCTTTTGCACTTCCATCGCCGCGACTGTAACCACTTCCACGAACATCGAAGCTTGCACGGGCAGGAGAAGCAGATCCATCAGCCGAACCACCATTAGGTTGAACAGCATCGGCTGGCATAGCAGACTTGCCTGACCAAATCACAAGAGATCGTAAAACGGAACAAAGACTTTCCAAGCTCTGTCTCTTTAATCGAACTTCAATAGGTTGTCCTGCTAGACTTTGGCTGATTTCTTGTACACCTGCTTCATTAGGATTGGCTGTGCTTAGTGTAGGTGGGATTGTCGGTGCATCATTCCTTCCACGTCCACTGGAAGATGGTGTGCTAGAATCAGCATCCTTTTCCGATAATGATCCTGGCATGATGTGTGTTTGTGCAAGCCTGCTGATGACATTGATCAATCTTTCGTAAATGTTATCCAGAGCTGTTCTGTCACAATCATAATTTAGGTAAATCTCCACCAAAGCTTGAGGATCACGACAAAGTCGAATAAAGACAGTCAAGAGAATAGATTTTTGCTTTGCTGTCGAATTGCGCATTTCCAAGATTGGCAAAAAGATTTCATTAATCAGAACTTCGATTTCCTTTTTCATCTTTGTTCGCATTTCACTTAAAACGATCCAAAAGATCTCGCAAGATATCTCAAATACTTGATTAATGCTAGAAACAGCATTTCTACTCAAGCTTAAGCAAAGATATTGTTTTGTGGCATGAACGAATGGAGTTTGTTCACCTGTTGATGCGCTGTGTATGATCACGCTTGGATCTGTGAATACACTTATGTGAGATCGAAGGATCGTCAAGATTAAATGCATAGATAGAAGTTTGGATCGCATCGCCTGAGATTTGAGATCACGTTCGCTGTCTGCACTAACAGGTTTCATGCTCAACTTGCACAATGCACGCAAAACCAAGAAAGCGTCTTTGACAAACAATTCAGACTGCGTAATATTGTAATGTTGCATCAAGGCTGCACCTGTATCACGTTCTGATGCACCTTCAAATGATGCTCTTCCTTCAAGAGATTTGAGTGTTACCTTTTCACTTGTTATCTGACGATCTTGAGATCCTTGTGTACTGCTTTCTGCGTGACCTTCTTCCTTTCCATCATCCAGTGGAACATCTTCTTCTCCATTCTCGCCCTTTCGATTGGCGGCCTCCCTATCCTGTTCATCATTGCGTCTGATCGGAGTAAGGGGTGGTTCTCCTTCCCCTGTAGAGCGTGTAGGGCTAAGTAATCCATTTCCATTCGCGTTTCCTTCTGCTCGTTGAGATCTTGGAACCCGCCCAAAGACATGATGTACCATTTGCGTCAATACACCTTGAGCAACAGCTTGTGTTGCTGTACTTTTCGAGTGCAAGAAGATATTGTATACCGTTCTTACAGCTTTAAGCAAACTGGATTGATGAACATGCACACTGGTAGATAAGACGACAGCAACAAGAGCTTTGATGATTTGCAATTGAGCTTTCTCATCTACGCCTTCATAAAAACTTTCGCAAACAGTTGAAGTGACCACATCCGAAAGGGCTTCTTCATCATTCTCTTGCGTTGGCGCATCTTCCGCAAAGAAAGAGTATGAAACCAATTTGCCCAAACAATCGAGTGCTACTACAATCAATGTTGTATTTCTCGTTTGACATGCCAATCTCAAAGGTTCGAAAACTACTCTTGGATCCATTTCAACTCCTGGCGCGGGAGGCTCTCCTGATTCTGATGATGCGTTGGCGCCTTGTTGCTGTGTAGCACTTCGTACCAATTCCAAAGCTCGCAGAGCAGCCTCTCGTAAAGCTTTAGCAGGTGGTTTGTTACCTTTTGCTTCTTTGCTTGCTGCGATTTGTTCTAGAGCTGATACGACAAATACTGCACTTCCCTTGTTCAAAGATCGTAAAGATGAGCGAGAATGTACTGTTGAAGTTGTACTTGTTACCGAAGACCTTCTCGATCTACCTACAACGCTATGTTCAGGTGAATCTGTAGATTGTAATTGTGAATGCGCTCTTGAGGAAGTGGAAGCATGTGTATCAGCAGCTGCATGACTTTCACTTTGGGCGACGGCGTGCTGTTCGTTAGATTGTTCTGATGGTAGCGGAATTTCTTTGGCAGGAGGTGTTGGTGCATCTGCCAATTCGATCGTAGAATCTGGATCTGCAGACACATCCTTCGCTTTGGCATACTGTTCTCCATCATCATGCGAAGTGATAGAAATGTCAGGAACATTGCTCATTTCATGACTTTCATCTCCGGTATATGATTGTTCCCCACCACTTACGCTGTGTTCGATTATGGAAGATTCCATTGTTGATTCTGAGCCTGTATTGTTTCCTTCTGGGGTTATTGGCCCATCATCTTGCTTCACCACATCTTCTGCTCCTTCTTCGCTTTGTAATGATGGCAAAGCAGAAGTTCCAATGATAGGTGTTCCGCCGCTTGGAAGTTCCGGCTTTCCCTCTATAGGAACAATGCTATCGCTCATGATGGCCAAAATGCTATTTGTTCGACTTTATCAAAGAGTCAATCACTTCTCTTCCTTCTTCTTCTTCGTCTCTCAGTGAATAGAGGCGTAAACGATTCGGCAAATTCAGCGCCGAAGCTCTTTCCTTCTTTGGTTTTTCCCCTATTTCCAATCGTTCAAATAAATGTCGAATTTACACCAGTAGGCCGCACCTAGCTTATGACTATGACGAATGTTTGATCGATTTAATAAGTCAATGCGAATAAGAAATCGCAATAAGACTTGCCGTACGTATACTATATCAATCGAGATCGGAATAAGAATGATCTCTTAAGAAACGTGTTGGATTTTTATTTTTATTTTTGGTTTCCTTTGCCAGTGGCTTTAAAGCCTCGCACGCAAAGCCTTTCTCTCCTTCTGCACTATTATTAGCAAGAGATATGCTAATGAAAACCCTGTATGCGTGCAAGCAAAAATCCAGCGAATAGTCTATTTTGCACACGCGTTACAGCAGCTGAATTCAGAAGGAACACAATTGACAAGCTTTATGCAGACGCTTAAGATTCAACACCGCTCTGAATCATTGTTTCAGGGAACGCTCGAGCTTCTTTTAAAACCTAAGAATGTCTCTTACGCACTGTACCGTGTAAATAAGATGTATGAATCTCTTTTCTCGGAAAATCTGGATATGCATAGAGATTCTCCTCTCTTTCTCCTTCTCCCTTTCACTCAGACAAAGCTATCAATGACACGTTGATCTATTATTAAGGATATAGGAAAGCTAGTGTTTCGTACAAATTTTGCTAAATATTAGTTATTTTAATGATTTGCTATCTCGAATTCATGCTCGATGATGCGGAAAAAAGGAAAGACAAAGGTGTAACGATTAAAAATGCTGCGAATGCATAAAAGTGAAACGTTTATTCTGTATCATATCCTTTAGGATTCTTGCTTTGCCAATTCCATGTATCGCGTGACATATCGTCCAAACTATACTTTGCTTTGAAACCTAATTCTTTTTCAGCCAAAGATGGATCAGCGGTCAAATCAGGGACATCTCCCAATCGCCTTCCAACAACTTCGTATGGGTATTCGTAACCGCTAACCTTTCTCATTGCTTCAATCATGTTGAGCACGCTCAATCCTTTACCTTTTCCTAGATTGTATGCCTTGAATTTGCCTGGAGTGGTAACATCGTGGAATTTGCTGTCATCGTCGACGGCATCCAATGCATTAACGTGACCGCCTGCCAAATCCATAATGTGAATGTAATCACGCACACATGTTCCGTCTGGTGTTGGGTAATCGTTACCAAACACTTTCAATCCTGGTTCGCGGTATTTACCGACAGCCATTTGTGCCAATAAAGGAAGCAAATTTCCTGGCTTACCACGTGGATCTTCACCGATCAAACCGGAAGGATGAGCACCAGCAGGGTTGAAATAACGCAAGCTGATCGAACGGAAAAAGTCTGGATGACCGTCACATACATCTTTGATGATCAATTCGGCAATTTGCTTTGTACGGCCGTAAACACTTTCGGCTTGCATTGGAGATGATTCGGGAATTGGGATTGTCTTTGGAGTTCCGTAAACGGTTGCTGAACTACTGTAAATCAATCTTCCGCAACCGGCTTCTTTCATTTCTGCCAACATTCCGATCAATCCGCTTGTATTGACTTCGTAATAATCAATTGGTTTCGAACTTGATTCACCGACCGATTTCAAAGCTGCAGTCAAGATGATAGCGTAAATGGCATCAGAACCAGAATACTTTTGGAAAGCTTTCTTGAATGTAGCACGATCACGCATATCGCCTTGAATAACGTCAATCTTGCATGCATCACGATCTTCTTGAGGTGCATCTTTTGGCAAAGCATCTAATGCAATCTTTTCGACACGTTCCAAAGCAGTACCGAATGAGTTGCTATAGTTTTCAATTACGGTTACCTTGTAACGACGTGTCAAGAGACAGCATAATACAACATGGCTACCGATGTAACCTGCACCACCTGGGATCAAGATACGTTTTTTATCGACCATTTTGAAAAGGAAAAGATGATGAGATTGGTTGTGAACAAAGTTAGGCTTTGGCTTAGGTGACTGAATGGGTTGCTCTTTATACGTTTGCGAATCATTTGAGTGTAAATTTTGTTGAATAAAAGAAGATCGGAAAGAAAAGGCAAAAATGACGTTGGTGAGTAATCGTGATTGAAATGAAAAGACACAGTTCAGGTCGGCCGATTATTTTCCAAGTTGAAAGAGCGGACGGATAATCGGACCGAAGTAAAAAGAGGCGTAATGAATATGACGGCCAAAAAGGGATGAGTGAAACGGTTATTGCACGATGAGATAGATGGTAGCGAAAATGGTTGTGAGGGTTTGTGAAAGAAAAAAAGCGAGTTATTGTCAGTACATTTCATTCATAGTCTTTCAGCCTAGAAGATATTATCTTCATATCGGAGTGAATGTGACCGGACGCCGCATTGCTTGTGTTCCACTCGCAAATCCGTCATATACACATGTATGCGGCGGCGGCGGCGGCAGTAGGGACAGGTTGAAATACTCACAAAATTAGAATTGAAGGATCGATGATAGAAAGAGAGAAAGGTGAAAAGGATTAAGATGTTAGGTACATTTGATCTATGTTGTAACCTTGTTTCTGAGTTGACATGCATCCGAAAATGAACCTATCTTCTTGTCAAAGTACGCTATTATTCCACGACATGTGTATTCCGACGCTTATGAAGTTGCTTCTTTCCCAAAATTTGTGAAATGAACGAATGTGGCAAATGAGCGGTACTTTTTTACTTTATTCCAAATGAATCTTTTGTTTTTGTCTTGCATTATTGTAGGCGTACGAACAGAGTTTTCAAACTCGTGTATGGCGCGGGCGCGGCGCACGTCCATTTATTTTTGGCTCTGAAGAAAACATGTATGCACATATACATAGTCTACGAATTCGGTTGCACTGCTTTTATCCGTTCCAGCAAAAAAAACTTAAGGTGTTGATCTTTCTATTATGCGAATTGAACGTGCCTCGGATCAATGTACCTTAACTAACACTGGCGCACGTACGAAATCCCCATCAAAATTCATTCCTCGGAACAAATGTATGTACGCACATAATTTACACCTTTCCGTGGCCGCCGCTTTCTTTGTTTCAGATCACCGAAAGTTTTGATTTATTTTGTTTGGAGAAATAAAATTCCCGACTGACAAAAGAATAAAATAGGCTCAGGCGCAGCGCAGCGCATAGGCAGTATTAGCCGTCTCAACACAAACTCACGAAGGACGCGTGCGTGCCTCCGAGGAAACCGTTAAAATCGTGCACGTGGTATTGTTCATCGTCGGTTTATTCTAGGATATTATAGAATATCATATTCAACTCTGCTTCTCCTGATAAAATTCACTGAACTATTATTTCGATTTCTTGAAATAAAATACATCCTTCAGTTAGATTTTTACTCGTATGCTTTCCAACTCTTAAATCCTTTGCAGAAATACTCGATTGTGTTTAAATATAAACAATAAAGATAAATATCATATATTCCACAAATTCGTAAATATTGCTATAACCAAACATCACAGCATTCCACCATTAATTCAAATTGATGTTAGAAATCAAGCACATTTTTATCCGGCTATGTTTTCGAAATATAAAGGAGTTCACGGAAGAAGATGCCACCCCTCCTTTTACGATGATCGGGAGCAAAACCCCTTTCTAGCACATAAATAAGGGGTACTATCAGAAGATCATATAAATATAAAGTGGATTTCGAGAATTCTGTTTGTCCAAAACGTCCTACTCTTTCTTACCAATATAAATCAGCAATATGGTAAGTAGAAAAAAAAAGACTGATTAAGCAAAGTATACGTCATCACTCTGACACCTTTTTTTGTTTGTTTCGTAGACACTAGCAATATATAGAGAAGAATTGGCGGAAATGGCAGGTGCATTTATTATTATCTTATTTGGAGCTGGAGCTCAATGTCAATCACAACTTTATCCTGAAACGGGTAGCTTTATTCAAACTTTGATTGGTTGGGCAGCAGGTATTTCTATCGGAGCTGCAATCTCTGGACCAATTTCGGGTGGTCATATCAATCCAGCCGTAACAATTACAATGGCAGTATTTCGTAGATTTTCATGGAATAAAGTACCACGTTATATTTTAGCTCAAACGATTGGTTGTACGTTAGCAACTTTTGTCGTTTATTTTGCTTATCGTGATGCTATTAAATTATTCGAAGGAGGTCATAATGATTTATTGTTAGAAAAACATTCAATCATTGGCAATTTTATAAGTATACCAAATAAAAACCTTTCAAGTTTAAATGTTTGGTTAGACGAATTCATCGGAACGGCAATCTTGGTCGGAACTATCGCTTGTCTTTCGGATACAAACGTTCATATAGGTTCAAATATTTCTTTTCATCTATTTATCGTCATTTCTGCAATCGCAGTCGCTTTTGGATCACAAACTGGTTTCGCAATCAATCCTGCGCGCGATTTAGGTCCAAGGATCGCACTTTCTCTCATGGGATATAAAGACTTATTTTCCCATAATGGAGCTTATTGGATTTGGGGTATTTGGTTGGCAAATATTCCTGGCGGCCTTTTTGGTGCTTTGATGGCCGACTTTTTCATCTATACAGGGTTTGACAGTCCACTTTATACAATCCTCGGTCGATCAACTGCATTACCACTTTAACCTCTCTTAGACTCTTAGCGTATCCCTTTATTCATCTCCTGAATTCTCCTTTTCTCCTAATCATAAACTTTTTTCTACGGCCAATGAGATAAAGTTTCGCATCAAGGATCGAATAATATACAGGTCTTTCATTTCTTTTTTGGCACTTTGATGCGATATCTATCAGTGATGTGATTGAATGCTCTATCTACCGAGCATCGAATTGAAGCTGTAAAAAGAGGGAAAGAAATGATTAATCTTCTGCATCCACCTGCGAACAGAAAAGCTCAAAATCCACCAAAACAACAAACTCACCATTCTGTTAGTCCTTTTCTTGTACATGATACGATGACCGCATTCACGACATCTAATTGGCTCTCTAGGTTTGATTTCGTTGATAGAAGCACATTCTGCGAAAAGTAGGAAATGATCGACTCTTGTCAATATAACTAACACATGATTAACCAACGAACCTTCATATTACCTACCTGCACAAATGTATTCCATAGGAGGTTGAGGTCGTATCATTCCTGAACCATAAGAGCCAGCATTGTTGCCGCCGCCACCTTGATAGCTCATTTTTGATTGAACTTTGGCAAGGTAGTAGTAGTTCAAAGCAAAAAGTTGTAAATGCATACGATATTCAATATTATTCACAGAAAAACTTAAAAAACGCGTTTGAAGTGCTTATGTAATTAATCTTTTTATACCTCCCTATACGCATTACAGCGATTGCGCGTTTCTGCTCAGCGCCTGCCCTGTTTGTCCGTCTCAGACTTCATGTTCAAGCAAGTCAATTCACTGTTTATCCTTGCAATCTCCTTCACAACACACTTTAATGACTTCAACTAGATTCGGATTCACAAATAAATAATTATAATGTACAACGGCGGTCTTACTTAGAGTGGAGAGAGGAAGCCCAACATAAAAACAGTGGACTTGACCGCTGAACAATTGACAATGGTTATAGATTTAACCATAAGGAAAGAAATGAAAAGGAGAGAGAAAAGAGATATGATCGCGCGATAGGAAAAACAACGCTTTGACTAGATTCGGTATAAGTCGAAAAGGTGTCGTAAAAAGTCGATTCGTTAAATAAAATTTTTAAATGTGTCAAAAATGATCCCGTAATTCATTTTGACAAAAGACCGCGTATGAATGTTTTGATTTCAATTGCTTTTTTAATTTCTTCTGGTGACTTGAGGTGGATTTTTGGATTTTTCAAGAACGAGAACGTTTCAGGCTAGGTACTCCTGAAGCAGCACCGCTATGCACAGATGAAGCTCCAGTAGAGTCGGTACCAGAACCTGAATTAGAACCTGAGAAAGGTGTGGGCGATGGACTGATCTCACTATTGCTATTTGAGTGACCGTTGCTAGTGAATCGGTTCATAACAGGCAACTTTGGAACAGCTGGTTTAGTCTTTGATGGACTGTGTGGAATACCAACCGTGATTCGATTGCCAGATGAAAGTCTGCGTTGATGAGCACGAACTTCTTCGCGTAGCCGTTTATTTGCATTCTTCAATTGATGTAATTCGAATACCCAACTGCTAGATCGGAACGTTGACAGCTCTCCAAATACAGATCCAGCAGCAGGTTCTCCGATTTTCAATCCTGCAGCTTGATTAGCTTGTGCTTCCGCCAAGGATGCCTCTTGACAGTAAATGGCATCTTTTTGTAGATTAGCAAAGTCTACCGCATTGGATTTCTGCGTGTAGACGAAAACGGCAGGAAGAGTTGAGCCTCCTGCAGTTGAAGGAATCACGGTCGAAATTACCATTTGCGAAGGACCTCCAATGCCATTAGTCATAAGGTGAGGAATGGCAGATACTTGCGTAGATGACAATGCACTAGTCATAGATCCCATTGCTTTTTCATCTATAATGTCCTTCAAATGCTTTCCCGTTAGAGCAATGTTGTGCTCACTTGTTGGTGATCCACCTTCAACGACACTTGTTACATTACCAGATGTGCTCAAGATCAAACCGTTGACAGACGATTTGAACCAAAATCCTGGAGCACGGCTATTGAGAGATCTGCGTGCTTGATCCCATGGCAGATTGTAGATCGGGCGAACCCTACCGGTGGAAATAACGACTTTTCTGCCTTTTCCTTGTTCCAAATGGAGCTTACCGACATTTTCGATCCATTCATGACCGTGATCCTTGTGTTTCATGCGCATGATCAAATTAACTTGTGGACCGGTCTGACCAGCGCCTCCTTTGGTTGGTGGATTGACAGTACCATCAAAACGTGCCCAATGCCGTGCAGCTGCTGCAATACTAGCATTGCTCGTTGAATCCTTCAATTCACGGAAAACGGGCACAATATCAGATGGATGACAGAATTCACTGATACTCTTTCCTACCAATTCTTCTGGTTTGTATCCAAGGATTTTTTCCACGGAAGGAGAGACATACAAAAATGTTCCTTTCAACGACAATACATGCACGATGTCATGACTATTTTCCAATAGAATTTTAGCCCATTTAGAAGACTCTTCATTTCCACTGGTCATGATTTCTGCCAATTCTTGTGCAAGCATTGCCTTTCGATTGGCTTCGGTTTCTATTGGATTCGGTACTGAAGGCGGTTGTGTTTGATTCAACATATGCACAGATGGCATCGCAGTGGGCGAGCTATAATTGACGACATAAAGACCGTTGGGTTTACGTTCGATAACGGCACCCGGTTGTTCGACAAGATCCACTTGAAATCCAACAAGATAGACTGGCTCTTGACTATCGCCCCATGTAATAGGGATTATAGTTACCAAATTGATAAAAGGAGATCCGTCACGGCGATAATTGATCAAACTTGTTTGGCATTCTTGCATGCGCGTTACGTGCTTCTTGATGTGACGAACGGCGCCATTATCTGTATGAGTACGTTCAGTACCTTGATCGACGATTCCATCAGGTGATTGCAAAAATCGACAATTGCGACCGATGATATCGGCGCGATCATATCCAGTCAATTGACAGAAAGTATCACTGCAATGTACAATCGGTTGGTCGGGATGTTGTGCATCAGAGACCGTGAATGAGCATGACAAATCTACCGGACCAATTTCAATTTTAGGGTTTGGACGGGTCGCAACTTTCATCAGAGCACCAATTAGATCAAAACCTGTTGCTGAATAAGCACGACGAACGAAATCGCTGTTGATATTATTATACTCGGGTGATCCTTGTGTTGCATGACCGTGAGGAACGTCGATAGATGGTATTGCTTGGTTGCCCGTAGGAAGAATATCACTGAAACTTTCCACGGTAGCAGATGTATCTGGAATATCGTAAGATATCTCTTCACTTTTATCGGGCTGCAATACATTACGCATTGCTGTTGGTTGATTGACGCCATAACCAGCAGCTACGCCCCGCCTTGATAAGCGGCGTCGTTCTTGAATAGTGAGCTCAGTTGCTTTCTTTGCGATATTCAACTTTGAAGCTTGACTAAGTGGGACGGAAGGGGAGCTATGACTTCCACCTTGACTACGTTGGCCAGCTCCACCCAATCCTGCAGGTGCACCTCCAGCCGCGCCTCCCATTTGTGGGAGCCAATGATTCATTTGCGCAACATGGTGAGCAGCGATGCTTGCACGGTAATTCGTCGTAAATCCACCGTCGAAGGTTTCCGTACCATTGATAGGTTGTGTCATGCTGACATTCATTGGCGTATCAGATGCAACAGATGGTCGTAGCATGTCTGAATCTTGAGAGCTGTTATTGGTAGTGGCATTCACACCATTATCTTCAAAACCGCGGCCGCTGTTAGCAGCCCAGTCTGGAAGAATACCAGTATCGTTGTAATTGATAGAATCTCCAAAGGAATTCTGAATATTGTCCAATGAATCGACCAGACCGTTGCTCATAGAATTGGACATGCCTGTACCTCCCATCATTGAGAAGGAGGCATCATTTCCACCTGCTGGTGAATTCAAAAAGGCGGAGAAATCAAAAGTGGGGGTTGTCTTTTCATTCATTTTGGCCAGAAAAGTGTTTTTGTTATTTTTTGTAGTGTGAGAATTTGAGTCGAAAAGGACGGTAGCGAAGTCGGATTGGACTTTTTGTAAAAATGGCGTAGCGAATTCGGACGCCTGTGAACCCTTTAATCGGAAACGAGATGGAGCTTCTGCTGACGTTTGTAGTCGAGAAATTCTGGCAATAATTGACGAAAATGCTGATCGTCAAAGCTTTACCAGATGAATGGCGTAAACTCTAAGTATATGCAGAGTAGTCAACTTGTAAAAGATGACAACAATATCCTTGATAGTCTTAGTTGAGACGTTAGAATTCAAGGATCAAAAAGAAGAAGATCGACCTTAGCGCAAATCGGAAGGTCATACAGAAGCTCGAAGCTATAGAGACGGAATGGCGGACAACAAGCTCTTAGATAGAACTTGTGATCGAAACGAGAAATAAACGAGAAAACGCCAAAAAAAAGTGGGGCGATGAGTGTCTTGAAATAGAATTTGTGATTGATCTTCTGTCAACAGATATTCAATGGTGAATTTCGGATAGTTGTGACCTAAAAAGCTTCGTTAATGGACAATGAAACCAATCAAGTAGAATGACTCCTTTTTTGAGAAAATGGCAGAGCGATTTCGGCTGCCGAAAAAAGAAAAAGAGAGTCAAAACACTGATGGAAAACGAACAAAAGTCGAAATTGACGATACGAAAGCGGTTGGCCGAACGTTTAAACGAAACCCACCCCAAGCGTGAAGATAATTAACGAAGAGTTCGAAATGAGACTACTTTGTTACTATCCGTTCAACACCAGGGGCGGTGTGAATATCGGTATAAAAGGAGGAGACCGTTGAGATGTATTTGATGATCTTTTGAATTTTGTTTATTCTACCTCGGATATCGACCTTAATTTCTTATATTGGCCGCGAGGTTTAAACTGAATAAATGCTGTGATGTGCAACTTTGGTCGTAAATGACAGAATTGTGTCGATGATCCAAAGATGGCCAGCTATAAAAAAAATTTGATGATAGTAATAAGTCAAGCACGCCACGGAGGGCGCGCAAAGTGATAAAATTTACACCGGGGCAGAAAATGAGTGTGTATAAATTCAGCGGTAAGCGCTGGAGTAAGAGTGCGCGCGCGCGCGCGCGCGCCGATGCACGCTTTGACTGTCGCTCGAAAAATCTCAGGGCACGCACGCGTTGCGCAAACTTTCTCATTTAGTCCTGTTTTTCAATTTGCATACGTAGACCGTAAAAGATATTTATGGATTACTCCAAACTCGTTAAAAATACAATAGATATGAAGGCGAACATAATTGGAGGGAACGTTTAAGGGTGAGTGCTTCGTGACAATGTTCTACGTCGTGAACGAAATAAACTACATCTTATCTCGAGCCTAATTATAGATGTATTTGTTGAGAGAGGAAATCAATCTGGCGCATCTTCCCTTCAATTCTTAGCCCCGGACCAAGACCCAATCCAAAGCGTTTACCCTGTCTTTTGTTAGAAAGGAGACTTTTACTCCCGTTGACGGTTCATGCCCCTCATTTCTCAAATTTGAGAAAATTTGGCGCAAAGAGCAACATGATGCAAGGGGAACTGTGGGAACCTCTATAGCGTGCAATATATCAGTGTGCACGGATCATAATTGGTTGATTTTAACCCGCATGTAGACTCATTGTCTCCTTGACAAGGACCCTAGGGTTTGTGCAGGAGGAGATTTGAAAGGGACGTGTTTTTTGATCTTTTTACTCGGGCGTAAAGCTTAAATAATCACTAATGCGAAATTACAAGTCCGCTTTTCTTATCACCTCTTCGTCATGTAGATTTTCACTTATTCGTGTATTCTTTGCAGCGTAGTGTGACGTCACTTTTAGATGAAGTTGCAGGGAAAAGAAGCTTTAAACTGATGAATTCAATATTCCCGTTGATCATCATTGCATGGACGAGCAATTCATTGCATGCCTACGTAGAAGTCAAGGTATTTCACAAGTCAAAAGACCAAGAAGCTGAGACGCATCTTATCTTTCCAACTATGAATTTATTTTCTTTTGATATTGTTTGTATGTATTCTAGATACATTGCCTACACAAGAATGATTAGAAATTGCGTTTATGCTTATGTAATCTTCGCTAAATGTGAAATCGCTGAGCGCGTCTTTTCGCGTTTAGCAATGTGTAATTTATGTACTCGGGCGACATATTTTGTGAGTTGGTCTTCTTGGTTCCACAACTTCACAATGGACGATCGAGCTTCCTCATCCACTCAATTTCCCGATCCATCATTACCCGCTCCTCCATTGCAAGATGATGAAGAAGGATTCACAGCTGCTCAATTGATCGAAAAGCAAGCTGAATTAGAGGAAGCAGCTAGACGAGCTGTACCGTTCAGTTTCACAAAAGGAGGTTGTACGTATGAAAAAGGTTATATTCGACAACCTATTTACGCTTGTAAGACGTGTGGTGGAGGTGGTGTTTGTGCAGGATGTTCGGTAGGTTGTCATGCTGATCATGAATTAGTAGAATTGTTTGCAAAGAGAAATTTTCGATGTGATTGTGGAACTCTTTCTCTTTGTAGAGGAAAAGAAGAAAAGGAGAAAACTTTATCACCTTGTTCTTTACGTGAAAAAAGTTTAAATTTTGCACCTCAAAACGATCAAAACGCATACAATCAAAACTTTGAAGGCCACTTTTGTCGATGCGAACGTGGAAAATCATACGATCCCGAAAAGGAAGAAGAGACAATGTTTCAATGTTTAGATTGCGAAGATTGGATTCACGAATCTTGTACATCTTTACGTCCGAATAATTCTTCAATAAATGCGTCAACTCGATCCATATCTGATGGACCTTTGGTGGATCATGAATCCTTCGAATTATTCATTTGTCATGAATGCATACAAAAGCCAACCAATGAAGTTTTACGAAATTATCTGGGAGCGAAAGGATGGATTATCTGTTTACCAGAAACTCCGAATCAGATTCTACCTAAAGAAATAGATGGTATAAACGCCATACCAGTCATTGCAAAAGGTGAAGGTTGGACGAGTTCTTGGAAGGTGTATGGTTTATTGAATGGTACAACATTGACGACGCAAGAGAAAGCTGAAATACCTTTGACTGCTACAACATCCAATGAAAGCGAGACCAAACGGAAAGCCATCGAAGAACCTTTCCAAAAGGAAGGAAAATCGGAAAAGAGAGCTAGAAAGGACATCAACGGTCTAAGCGTATTGGATAATTTCTCCGATGCGGACGATGAATCTGTAGGAGGAGCAGATGCACCTTTGATACCGGTAAATGCAGATAATTTGCAAGAGCTTGACATTTGTACGGAACCCGATTTGCCTTTATTTGTACAAGAACAAAACCTTGCACGATTGGATGTGTTTTTGACAGAATCGTTTCGAGATCGGATATGCAAATGTAAGAGATGTGAACCTGATTGGCTACATTTGCCTTTCATCCTTGCACCTGAAGAAACATATTCACCACCACAATCACAAGTTGAAGATGATGGTTTAGATGCAAGATCCGAAGCAGGAGGTTCACAAACATCTTCAACGTATGATTTAGGATTAGCAGCATTGAACAAATTACCGCGTGAACGAATGATGGAATCTTTACAAGCTTATAATAAGATGAGAGACGCTCTATTCGATCATTTACGTCCTTTTGCCGATCAAGGAAAAGTTGTCGATGCGGAAAGCGTTCGTGAATTCTTTAGAAAGCAAAAAGAAGGAAATGGTGCTTGACCCTATCAAAAAGGAATTTGACATTTTCATGTATATTAATGCACGCTATATTTTCATTAGCAATCTTTCATATCTTCATTGCCATCTTATCACCATGATCATTACAATTTCCACGTGAGAATTTTTTTTTTGAATTTAGCGTTCTCCACCCAATGAAAAAAACATTTTTTGCAGAAGACGCGTTTCCGGACCGACTTTAGATTTTTTCATTCTTCTTTTTCTTCTTATTCTACGAACCTCCAAAAATTCATCCTTCCAAAATGAATGATGAACCTCAACAGCCAGAAGTGGATGTTGTAAGGAGCAAAGATGAAGCAATTATCAACGGAGATCAAGCTGCGATAACATCAACTGATGTGATTGAAGCGATACCAAAGGCAGAATTCATTGTGAAGGAGGATGAGAATGAGAATAATGCACAAATAGATATTGGCAATGACACAGCACATACCATTGCACAAGCTGTTGAGGAAGTGATCTCAAACGAGATACATGATTCGATAAATGCTACATCTGAAACGCATACAATTGCATCCGATCTAGATATAATCAGAGCACAAATAGAAGCAGATGCAGAGACGCAAGAGCAAAGATTTACCGAATTAAACAAACCTATCACAGAAAATCATCCAGTATCATCCGGTCCACAAGAAGAATTACAACGCTTAAGACAGCTTGTTCTCGCTACACGTGGAAGCAAAGGACAATTGCCTCCAGGATGGGACGATGAGCCGGAAAGTGAACGATTTGGTCTAGGTGAACAAACACTGCCTGAAGGAGAAGGCAAAGGATCCGAAGATTTGGTTCAATCTGCTTTAAAGAAAGCAGATGTTGCTCAAGTGTCAGATTCTGAGGAAGATGAGTCATCCAGCGATGAGAGCAGCAGTAGTAGCGACAGTGTATCCTCTTCAGGCGCTGGTGTAAGGAATCAAAAAAGGAGAGGAAAGGTGGTGATAGAAAAAGGCTATGAGTCGGATGAAGATGGCGAAGGTGGTCCATCTGGAGGAGGAGGTAGAGGGCCAGCAACAAAAAATGAAGTTATTGAGCCAACTCTAGACGCACCTCCATATACCCTCGTCCCAGAAGAAATTGACATTCGTCCTTTGGGCAAGATTCATTCAATTGTTGATAGCGTCGTTGTTGTCTCACAAGATACAGGTAAAGCACCTGGACCACAAAGAAGCAATGGTTATCTGGCTCCTCCAGTTGATCGTACAGGCAGAGTTGGCGAGCAAGAAGGAGAATATAGCGTTTTGGATACTGGTAGCGTACTTGCATTCGAAGATCGTAATGTGCTCGGAGTTGTATACGAAACGTTTGGTTCTGTTCAAGCGCCTCTGTATGCCCTTCGTTATGCTTCCCCTGCCCATGTGAACCTTGACCAAATTCAGCTGGGCAAACCAGTATTCTATGTTCCAACGGGCAGCTCGTACATCCTCACACGCGCTTTAAGAGCAATGGGAAAAGGAAGTGATGCAAGCAATATTTGGGACGAAGAAATTGGAGATAATGAACAAGAATTTAGTGATGATGAAGCAGAAGCAGCTTTCAAAAAGAATCAAAAAGCAAAACGAAGTGCAAACAATGACAAAGAAGGAGGTAAAGGAAAGAAACGAAACGCCGAAAATGCATTTGCAGGTCAAAATGGCTCTCAGTCGAATGAAAAGTCATTTACAGTAAGACATAATTTGCCTGCTAGACCGATAGGATCCGTAATGCAACCGGCTATGCACAGAGATGCAGATTTGAGCTCGGCAACGAGATCCATGCCTTTGCCATATGATGAAGATGATCAAGCATCTTTTACGCCATTACCTGGACTAGAAGCCTCGTATGAGAATAACTTGCAATCCTATACTTCAGCTCCTACTGCAAGTACCCCCTCCTATCAACACATCAGACCTCGTGGCGGTTCATCACATGGAGTTCGTGGTCGTGGACGGGGTGGTGGTAGAGGTGGTATGACAGGTCATATTAATCCCAATGTCAACACCACAAGCTCGCCTACAACGGCGCATGGATGGAATGGTAGTATGCAAATGCCACAGATGCTACAACAGCAACAGCAACAAGCTCAATGGTCTGGTCAGGGCTATCCACAACAACAATGGCAAAATTCATATGGTCAGGTTTATCAACAGCAACCCTTTGTGACGAATCCACAAATGCAGCAATATGCCGGTTACACTGCTACTCAAGGATATCCTGTATACAATCAAATCGCTGGACAGCAAATTGTCGATTCTACAAACTCATACGATCCTTCTAAACCCTTATTCCCTTATGGTCAGCAGCAACAGCAACCACCAATACCCCAACAATCATCGCCTCCTCAACAATTTCCTTATGGACAACAGGAATGGTCCACATACCCATATCAATCTCAAAATGGATCACCGCCAACTTGATACAATGAAAAGAAATCATTAGCAAATAATCTACTGTACAGTATGTCGTAGGAAATCGTGTATTTTAATTGTACAATAATAAAGCATAAAGAAGTTGAGTATTTGATCAAGCTGCTGTGGCTCTGCCCTTCTTCGAGCGCCTCGGTGTGGCGGATTTGGTTGATGGAGTAGGGTTTGAGTCCTCATGTTGCGTCTGTGTTTCTGCATATACCCGTTGAGTGATCGGTCTGAAATCCTCTGGTCCTAGCATTTCCGATTGCGAAGTCATGGTTGATGCATCTCTACAAACAGGCATAGCACGAGGCATGACAAACTTTTGATTGTATTCGTTCATCACTTCGCCAGCGATCAATTCTTTATCTTTGACTAAAGCTGCATAGAAATAAACCAGTAATGCCGTTTGAGCGGAAACGAAGGCCATCAATCCTAAGCTGACAAACAGCATATACGCCTTTCCAGTGCCTGTATGATGACCTGTACGGGTATTTGCGATGTAGATCAGAAGATGTAAAGGAGAGTATAATGTAAAAATTCGTAATGATACCTCTGGTGCTTGCCATACATCAAGAGCATGCATCTGTTGGGCAAGATTGCCGGAAGAAGACTGCCTTGCTCCTGCTGTTCCTGAAGACGGTGGAAAGAAGAATCGCACAACAGCGCCGATATATCGAATCACCCGAATACGATATAATGCTTTCTTTGCTATCCATAGCAAACCAGTGCTAAACTTGTGTGCAATTTGTCCAGATGCCTCTAGCATAATCTCAAGAATTGGCTTTCGGTACGTTGCACCCACTTCTGCCACTGGTAAATCGACCAACTTTGCATTTTCACTTTGTAATGACTCCGTTGTAGACTTGAGCCATAAATGGTACCTTCTGCGTGCGGTGAAAAGGTGATAGGCATTGGATGCAATTGCAACGATTACAGAGAGTAAAATCAGATTTGCAGACCATCGCCATGCTGCATCCTGTTGTTGTTTCTTACGCATTGAGAGACTGCCTGCCACCCCAGCCTGATCATTTCCGAACAAAGAAGTATTCTTTCTACCGAATCTACCTTGCCCATTTCCTGAAGTAAGACGTAAAGATCCTTCTGGATGCATGGCCAAAATCAATAAGCTGATAACATGTAATGCAACACCGAGCGGGTAGCCGATTGCAGGATTGCCAAAGTCTAAATATTCACTAAAAATGATTTGATCATACCAAATCGAAGGGAGCTCTTGTACTTTTTGTTTTAATGACTTTCTTCGCACGAATCGTGATGCTTTCTTCGTTTGATTTGGCGTTGACAGTTGTTGATCAATCGAGGTATCAGCACTTGAAGATTGAGATTGCTGCACACCATGTGAGCTCATTCGCGGTGAACTTCGTGCAGCTATTCCTGGACTTCCAAATCCGGCATTACGACGATAAGAAGCGTATGTTTTAGGACTTGAAGGATCTAAAAATACGGATTGAGAAGTGTTTGGTGTTCCATTTCGACTTACTGTTAATAGACTAGACGAGGTACGCCCGATTGGATGTTGACTTTTATAAATATCATAAGGCGTTGCGGGTGCTTTCATTGAAGGGGAAACTTGAGAAGCATTATTGAATGAATTGCGAGCAATCCTGCCACGATTAGGAAGAGGACTCGTCATTTTTGACGTGGTGAGTGGAGAACAACACGAAAAAAAAATGAATGTGTAACGCGTTTTTAAATTAAATAAAAAAGGTCAGCTGCAAGGCTGTCCGCTTGTTTACTAGAAGTCAAGAAGAAAGATTGCCTCGCACAAGCCTTTCTCCGCATGTATACCTCTTACAATCATCAATGTGCTCCCGCCAACATTAGAAGATGAAGAACAGACTACTGAATCTTTCAACGGCATGCACTTTGCTGCTCATCATCATTCTGCAAATCACATCTGTTGTCCAAGCACAATTCTTTCAACACATGTTTGGCGGAGGTCAAGCATTTGAACAGAGAGAGCAAGAAGTGCCACCTGTAAGTGTAAATAGATGTCCATTTGCGAATATGAGACAGACAATACTAACACCATTTCTTTCACCCAAAAGACTGGCGACGGCAAATGGTTTGACGATCGTGTACAAGCAGGTAAGTTGATGAGTACGTAATTATTAAACATTGTGAAGGCTAAATGTTGTCTCTATCTTTAGCAACGTGCTCCAAATTCCTTTGTCCCAGAACATTATCTTGTGTAGATAAACCAGCACATTGTCCATGTCCATTCGAACAACAAATTCGATGCTCCTACCCGGACGGTCAAACGGGAAATTTCGAAGAAGGTGGATTTGTTTGCGTTCAAGAGCCAAATTGTGATCGGATCAACCAATTGCGTCGCTTGGGGGAAAGTTTCAAAATGAGTGATCTTAAATGATGCAATGAATCTCATTTGTAATCATTATACTTTTTCGTGTCATATGCAATCAGTCAAAATGCAGGGATAAAAGATGGTAATGCAATGAGAAAAATGAATGTGTACCTACTTCCATGAATGGCTGAGGAAGAGGTGGGTATTATACAGAAAATAGAGCATGAGAATAGGTTCTGTATAGGAAATGCATCAGGAGCATTATTCAGCGCATTGTTTCACCGTCTCTTACACTGTACTCTATCTATTCTTGACTTGGATAATTTTGGTATTGAGGTACAGGGAAACCAAGCTGATTGGTAGAATGCAGCAGAGGCATCGTTTCATGTCGAACTGGTCTTCTCCTACCGGGCGATGATTGTTGCGATGCATCTTGTTGTCGCGGAGGGGATTGCGTTGGAGAAATAGCATAAAAGTTACTATACAATTGAGCAAGATCACCCGTCAAAACATCTTCATTTTGTGAATCTGTCATGCGACCGGATGGACGTGCGAATAGACTTGCACCGCCACCACCATCACTTCTTTGTTGTTCAAAAGATGCTGGAGTTGAAGCACCATAAGCATCTGCGCTACTCCAAGCTTGTTGGGATTCTATACGTTGTTCCGTCCATGGCGAGACATGGCTATCGTTAAAGTGATTGCCAACTGATGGATTAGGTGATGAAATGACATTCGAGGCATGCGTACTGCCTGTGAAATGTGAGTTTAATCGATTCATCGAGCTGACTTTCCGTATGTCATGCTGTTGATGTTCGCGATTGTCAGGCGAGACTGACCATCCATTTGCCTTTATGTCGTTTTCCTGGATCGATCGACCATTCGGTTGATGTCTGATGTACTTTTGCTGCTCTTCCTCTGCCACTGCACGCAAGTCCTGCTTTGAACTTCTTCCTCGCATGATCAATTTTTTCACTGCTTTAGGTTTCAAGCTACTCAATCTGCCAGGAACATTCACAGCTTCGTCTGCATCTGCTTGATCTGTGTCTGAAAAGCGTCTGCTACGTTTCTCAAAAGGAGCTTCATTTAATTGTGGTGAACTGTTGGCACTACTTCCGAGACTGACCGTTCGAGCAGAAGATTGAAAACGAGGCCAATGTTGACCTGAAGCAATCATTTTGCCTTGCTCATAAGCAGAAGGGATCGATTGTCCATTTCGACCATGGCTTCCGTTTTCGATTGCTTTACTAATGTCTTGGCCATCATTCTCTGTAGGAATGGTCGAGAGTAGCGGTGCGCTCGCAGTTCGCAAAGGGACAGGTAATGAATTTGGGCTTTGTCTTCTTTGCTGACCAGAATCAGAAAGATAGACAGCCGAATCTTCAGGTTGAGCAGGTAATGGCTTTTGAAGCTGTAAATCAGAGATCATCTGTGCAGAAACTCCGTCTAGGGTCTGCATTGACATTCCATTGGCATCGACTGTTGACATGCCATTTCCACCGATAGTTGCCATTCTTCCCGCAGCTCTTTGTCTTGCCCTTCGCTTTCGCCAATCCCAATCTCTTCCGGATGCTGCAGTCGATTTGGTAAAGCGTTCAAACCAAAATTCATCATCTTCGTCGCCTGTATTAGATCCATTTCCGGATCCTGATCCTTCTTCTGACATTGATGATCCGGATACCAAAAGTGGTGATGTACTTCTACTTGCGCTCATCTCTGCCATCTTATCTAATCTTTCTCTAGCTCGTTCATGAACCTCTATATAAGGACTCCAATCCGGTTCACGCAATTTCACCGTTCTCGGCCTCTTTTCCGGCCATAATGCATGTGCTTGTTCAGGTGATAATGTACCTAGTCTTGGACCAAGACCTATTCCACCACCAATAGGTGATTTTGGTCCGCGTCCTGCTCCAGGCGGTAATCTACCGGGCGAGAGACTACTTGTAGGTGGAAGAGTATGAAAGGTATCGCTATTTGCAAATCCAGAATTGGATTCCACACTCCAAAAGCCATAAGGTGACCGGGTATCTAAAATAGGTTCATCACTTGCTAAAGGTGTTTGTGGTAAACTTGCATAATATTGTGGTTCTCTCCTTAGAATAGATGCCAGCTTACTCGATGTCACTGCACTAGGTCCGATCCACAATCCATCCATATCTGTTTGTGCAGATGCGAATGATCTAAGACTGCTAGGCGATTGAGAACCGACCTCATCATTAATCTGGCCAGACTTTCCCTGACGTGTGAGCGAGTCTAATCGTGTAGGTCGCTTTGATTCGAGATCTGAATTACGTGTTGAGGTGGATCTTCTCTGCTTTGCCGACCGACCGGCTGTATGCACCAAACGAGGAGAGGAAGGGTTTGAAGAAGTGGTAGATTGTTCATTTGCAAGAGCATGTAAAAGTCGACCACTCTCTTTTCTCTTTCGTGAATGAGGCACTGGGCTATGACCGGGTCTTGCATGTAAATCCATCTGCATCGCATTTTCACTCAATTGTGATTGTGGATCAGAGCTAACGATTCGAATAAGACTGCTAGGACGAGGTCTTGATAAAGCAGAATCTTTGCTAGAAGACCTTCGATTATGTCGGGATGCGTGTAACATCTTTCGTAGATGAGGCGGCAAAGATGATGCCTTTTCCTCTTCTAAGTCATCTTCAAAATCAAAATCATCCGAATCGAAGCCTTCATCTTGTAAAGCTTCCTTTTGATGAATTTGAAGCGCTCTAATGGCCCTCTTATTCTGTTGTGAACGGAAAATGAGAAGTAGGGCGACGAGGAATACTAAACCACCTATTCCGACACCGATCGAAATTTGAAGGCTTGTAGCATTTTCAGCATACTTTTTGGCTACTATCGATATCTGTACGAAGGTGGCGTACGCCATCCGTAAGCAATGTGACCAGAGAGTGTATGCATACCGCATCATTCTCTGCAAAAGAATGTCTCCATCTCGCCAAACTACTCTCCTTTGCTTGTGAAATTGGGATAGGGTATCTTGCCATTGAGAGAGGGATTTGAGATGAGGTTTATATTGCGGTAGGGGTTCATGTTGGCGTCTTGATGAATGGATTAAATCGCTCCAGCTTCTACTACCAGGTTTCTGAAACATGGTTGTATCTGTTTGGCGATTGTATAAAATTTGTTGAAATTTGTGTAATTACAGAAAAAGTCTCTCTTTAATCGAGAGACAACGCCGGATGAAACCCATTGAAAAATGTTTATATGAATGTAGATGATCGTTATTCGTGTCCGCGTCGGCGATTAAATAATTAAAGACGAAAATAAATCATAGAACGGAGATGCCGAATAAGAAAAGATAAATGCTTTATTATTCGGATTTTTCCCCCATTCACAGTTTTGAGTGAACGACTCTGAAGGGTAATGGAAATGATGGCAATAATGCAAAAAGAAGGGAATGCAAGAGAGCGGAAGAAAGATGAAATTTCAATATATGTATGTATGTATTGTGTATTGATTGCGACTAATTCCGGATGTGCCTGGAGAATATTCACATAAACGTATTTCACGAGACATTTCAAATATTTTCTTTTTTAATATTTCCTGTCAGAAGAATTATTGTAGGACAGATAAAGTACCCTTACCATGCAAGGTTTTACAAATGCACGCCTTGCGTTCACGCGCGGGTTGGCGCAGGCTAATATTAGAAAAAGAGAGGGGGTAAAAATCCAAAGAGGATTGATTGAAACAAAGAAAACGATTGTAGAACCACACTGATCGACTTCTTTGCCCCGCTCTTCAAGGAAATAGCGTATTTATTCAAGAGTTATGCATTACGTCCGTGTTTTTACATGCATACAAAAAGTGGCATGACGAGACAACGGTACAAGAAAGCAGATCTTTCTTTTTTTCAATTTGTTTTTTAAATTGACAAGATAAAAACAAAAGTCGAACCCTATCTCACTAGTCGTCTTTTTATAATGAGTATTAAAATATATTTCTGCGTTTCTTTTGTTGAATTTAATATCTTAAGTTGAAGCCCGTTTGACACAAATCAGTTACGTACGTAAAGTGTGTTTTGCGGGACTCCACCTTTTTGAAATGCTTCTTCTGTGCGCAGCGCTAGCCTTCTTTACACCCTGCTGTAAGATGCTGATATGCATAGGATCTGACGTCGGAGATTCAAATTGGTTGCACGATCGTCAATTTTGAATTAATGTTCTAGTGTACATAAATTACAGGATGTATCAAAGTCAGACAGGTTTAAAATCAGGTACCGCGTTGAAATAATCTGCTCTCCAAATTTCCACATCATCCCAAACGTGTCTCGGCCATTTGAGAGTATTGCCGAAACATGCATCAACCGCTTTACGAACTTCACGTGAAGATATTTGCTTTAAGATGAGATTGTATTGCTCTGTCGCACAGATCAAAGCTGATTTAATCTGTTCATCATCTCTTCTTTCTAATGCGATCAAAGCATGAGGACGACGTTTTTGAGAATAAGATGATTGTTTGTCAAGAAATTTCTTTAAAAGAATTTGAATCGTTTTGAATAATCCATCAACTAATGTAGGTTGATAGATTGTATCCGCAGTAATGACTAAATCCACTTCAAATTCATCTTCCTCCTCTACCACATCATCATCATTGAATGTCGTCCAATCTAATGAGCATACTTTAATATTACCTTGACTGTTTTGATTTATGTTCGGTTTCAAGACTGTATGCAAAGGAGGTGCAATATCTGTTGCAATCACTTTCCATCCTAATCTCTCCAGTACTAATGATGTTAATCCGATACCTGCACCTAATTCGATCACTCGATTTTGACATTTTTCTTTGTCTTTGTCTAACAATCTACGATCATACTTTTGTTGAAGAAAGCAAACTAAAATTTGTGATGAAAGCCAAAGGCTAGATCCGGTAGTAGAACCATCTCCTGCTACTTGCGTAAGATTGAATGTGCATCCTAGCTTTGTGATCGGATAATGCAATTCTTTCAACTCTTTCGTATCATTTGCAGGCAATGGTATTTGATTGCTATCTGCAGAATCATTCACCATCACATTGGCGTGATGGACGTAGTAAGAGGAATTGCATTTAGCATAAATAAACGCGCTTACACTCAAGACCAAACTTTTATTGAAAATAATTCTTCATTCGGAAAGTAAATGTAAAACACAGCAGTGCTAGCGACGAGATTAAAAGAAAGAGAGATGGGAAAATGAGAATTGTGCTAATTATGAAACGTTCTGATGATCATTTTTGTTTCAATTGCATCATCTTTGCGCCAAATTTGAACGTCTTTTGCGATTGGTGAACAAAGTTATTCTCATGTTCTTCATTAACATCATGTTTACCCTTCTTCTTCAATTCAGACAAGGCGGCAACTCTTGCTTGTTTCGCATTTTCTTCTAATTCCTTTATTGCCTTCTTTCCTCCTTTTCTTGATTTGATTGGTGGTCCGTATTGGTATTCGGTCACATTATTTGCCGCATTAGCTTTATCTAATGCCAAATGAACAAAGTGTCCTCCAACAACTGGTCTAGCAATAAACAAAACTCTTGGCGTTGATGGTTCTCTTGGAAGATCTCCATCCCGAGTTTCGTATAAATCAGAGAAAGGTGCATCTTCTTTACGATCTGAAACGTATTTGTGCAAATATTCTATCCAGAAATCTTTCGTTGTCTTATTATCAGCAGTTGCACTTGCCCACATTTGCCAATCAGTTTTTGCCCATGTATAACGTGAATCGAGTGGAGTTCCATACTTTTGCACTTTTGTAGGATAAAATGCATCTTGTTTTGTATAAATCCCTTTTGCAACTAAGCCAAGATTTAATAAACGATCAAAGATTAAATTATACAAAGTACCCCAACTGTTATCATCTTGATAATCCAATTTAACATGAGTTCCATTCTTGTTGATTCCGTATCCATAAAAGGCTTGAATGTAAGTTTGAGATACATTTGCGTAATTCTTTGCATCAGCAGTCTTGCCAAGGATAGTGGCAATATGACCGATTGCAGCAATACCCTCAATACCTTTAAGTGCTAAATTGGTTTGATTTGCTAAAGTGCCTGCAAAGTCATCCGTACTGAGTTGTTCTGCAGGCACAAGTGAATCTTCAATCAAAAATTCTGCCCATTGTTTCATAATCTTGTAATGTTTCGATAACCAAGGCTTAGCAACTTTATTTCCAACCAATTGAGCATAATGAAGTGCCAACAAGATCATATTTCCACTCTCTTCCACTTGCATAGGTTCATCTTTACCGTCATTATGTCCAAAGGCAGATGGATAAACACCCAAATCATGAACACACCATTTGTTGGGGTACAATCCTGATTCGGTATATTCAAAGATTGGTTCCATAATATCGCGCAATATTTCAGGGTTCAAATAAGTCAACATTGGGAATTGAGGAGTAAAAACGTCCACTGTTTGCATATCTCCATTAGAACTAATCTCTTTCAAAAAGACGATCGTATCAGAGGTATTGTAAGATTTCTTTGTATCATTGTATGGCACAGTCCATTCCAAAGTAGCAAAAGATTGACGAAGACTTAATTGTGTGATTGCAGAATATTGAGCGCCAATATCACCTCCTCCTACAGCTTTTTGACTATCTTGATCGATTTGTTGATCTAACTTAATGCAATGATCCAATGCATTTTCATAATCGTCCATAAAAAAGGCAACAAGATCGGAAAAGCTTGGGTATTTTGCCATCCAATATCCGTACCTGTCTTGCAAGTATGATTTCGGAGTGCCATCATGATTTGTGTCATTATGTGAAGGGACCTTTTTTATATAATTCACATAAGGCGTACGGATGAAACCGATGGCAAAAAGTGCTTCATCTCCACCTTTTCCGTCAAAGTCAATAGCATAAGAGAACGAATTATCAGGTCCTCCTACTGGATTGTGATCGTACGTCATTGATCCTTTTGTTAAGAATTCAAGTTGAGCGACTACATTATTATTGTTTCGCGAGCTTAATCCTTTACGTTTACGAACAGCATACGTTGCAGAACCCCATTCGGCACGTTGACGAAATTCAGTGTACTGTTGTGGATTTGTTCTTTGAACAAAGTAGATAGAAGATCCATTTGCATTGTCGACCCATTGCATGTTGATAGGATAATTTTGATAATCGTAATCGTGGCCGGTTGCCCATCTCTCATCGATATCTGTAAAAATTTGAACACTCCTATTTGTTGCACTGCTACGATCCAAAGAGAAATGCATATAACTTAAAGGAATACTTTGACGTAAATAATCATTAGGCCAAACAGGCGTCATAAAGGTAACGTTGAATTTGACACCATCTGCGTCAAAAGTAAAGATTGATCTGGTGGAAGTGTATGTGAAGCTTGTTTGTTTTGCATTTTGACCTGCACGAACGATTGTTCCAAAACCATCACCTAACCATTGATAGGTTGTATTGTCAACACGAACGTATCCTGTCCATCCTAAACGAAAATCACCATCAGCACCATAAGAAGATGTCCAAAATGAGGGCCATTGACCAGCAAGATAGCCTCCATTTCCGACATGATTGGGTGGTGTTGCATTTGGATTACTACCTGAAGGAAGCCAAGCGTTCAAATAAGGGCTTTTAACAGCGAGAGGAATACTTGGTGGATTGAAAGGAGTGAAAGTGCTACTTTGATCTGCTGCTTCCACTCTATCTGCAGCGCTAGAAGCAAGCATCTTTTGCATGATCGGATTATTCTCCAATTCAAATTTAGTCATTCGACTAACATCTTTGCCAAGGATATTACCCAACAATTGCTCTGCTGTCCAATCCACTCCTTCAGGAGTATAATCGCCGGTATTACTACTATCTTGACCTTTGACGTTCATCAATCTGCCTTGTTTTAAATGTTGAGGTCTTGTAAGATCTGCCAATTCAACAAAGGCTTCTGCATTTGTATGTTTGAGAGATGCATAGCTTGGCGTAGCAATGGATAATGCCAAAGCTATAGCAGCAATGAAATTGGTTGGCCTCATCTTGCCAGTTGATGCAAATCCAAATGTTTCTTGGCGAATGTATTATGAAGAGGAAAGAGATGTGTTGAGGATATGCAATGTCTAGTATTTATGCTAAATTGTTGAACTTTATTATTTGACGTTGCAGAATGAGTCGATGCGAACAATGCGGAAAAAGGGGATCCCAACTTTGACCTCGTGGAACAGAGCGGCGAACAGAATTGATAATCGAATGTCCTTTTGTTGTCTATAAAGAGAGAAAGAGAGAAAAAGAATGTGCTTTCCTTCCGTGGTTCTTTTGATAAGCTAAATTAGATCTTCATCCAAATGAATTTTATTTGGCCAAGTGAGAAAAGGTGAATGTTACTTGTGACGGGCTATAAACGTGGGGTAATTATTAATCTGTGCTGGCCAAAGATTGATTAATTGTTTGTCTTAACGGCAATAAGCATGTAAGTGGTTTTGTGTGTCATATATGCATATATATGCACAAAGTACACCGATGAGTATGCAAAAGAGTGCTTTCTTTATGGGGGGAGAAACTACACAACGATCAAGATTGAACATAGGCTAGTGCAAGGACTTTAAAGGATGCAATTTATGCATCTTGCTACTGCACTTCACTAAATCCGATAGCGCCTTTGCAAAACGCCCTTAGATGCTGAACGTAACAAAAATGCTGGTCAGATCGCGTGTTTCTCTTACTGCTCTTGTGCTCAAAGAACAACAATGATACCTACGTAGTCGCAACCCATACATACATATGTACATAGAGAGGCAAGTCATTGCGACGAATGAATTTGGATCGCACGTATAAATAGAATAGAACAGAAGCCCTAAGGCACGTGGAGAAGGAGAAGACTTTCAATTGAGAAGTTATGACCATATCCTCTAGATTGAAAGGTTATCCGTAATCCTGAAGCGCTATTCTCGAATTTCTTCACAACTTCTTACTTTGTCAGCGAAGAGTTTGTCATTCTTTTTCTTTGATAGGCTCAAGACATTAATTACAGCCATCTTTTGTACCAATGTTGATTACATCCTTCAGGAACACTCAATAATAGAAGCGGTACATACAAGATCATTCTTCCGCGTAGTTCAGCGCGGTAATCTTTTGTTAGCAAACGGGGCCTGACTCCCGATGTTTCATTCAAAATGAATTGAGAAAAGGGTTTGGATAAAATAATGAATGTAAACTAGAATAGCGCGGCGTGGTAACATTTTCAGTGGCTGCCTGTTTGCGTATAGTATCATATGTATCTGGTACGGGCCGAATCTTCCAAGCAGCTGATTGTGCAGCCCAGCGCGAACGCACGCGGAATATTAGCAACCGCATCAAATGAAAGGCTTACTTACACACTGTGCTAAAGAACACAGAAATTTTGCCTGAAACGTGCCAAATCTTCAATTTTTAGATACCGATACTTGCGTGTTTTTTTAACTGTCAATATGTTGTTCGCATAATAATAATCGATGACAAAAAAAATACACACGAGTAGAGATTCGAGTGTCTGAACCATCATCATCATCATTCGTTATCGCATAGGTGTGTTGCGTATTGAAGAGCAAAATTCAGGGAAAAGAAAATCGTTTGCTTTCAAAAAAGGCGATCATAAGTCTTTCGCCTTTTCTATCGCCCTTTTGCATTTTACGCCATCAACATAGCATTTCTTCTGATCAGTCTATTAGGGAAAAGTATTGGCGACTGGTAGACTCCTTTCTATCAAGAATTTAGAGGGAAATTTCACTGAGACAAAATTCGTGAGATTGATCAATTGAGCATTCACAACCGAAGCTCCTATTTGCAAGTGGTGCCATCACATTTGAAAAAGGGGACAGGGATATCTATACAAAAGTATTCTTCTCACCCAGCTTCAATCTCCGCTACATTCCCTCCTTCGTTCTGATACGCTAAGGAGAATCTCGATATTTCGCGGGAAAGGCAGTGCTGACCGGTCTCTTGGTGATCTGCGAAACACCTCGAATTAAGGAAGGGGTATTCAAGACCCATACTCCTCTGCTTTCATCTTCATTGGCCACTTTTAATTCACGATCATCTTAATCTTCATCTCTCATAGTTGCAGTCAAAGATGGGCATACTTCAGAGAACAAATACGTCAGTCTCCACTCGACGGAGAAATGTGAGGCGACGTGCTGCTCGCCAAAGAGCGGAAGGATGGGTGGGAAAGCTAAAGACGAATCTGAAGAGACTCAATCCAGAGAACCTTTTCGCTCGCAAAAGACCACCACCAGCTCCGAGATCGGTCTACTTCAATGAGCCACTTCCAGCAGAAGCATTTGATAAGAAAGGAAAGCCACATAGACATTGGCAATTTGCAACAAATCAACTTTTGACGGCTCGGTATACGATCTACAATTTCTTCTTCAAGAACTTGTGGGAGCAATATCATCGTGTTGCCAATATGTTCTTCACATTGATTGTTGTCTTGCAATTCTTTCCCAAATTCGCTACAATTTCACCCGGTCTTGCCATGTTGCCACTCTTGGTCGTGTTGGCAGTCACTATGATCAAAGATGGATATGAAGATTGGAGAAGACATATCAGTGATCGAAGTATCAATAATGCCAAAGTACGTGTCTTGATCGGTGGTGGATGGACAAATCCAAACGTCACCGAATCAAAGCAAAGGTCACTTAAATCCGGCGCAACAGCTTTCTGGGAACAAATGTTGGGTGGAAAGAAACGTCAACAGAAAAAGATGGAGCATCATGCACAAGATATTTCGGCTCATCATGACAATTCATCCTTTACCGCGCCTGCTGAACCACCAGCTGATGCTCCAGGAGGAGGTGCAGCAGCAGTAAGAACGGTTACGCAAGATAGCGGAATGCAATCTAGCATTGCCGGACATGATCTTACACGTCAAAGAACTTCAATGAGCTCATTACCTGCCGGAATGATGCGTAGAGCGTCAACGATGGGCGGCAGCGAATATGAACATCTAGATGACGGTCGCATCAAACATCGAGGAAAGATTCTTACCCCAGAACAAGAAGCAAAATACTGGGAGAAACGTTCGCCCCGATGGAAAAAACGCAATTGGGAAGACTTACGTGTAGGAGACTTTGTCTTGTTAAAGAACAATGATGCCATTCCAGCCGATATTGTCGTTTGTGCAACTTCGGAAGAAGAAGATTGCTGTTACGTTGAAACGAAGAATTTGGACGGAGAGACAAATTTGAAAGTAAGACATGCGGTGCCTGAATTGGCAACTCAGCTTCGATCGGCAAGTGCATGTGCTGAAGCATTGATGCGCGTTGATGCTGAACCACAAGATACAAATATGTACAGACTCAATGCAAGTGTTGTGCTCGGAGACCGTTTCGATCAAGATGGCAACCCTTTGCGATGCCCAGTCACGATTAACCAAATCTTACTTCGTGGATGCAACTTACGCAATTCCAGATGGGTGATTGGTTTGGTGCTCATGACAGGTTCTGATACAAAAATTATCGCCAATTCCGGAAATACTCCTACCAAACGTGGTCAAGTTGAACGATTGATGAATCCAATGGTGTATATCAATTTGCTCATCTTGGCTGCTATGGCTATTGGATGTGCTATTGCTGATGCTCGAATCGAGAATTATTACTTTGATAGGACCGCTTATTGGGAATACTATGCAATCTTTAGTGACGATAACCCTAATTTGAACGGCTTGGTCACTTTTGGTAATTCGCTCATTACTTTTCAAAATATTGTTCCTATCTCTCTCTATATTTCCATCGAAGTTGTTCGCACGATTCAGGCGTACTTTATCTTTGACGATTATGACATCTACTACGAAAAAACCAATCGAAGAACTATTGCTCGTTCATGGAACTTGGCCGATGATCTTGGTCAAATTGAGTACATTTTTTCGGACAAGACTGGTACATTGACGCAAAATTTGATGATCTTCAGAGAATGTTCAATCGGTACGGCTGTATATGCGGGACAAGACAGCGAAAACAATCAGGCCGCAAGCGATTCAGAGAAAGTAGCTTCTTCAGACGAGACGGAGTCTTCTTCATCTTCTGCAGAAAAGACTGGATCATCACGTAAAAAGGTCAAGCGTGCTAATGCAGAAGTTGCACCTTTTAAGGATTCGTCGCTAAACGATGCTTTGCGTCAAGGTGGCAATTCTGATCAAGAAAAGATCCTTGGATGGTTCTGGCGTTTGCTTGCATTGTGTCATACTGTTGTCACTGGCGAAGATGAAGAGACTGGACAATTGGAATTCAAAGCCCAAAGTCCTGATGAAGAAGCACTTGTTCAAGCTGCCGCCGATGTTGGATTCACTTTTTGTGGAAAGGAGCGCAACACGTTAATCATTCAAATCCCTTCGGGTGAATACGAACGTTACGAATTGTTGACCGTCTTGGAATTCTCATCTGTACGGAAACGTATGAGTGTAATCGTAAAGAGAGAATCGGACGAAAAAATCTTTTTGCTCACAAAGGGAGCCGATAGTGTCATCTTTGAACGTTCGGCTGCCGGACAAGATGCATTGAAAGCGTCAACGGATGAAGCGTTAGAAGCTTTTGCAAACAAAGGTCTACGTACGCTTTGTTTAGGATTTAAACCTTTAACCGATCAAGAATACAACAAATTTGCGCAATCATATCATGAGGCTAGCGTGGCAATGGAAAGACGTGAAGAGCGTATGCAGGATTTGGCAAGTGATATGGAGCGAGATCTTGTCTTGTTAGGTTCCACCGCCATTGAAGATCGCTTGCAAGAAGGAGTTCCCGAGACAATTGCAGATTTAAAACGTGCTGGAATTAACGTTTGGGTCGCAACTGGTGATAAGCTTGAAACTGCTATCGCTATTGGCTACAGTACCATGCTCTTATCTCAAGATATGAACTTGATCGTCGTCAGAGGAGGAGAATATGGTCAACCAAATTCAGCATACAATCAATTGAAGCGTGCAGTAGAGCAATTCTTTGGTGGTTCTGAAATTTTAGAGCAAATGGTACATCAGCCCCCATTGAATGAAGAAGGAGAAGAATTTGAAGGCCGTCCTTCCATGCAAGGCAGACGCAGTACAGCAAGTGCTACTTCACTTGTTGGCGAGGATAACGGACAAAGAACTGGCGGTTACGCTTTGGTCATCGATGGTTCAGCTTTAGGACATGCTTTAAGTGAAGAATTCAGCAAAGAATTATTATTAGAAATTTCAACGAAATGCAAGGCTGTGATCTGTTGTCGTGTCTCGCCACTTCAAAAGGCTTTGATTGTAAAGTTGATCAGAGATGGTTTGGGCGTAATGACATTGGCAATTGGTGATGGTGCAAATGATGTTTCGATGATTCAAGCAGCTCATGTCGGTATTGGTATTGCGGGTGAAGAAGGTTTGCAAGCTGTCAATAGTTCTGATTATGCTATTGCACAATTCAGATTCTTGAAGAGATTGTTACTCGTCCACGGCCATTGGTCCTACCATAGAAACGGTACAATGATTATCAATTTCTTCTACAAAAATCAAATCAACATTTTCACCTTATTCTTCTTCCAAATTTACTGTGCATGGTCTAGTACACAAGTTATGGATTACGTCTATTTGTTGTTCTGGAACGCATTCTGGACAGTCGCTGCAGTGATTGCAATGGGTATTTTTGATCGTATTTTACCCGATCATGTTCTCATGGCAGTGCCGGAATTATATGCAAGAAGCAGGCAACACAAATACTTTGGAATTTGGCTATTCATTATTTATTTAATCGACGCAATATGGCAAGCAGCCGTCTGTTACTTCTTAATCATGTACAGCTATGACGAAACTGCATCGAGGGATTCAGGATACTTTATTCCTTTGTGGGAATGGTCGACAACACTTGCCATGGCATCCGTCTTGGTAGCAAATCTTTTCGTCGGTTTAGACATGCGTGCTTGGAATTGGTGGATCTTTGCCGGTGTTTGGCTCGGTCCTGTTTTGATCTTCATCTTTGCACCCATTTATGCCGCTTTCCCGCCTACATTGATCTGGACATACAGTTACGGTAATAATCAAGCATTGTATCACAGTGCATTATATTGGTTCTCGGGTATTTTAGTTGTGGTCGTCTCTTTGATTCCCAAAGTGATTTGGCGTCACGTTCGATCGATTTATTACCCAACGGATATTGAAATTATGCGACAAATTGAGAAGTTCGACCCACAACATGACTTTGTTCGCGATCCTGCAATGCCAAATATTCGTGCAGCGAAGGAATACGGATTAGACGTTCCACAAGACCAAGCAGGCGCAGGTGATATGAGAAGTGTTGATGAACAACAACAGCACGGTTACCCAATGGCTCCATTGAATCATGTGATGAGCAGAGCAAGTAGCATTCAACATGATATGTTAACCGGTAGTCATACACCCGTTCGTGGATATTCGTTCAGTGCTGATGATCCGAAACCCAAACGTAAATCCACCATTCGTGAAAAATTACTGCCAAGCGGATTAAGAAATACTTTGAGTAGAAGACGTGACAAGAGATTGTCTACAATTCGAAACAGTGATACAGGTCATGACGATATCCGTGAAGCAGAAGGGGAACATGTACAAGAGTTCGGACAAGTACAAGAAGAACCTGGACCGGAAGCCGAAAGTGAGGATGAAGGAGAGCCAGAAGAAGAGGAAGCAAATACCAGACAGCCAACAATGCAAGAACGCGTTGAAGATACCCTTTTACGTAATACTCGCGGACAAATGAACGGACCGATGAGCACCAACCAATAATGATTCATCGTTCTTGATTGACGAACAATTTAAAATTCAAAAAAGACTCTCTTTTTCTTGTTGATAGATTTTTCTTATTCTAATCGGACCCCCAAATGATAGTATTACCTTTCATCTGCTACGTTCGAAATAATTTTCAATTTGGCTTCATACCCTTTCTGTACTATCAAAGCTTTTCTCAAGCCTTTTTGTGTTTCGCAAAAATACGTGAGCTTATTTTGATCAGCAACCTTATATCCTTCCATAATACAAACACACATCCAGCATTCACAATTTGCATTCGCATAGACATTCTTTTTTTATACTACATTTTATCCTCTCTCATCTAGTCTATCTTGCTCGCTTCACTTGCTCGAGTATTTGCATTGAAATACGATTTGTATATCCGGAGCTCTACACATATACTTCTATTAGTGCCAATTAAGACTTTAAATGATTCATCTCACGATGATTAGGTTTATGCGTATCCAAAAATAGACTCATTTATCTATTCGCGCATGTTAAAATTATTGGCAGTTACATACTTAGGACAACGTACAAAAGGCGTTTAAGGAGTAACAGGGTCACGGCTAATTTGCGCTGCATCGGCACTTTGCACACTGCTGTGCGTACATTAAAAAAAAACCGGCAGAGTAAATTCATAAGAGTGTAAAGAAGATTTCGTGAGAAGAATAAACGGGCGGGCGCACGCGTAATTATAGGACGCGACTTATAAAGGGGAGATTACTGGGCTTGAAGCGGGAAAGGAAGGGAAACCTTGAATTCCCTATTGTCTATTGTTAGCTTTACGCTCTACAAATACAGTTTTACAGTGTATTCAGACCCATCCGCCGGCGGCGGTTCGGCACAGTATTATGTTGCGCTACTGTATACATACGCACGCAAAACACATACCGATGAGAATTGAAGCTTTGAGTAGCACTGGATCAGTTTAAAGAAATATGAAAGTTTTATCAAATGTGCCTTGCACTGTTAACAATTGGATGGTTTGCATTCTCTCCTATTTTGGGCTTAAAATGAGCTGCGCCCCGTATGCACTCTTTTCTTGATAGGCAAACGAAAAAAGGGAGAAAAAGGCTGCACCCTCCTGAATGTGAATGGCACGGCAGGTTTACACTGTTGTCTTTTATTATTGTATTAACGAAAACTGTCAAAAAGGCTTGATTTCTATCAACACGCTTTTTCCTTTGCCAATTCTCCTTCTCACATTCGTGTCATCTTTCATTTTACACATTCATTTCAATACGAGTCCCAAAGATCGATTTATCGCTTATCGGTGCTTCTAGTTTCATCTAATCGTATTTAAAGACGTTGCTGGCCATCATCTTTGTTTTGACTAATCTAGCATCACAATTGATCACGATCAAAAAGCCAGAATGCGTCAATCGATAGCATACATTTTGGCAATATGGCTGATAGCCATCGCATGCATAGCCAACAATCACGTTTCAGCACATCAATCAGCACAACCACATAATGCTAGAAAGCTTGTCGTTCGCCGCAACAGAAATGAGGTTCAATTGCAAAAGAGACAAGCTATAAATCCATACAATCTTCTACCTGCACCGGCTCCGACCACGTTTGCTGAACAAATTACATCGGAAGCTCCTAATGATCCCATTAAAGCTGCAATGGACGTTGCATCTTTGCCATACATCAATCAAACCGGTCAAACACCTTCCCAATTTCAACTTGTGCAAGGCGATACAGATGAAGGACAATTACCACAAAATGCAGGCGTTCCCTTTACCGCAACACCATCCACGACCGCAGATACTGCAGGTGGATGGCAAATGATTCCTGATCTGGATGGATTCACACTTAATCGAACATGGTCAATCGTGCCAGGCGCGGTGATGCCATTTTATATCACAGCAGGCTTTGATCCTTCGCAAATCAAACGTGCAGTAATCACATTCCCAGGTAAACCAAGAGATGCATGGAAATATGCAAATTTATACAGAAACGCTCTTAATGTTGTTTATGCTAATCAGTCCACATTTGGTGTTGCAAACGGAAGTGTGTTGATCGTCAGTCCAGTTTGGATGAACGAATTGGATCAAGCCGCTGGAGGTACAAAGCCAGGTGAATTATACTTCCATGGAAGTGAATGGGAAGCTGGAGGTGCATCTCGCGGTCCAAATCTTACACATAGAGTAACGACATACTCGGTTATGGACAACTTTACAGACATGTTATTTGATAAAAATCAATTCCCAAATCTGAATCAAGTCGTCATTGGTGGACATTCTATGGGTGGTCAAGCTGCACACAGATATGCAATTCTAAAGAAGCAAAAAGCATACGATAACAACATGTCTTTCTGGGTTGGTAATCCAGGTTCTTGGTCGTATCTAACGCCCAATAGACCGTTCCAAAACGCTTCATGTTCCGGCACCTATGATGAATGGCATTATGGTATCGGTCAAAATCAAACAAAGGTTACCAAATACGCTCGTGATGATGTTATCGCTGATAAACAAGCAATTGTCAATCGATATCTCAACAGACAGGTACACATGGCTCTTGGTTTGCTTGATAATGGTGCTGGTGACACTCACTGTGAAGCATCTGATCAAGGTGGAAACCATTTGGACCGTGGATCAAGATATGTTTTGCATGTAAATGATGCGAATAACGGAACGTTCCCCGCTTCACAAACCGTTGACTTTGTTGGAAACACATCCCATCAAGACTTTGGTATGATTTCGGCCAATTTATCAATTTGGTGGTTATTTGCAAATAATTACAACCTCAGAAATCCTGACATTGTTCCTCATAACCCAGGAGACAAGATTAAGCATACACCAAACCCCAATCCTAAGCCGAAAGCATACGCAACGCACGGTAATGAAGCTTTGGCATCTGGTCTGTTGGGAGGATCGTTAGTTTTGATGATTTTGATCTTTGGTTTGGCACCATTTGCTTTCCGATCCAATTTTGATGATCACGAGTTTCAGTCTCTTACCAATCAAGGACAATATAGTGGATTGAAGACGCCAGTCTCGGGTAAAGAAACGTTTGCAACCCAATTCAATACTCCAACGAGATATGATACATTTGGCAGTAATACTTCAAGTGGAATGCCATTAATCGATGTAGCAGAACAGAAGCAATACTATCCCTCCAAATTGCGATAGAATTGCTTTTCTCATGCTAGATCATCAAAGAACATTTATTACATTGACTCCTTTTTTGTTTGCTTCGTAATCTTTTCTTTATACATCTTTTATACGATTCATGCTGTCTTTTTTCGATATTGTATACATAGCAATCAACTTTTTTGCACCATAAAATCTATGAAGGAAAAGGACTGAAAAGAGATGAGTCAGAATTTTGTCTACATTAAGCGATTGAACATGTCCATTTCACAATTAATAGATCAGCATTTATCTCGAGTGTGGAGTGGCAAACGAGACAAAAGTTCGAAGTCGTGCACAAAGTTTGCAACAGAGAGAAGTCAATGTCGAAAAAGTGTACAGGTCTAGATTCCCACATGGGGAACTTTCGAGCTTGCTGTACAAGAATGCATTCTTCTACATCATCCACATAAAAATGTTTACTGAAGAAGAGGCAACCAATATGGATTTTTTGCGTTGTGCTGACCTTCAAGAATTGAATGTTCAATTAGTGAAGCAAAGGCACGTTGCTTTCATCTTGGCTTTGGCGCGGACCACAAAAAGATTTCATCCTCGTCAGGACTTCTTGAAGCCTTTTTTGCAAATAAAGTCCACCAAGATGAAAAAGTTTCATCAGAACAGAAATGCATGTGATTCCTTATTCTAAAGTGATGAAACAAGATAGTACTATAGTATAGAATCCATTCTGCCTAACTTTCTCTAAAAAAAGATACTTGGCCTCGATGGATTCCGTTTTTCCCACTTTCTCTCCGTCTCTATGAGCAAGGCATGAACGAATTCGACCACAAAGCATCCCACACAATTCGACCCATTTATTATCTTCGCCCCCCCTAAACAAAGAATAAGTTCGAAGAATTGTGACTGCTTTGCCCGATCATTGTTGCATGAACAATGTTTGCCAATCAATCCTTTCACAGTCGCAAATCTGAATGTCATCTCACCTTTTTTCAAAATGATAAGTCTTGAGGTCGAACTTGTATGGGGAGTTGAACGAAGTGGATGAGAGATTGCAAGGGGAGTAAGGCTATGGGTGGATGTGGGAGGGAAGAAAGAAGTAAAGCTCGAAAAGTTGCACTTTATATAACCTACCGATAGCATACATTCTTTTGGAAGAAAATATTTTTGCATGCACAGACTTTTTCTCTTTTCAAATAAAATCACCTCATCAATAATTAGGTCGGCGCAGCTTCCGTCTTTTTGTTCTTCCACTGTGATCCATTGTAATTAACAACACAAACACGTCACAAAATTCCACAAAGAAGAAAAACACGATCCACTTCTGAAATTATGCTTTCTCCTTCCTTCTTGATGAAAGATTTGGCCGCCTTTGTTCACCATTCTACTTTTGTTCTTGTATTGCCACCTTTGTTCGTCAAGGTTGAGTCATTCATGAATTGTGCATGAAGATTGCTACAAAACATACACCATACAGACTTTGATTGTTTGGTGAAGAAGAAATATTACAACAAAACTTTGAACGGGCCGCTATTCAAGGCTGCACTACACATCTTTAATCGCATATTTACCGCTCCGAAATAATGAGCAAACAACAAAGGAAAAACGGCACCGAATTTGAAGCAGAAATTGCATATACTTGCCTATTCTTCCTACAACGGACCAACGCCAAGATCCGGAACATGATGATCATGTTGTGTATTATGATTACCTTTGTAGCATTCAGTGCTAGCAGATTGAAATTGAAAGTACTTGTTGACTTTACCCGATCGACCACAACAAAACCATGCTAATAAGAAGGATATCGATGGGAAAAAGGTAGGATCCGTCATTGTATTGGCGCAGCGTAGGGCAAGATTGTGACTTTCAATTTATGCAGTAAAGGAGTATAACTTCTTAGAAAATCTTCCTTCAACTTTCAACAAGACGATTAGGAGAAGAGAAGAATAAAGAAAGTGTTTTATGAGAGAAGGATGGAAGCATATTGCATGCATGACACTTGACACTGCTGTGCTGCATCTGGCACGAAAAAGTGTGAACACTGCAAACAGTATCACTGCCACTTTGTCTCATATGACCTAAGAGCACACAATGAAATTCCATTCTCTCTATATGCGTTTAAGTGATTGAAAGCACGTGTAATGTGTATGTAGGGAATGATTTTGAATTTTGTATTTCTGCTGATTATCTTTTTCGTCGTTTTCGTACCTTGCGAGTTTCGGATCTTATTGGGTCAAACAACTAAGATAAAGGTAAAAAAGATGGTTCAAAAGGTGGATTTGCCTAGACAATCTATCTGTCAATAAAAATCAAAATCCCATTTAATGCAATCAAGATTTACGTTCGCATCCCTTCTCGTTCCCGCAACATGTATGCAAAAATCTCGAAGATTGAACTGGTGCCATGAATGGTTTATATAAGGACAAGCAGACAATACTCAAGCGCTTTGAAGGTTTTCTTTTCTTTGTCTTCATCACAAAATGCATTACACATCTGCTTCCAAACAACGCTTCATCTTTTTAATCACTCTCCATTTTGTATAGATTCTCCAACTTCTTTTGAGGATATATCAAGATTGTCTACATTGTTATTAATGATTTACCTATTCCTTATTACTATTATGTTCACGTTCGATGATCATATGAAGTTCACCTCCTGGTTTGCGTAAAGGTGTTTTTGAATTTTGATTGAATGAAGATTGTTTGTAATTATTATTATTATTCCTTGCGGATTCTTCATCATCTTCTTCAATATCAAAAGGTTCGATCACGATCGGTGGAGGTGCAGCAGCATGATAAAGTCCGCTATCATCTTCTTCCTTCGGTGGTGGAGTTGGTGGACGTGAAAGAGAAAGTGATTCTTTTGATCGTTTTCCGTTTGAATATTTTGATCTTCCGTCATTTTGAATTCCACGTTGATGTTTTCCACGAATACGGTTCCAAATCTTTTTAATCCAGGTGAATTTCATTGCGAGAGTGAATGACGAGACTGAAACAGAATCTAGAGATAAAATTTGATCAGACTTCACCAATTGGCATTATCACGGCAAAAGTCACTTACCTTCAAACAGGTTTCTTCTAAAGATAATTGTGCGTGTGATGATGGATGGATGGATGGATGGATAGAACATCAATTGTCAATAATGCCAAATGTACTTTCTTTTCATAAACAAAATATGTACGAATGTACTATTTTTGGATGTGAACTTTTTTCGCTTCCTTCCGCACTCGCTCGCAGACAGCTCATTTTCCACTCGCTCACGGAGGAAGATTTTCATGCGTCACATTGGGCATTTCTGAAGTGTATTGACGCCAAACACTTCGAACCGCGTGCTTAATTGGTGTTCAAGTATTCATCCGCACACTCGATTCCGAATCAAATTTGAGCAAAACATCATTTGTTCAAACACCTGCTTTATTGTACATGAATGATTAAGAATAAAGCAAAACGAAAATGATCTGTAAAAAGACTAAAAAAGGCAAAAAAGGGTCAGGTCTTCCTTTGTACAAATATTAACACGACATGATCTTCGTTTGATAAAGAGATGCAAATGAAGTGAAGATGAAAAATGTCAAAAAACGGCACAAAAGACCAAAGTGAAAGCACGATTGCTCTTAAAAGTCTGGTAGTGCAATTGGTAATAGTCTTTTGTCAAAAGGTTTTAATCAAATAAAAGTTGCTGTTAGGCAAGATGGAGGCCTGCGTATAGCAAGCCCTACCCGTATAGGGCAAACACTCCTGAAAAGGAAACTTCGGGAAAGCACATATAGCGCCCCAACCAAATAAAATTTGGTCGGACTCCCTAACATAAATTTCTAGGCTTTCAATAGCTGTGATGCATTTGTCTTCTGAGTCTTCCGGTAAAAAAGTTGTGATGAGTGCTCATCTACGACTGAAACACTTTTCTGAGATTGACCTTCGATTGATAACATAACTAATGCTTTGACAAACTTCTTGTTAAAACTTGATAATCTTTCTGAACTTCTTTTTTCGTATTCTGCTGCTGAACTTTTTCATGCGTTTTCTGATTGACGTTTGGGTTAATTCTTTGCTTGTAATTCTGATCGTGGTTGGCTGACTGTCTGACTCTGGATAAAAAAATGGTACTCTGACCTGGCTTTTCAAATAAGCTAAAACAAAATGGTGCTCTCTGACCGTTCCACACTCTGTCCTCTTGGTATCTCCTGACCGTTTTGGGATCTCTGTGTGCGGTTCTATGACACTCATTATAATCTTGTGGATCTCCCATTGGTTTCCACATTAAAACAAATTGCCGGTACTCTGACGTTCCATCGTAGAATGTCCTACCTCTGATCATCGAAAATAATCTGCAAATTGTCCCTTTCGTGAGACTGAATGCTGTACTTACTGTGACTCTTGTTGTCTTCTTCCTCTCTTAAAGATCAAAATCTTGCATACTGAGTTGCATATAACTGTAAAGGAGGCAAACATATGGTTGCATAACCGTACAAAGACGGATATCTGCAGTAGATATTTGTAGTGCGCATCACTGCGCAAGAAATTGGCATACTGATAAACAGCAAAGAAAAATAAAAATCTTTCACTCCGTGAGGAGATTGAATAATCTGTATTATAGATCTGTAAGGTCTGAAATTGTAATCTGGTTTCGTGCAAGCAAAGTGCAAACACTACAGCCTTTGACCATTTTGACAATGATCATCTTCATTCGAATGCATCTCTTTTGGGGATAGGGGAACAAACCTGAGTGAGAAACTCACCTATAAGAAACAAAAACAAGCCTGAATAAAAAAGGGGAAAGACGATCTGAGCACAACAAAAGTTGCACCCAGGAGTGGTCAGCTCAAGATTCTCTAATATATAGAGAGAGACAGTCGAGTCTCAGTCGAGTCGTCCAAATTGCAATCGTTGCAACTGCCGGATAGTTGCTACCATGAAGAAGATGTAACGTAGCATTCCAATGAAAGACTTCATTCATCCGTTTCCATTATATGGTAACAGACGCTACTGTCCAATATGCTGAGCATATGACAAGACATCTTTACCTTGATAAAATAATCAAGATTTACCAAGTGCAGGGAACATGCCTATCACAAGCGATAACTGTGTTGACATATAGCCAACACCCCTCCACCCATGGCCAAGCATGCTGACCCCGATTCTTGTTAGAATTTAAAAAAAGGAACAACGCTTTAGGACCAAAGCGAAGTTTGGCGATCCAAAGGAACGAAATAATCGGTTCGCAATCGAAAACTATAATAATTTTTAAAGCACCAGGATCGAATATCCACATGCGCAAAGAACATTCTAGCTCTGACCCGACCACTCACCTTTTCATATCATTATTATAGAGACAGCGATGTTGTTGGAAGGGGAAATTGGAATTGAGAAGAGTATGATTGAAGAAAGAAAGAAATGGAACAGAGAAAAATGAAATATTTATACGACACATTTGCCAACGCATCCAAAGCTTGGGCCATGATTGGATAAAATACTTAAACGGCGTAAGAAGAGGAAAAGTGCACATTATGCATTTTCCTTTCAACTCAGCTTGTGCACAGGCCCCCTCTTTCACCACTTTTGATTAGCAAGCCGAAAACACACTTCATGTACACGCGGAGCCGTTTATCATTCAGCCTTCTTCTTTTCTTTTGACGTTCTTGGGCGCTCAACTTAGGGTCTTGAACTCGATAAAATCACATTCGAGAAACAGGCGCCGCTTAAAGTGTCCAACGAGCACGGAAACAGTAATCGAAATAATTCGGTTAATAAAACGCAAAGACCAATTTGAACAATTTTTGGCATTTTGTTCGTTTGCTGATATTGCCAAATTGAAAAACATCATGAAATGCGATTCAAATCATACGTAACGGCATGACCCAAGAAGAATCATTATTAGCGCGAAAAGATGGCAGTGATACTTTTGATCGTATCCAACACTTTCAAAGCATCTCTGACCTGCCTCACCTCTTCCAAACCTATCGGCTCACGTTTATTTTACATCAAGTGGAACGGGGCCTTGGTACCAGTACCTTTCATGCGTAGGTTATTTGCCCGTTTGTGCACTTGCTGCGCTGGACTGCTCAGCGCGACGTAATAGCATAGATTAGTCTACGTAGGACGGCGCCTTTTTTGTGGTTTAGTGTACCAGAAAAAGCTGAGCACGCGCTACAGGCGTGAGAACTGCAGCGTCAATTAAAAAACAACAAGGGGAAGGTCGTTCGATAAAAGCATAATTAAGAACGGGCACTTTGCATAGATTTGCACCAAAGGAAAAAAAAAGGACCGTAATCATTCAAAGAAATCGTTTCTCAAAATTGATACACAAGAAATGTCCGCAGGGGAATTGAAAAAAGGAAGAAAATTCTGGAAAATCCGCCATAAATCCGGAATAGAGACCGACAAAAAAAGTGAGTCAATCTCCAAATGCCCGCCCGATTGAACAAAATATAGAGTATTTCAAATGCGTAATCGTACAAGTCTGTCATCGGGACCGTCAAGTACCTGCTGGAAATGAAGCGATCAAATCCGAGATGGAAACAAACCGAGAATGTAAAAAAGAGTCTAACGGTACTCATACATGAAATACGGGCTTCAATCAATTAAGCTTCTTTTTAGAAGTAAGGCAAAAGACTGAGTTTAAATGGCAATTTTCATACGTCCGTCGTCCGGGCCCTTTCTCTATATTCAACATGCCCTGTAAAAAAAACTTTGACGTAGGATAAATGCTATCTCTCGTTTCCTTTTTCACCATTACAACATCGATAAATGCGTTATGCAATCATTGCTTATGACCACGACAAATCGTGATGAAGATCAGAACAAGCAAGCAAAACACACATAGGAATGAGTGGTGAGCCAGACAATTCGTCTGACTGTAAAGGGATGGGTGGGATGGTGAATGCACATACAAAAAGTCCGACAAATGATCAAACATTCAATAGATCTGCTTCATTTTCTTGCCCAAGTTCAGAAATTGCATTACAACAACAAATTTCACATGATTCTTTACCGCGATTTCAACTTCTCATTCGACAAGATCCAATAAAAGGATTTTCTGCTGGAACTGATATCGTTGCACGCAAAAATGCACGCATAACTCCATTAGATCCACCTCCGATTTGCGAATTAGTTGTTGTACCATTTGGACAAAACGATGAAATGGATGAAATTGAACGTGCAAAATATTTATCCACCATAGAAGTATGTGTTCATGTTCGTTTAGTAAACGTTGATGAACCTCATACCGAAATGCACGATAGAAATCTGGATCACAACGGTATTTTGTTGGTTGGAAATTTGGTAGAAAGTCCATTCATTGCACCTTGTACATCACCTTTACTCAAGGATGAATGCTTCTTCATCTTTTCAGAATTAAGCGTTAAATGTTCAGGTCAATACAGGTTACAATATGATTTAATCGATCGCGCAAATTGCCAATTTCGAAAGATTACTAGTGTTTTGGGAGATCCTTTCACCGTTTATCCGGCAAAAAAGAGTTTCGGAAGTTTTATGGAGAGTACAAATTTGATGAAAGATATTGTCGCGAGAGGATTGCGATTGAAAATTTACAAAGGCCATTATAAGAATGATGGAATTGGAGAGGAAAAACAACAAAGCAAGAAGAGGAGAAAGATGTCTGATAATAATGGGTTCCATATCGCAGCTCAATCTTCATTGTCTCGTCCAAGGTCTATTTCGGATTCCATCAATCGTGCATCATCTTCTGTTGAGGGACAAAATCGAATTTCTGGATTTTTGGCACCTTGCCATGCAAAATCTATCACTAATTTTGACTCTATCGAAAAGCAAAATATACCACCACCTTTATCAAGTTCGAGCTCGAGTTCAAAATCGACGCAAAAGAATGACAGTGCAAGCGAAGCCTTTTATCCGGTCCCTTCGGGTATGCCCTCGCTAGTCAAAGGAAGAATAGATTCATTTGAAGAATCCAAAAGGCAACAATCCGACATGGGCTGGAGTAGAAGAAGTGGAGAAGAGGAGGAAGATTGGCAAGCCAAACAAAGATTCTCGTATACACCTTCTTCCTATGTACACGACAGACGTTCAAGCTACAACGGATGTCAACAATCTGATATGGAAGATGAGAAGAGAAGAAATAGGAATGAATATAGACCTCTTTACATCGGTGATCGTTATCAATCAAATGTGAATAAATGGCATACTCCTCATATCCGTTCGTTATCATTTCGTTCGCTTTCTCGTGATCAGAATGGCTTCGAATCTATTAAAGCCGAAAGATGGCAAGAAGCACCAATTCTACCGCCCCTTCGAAGTCAATCTAGCTCACAATCGTTGTATTCTGAAGAAGGACAAAGACGAAGTTCAAATGATTTTCGTCATGACGATATCAATCAATACGCCTTAAGTAGAAAGTATGAATCAAGACAGAACCCGGTTTCCGATTATAGCAGAAGAGATAATTTTTAGACATTGAAACATCATTGCCCTCCTTCTGCATGTACTTATATTTCTTTGTTCTTTTAAATGAAATCATGTATGATACCAAGTCATAAGAGTGAAAGCTACAAATGGGCGTCGATGATAGAGTCTCTTGTCATCAAAACATGAATGAAATCTTTCAATCGCAATCATAATAACAATTTGTGATGTCATTCATAATTAATCAAGCGATCAGATCGCTTTTACCAAAATTATTATTACCTCCCGCACCATACTACTATAAAATTTGCATCTCCATGGCGTTCCGCGCTAGAAAAGCCACTTGTTGTTCTGGCGTATTGTTTTCCTTCTTGTACATATATAGATTTGATGCAATTTTTACCGCTCTAGCACTTGTACACAACCTGGAAGCTTTCATTTATGGCAAATAATATCGATAGAGATATACATAATTAAAGATATTGTCATAGTTGATGTTAGAAATGAAATTAGCTTTATACGTACATAAGACGATTGAATGTTTCAAATATTCAGACGCAATGCCGTTTCTAGCAAAGAAAGAAACTTAAAATCTGCTCTAATGTGATCCATACTTCAAGTGTGTGTGTGTGTGCGCAGGCGCAGACGCGGCATCTGAATTGCGCTGTGCCGCTATGTTTCTAATCAATTAGACAGCGAATTTTACGGCATATTTAACCGTTGTGAGATCTTTGTACGTAGATCCCTTTCATTTTACCCTTGAATCAAAATAGGGCTTGCTTGAAGAAGAAAAAGGAAATTAAGGCTGAGAAAAAATGCAATGCGTACTTGTATGTATATGTACTACCTATGCACTGATGAGCCGGTTCATACGCCGATCCGAAAAATGAAGACAAAGAAGTTGAACCGCGCGGCGCAGCACTCAGTGTATGTATGTATTTGTAGATTGCTAAATGAACGGGAATTTTTTTGGTTTTAAAAAAAGAAAATGCATTCTGTTTTTATACCCGCAAAATAGCCTTATTTCTGTTAATTTGATTGCGTACGTACGTACGTGTGCGTTGCGCAGCGCAGGCGCACGCTCTGATTGTGCTTTTTACAGAGATCGGGAGCCAGTACTGTAGAGCCGCTAATATGCATGCAGTCATCATGTGTTAAAATTTAAATTGTGTTCAAGTGCTGATTTTTTTTGAACATCGGAGAAACAAGTCGAGAGCGTGTCCTTTTTTGCTTAACAAAGAAAAAGAAAAGCCCGCTTGTGCCTACCTGCCTACCTGCTTTTGAATGAACATATGTATGTACTCGTTCAAGCAGCTAGTGACAGTAGTGAAATTTCTAATCGACGGCGTTTGCCATCCCAATTTTGCAACTCCTCCATCGTTTGTTTTCTTCTTTACCCTTCAGGGTTTTCAATCGCTTTATCTTGCTATTAGTTGCACTTTGCTCATCGCTATCGACATTGTTCAGGATCTCGTTAAACTTTATACTCGGATCAGTACAAGGATCGGAATTGCAATTTGTTAGCGTCATTGCAATCCGGGCTATTTCCTGTCAGGCATTCGATCTTACTCCACACTTGGCGTAATCAATCTCCCGACAAGGAAAATCACACACTCCTCCCAAAAAAAAAGACACAGTCATTATCAAATTCCATTCAACTATAGGTTTCAATGAACTAGGAACTTAATCTTGTGCCATAGGTGCTTTTATTGCAACGAATCATAATGGCGCCACGTCATTTGCCTCGTGTACCGGCATTCCCGATCGTAGGAGAAAAGAGTATTGTAACATTATTAGGAACGGGTTTAAGCATTCCAGCTTCTATACAAGATGATTGTCCATTAATTGGCAAAATGGCACCAGAGATTAATTTACCGGATCATTTAGGCAGAAGATGTTCATTACATGCAACAATCGCTTTGGGAAGACCAATCATTTTATTCTTCTTTCCTTTAGCAGGATCTCCGCATTGTACGAAAGAATCTTGTATGTTTCGTGATGCTTTAGGTTTAACGCCTATTTTTTCTGAATTACAGGCTATCGTGATAGGAATCAGTCAAGATCCTCCAATTAGATCGAAAAGGTTCGTTGATGAACATCATTTGGGCTATAGGATTTTACATGACGAAAATAGAGAAACTATGGAAGCGTATGGTGTTCAACGTACATGGTTAGGATTGATCGATCAAAGATGCACTTTTATCATCGATCCTAGTGGAACGGTAAGAGCTATGGCACAAGGTGTTTTTGACGCGGACGGACATGTCTTGTTTGCTGAAAAGTGGCTAATTCGATTAGAACATGAATTATCACAACGTTCTCGAACATTATTAGCATATGAAGAAGATAAAAATCGATCATTAATGGCAGATCCAAGCGGAAAAGGATTGGATGGATGGACAAGATTTACCTACGGAGAGAATAATAGCGCCAGTAGTGGTGGAATTGATGCTACTCCTCGTCATGGAGCTGCATCGATGATATCAAAGAAAGGTCAATCAATCTCTCCTTATGCTCAAGGAAGAACGGTTAATGCTCCCAAACTCAACAACTTTAACGGTACATTTGAACGTGTACCAAAATCACAAGGCGAAGCAGCCACCCTTGAGCCTGTTTCAGCCACAGCAAATATTTCAACCAGTTCTTCTTCATCGACGAAATCTGATAAAAATATATGGAAGCATTGGAAATCTGTCTTTCAACAGCTATCCTCTGCTGATGATAAGCCACCGCCACTTGTTCTATCGCGAAATTGGCCTTCAGATGAAGTGAACGGACATGCAGGAAATGGTAAAGCGCAATCGATACGATCTTCTCGAAAGAGCTTTAGTGGTGGTTCAGCTCCTGGATTACCTCGCTCGAGAAGTTCATCACGTTTGAAAGATTTAGGTAAAGCATCACTCCGTCGTGGTTCTCTCGCAGCAGCCAGTTCAACAAAAGATTCTGTTTCCAACAAACACACGCATGAAAGAAGTTCATCAAATGATATACCTTCTGTTCCACCACTTTTTGCTACTTTAGAAGCACAAAATGCAGCATTAGCAGCCAATCAAAAGTCTGCTTCTCATACTGTTGATTCGGAAAATTCCGATAGAGATGCATCTACTGGCGGAACGGATGGATCACTTTCAAGTCATATCTCTACTGCTCAAACAAGTTTGATGGGCACAAGCTCGCATGGATCTTTGAGATATGGAAGTAATAATGGTACACCTGCTTTGGCAAATGGAAATCAAAATTATCAATTAGCAAGACCTGCAGTTTTATCAGAAGTTTTGATGCCAGGAGAAGTCTTAGATCTTCAACAAGGGCCATTACCAGCAATAATTAAACCTCTAGAATCTCAAATTCAATCGATCGATTCCAATACTCGTATTCCACCAGCTCCTCTAACAAAGTCAACTAATCGTCCTGTCGTTCGTAAGCCTGCACCTTCACATTTATTTACGAATGATGTTGTCGCAGTCGAAAATGAAAGATCGATTACAACTCCACCTAGACCGCCACGTAGAAGTAGTAGATTTGCACAAATACCAACTTCAACCTCATCTGCTGCATCTTCTATAATGACGCATGCTGAGCCTCCCAGTGATGTACCGCAAGATGAAGGAGAAGGTACGCATGATGATGAAGAATACGTTCGACAGAATGATGATGGTGTAATACAAGTTCTGGATCAGCCAACTAACCAAATCGAACAACCTGTCAATTTACAACCTGCACAATCTACTTTACCTCGAAATGGTACAAAGATGAACTCTAATCCTTCTACACCAAGAATGAGAGGAACGCCGGAAGATGAAGGATTCTCTTCTAGCGAAATGAAACCTTCAAGATCTTCTCAACAATCTTTACGTGCAATGCGACATAGAAGTGCATCAATAACAGATGGAATTTATCGTATTTCAACTCCTACACTTTCCGATGCAGCAGAAGTGAATGATGATCGAGAAATCGAATCAAGTCTTTCACCTAGACCACGTTCCAATCGTACTTCTGAAAATGGTGCATACGTTGCAGGGAGAGAAGCACGTTTACGTAGACCAATGGCACCACCAAAAGATATCCCCATCCTTACAAGACAATTGAGCAAATCATCACTTAGTGATCATTCTAGTAATCAACATGATGGATTTTCTACTTCAGCTTCACCTCCAGGAAGTGATATTGGTACGGTACAAAGAGTGGTACGAAAAGCTAATTTACGAAGTGAACAACCAATCATCGTTCCATCAGCAAAGATTACAGCTAATTCTATAGGAGACGTTCCTCCAAGACCTGCACCTCCAATTCCAACAATAGCATTTGGCGCAAGAGATGGTAATAATGGAATGGTAAACGGAATCGATCAATTTGGTGAACCGGTTTCTTACAGTCATCATTCTACTAACGCTTCTTCAATTTCTTCTTTTAAAGGATTCACAGATCCAGAAGAGATGCGTAGACCTTCGGTTTCTAGTATGGGCACTTTTGGAAGACGTGGTTCGGATGCTGTAGAATGATGATATGTTTCAATAACAACCCCACTCCCATACACGCTCTCTTCGCTCCTCCTCCCCTTTTTTATTTGTCTCCACTCTTGTTTGAAGCGAAATCATCGCTTTAGATGGAAGAAAGAGTTGTATTTTTTTTTCCCTTTGGTTCTTGCTTTATGATAATTGATTATTATTTGTGGGAAATTTAAACAAACATGAATGCTAAATCACGCTAAAAATCAAAGCCTGCGTGTGTATCTGTGCGAATTGTGTATGCGTGTGTGAGTGTTTTTTTGAGAGAAAGAAGAATGCTCAACACTTCTTCATTCTGAATCTTCTCAGACAGCTTCAAGAATCGCAAGCAAACTTTCTCAATACCTTCATCGACAATAAATTCTCGATTACAAAGATCTCTCACTAGCCACACAATAGACATGTCATCTTCACAAGATACAAAGAAACCTTCAAGTTCATTCTTAGAAAGCGTTTTTGATTCACTATGGCAACCTGGACTTAATACACCAATGAGAAGAGTGATGGATATGAGCTTTATGGGATTATTCTTTGTTTTATTTACTTTGATCTTTTTAACGAATTTTAACATTCACCTTATTGCACTTTTTTGCATTTCTATAGGATTATTCCTTTCCATTCATTGGTATGTTGAGAAGAAATAATGAATCACTTTCATTCAAATCAAGGATTTTGTTTCTTTTTTTTACTGAACTTTCATCATTGTACCCTTTGAACAGGTTCTTGAACGAATTAGACAAAATGCCACCTTCAGCCACTCAAATTCAACAAATGCCAACTGAAGCAGATCAATCAGAAGGAATATCTAGTCAAACGGAGACGAAGAAAGAACAATGATGTGGGGAAAGCGTATTCAATAATAGAAGTGGTCAGAATGAATCAAATATGGACATGGTATTGTGCATCACTTGCACAGTTGTTCGAACAATGATGGAGGCATTGTGCAAGTTTGAGTACAATTTTAACCCTAACGAAGCCTTTACCTACAATAGATACATTTATTACGACCACCACTAGGAGCTTGCATGGTATATCAACTTTCTTGCTACTCTTTTGTTAACACATTTGTACTTGTACCTTGCTTTTCACATTTTGACACTAAACTACATGCATACATGCATTTATTAAGGTCCAATCTGGCTCTATTTGTGATTAAGTTAATTCGCTATAAAACATACACAAAAGTCCAGCTTGACAGATTGTGTACTTTAATTGACAAAGCCTCTTTTCTCTTATTGATCAGGAATGAAGTGGCAAGTTCAAATCTTTTATTCTTTCGGCCATATTTCCTTGAGTGCTTAAGCATATGATGTTCTTCTTTATTGTTTTTATCTGATGCTCCTAGCGTCAAGCGCTAGAGCTAAACCTTAGCCCATAGACTATTGCGAGTAATCGGAAAAAGTACCGGCGATTCAACCGAAGAAGCCGCAAAGCATGCACATGGCTCGACCACATGGCTTGTTCTTCTTTAGAAAAAACGGAGAGAAGCACCTTCAAAGTTAAGTTTTGACAGTACAGTCACTCATCAAATGCGCCCTCTTACTTTCTTGAGTTCAAGACGTACAGTCCTTCATCCTGTTCATCATCACTTTAAACAATCTTATTGAAAATGTCTACTAATTCACCCGATGGAATCGTAATTGGCATTCGTGCCGGTCAAGTAAATGAAGCTTCTCAAGAAAGTTTAAAAGCTCATTCAACTTCCGATATCGCTCAACAATGGTCAAACGCTCGCATTTCTGATCCAAATAAGCCAGGTCAATTACGTGTCTTTTATCCTTCTAAACAAAATGAACCCGTAATCGCAGCTGTTTCCGTTCAAGGCGGTGAAGTTAAACCTGCACCTAAAACGGCTCCTGATACTGTACCTGCTGCAGCTACTTGGTTACGAAATGAACATTTAGAACAATCTCGTCTTGCGGCCGCAAAAGGTGTTCGTTCTTTACGTGATCTTCCTTTGGCAGACGGAAAGGATGCAAACGGACGTAGAACATTAGCTGTTGATTCTTTCACAAGCCCTCATGCTGCTGCTACTGGAGCAGGTTTAGCGCTTTGGCGATTCAATCATTTCAAATCTAGAGGTGTAAATGCTGCTTTTGAAAAGGATTACGAACTTCAAGGTGGTCGTAATGTAGAATATGTTCCATTACAATCACAAGATAAAGATGGTGCACAATTACTCGATCAAGGTGACGAGATCAAACAAAGCACTGTTCCACTCAGTTGGAAAACTGGTCATGTGTATGCAGAAGCACAAAATTGGACGAGAGAATTAGCCGAAACTCCTGCAAATCATCTTACACCCTCTATCTATTCTGATAAAGTCAAAACTAAATTAAGCGATCTCAAGAATATCTCAATAGAAGCGCATGATGAAGCTTGGGCTCGGGCTAAAGGTATGGGATCTTTCATCTCCGTTACACAAGGTACAGATGAACCTGCAAAAATGTTGGAAGTTCACTACAATGGTGCTGGAAAGGAAGCTCCTGTTCTTGGTTTAGTTGGTAAAGGGATCACTTTCGATACAGGTAAGTCATGAAGTCCTGAAGTTCTAGGAAAATCTGATAGTTCTTTTTCTAACTTTTTCTTCTTCTTCTGTCTTTCTGTTACTCTGTGCAGGAGGTATATCAATCAAGCCAGGTGCAGGAATGAAGAGAATGCGCGCAGATATGGGCGGTAGTGCAACCTGTTTGGGAGCAATCTATGCTTTAGCTAAATTGCAAGTCCCCGTCAATGTAGTGGCAGTGATGCCTTTGACAGAGAATATGCCAAGCGGACATGCTACCAAACCCGGTGATATTGCAAAAGCAATGAATGGTTTGACGATTGATATCGATAATACCGATGCTGAAGGAAGACTTGTGATGGCAGATGCACTCACATACGTATCGAGGGAATTCAAACCAACAGTTTTGCTTGATATTGCTACTTTAACTGGTGCAGCAGTAACAGCTTTGGGAGACACATACTCTGCTGCTTTCACCGAAGATGAAAAGCTTTGGCAGGCATTAAAAGAAGCCGGAGAAGCAGAAAATGATCCTTTCTGGCGAATGCCATTGGATGATCGTTATTTGCAATATATCGATAATGGCTATGCAGATGTGATCAATCGTGGTTTACCGGCGGGTGCTTGTACGGCTGCTATCTTCCTCAAGCAATTCGTAGAAGGATTAGAAGATAGAGCAAAGGGTAAACCAGCAACCGTTCGTTATGCTCATTTGGACATCGCAGGGCCAATGGACGCTGTTGCTGCTTGTGCATATCAAGACAAGGGTGGAATGACGGGTAGACCTACTCGCGCGATCATCGAATTTGCTCGTCGATTTGCTCTTTGGAAGGAGACCTAAGAGTGTCCGAAAAATAGCTTATACATTAAATGAGAATTATTGATATTGTACAAAACATTTGATTGAAATACTATGAAACTGTCGCGTTGAGCGACCTTCCTCTCAAGACTGCTTCAATTTCTGATCTTCCTTTGCCGATCTGTTGACGTAATTTTTCTATTCGTTCCTTTCCTTCGTTTTCCATCTCTTGGCATGCGCTTATAACTTGTGTTTTCAACCATGCTTCAACTGTCATATCTTCTTCAGCAGGTGTGAGCTTAGGAATCTTTCTCAAAGGCTCGATCATGAATGGATCAGGTTCACTGAAACGTTTTGGACTGGAACTTGAAGTAGGTTGATCTGACTCTGTTTCTTTTTGACTGGATGTTTGATCGCGGTCTGATGATTTTCTTTTTTTCTGAGATAGCTCGGCAGCAGCAGCGGGTGGTGGTGTAGATTCCGTCGCAATCTCCTCTAGAATTTCCTCTTCGATTCCCGCATTTGCTACTGTTTCTGCCTGAGAGGAGGGTCGAGCAGGGCTTGTTTCTGGATTTTCCACTTTTTGAATCTTGCGAGAAACTTTTCGAGAAGTTGCAATCTTTCTCGGCGCTTCATCCTCTTCTATGTTCTGAGGTGCCGATTCTTTATGAGTACGAGTTGCTTTGGAGGCTACTTGCTGTGTTTCTTGTTCTTGTTGTTCCTCAACAGGCTCTTGCTCTTGCTCTTGCTCTTTCTGTTCAGGTTCATCTTGTTGTACTTCTACTTCATCCTCTTCTTTGGCTTTACGTTTGGACACAGCACGAGCTCGTTTTGTAGCTGTAGATGTGCTTCTTGTCTTTTTGCCGATTTCTACCACTGGACTCTTTACGATCTCCACAGAAGGAATATCTGATAAAGAACAATTAAAGAATGGACAAGTCGGTCTTCTCCTTTCATGTTCGTGCATAGGATCATCAGTCTTTTCCCAACCTCCCAAAACCAATTCGCAATATTGACATCTTGCACAATCATCTTCTTCTTCGTTTGGGAAGTAATGAAATCCAGCAGATGCTAATTTTTTGCTTGTTGGTTTCCAACCCTTTTTGCTATCGTAAGGCCAAGTGGAAGTGAAGGTCTTTAAACGCACTGTAATCATTGATTTACTAGTAGGAAGAAGATCTTCATCTTTCCATGACCAAGTATTTTTCCTTGGATCATCTTGTTGAGCTGCATCTTTGCTTTCTTGAATTGTGAGTAAGGTTGCATTGGGAACAACTTTTCGAATCTTTTTTGCTACATCATCCCCCAATTTCCAACCGGAAAAAACAACATTCTCTGGGAACAAGACACATGCATCTTGTTCGTCTGAAGCAGTTGGATCAAAGTACAATCCTAAATTTGCAAGTTCGCTAGGTGTTGGATATCTTTTCGTACGCTTCTCTTTCAAGATTAAAGATGTTGACGATGAGCCTGAACCGTTATTATCATCTTCCAATGCATCTTCTGATAAATTGATAGGATGAGGCCAGACTGGGACTGCCTTTTTTCGAGATTTACTTGATTCTTCTGCTCCTGCAAAGAATGTTGCACGACGTGCTTCGTAGCTACTCATTGATCGATTAACATTCGTCATTGTGACTTTGATAGAAAACGTTTTAATCGAATGCGGAATGGTGGAGTTGATCTAGGATTCGTCCAACACTTTTGACACCAGGTGTTGGTCTTTCTTTGGTAGGGCCTTACAATTGACGCGTCTTTTTTGTTATTCACACGTGGGCCAACTTGTGTCAGTGGGGAGAGACGCGTATAGGGTCACTTAGTATTATGCACCAAAGATGCACAAAAGTGTTGGAATATTTAGAGCAAGTAGGCTAGCATTGCATTTGCACTGAGAGTCTTCCTTTGAGTAAATAAATTTTCATTTCTTCTCATCATAACGAAGATTCAAATGACTTACACATGAAATGATGTTACCGGATGAGGGTACGTCTGACAAGAAGCAAAGGCCTCAAAAGCGAGTGTTTGGAAAGCGTGGCGGAAAGCCTCGAACTCAACGCAAGGTTGCGGACAGTGAAAAAGAACCCATTCTACATAATTCAGATCGTATAGCCAACTCTCCTTCGATTTCTTCTCCGGCTAGACATTCAAACGCAACTTCATCTCCATCAACGCCCAAAAAAAGGACCAGTAATTTATCTACGCCAAGCTCTTCCCCCTATAGTGAACTTGATCTTTCCAGAGATATCTTTGAACGTTTAAGCCCAAAGAAGGCTAAATTGAATCGAAACAGTAAAAGTCCAGCTGATGCAAGAAGAAATCATCGATTACAGCTCCTTCTTGCTGAAGATGAAGAAGATGGTAGACAAGATGAAGATGAACTTAAATCTGGACCGCATGAGGAAAAGTTTGTATCACGACCATCCCGTTTAGCATATGCTTCTCGAATGGCACCCAAAAAGGTTAAAGAACCAGTCGAACGATCATCTCCTTGCTCTGACTTAGATAATGCGACTGGCACTTGGAAATCGCAGAAAGATTCTCAAGAAACAGAGGCTGAAGGAGATAATAGCAGAACAAACCCTATAAACAAAGTGCTCACTCAAGATGTTTTTGATACAGAGTCACTATCGAACAAAAGTCTAGAAAGATGGAGCCAAAAGACAGAAGAAATGGACATGGCTTCGGGAGCAATTACAATTCAATCAGATTGGAAAAATCTTGAAGAGATGGATGAAGAGAATGTTATTGAAGGATCAAATGATATACGTTCGGTCGTCACTTTACGCACTGCAGGCACAAATCTTCGAAGCACAGCCGAGATTGATGACATCTTGAGTGGCTTAGCTAGTAAGAATCGATTGGGCGCTCGCAAAGCAACTAGCGTTGAACTGATTAAGCTTCTAATGGATGTGCCTCATGATGGAGAGATTCCCATCGACTGGAATCCTAAACCGATTTCATCCTCAACCTTCATAACGGCTATTCGAAGAACAAATTCTACTTCTGCACTTCTCTCTGCTCTACATAAAGCCGGCGCTGGAGAAGGAAAAGAATTCATTTTCGATATGTCGATCGGTTTAGTCTATATGCTACTATTCGAAGGCAACAGCTTGAATGAAGTTGTGACCACCTGTCCAAATTTTCTGAGCACCGTGAAGCAAATCCTCTCAGCAACATATCAAATTCCACCCAAACGCGATAAGCACCACGTTCTCTTGCAACGTTTGGCAAACTTCTTGCAAACATTTCGACTGTCAGATGAGATTTTGAAACCGGATCGAGTTATCCTTCAAGCTATGATCATGATGCTCTCTGTTCAACCCAAAGATGCGGGAACACCTGCATTCTCGCATGGCATTTTGGAAGATCTACAAACTGTGCGAAAAGCATTGTGGGATCGAGTATTTGAACTGTCAGCAGACATACGTGTGGAAGGAGAAGACACAAATACAAATCAAATTGCTAGCAAGTGTCTTTCCCTTCGTCAGATTTGTATCATATTAAGCCTTTTGGGTGCAAGATATCGTAATATTCTCTCGATCGATTACAAGGAGATGGGTGAATTGGTGCAGCTTAATGATCGTCTAAATGAACGTATTGGAGGCAAGGATGAGGATTTGTCTCACGCAAGTGCAGAAACGCTTCAAGCATGCTTGCAATATCAAGTTAGCCTGACAAATCAAGAGCAAAGTGAAAATTGTAACACTATGCTTTGTGTTTCGGAAACGGCTGCTTTGCATTTGACCCAAATTATCATCAAGTCTGTCGATCTGACCAAAGATATCAACCGTGACGATATTCACAATATTCGATTACTCGATCTAGCTGCATTAGCATTGGGTATCTTGACAGACTTATTGCAAAACGAAGCTAGGCAAACGATTGGTCAATTGTTGAATGATAAAATTTCGAATTCTTGTGCTATAACCAAGATGACAACTTTATTCTTGCATACATCACAGCAGACAAATAATCAACATTCGACCTTATTTTCAGGCTGTTTAGCTTTCTTTCTGTCTCTTTTGATTGTCAAAGCTCAAGATATGGGAGAGAATCTCATCAGCCATACTATAAGTGAAAAGATGAAAAACGCAACTCCAAAAGAAATTTCCATCAACCACATTCTGACGGAAAGCTTGGATCAATTTGCCGGTTCAAGCAAAGAACTGCATGAAGCGAAAGAGCAACTCTCGACACACAAAGAAGAAACTCTAATGATCCGGCAATTATCTGACCGACTCCGAAAGTTCAAAGAGTAAGCACCGGCATCGAATTAAACTCAGCTATATCCGCTTTTACATATTTGTATATGTACACTCTCACAGTGTTTCCTTATTAAGCATTTGTATTTTACACATAGTAGATTTCCTTTAATTAAATTTCTCCATCACATTTAAGTTTAGTAGTGCAGAATTAATTAAATGCTCCTTGAAAGCTGAGTAAAGCCACCGTAATCCAAAAAGGAAATAGAAGGCGCGCATGCATAAACTACATTTGTACGGATAAATTATTTGAAATCCGACCCATTTCTACCCGTGATCAAACAGAGGAAATTAAGTTCGGTCCATCGATGCACGGTACCTTGATTTTTTCAATTCTTCGATGAGGAACAAAGGTATGCAAAGACCAGTTATCCGCTTTTCTTTTAGTCACAGGCGAAAGAAGAAAGTAAGCCAAAAATTAAGAAAATAGTTGCCCGATTACAGTTCACCATGCTTATCGTATCAATATAGTTTGCAATCATGAACTAGTCTATGTACATGTATGCTGGGAAAGATTCCCCTTAATTAATTTTCAAAATTCAATGACCATGAGGATGAGTTGGATGCAAGTATACCATGCATTGCTTTGACTCCTTGTACATATATTCTTGTGTGCCTTTTTTTCTTGCTGTGATCAAGTGGCTTTTTAATTGAACAATATGCTTTCAATTAGCGTGTTAAAAACATTAGCGTGGTTTTGGATGATTCAGTTTTATTTGTAGATTCTGTGTGGATACGCGACGCACCTCTTCTGTAATATCTGCAAGCACATGTATGTAATAATAACTTAAACTTGCTCTCTTAACCTTTGGTTTTTTTTGACAGGTGTGGGCGCTGCGCTGTATGGACACACTAACGTCTTATCATTTTCATGCAGGTTCATGCGCGCCAAGATATTTACTGGTAAATTCATTGTCCTCGATGTACGGTATTTTGTGATTATTTTTTCGATGTTGCACAAGAAGGTACATATACGTAACTTCCTTGCCAACGTACCTGGATTATTTAACATCAACCAAGTGTCATGCATTCGCACTCAAAGATATACGCACAATGCACCCGATCCTCGTTGTCAGAAGCGCATTATTCGAGCAAACATTCAGCCGAAATGTAAGGGAAGAGAAGCCTGACTACCGAAGCAAGCTCGCAAATCGTCCGTCCCGCGAATCAATAGGTTAACCTCACCGATTTGAATGCATGTATGTACTGTAAGGAGGCGCTGTTTCAGTGTTGTTTACCCTTAATTTTTTTTTGGACTGCTTCCCTTGAAGACCGGAATAAACTCCGACGAAAAGATAGAAGGTTGATTTGTCTCATTTTTCGCCTTCCTTGCCGCGGTATCTTATTGGTTTTTTTATTTTGTATTTTTATTATTTAAATTTCCCGGTCCTTTTCCCCCGGTTTGTCGGGGCCCTACTTTTTTTCCCTCATTATCGGTAATTCATTCATAACCCACATACATGCGCAATGCATTGATGCACGATCGATTAATTTCATTTCATTGAAGTTAAATGACGAACACATGAAGTTTAAAGTCGAAGAGCAAGTTCATTGGATGAAGAAGCAAAAACGTAATTAAACACCTGTAATGCATACATTTACGTATGTGTTCCCCCACCCCTTCCTTTGTACCTAGATTATCCGCATTCCTGGTTGCAGCCAATTTTTACTTGCTGCAAAAAGTGATATAAAGGCTGTCTGGGATTCAACCTTAATCAAACTTTTTTCCCTCCCACAACAACTTTCAAACGTTTGACCTCTTCCTGACAACCGAGGAAACCTTTTGTATTTCTCAAAACTACTTACAGTGCGTATGATCATCCTTGATCCATTTGACTCTAAGAGATTCTTATTGACCCAAGTTTTCCCTCTTTCTTTTTCTTTTTTAGACAAACAAACAACCACAGATCAAAATGCGTTTCAACTTTGTCGCTCTCGTCATCGCTGTCATGGTCGCTGCTGCCGTTGCTGCACCCAACCCACCAGAACATGAAGTTGCCGGTGACAAACGTCAATTCTGCAGACCTCGTTGTCCAGGATGGTAAATCCAGTTAATACTGTTGTAGTGTTACCTCGATCCGATACAAAATCTCCCTCTTTCTTTTCTTTGGGAACGCTGAATAAGCGTCAACAATTTCTCGCATCACCTTTTTCTTTTACTCTACTCCAGAATCTATCGTAAACCCTTAATATGTATAAGGAGAATTCTTTTCTGTGTACAATCTTGATGTTGTCTGATGGACATTTTCCATATTCTCTTAAGCCAGTGATCAGCCACGCAAAGAAGCCAAAGATTGATGAGATAATCCTATCGTACGTATGAATGAAAAGTGGACATGCAGCAAAACGGCAATGGCTACATACATGTACCTTTTGGTTATCGTGGCGCTGAACTGTATGAATCATATAGACTTTATTGTGATCGCCACTTTCGTCTTAATTAAATCCATGCATCAATTAGAAAAATCAAAGTTTAATGAAAAATGCTGCTAGATTGATCCAACGTTTCAACACCACCTCGTTATTTCACCAATCTGCATCTGATCGAATTATCTGTACATGGTACCGTTGAGATGGATAGGATGAAGTACCTGCGTAATGCAAGGCAAAACGGAAAAGAATCAAGATACTCTGTACATATGTATGTACATACGGTAGAACACGTTGGTTCCCCACTTTTGATGTAGGCGGCGTAATTCGTAATTCAATCCTAAAGGAATTTTACCGAAAGTCATAACAGTGGTAAAGTGAAAGGGATAAAAAAAATCATCTGATATAAAGCCTTAAAAGATTCGGCTTGTTTTTTTTTTAATCTATTTTTTAATCTATTGGTTCCTTTTGAGAGAAAAGAAAGAATCAATTCTTTTTCTTTACACGCGTCTTTTGCCCTTTTACGCTAAGAATGAATAAAATTTCCAATTTATGCATCATCGATTCGATTTAAATTCACACTTACAAAGTCTTATACCGCCATTTTGCTCACTCGAGCAAATTGTACCTGGGTTTATCCACATATCCGCAACTTGCATAAAACTCTCAGAGGTTCAGGGTTGGTCTTCGAAAAGGATATATAAAAGGATTGTCTTTTTACCAAAATTGTGGAACGTTGCATAACCCATCCTACTTTCACTCCATTATTCTCTCAAATCAAGATCTTTTGATCACATACCCCTTATAGTAAGTTTCACCATTCAAATCTTTCTCCATATCACGATTGAGTTTGGCGCGCTTAAGTAGAGTCATAGTATTGTTCATTTTGCTCACCCGTTTTCCTCCACTCTCAATTTTTTACACAAACAGACTTCAAATATCATCATCAAAATGCGTTTCAGCTTTGTTGCAATCGTTGCCGCCGTTATGGTCGCCAGTGCTATCGCTGCACCTGTCCCAGCAGAAAATGAAGTTGCCGGTGACAAGAGACAATTCTGCCGCGCAAGGTATGTATAGTTGGTTTTACGTGTCACGTCATATTACATCAACTGATCATAAATCATCCCTCTCTCTTCCTCTTTATCTTCAGATGCCCTGCTTACTAAGCGCGATACTCGTCTTTTAAGGACATCCCATGCCCTTCCTCCTGCAAGCAGAGCCACGATTTGAATATGCATTCTTTTTTTTTCATGACTGTCACGACCCAGGGAAGTGTCTTGACAACCCTGTAATTTATTGATCATGTCAATTTCAGCTTATGCCATCTTTATGTGATTCGATTCGATTCGAGTGAATGGTGATAATATACAGTAAAAATACAATGCGTGGGTAAAATCAGAATCCACCTACACGTCTCTTCTTTCGAACTTTGTTTGCTTGCTTTTGACTGCTTGATGTATTCGTTTGCGGAGCAGATTCTGGCGCAGGAAGTGAATTTGATGTTGAAGCAGGATAATGAAAAGGAGAATTTATTGAATTGCTTCTTAAATGATGATCCCAACTCGATAATAGAGAGGGAGCCGATTCGATCGTTTGAGAGGATCGTAGAAGATGGTTCGAATCAGATCCTTGGAGTAAAGCATCCGGTGGTACTTGGCTAGACGTTCTGCTTCGATTTTGCGACGGTCTTACAGAAGAAGATCTATTACTATCTGGCGTTGTCCTTCCAGAAGAAGAATAATTTTGATAGCTCATATACTCTTCATCATCATCATCGTATGGATGGCTGAATTGATACTCGGCCGGATCGTCTCCAACGGTCCATTCATCCAAAAGCAAATGCGCTGCTAATGAGACTTTGCCAACTTTAGACTTAAATGTCTTCTTGCTTGTCGTCATCGGTTCAGCAGACTCTCCGCCTGCAGAATTGAAGAACGAACGAGTGAAGACTGGTACATCATCGGGAATATGTTTGCCTTTTCCTTTTTTCGATCTTGCGCTCTCTTCCCAGCTAATTGGCGCTGAATCATCTATTGTAGGCTTTTTCATTAACGAGATTGAAGTCAAAGCTAGATCAGTTGCCACTTCTTGAGATGCTGTTCGAATGTTATCTTTCAATGAGCCTGATTGTTGCGCCAGCTGACCATAAAAAGGAGTAGCCAACCTTTTCACAATGTCTCTTATCTTCAAAGCATCACCTGATTCGGAAAGGATATCTTCAGGTGCAAAAGAATACTTTTTGATCAAACCTATTTCTTCGACATTGATTGAGTGAAGAAAGCTGTCTAAAAAGGTTCGTAAATGCTCATAGATCAAATGCTGAGAGTTGACGCAAACATGCAACGATAGAGGCTTCGATGTATAATTCACATCCTCACCAGTCATCGATTTCTGCAAAATAGATGCAAAAAGTTCAATTGGCAAAAAGGCTGTGCTCATGCTTGTGTGTTCCGCTTTTAGTATGCTTGGCCAGCCTTGCAAAGCACCATTGATTCCTTCAAACACTTCATCAGAGCCGTGCAGTGCTCCTGCTTCAATGTTTGTTTTCATTAGAGCTCTGTACACCTCGCTGAGCGAATGTAACGTACGAGCAGCCGAAATCTCATGATTAGAAGAGATCGCCGATTGTGTGAAATGATTTGCAGCATTTATCCCCTTGCTATTCTCCTGCACTTCATCTTGAATTATTGTGCTTATCCATACATCTCCACTGGAGGAGAATTCAATGACAAACCAGATGGAATCGATGTCGTAAGATGAAAGATTTCGATCCTGTCTATGAATGTGCTTCAATACCTGATGATTGCCTGCGCCAACAAACAGAGGCGGTCCTGCCCGCTGTTCCAGGACGCCAATCTTCATGGTGTGGAGATCATCTTGTCTACTTTGAATGGATATTGGGCCATGAACACCTTCAAAGAATACTGTATATGTAAGCAAGAACTGGCTGCTACAGTCCCACACAGCAACCGTTTGACTTGTCAGCTGAGAATCCAAGGCTACAAGGTAAAGCCCATTTTCTGAGCTCCTTTCATGCGCAAAGGATATCAATTGCCGAAATTCAAGTCCTGGATCCGCTTCAAGTATACAAATTTCCGTAGTTGTAATTATCCATAGCAACGGGCGTGGCTCATGCAAGAGCTTACAAGACCAGATACGATTTCCTATGGGAGCGATAAAAATGCATTCACGTCCCCTTGTTGGCAAATGAACAGTGAAGATGCCTTTTGGGCACGTCAAGATTGCAATGCCTGCATCTGCTAGCCAATCGAGCGACCATTGTTGATCATACGAGCTACTTTCCGGAAGTACAACGGACGGATCAGCCTCTGAAACTTTCTCCCATCGTGTACGAGTGGTCCATCTGCTTGAGGTAACAGATACTGATTCGACCTGAAATAGACTCAAACTGCCCTGCCTATCTATTGTCAAAGCTTGATCGCCCAAGCTTGGATGAAACATGACATCGCTTATTGATGATTTGGATCTCTTTATCTGCATCTGATCGAAGCCATTCTTCTTCTTGCGACCTTGTACGCCAGAGGACAAAGTTGATTTTCCATGCATGATCTCCAGAACGCCGATTAAATGAATGTGTGACATACCTCTCTTTAACCCTTTTTCAATGCTCACGTCCGCAAATACGGTTGAAGAAACGGTTCGCACGCATATTCTCCTACGATTACCGCCACGTTGTAATGTGTCTTCCTGATTGCCGGAATAAATAGAGCAGATACGTGTAGGGAAGATGTGCAAGACGTTCTCTTGTAATGACAGAGTTTCTTCTCCATCTTCCTCAAGTGTCTCAATATAGCCAGCTAAAAGTTTGTTGCCATGTACTCCTCCTGCACGCAATAATGCCATCCGTTGTGATTCTTCTACACCTTGATCCAATTTAAGCACGACATAGCAATTGTTCGCTTCTTGATATTGATCGTCTAATCTTAATTCAGAGTCAGATACATGGCGTAATACTTCACTTGGGATGCCTCGCTGTTCCTGTATACTGTATGCATTCGATTCAATTTCTTCATCACCTCCAGATAAAGGATCTGTCTCAGAGATGGGAGGGTTATTGATTATTGTTGGACTTGTAAGGACACGATATTGATGTTCAATACTTCTGAATGACCTCGGAAAAGACCATGTTGGTGCATTGCTTTGTAATGCATCCTCATTCTCGGCTTCTGCCAGGTCACTTCTTCCCTGATCTCTCTTGACAGATATGCTTACCGGTCCGCGTGAGGCGAGCGCCAACTGCGCGAAACGCTCATCAGTTTCCGTCACTTTGACAACGTGAAAAAATTGAGAGCTTATCAATGCTCAATTGAGAATATCAGCTTTGTAAAGATGATATCCAAGCAAGTTTCCAAGTATGTATCAATGAAAAAATAAACTTTCTCAAAGCAACGCGTCAGAAAATCTCCACAATCAATGCATATATTCAAAGTAAGCTTCCACAGGCACGGACCATTTTGATGACGAAGGGAAGAAAGAATTCATGATTACATGCCGCGCGTCTTTGGCTCTATGTAGTACTACTTCCAACCTAACAACCATCATTCTAAGCAAGGCATTTTGACATCATGGCAGGTACTTCGCCTTTCAAACTCTCAGTTCAATTAGAGGGTCATACTGCCGATGTTCGTAGTGTTGCTTCAACACAAGGCTCATCATCTTCTGATGTGTTAATCTTATCCGGGTCCAGAGATGGAACAGCAAGAGTATGGGGAAATGCTCCAAATCAAGCGAACAAGAGAGATTTACACTGTAAGTTCGTTCTCGAAGGACAAGCTGGTTTTGTGAACAGTTGTGCCTGGATGAGGGAGCAAGATGGTAGCTCGATCGCTCTATCTGGTGGACAGGATCACTTAGTGAATGCATATATCATTCCGCAATCGGGACTTTCATCTTCCTCCGCCCTCACACCGGACTTTACACTTCTTGGTCACGATGATAATGTATGCGCTTTGGACGTCTTTCAAGGTACTAATGGTTACATTGTCAGCGGAAGTTGGGACAAAACAGCAAGAATTTGGAAAAATTGGGAATGCGCTGCTATCTTAGCGGGTCACACACAAGCTGTCTGGGCAGTACTCGCTTTGAGCGAAGATCTCGTACTCACTGCCGCAGCAGATAAGATCGTTAGACTTTTTTCTATCTCAAAAGCTGCAAAAGAAGGCGAAAAGAGCAAGCCAATTGCCACATTTGCAGGAAACACAGATGCAGTAAGGGGACTGGTACGCTTGAGTGAGAAGACGTTTGCTAGTTGTGGAAATGACGGTAACATCAATATATATCCAATCTTCGACCCTGCTTCAGCAAATCCACAATCACCTGTTCAGCCCATCCAAACACTTTCAGGTCATACAAGTTTCGTTTACTCTCTTTCGCTTTTAGGATCCGGTAATCTGATAAGCTCAGGAGAAGATCGTAGTGTACGTATATGGCGAAATGGTTCTTTACATCAAACTATCACGATTCCTGCCATCTCCGTCTGGTCCGTTACAGGAATGCCAAATGGAGATCTAGCATGTGGAAGCAGCGATGGTTCTGTTCGCGTTTTCACCACTGTTGAACAAAAGTATGCCGATCCTGATGTGTTACAAGCCTATGATGCAGCAGTCTCATCTCAATCACTCAACAAGGCGCAAGTCGGCGATGTTCAAAAGGATAGCCTGCCAGGTGCGGAAGCGCTAGCCGATCCAGGCAAGGAGGGCCAAGTGAAAATGGTGCGGAATGGTGATTTGGTAGAAGCACATCAATATAGTTCATCCTCAGGTCAATGGGTGAAAATTGGAGAGGTAGTAGGCGGTGTCGGCTCTTCACAAAAGAAGCTTCATGACGGAAAAGAGTATGACTATGTATTCGATGTGGACATTGAAGATGGGGCACCTCCTTTAAAGCTTCCTTACAACGCTTCCGAAAATCCTTACGTTGCTGCTCAGCGATTTTTAGAGAAGAATGAATTACCATTGGGGTACTTGGATCAAGTGGTTAACTTCATTGAGAAGAATTCTGGAGGTGTGCAGCTGGGTGGAGGTGATCAATTCCGCGATCCGTACACTGGTGGCACAAGTTATAGACCAGGTGGTGGCGCTCCTGCTGCAACAACGCAAGCTGCACCCGTAGCTTCGACCCCACAAGCATCTTCAACGGCGTCAAGCACCACTTCAATCCTTCCTCATACAATTGCACTGACGTTTAAGCAGCTTAACGTACAAGGAGCGAGATCAAAGATTGCAGAGCTCAATGCTCAATTGCCGGCAGACGTTGCCTTTTCGGCACAGGAGTCCAGTGTTGTTGAAGAAATACTATCCAAGCTATCGCAATCACAATTCGCGATTGGTGTGGATCAGGTAAATTCTTTGCAGAATATTATTGAGCGCTGGCCGATCACGCACCGATTCCCTCTAGTGGATATTTACCGTTTGGTCAGTATTCAAACAAGTACAAATGCTGCCGAGGTAGCTAAATTTTCGCTCAAAGCAGCTCAGTGGAACGATTCCTGGCCTCTATCGCTCGCAGAGGCGAAAGGTAGGGTAACACTATCCTTGCTTGCTTTGAGAGCGATCGCCAACGCATTATCTGTATCAAATGATGTCGACAATTCTTCTAAAGCACTTGCACTCTTGGATCAAGCAAGCCATTTCAAGGAACTTTCTAAGCCAGGCAAGACAGCTTATGCTACCGTTTTGCTGAATGCATCTATAGCATTAGTCAAAGGTGAGGAAAAGGGAAAGCAATCATTAGCTACTCAAATTCTACCCTTAATCAATAACGTCATCGAGACAGAATCGAGAAGTAGCGATCGTGATACCGAAACAATCTATCGTTCAGAAATGGGATTCGGTAATTTGATAATTTCTTCGGCTGCTGGATCACTTAAAGTGATTGAGGTACAAAAGGTATTGCAAACAATCAAGACAGCATCTGCCACGGTCAATGAAGCACGAATTCAATCGCTACTAAAAGAAATCGAGAGTAAGAGTGGATTTATGTGATGATAAAAGCAGAGACAAGATCTGATGAAATAATATATTATGATGTTATAATTCTTTAGCAATTGACTGTCTATTTGCATGACAGTCGTTGACGTCATCTAGGCAAAACACGTTTTTGGGGTGATAGATGAAACCGCGATGCATCATTTCCTCGTCACTATTGTTAATTGAAGAAACCTTAATTCGCCTGCAGGATACGATAACAAATCTGGGTGAATGTGATTTTATCAAAATAAACCTGTACGATTATGTCACGAACATTGAGGAGTGTCACATGCACGTAGAACAATCGCTGCTACAGCGGGAACTGGATTTAGCGTACGTGCATCAGTGAAATCACCTTTAAAATCGCGAGAAGCGTCCTTTCTGAACGCGTACAAGGCTAGCCGGGATAGAAGTTCTATACATAGACTGTTTGCTTGTTAAACAAACAAACAAACAATGACGCACGCACTAGTAAATTTTTTTTAGACGGTACAAAAGCATTGTGTATTATAGAGTATATACTACTAGACGCGTATAAGAATGAGTGGGGACTTTATTTGTTAAGTAAGGGCTTTTTTTCATTTAAGGTACTTTTGGTATACATCTGGAAATAGGAGAATTTATTATGCGCCTAAATTCAAGCAAAGCCTGGTGACAGTGTTCTAGTTGCCTGGATATGTGCCGCTTTAGATGAATCCCGAGCACTGAAGCGGCATGTTTTTCCATTTAATTTTAGAGAGGCTAAAATTGATAAAAAGGAACATGCATTATTTCTTCTTAAGAAATACTGTATGTTTGTATGTATGCGCTCAAACGGACTGATGGAAATTAAGTATCCACATGTCCGCACACAGATACATACATCCACATACATCCTAAAGTGTGAGCGGTTTTTTTTCCAACGTCAATGGCGCCGAAATTGATTCTTGATAAGACCACATCAACACTTTCTTTCACTGAAAACTTTGACTTCATTCAAATCTTAGGGGTTGATCCGCCTCAAGGGTCTGTCTTTGAAAAGCAAAATAGAAGTTCAACAACAGAGCCAGAGGTGAATGAGCAGGAGAGTGAGTCACAAACAGGATCAATCTCCAACAAATACAGATCACTTTGCAGTATCACTCTCGATGATCGTATAGAGAATTCAACTAACATACTTGACTAAATCTTGGTCCGTCATTAACTTCGATCAGACTATCGTTCTTTTGAGACAAGCAACCCGACATACCCGTTCCATTCGAGCGCACAACTTCGCCACTCAATTGAAGCCCGTTTGATCAAAAGAGAGTGCAACCTATCTCTTTCGCCCGTAAAAAGTGCATATATGAACAATAATTCTATATGCATTCAAATTTCCCACGAATTCGGAACACACGGACCTCTACTCGATATCATTCTTTATTTCTACGCCAACATTCCTTTGCAGTCCAATTCAATCCTGACGCACAAACCTACGAAAGGAATCAGCATACGATAATCTAGCTTCAAACTTCTCAACGTCAAAAGAAAAAAAGACTTGCCACTGCCACACATTCAGCGCCCTCAATCCAGCTACCGAACGAGTTATTGTGTGAAAATAAACGCCGCGGTGTCTAAACAAACTTGACGCCACCGTACCCGTAATTGAGTTTGAATCAAGGCGGAGGAAAACTTTCCGTTTCGGCAGTTCCTATCTTTGGTGTTCCTTTGTTTCTAAAACAATTTTTTTTGGAAGTTGACTTAATTTAACTCTTGACACCATCATTATATTAATCGATCGTCAAACCTAGCAAAGAATCAATGTTTTCATCTTTTCTGGTATCAAAGCGGACCTAATTTCACAACAACATTACATTGTTTCCGCTTCTTTCTAGCGTTCCGCCTTCTGATAAAATCAATATGGATTCTGTTGGCGCTCAGCCTAGTCAGCCAAGCGGCGGCAATCAAAGTAGTTCATCAAACAATAATCGAGGAAAGATGACAAATATTTTAAACCCATTACGGAAATCCAATCAATCGAAAGATTTAGGTCATCTTTCGCAAGAGCAGTATGTTGCCGCTGGTCGGATCGCTTCGCCTGGTCCTCCGCAATTAGAGTTAACTGGATCGCCAAGGAGTCCTCTTTTATCTTATTCACCGCCCGCAATTTTACATCAAAGCGGCGGAAGCGTGATTGGAAAATCGTCTTATTTTTTGCCGCATAGCGGACAAAATCCAATAATAGCATATCCACAACCTACAATGCAATCTGGAACGAGACGTTCTAAAGAACATTCTTTAGGCAAGGCTTGGGATCCATCATCCATATCTTCACGTAGGAGAAGTCGATCGGAAGACAATGAAAGTCCTCAACAACAAGCGGCAGATTCAAATTATATTCCCTACCATGGACCAATATCTCCTCGCACAGAAAAACAATCTTTTGTTAGACCGTCTGGTCTTGTGGGTCATCCGCAAACGTCATCTCAACCGCAAGCATCTTTATCGCGAACGAGTGGAAACGAAGGAACAACATCATCATCATCTTTGATCGGTTTAGGATTGAGCGATACAAATCAAAGTATTTCACGGTATACGCCTTCATACATGTCACACTCTCAACGATCAAAACAAACAAGTGGTCCATCAACTCAATTCGGTCAAACAGCTTCTTCATCCACCGCAATGCAGGCTAGTAGTAGTTTAGGCAAAAAAAGTGGAGCGATTATGGGATCAGGATTACCGACTTCCTATACCCATGGTGGTAATGCACCTTTGGATTTTTATGCACCTCGATCAGGAGCGCTAAAAGATTCTTTGCCTTCCTCTATGCGATTTGATAAAGAACAAAGTCCTTCTATGATCACTTCTTCTGGATCTTGGCCTTTTCGCAGAGATCCATTCTATCCTGGACAACAAACACAAGCAGGACCAAGTACACAACAGCGAACGACTGCCTTCCCTCCATCTTCTTCTGGACAAGCGAGAGATATGAAAGCGAAAACATCAAGTAGTACAATGAACAGCAGCACCAGAAGAACTGGAATGGGCGCAAGTAACAGTGCTTCAAGCAGTCCATTGATCGGAAATACGTCTATGCATCGTCATGATAGTTCAGTAGGCTCTTCATCTGAAGGTCATTCTGGCTCTTTTGCTACTACAACGTATCCTGCACCTGCTAAAGGACTTGGAAGCGCATCTACAAGTTTAACAAGCTTGCGTGATGGATCGATTAATTTCAAAGCGAGTGGATCAGGTGTACGTGGAACATCGATAGATCAACAAAAAAGTGTACATCGCACTTCCATACAACAGCCTAGAGTACAACATCGAAAGGCAGATTCACGATCAACAATCAATTCACAAATTACAAGACCTTCAATTAGTGATCGTGAAACAGAAGCAGCAATTAAAGATGCAAAAGGAAAATCTACAAATTTCTCGCAAATTGTCAGTGGATCTGGATCAGTACGTTCTATTCAATCATTACAATCATCTGATGCTTTTGGTTCATCTTCAAGTCCATCTAGTAGTCACAGGATAGCTCATCTTTTACCCGAAGAAACGCGTGGATTGGGCTTAGAAGGGACACAGCTTTCAGAACGCTCAAGCTTTCAACCCGGTGAACTTGTTCCTCCTCGTTTCATCCAAACACTATCACCCATTGCTGCATCATCATCAGGTGAAACTGGACAATTGTCGCAAAGTGAACGTTTTGAACCTGCTTCTGCATCAATCAGTCAAACTTGGTCAGAAAATCTATCTCCTTCAGCACAAATCAGTCAACAAAGGACTCCATTCGCTTCCTCATCTCCTAGTCATTTTGCAGAGGAACAAGCGCAACAACAGCAACATGCAATCGCAGAAGAATCTGAAAGTGGAGCTGGGGCTGGAGCTGGAGCAGATAACATCCGAAGAGATGCAGCAGCGGAAGCACATAGGAGGTTCACTTTACTACAACAATTGCATTTGGATGAATTAACATCACATGCGCCGGAAGCAGGAGGATGGCTTGAGCCAAAGAATGGATGTGAACGTGTTTTGATGCCGAGACCAACATTGAGAGGTGGAAGGAGTAGCTTGGATAGGTATGAAGATGAGACAGCTGAAGGTTATCACAGTGAAGGTGGTCAAGCATCACGACGTTCAATTCGAGCTGCTCAACGATCGGCAGCATTTGAACGAAATAGAAGGATGCCTGCTGCTTACCCACGTAATGATGATGATCATAATGCAAGTCGGACACAAGCTTTACTTGCACAAGATCAAACAGATACATTCGGTAGCGCAAATGGTAGAAATCGACCATTCTTTCATCATCGTATGCCTCCTGATGTTCCTGCTAATGAAAATGACAGTCGTTTAGGACCTTCTGATCAAGAGCAATGGGTGATGGCAGAAGAGAGACCTGCAATTCCTATCCGAACATCATCTCGACATGGTCATAGGAGAAGGGCTCAAAATTCAACAAACGCCCGCGTTCCATCTACGCCAGCTCTAACGCCAAATCTGATCTCTGACTCTGATGATGAAGATATACCTGATTCATCGTTGGTGCTTGCTCAAGGACGAGAGTTAGAACAAGAGAGAGAAAAGTGGCGAGAGCAACATCGCAAAAGCTTTGGAGCTACCGATCCATCTTATCGTAAAAGTCAGAAAAGTAATCGATCTTCGAGCAAAAGATCCACTCCAAAGGAACAAGCAAATTTGCGACAAGCAAAGAGTACACCTGATCTTCGACAAAAGTCAAAAGAAAAGGATTCTGTCCCACCACCAATGCCGAGTCCTCCCCCTCCAACTTCCTGTTTTCCAAGACCGACTAAAAAGCTTGGAAATGATCAAGAAGAAAGACTTGGCTCTACTCGAACAAGATCAAAGAGTATGGAAGGTCTTTCGCGTTTGAGAGCAAGTGCTATTGCCGCTGCTACTTCATTTGCAGCACCTTGTGTGGGACAATCAACCTCTTCTCAAAAGAAAGAGACTGAAAAGGATGCCGATCGCAGAAAGTCTAAATCAGGATCACGAAGAAGTCGTGCAGTGACTTTATCTAGATACGATTTCGAGAAACGCGCTTCACTACCATCAGACGAGAGGATAATGCATGATCGACCTTTTGTCATCGGAAGAGAGATGGATGAGAAGAGTACAAGTCCAGGATTAGGAAAAGGTCCTTTCCAAATCCGTCATCCTAGTTGGTATACGACAAGCTCTTCTGCCGACAAGCCGATTGTAGATTTACGATTGCCACCTTCTCAAGCTACACAATCGACTGTTGATCAATTTGGCGCGGCAATTTCTTCACCAAGGCCCGATATAGGTTTGACAAACAAGTCACAAGAAGAATTTTCAACTCCAGGCAGATATGCAACGAAAAAAGGATATCATAGGCCTAGTAGTAGTGACGAATTGGCTGCATATCTAAATCTAGCAGCTGCTAATCGTGCGAGTGTGCAAGTAAGACAAGGTCAAACGGCTAATTCTATCACTTCATCGTCAAATGAAAGAAGTTCGTATCAAGGACAAAGACCAACACGTCCAAGTGTTGATTCTGGTGATCAAGAAGCGGAAAAACGAAGGTTAAGTCTAGGCATGAGTCGAATGATTGACGGTTCCACCAATACAGAACAATCATCTAATTTGCGACCTACGCCTAATTCCGAAATTTTGATGAGAAGCAGACCTCAAGAATCTTTGCCTGTACCGCCGAGAAGGCAACGTTCAAGTAGTACTCCTGGTACTTCTGGTTTGTCACCATCTAATAGTCCTCCTATTGATCTTGAAGTGGGTTCTTCTTCTTCTACGCAAATGACAAGTACCAAGTCAAAACAAATTGGTATCCCACATTCACCTTTCACTAACCTTCAAACTGGCTTTAGTAACGCTCAAAGTGGCGCATTCCAAACGCCACCACTGGTGCAACCTGTTGATGATGGTGATTGGTTCGGAAGTCAAGAAAGTCAATTGAGAAGTCAAGATCGATCGATCCGATCAATCACGATGACAACTTCTTCTCCATTAAGGACAGGTAACAGACAACAGCCAGCTCTTCTCCGAGGTACTCATGTTCCAGCCTCACTACTTGACGAACAAGATTTGCAAACGAGCGGACTTCAACGTAGCCATTCAAGTTCGGGCAGAATCTCATCAGATGATACAGCTTCACAACATTCACGTGAGATGTTATGGAATACGGATGAACATGGAGATGAAGCATTTAACTCACTCTTTTTCCGCAAACCTTCTCAAAGTATGTCTCGTGATCTTTCAGGTTTGGCTTCCATCTATTCTTTACCAAGCAACACTTCTTCAACTCCAGTTCCAGACCGTAGATTATCAAATACTAATCTGCCACATCAATCTTCTTCCATTCATCCTACCACTGAAAACCTCTTTGACGAAGAATCACCCGATTTAGAGCAGATGGATCGTGGAGAAAATCTGAATGAAGGAGAAGAAGTAGGGAATGCTACAGAAACTAGTTCAACACAACCTGCTGATACGACAATTGAACGAATGATGAGCAACCTTTTACGCTTTCAATCTCAAAGTCGAACAAGCTTGGATCGTTCTACTCGTTTAGGTCGTGATTCTGCTTTAGATGATAATGACTCAGCGTGGAATGAGAGTAGTATCGGAGAGCATTATGCTCCTCCACAAGGTTCGATCAATATTGGATCAATTCGTGCTGCTGAGAGTCCCGTTCAAGCTTCAGGCTCGTCGTCTGCTCCTGTCTCAAGAATTGATCAAATTTTGGGAATGCGTTTAGGCAGAGTACATGGAGGAAGACAACCTCAAATTCACGATGATACGAATAGCAGACCTAGTACAAGATTACGTGATCGTGTTGATACTGGACTTAGCGATGTGAACGATGACGAAGAAGAAGAAGATGAAAGTGCAATGATGGAAGATGATCAACATTCTTCACAAATGACACATGAAATTTTGGCAAGAGAAGCGCAAACGCAAAGACCAAGGGTTGAAAGTTTTGCTGCTAGTGTTTTGATGTACCCTACAAGTGAACAAGGTACTCAACCCAATTCTCCCGAACAAACGGGTGTAAGGCAATTGGAACCAGAATATACGAGACAAACCTCAACAGAATCAGGAGAAGGCGAAACAGGTTTTATCGATTTCGCATCTCCAGCAGCACCAAGGCCATTATCATTGGCTGATGAAGTTGCAACTGGTAGTATCTTACAACAAACCACGGAACCCAGCACATCTGGTGGTCATCTTGCACCTCCATCAGCTTGGCAAACACATTTGAGGCAATCACCTGTCAGTTCAGGAAGTGAAAGCGGAAGCGATTACAATGTTCAACGACAAAGATCTGATACAAGCATTCCCGCCGAAAGAAGACGTGAAAGTGATGGTATAATGAACATGGTCAGAAGTCGTGTTTGGCCAACACCGCCAAATCCATCTGCCGAATTCAATAATCAAAATCATTCTTCCTCTTCAGCCGATAAGACTGCAGAGCAAAGAGATTGAGCGGGATGATTTTTTCTTTTAGAACATTCTTTATGATTTTTTTCCTTCATTCTAATGCAACACATGCATCGATACCCGTTTGCTCATATCATCATTCGTTATTTTGGACACTTTAAACAGATCTCATTCATTCTCCCAAATATCCAAACGCTCTTTCCGTGTACTATTTTCTTCTAATATTGCGTTTTAGCATACTCTCCTTTACACAAAAATTCTTCGCACATTAAAACAATGGGATATTTCTTTTAAATCAATTGATTGATTGCATCTTTAATCTCTTTTTTCTTCGTATCGATTTGCCCTTCAGTTTTTTGTAAATAAAAGAGAGTGAAATGAAGAAGAAAAAAAGAAGAAGTCGATCCTACGTGTATTTTGGGTATTGACGATGATACAATAATTATAAGAATAAAAAGGGCGAAATGTAAACGTGATAGGAAGAAAAAAGGAAAAAGGTGACACGTTGCAAATGTTGAACAAGGGTGGTGGTCAAACCATCCAGAATAGTACATAAAGAAAGAAAGAATAAGAACAGAGGGTGTCCTTTATACATAGCACAAGGTTGAAAATCGAAAGAAGGAAAAGAGCGTTATTTCCAGTCATGAATTAATACATCATATGATTTGGAGGTAGTCCTGTTTGACCTTGACCAAATTGAATCTGCTGCTGCTGTTGCTGTTGCTGCTGTTGTGATGGTATTTGATTACTCATTTGCGGTGCAACAGGAGATTGAGAAATGAAGCTACTATTATGATGCATTAAAGGAGGCATAGAACCTGGATGATCCATATGACCTGGAGGCGGACCTGGATGGGGACCGAATGCAATTTGTGTTGGAGATGCACTATACATTGCAGCTTGCATGCTTGAAAAGCTGGTATCGAAAGAAGAAGCAGAATGAGGCAAAGGAGGATGTTGAGGTTGATGCATACTTGCAAACATTGCAGCGCTACTACTTTGACTTGAAGTCATTTGTGGCCTTTCCATTGGTCCGCTTGCATTGACGTAATTCTGCCTTTGTCCCAAATTTGACGGTAAAGAAGGTATAGAATTTGAGCCTAATACCTTTCCTGCTGCTTGTGCTTTAGCTGCAGCTCCTGCTTTTGAAACTGCATTCGGATCACCGCCACTTCTTTTAATCTTCTTTGCCCAACGTAATCCACATGCATTACACAACGTCTTAGGACCCAAAGGTCCTTTTCGCCATTCAGGAGAATCAACTCTTCCACAATCTGTGCAAACATAATCACCTTCTTCTTGTTTAGGTTTCTTCTTTTTCCTTTTTGGATCATCTGTTCCATCCAATAAAGGACTCTCAGCTTCATCTGATTCTTCACCTGCAGCCGTTGAAGCGCCACCAATTGTATTGCTAGTCATAGATCGTTCCATTTGCATTTGTTGTGGACTGGTAGGTGCACTTGCATTTGTTCGCGGGCTAGTGAGCGATCCTCTTCGAGTTGCAGAAAGGTCTTCCATAGAGCCATTTCCAGTATGACCCATACCACCATGTCCTGTTGAACCAGTTTTATTACTTTCGAGATCAATCGGATAATCGATCGGATATGCTACTTCATCCAAACTTCTTCTTCCATCACTACTTCCATCTGCAGGCAAAGGCATCGTACCATCATTCACGCTCAATTCGCCAAGAAGAAGACGTAACCTTTCATTTTCCAATTTCAATTCTAAGAAGCTGTCCAGCATGCCAATATTCTTGGTCGGATATACTCTTCCCGACAAGAAGAAACATTGAATGCGATTATTCGTCTGATCGTCTTCCTCTTTCTTCACAGAAATACTGCTTTCATTGACGTTCATCTTTTTACCTATAGGTGACGTTTGTGTAGAATTGACGTTAGATCTCATTAGTGGTGAAGTGGGCTCTAATCCATCAAGAGTTTTTCCGCCGACACTTTGTTCCAAGGCGACATCTTCTTGTTCATCGGAAAAGTAAGGATGACCTGTAACCTCAAATACGACGTATTTTTCTATTCTATCATCGCGAAATTCTGCTTCTTCATCGTCATCATTGTTATCTGCTCTAGCTTCTGTCATACCATCCGCGAAAGCTGTCATGCTTTTCTTCACAGAATCTTGATTAGAGGATGAATCACCTTCAGATGCAGAACCTGAAGTTGAAAGTCCAACGTTCGATGCAATTCTTTGCTCTCTCACCCTTTTCTTATCTTCAGCTGTTTGTGGCTTTTTGCGGAAACGATAATACATTGTCATCTCTTTGCGTTCTTGAAGGCAAGATTTAAATTCGTCCATAAATGCTTTTGCGTCATCTTTATGAATGAAATCTGTAATCATCCTTCCTCGTAATTCTTCCAATTTCCAACCTGTCAACGTTCCAACGCTTGAAGCAGCATGTACTACCTTTCCATTCTCATCAAGAACATGAACGAAATCTAGCAATTCGTCCACGATTCGATTATGCCATCCTTTACGTTTAGTGAAATCAGTCGCTGCATTATTACCTCCTGTTCCTACATCCACTCCACGTAAGACCTGGCCGCCAAGGCCAGGTGGATGACTTGCGGCATGTCCATGCAAATTTGGAGCGTAGGGTGCTACAGGACTAGTGATCGTATTAAATGTTAGATTCGGTCCCGATAATCTCTTCCCTCCTTGAGTCGTTTCACTGGCCCAGCTAACACTATTTGAGCTTATCGCTTGAGAACCACTATGAGATCGCCTATGTCGTAAAGAAGGCCTTTGAGGTGGTGCTTTCAACGTATCTCTACCACGATTGAATGATTCATTCTGACCATTATCATTAGCATATGCTTCCGAAGACGTTGAACTTCCTCCAACGTATCCTGAATTGGCAAGAGCGGTAATAGAAGGATCATTTGGTGCATGTGAGATAGTATTGCTTCTCTTTTTTCCACCTCCATTTCCATCATCACCACTACTCGCTCCTGGCGTTTGAGTTGAAGATGTATTCGAAGCATCTCCTTCATATCCGCCCGCTCCTCTGGCACCTGATACTCCTTTCGTTCCACTCATCATTTGTGTATGAAGTTGCGAAAGTGTAGGATAATTTTGTTGATTTTGCATTGCAGTCCATGTTGCTCCTGACATCGCTCTTGGAATTTGTCCTATAGATCCTTGCATAGACCCGTTTTGTTGTTGTATCTGTTGTTGATTCATTGACATAACATTCGAAGGACCTGCATTGAAAGTGCCTATATTGCCAGAATTTTGACCCTGTTGCATTCCTAGATGACCATATGCTGCCACTGCTGCTGCTGCTGCACTTGCTGAATCCATCCGCTGTTGCTGCATTTGATCTTGTTGATGCTGTGAGAATGGATGATGTTGTTGCAATTGTGTAGAAATCATCTTTGGATTATAATTTGATAAAATATTGTTCAGGTCAACATTATTACTTTGATCCTGATTACTACTTCCAAAAGCATTAGGTATTCCAGAGAATGATGCTGAGTGAGACATGCCGGGCATCGCATTAGACATTGCGCCTGTTGCTGTGTTCATATTATTCTGTTGTTGCTGCTGTACTGGAGCAAAAGGTTCGGAAAATGTAGGCTTTTGTGAATGAATATGAAAATTTTGTTGAGATTGTTGGTTTTGATGTTGATTAGGTTGCTGCTGCTGCCAACCAAAAGACATGATGTCGTTATTCGTTGGATGAAAGAACACAAAAGCACCAAAGAGTGTTCGATCCGCTAAATTGTTTCCTTGGGGGGAAGTTGTGCTTCTTTTTTTACCAGCACACTTCCCGAGTCGAGAAATAAATATAAGTCTATTGACGATTAAGCTGTCGGTAATCGATTGAATGAATATTCGAACGACGTATTAAACAGAATTGATTTTCTCTTTACCTTTCCTTTCCACAATTGACGTAATTAACAGGGCAGAATTGTGCCGCAATATTGTTGGTTGTCAGAATGTATTGTGGTGGAAGTGTAATGATCATAAAATAAAATGATTGCTGTAAAACGTCGGAATGAAGAAATTGCAAGCAAGTTAGATCTTTGTTCGGAAAATAAAAGACAATAAAAAAGCAAGAACAACCCGAGTTGATCTAGACCTTTTACCACAGTCTGTCTTGACAGTACTAAATTTTATGTGGCGTAATTCACAGCGTGTTTCTCTTTTTGGCCGGCATTAGCCATGCTCAATCCGATGTGAGCCGGAACGAAAAGTACCGTTTTGGTCTTTATTAGATCACATCAGCATTTAGCAACGGCCATCCGCCATGAAAATTTGCCATTTTTATTCCTCTACTTTCCCATCTCAAGTTTCATTGAATTCGACTGCCAAGCAGCACTAGCGTTCATCATACTCACCAAGATAACACATTGATTTATCCGCAAAAAGAAAAAAGAGAAAATAGAAGCTGATTAAGGAAATAGATGAGATAAGGATAGCCGCAATCTGAACGCCTTATCGATTCATTCCATTCAATCTCTTGTGTCGTATAGCGATTGTTGATCTCGTAGAGGTGTCGTCTCTTTCCTTCTTTCGAATCGATTAACTTTGTCCTAATCACAAATTGAGATCGAAGAAGATGATGATCAATCAAAAAGGTGATCATGTGCTCAGACCTTTAACAAAAAAAAAGATGCTCTACGCTGTAAATCCAATCTTGCTCTTTCGTACGCACTCCGACGCTGACACTAAAAAAAAGAATTATTATGGACCCCAGTGAGCGTGCATATTAGGTTCACACATGCCCGAGAGGCGCGCTTAAAAAAGGGATTTTTACCCTGTGCCAATATTTTTTTTTAAAGATGCGCGGCGCAGTGCAGGTGTACTGTGTACATACAAAAGAGACAAGTCAAATAAAAAAGGAAACGAAACAGTAGTCGCGGCGTGCCGTTACTGACACGCGTAACAGGTAAACTGTCACTAGACTAAAATGCGGATTTGTATTTCGTTACACTGTTTCGAGGAACACGCACACACATTCACGCCAAAAGTGCAATTATTTAGCCTGCGCGCATTTGTCGTAATGAAAGTTCTTCTTTTCAGAGTGAAGTCTTTTCGTAATATTCGGGATGGGATCTACATACACGGAGTATTACTTACTCCCAACGTTCATGCATTCTAACCAGTTTCATGCGCATTCATGCAATATTTTTTGCGTGTTTGGATTCCCCCTACTATCGGGCACTTCATAAGGACCTGCATTGGTATACAAATGTGCAATTAAATCGGAGAAAGAATTAGAACGGTAAAATAGTCAGTACTTACATCACCTCTTCTACGGCGCTACTTCTTGTATGTATTTATGTATTTACAAAAAGCCTTTCTTAGGTCAGCTGGCATTAAGAAATAAAGGAGAAGCAGGGGGTGAGTCTGTATTCATGTATGAACATAGTCCATGTATGTAGACTACGGACTCGTACGCCCTTTCCAACATGTGTATTTCCCATTTTACATTGTAGTTACGCATCCTGTTCACTTGCGCCGACAATGGCGCTTTCTAGCCCTATCATGATATGATCATTCAGAAAAGCCGAAAAGCTGTTGTATGCAGACTCCTAGACTATGCTTTTGGAGAAAAGGTCGTACAATCAACTCTTGCTTTTTCAAGCACACATCTAATTCGCACATGTCCGCTTCATTGTACGCATTAGAGAACCCTAGGGTCCAATCTCTTTTTATTGCACGAACTTAGACGCGTTTTATAGTGAGCGCCATGCATTAAATGCAAGACCCTATCTTTATACTTTCACGTGAGAGGTATTAACACATTTCTCAATAAGCTTCTTGTGTCAATCATTCCTGTGATCAAAAAGATCTTCAAAAGAATGGCTAAAAGAATGCAAGTACAACCATAGGAAAGTCCAAATGAAAATAAATGAATGTGAAAGAGGAGATGACGAAATTTCTAATTCTTTCTGCTAGAAGACATAACTGTTGTCACGCTTACCCAACCGGGTTCATATTCATCATCACTTGCATCCATCTCAGCTGCAGTCATCATTCTGCCAGGCGGTGGTCTTTTGATCCTTTGACTTTTACTGCGTGCCGCTGTGATGGCATCTTTTGCTTGCGTGGCAGATGCAACGGTCGCACTTTGTTGCTCATTCAATCCTTCACTGTTGCTCTTCTTCATTCCCGTTGGATCTAGAATTCGCACGGAATAAGAATCGTGAGAACCTGATGTTGGCCGAATATTTTCGTACAAATCATCATGACTTGTGCGGTTACCATTTGAACTTTGAGAAATAGGAGTTGTGATTGTAGGAATCGAAGCTTTCCTCTGTTGCCCATCATTCTCAGCGGCTGTTGCAATCTCATCCTGCGGTACAAGCAAGCTTGCACCCATGACTTTATGTGCATTCGGATCAGCGGGATCCACACGGTCGCTATCCGTTCTTTGTACATGAGCTCGCGCAGGCAAATCTTGAGTTCGCAATGCTGGACTATCAGTTGCCGATCCATCATCCGTTCCATTCGATCCGATAATCAATCTGCCGATATCCGAAGTCGCTTCGTCGGGAGATTGTGCACTTCTAGCTGCTAAAATTGCTGCCTTTTCTCGTCTCCTTGATTGGATATCATACATCAATGCAGAACGCCCATTCACAGTAGAAGAATCTTCTCCTTCTTTTGTCACCCTAGAATCGTGGCTTGAATCGCTAATAGGGCTTGTCAAGAAGGAATCGGCATATGATTCGCCAGCAGATCTACGTAATATTTCCAATTTCTCAGGAGAAACATTTGCAACGCCAATTTCAACATCATTTGTACTTGCTTCGCCAGACGGTGAACGAGGTTTGGGGGTTGATGAAGGCGCAGGTGGCATGATAGGAATTTGCAAACCAATCTTCTTCTGTTCATCGCTTAAACTTCCAACTTTGATTTCTGATTTGGGAGGATCCGGCATTCGAGGTAGTCCAGATGCTTTCGCAGAATATCCATCTGAGCTTGCTGCTCTTCGAGGCTGAGAACCAGGAGGATCCGAAGAGCCGTCAGAACTAGCAGCACGAGATATAGTGCCTAAACCTACCTGAGCAGCAGCCAATTGTGCTTCTGAGAAGCTTGGATCGCGGCGCAATGGTGGCTTTGGCTTTTGTGGTGATCCATTTACGCTCAAAAGGTTTGATTCGGTTTCTTCATCTAACTCAAGGAAAGCGTCTCGTTGCTTTAAAGGAGAGCGTGATAATGAGCTGCCAGGTGAAACAGGTCTTGGTCCAGGACTTTTTCCTCTACCATGTGAGGGAGAAGATCCACCTACACCAAGCCATGCGTTTCCAGTCATTTGTGGCCGAACATTCGCACCTGCACCTGCAAATGTATCACTTCCTTGCCATGCTCCCGGTCCCCATGCACCTCCTGTAGCCTGAGGCCGCAAAACGCCTTCTCCCCATGATCCGCTGCCACCTCCAGATGCGTTTGCACCCGGGTACGGTCGTAATGCATTCTGATTTCTTTCGCCGTGCATTGGTGCGGGTGACCCAAAACTGCTCTTTGGGATCAGAGGTTTAGCTTCGGTAGTTTGAAACTTTGCAATACGATCCCTAACTCCTGCTGCCGATCCAATCTTTGCTCCTGATGAAACGCTTCTCGATTGTCCAGCTAGCGCATCAGCTCCATTACCAGATCCATTTGAATTAGATGTGCCGGGAACCGCACTGCTTGCACTCCGATCGGTTCTACGTATACTACTGCTTTTTTGTAGAGCAGCAATGCGATCAGCCAGTGAAGCATTTGCAGGTAATGCACCCGGCTTTCTTGGTACTGTTTCTCCACCGGGAGGTGGTGCTTTACTGCTCTTTGACGATATATCTGTTGAATCGCTCAAATTGGTGAATTGAGATCGCGGTGTAGAGGGTTGTTCGGATTGCGAAACAGAGTCAGCGTTAACTTCTGATAGCTCTCGTTTCTCCTCACCTCCATCCATTTCGACTGGATTGGGAGTAATAGGTGGTACCTGTGCATCTAGATTTTCAGACCTATAAAGAAAAGAGTTAAAGATTAGTCAGACATTTTGAAACTAAAACTGATGGCTGATTACAGAACTCACATTTTGAAACGGGCTTTATCTTCTTGAAAATACAATTGACGTAACGATGAGCGCAAGGATTTGTAGGGCGTCACCTCCGCCTATATGCTTGAACTTTTGCCGCTCGGGCCTTCTTAATTATACAGCAGTATAAAATGTGACCAATGATGTCAAGTTACTTTATGACCAATAATCTTCTATAAACTGCACAATCAAAATAGCTGCTATCTTCAGAACGCACTTCGTTCCGTTACCAATATTTGCGCTGCCTTTTAAAGTCTCCAATGTCTACCGAAACAAAGCGGAAAGACTTGCTAGCAATGTTACTACTAGATATGGGTATCCGTGTTGACTTTAATTCGTGAATCGTAAAATGTCGTCAAAAAATTCGATCTGAAGACGGTAATTAGTATCTTCTTATCCAAGATTATGCTTAAAGATGAAAGCATTGGAAGAAAGAGAAGCACCATGAATGTATGTATGTGGAAAGTTACACATGTTCACATTCACTATGTATTTCACGAATCTTTAATGCTTACACACTGATATTACGCACTTAAATAACCCCTACTTTCGATCAGTAAGGGTGAATATTTGGGCACATTCGCCCTTTTAACTTTATAACCGGTCCACGCTCTTTTACGCATTTACGTTCGCACGCACGCACACGCACATTCAGCCTTTAAAAAAAAGGTTCGTAGCGGAAACGCCACCTTTTCTTTCATGTTTGTTGTCTCTGTAAACGCTAAATTGGCCCTTTTTAGCGTTAATAAAGAAGAAAGATGCCTATTCATAAAGCCGCTCCCCGCCAAATAAGAAGGTTAGCACGGAAAGATCTTTTTTTGTGACTTTAATAAAGGCACAGCACTCGACAAGAGGGGGCATGTATCCTAATGTACAGTACTTTCAGATGAATGTTTGGAACAATGAATGAGTGGGTCAGGAGATCAAAATTGGCGTTGGATAGGAATTGATAAATGAAACGTTATTATTGCATTTCGGGTTCATTTAGAGGTTGTCATGTAAGCAGCGTAAGCTTGATTGACAGTCTCTAATCATTAACCTTCCACAAAGAGCAATATTGAACAGTATATGCGATAATAAAAAATACAAAATAGAGTAAAGATTTCTTTTTAAAAAGGCTTCACCGGGCCGCTTTCCATGCATCAGCTGCCTCATCATCCTCATCATCCTCATGATCCTCATCTTCAATACTGAACAGCGATTCTTTCGGTAGCCTTGAAGGTGCTTTTGGTGATGTAGATTGATTGTGATTAGATGTTGATTCGGTCGGTCTACCACCCTCAATGTCTCCATTTCCCGTTCCATTGATCCGGACTGCTTTAGGTGCGGAATTACTGCTGTTAGAGAGCTTTTTCGTTGTAGGCCGAACATTGCGCCAAGGATCGTTTGCATCTCCACCATCATCATCCCAGTCATTCAAATCATCTTCTTCCTCTTCATCTCCATACAATTCCTGGTCTAAAGGTTCATATAATCGGGCAATCTCCCTTCTCAATCGATGTCTTCTTTCTGCATGATACGAAACGAAAAGTCCCAAAGCGGATCCTAAAAGATTTGACAAGACGTCGCCCCATTGAAAAGTTTTGTAAGGTAAAGCTGATTGTACAATCTCTGATCCTAATCCACCTGCAACAAAACAAACGAACCAAGTAAGAATGAGTGCCGCATGTCGCCATATCCAAACCCTTCTTGCAGGTTCATCTACATCCCAAATGAAATAAAATAATCCTGTAGCAAAGAAGAAGCAAATAAAGTGTAACAATTTATCGTTTATTGGAACGAAAGAACCTGATTTAGGATGAAAACCTAGCACGGCTAATACGATTAATGCCAAAATATTGAGAACGACAAAAGCTGGACGAATTCGAAGTGGAAGTACTCCTCCTCTGAAACCATCCAATTGCTCTTCATCTTCGGCTCTTGAATTGGAACGTTTAAGGTGTAATCGTACCGAGCGTAACATCAATTGACGAAATACATCCTTTCTGGGTGTATCGGGATGTCTGGAAAAAATGGAAGCGAAAGAATGTAAATAGCTTGGCAGGGGAGCATCTGTGTCGAGTTGTGGCATGATCGCATCCTCTCTTTGCGATTCTGCTGCTCTATCTGAATGCTGATCGGAGTAAGTAAACGTCAAGATCCTTCTTATTCTCCGCTCTACTCTAGACAATTTGTGTGTTGGAGTGAAAGGCCAGCAGTTTTATGCAGAATAATTGATGAGGATGCACTACACGAGAATGCACCGCGTTAGTTCTTCTCGAGTATGTATGCACAGGCCCTCGTACATTAAATTAAAGCTCTTTAGCGGATAAAATTGAATTCCCTTTGTTCTAAACTTTCTTGTTAAAATAACCAACAAAGGGCTTGCAATGTCAGACTTTATATAGTCTAGGGTTCATTCATTCTTCCATCATCACACTTTTACATCTTTCTTGTGAAGATGACGACTATCAGTGAAGCCTTTCTTCCATTCGACGCCAAATCTCCCGTTTGGGATGACGTAACACCTGTTCCACAAGATGATGGACCAGCACCATTATGTCCAATTCTATATGCTCCCAATTATTCACAAGCTATGGATTTGTTGAGAGCATTGTTACCAAAAGATGAACTTTCTCCTCGTACACTCGCTTTGACTCAACATCTTTCCAATCTATGTCCATCTAGTTATACGGTTTGGTTTTACCGGGCAAGAATTTTGATCAACGGTCCAGAAGATGGTCCAAACGGTTTGGGTAACAAAAAGCAAAGGCTTGAGAATGAATTAATTTACCTCAACGATCTTGCAAAGAATAATATGAAAAATTATCAAGTTTGGCAACATAGAAAGTTAATAGTCACTGCTCTTGGCGATCCATCAAACGAACTTGAATTCGCTGCTCGTGTATTGCAAGAAGATAGCAAAAATTATAACACTTGGGTCTACAGACAATGGGTACTTTCTTACTTTGGTGGCTTGCCAACTCAACCAGATAATCTTTCCTCTAATCGACCTACCGATGATGAACCATCTTCTTCGTTTGCTGGAAAATTTCCTCAGATTTGGGAAGGAGAAGGGCAATACATTGCGCAAATGTTACAAATTGATGCCCGTAATAATTCGGCTTGGAATCATCGTTACTTTTGTTTGTTTGCCAGCAAATGGGTGCAAAGTGTTGAAGATGATACAAAAGCAAAACAATTATGCGGAGATGCCTGGAAAGTGGGCAAAACAAAGAAAGAGTGCATCAACAATGAGATCGCATTCACAAAAGATTGCATCAAAATGATTCCGCATAACGCCAGTGCTTGGAATTATCTTCGTGGCATTGTTCCTCTTTTAAAAGCAAATGACAATCCATATTCGGTCGCAAGTGATTTGGCATTGAGTCTTTTGCCCACTCCAGAAGAGGTATCGCAAGATCCATCAGTTGACGCTCCTCCAAGATCCCCTCCACTGGCTTTGGAGTGGCTGCTTGATGATGTAGAGGCAAAATTGGTGAGCGAAGAAGAGGAGGCTAATAAAAAGGAGCTGGACAAGCAAGCAGAATCGATTGTAGCTCGTTTGATTGTAGCAGATGTCATACGTAGACGTTATTGGCAATATCGTCTCACGATGATTCGTAGAAAAGCCAAGAAAACTTGAGTATTTTACGTATCTAGTCTATGTGTGTATACTATAATAATGCTATTCTACTTCATCTTCTCTCGAAATCAAAATGTATAAGATAAAGTCCTTTTATTGCATGATTCTAAGCAAGAGGCAAACGGTTCATGAGAAGAATGACAGGAGTGTCATCGTTCATCCATGCAGAGGGGTTCGTTGAATATGTTAGAAAAAATGTCAAAAATGTTTGTCAAAGTACAATTTGAAGAAGAGAAAACAATCCGAGAGAATAATAGGTAGCAATGTTTGGGGAAAATAAATGTCATCCGAAATCCATCTAGAGAATCGGAGGGGTGCTGATGAGGAAGAGTTCTTTTAAGCTTGGCATGTTTGAGATTTGTAGCGGGATAAGGGCCGATATTCTGGTATACAAGGACGTGTAAGGTGTATGAGTTGAATGAGGGGCGTAAATGAAATCAAGTGATCGATTCTAATCATGATTCACTTGTCCGTACACTGTTTGCTTCAACTGTTGTGTTGGCAACATTTGTGGTGGTTTATATTGCAACCACATCCATGGCTTTGGCGTTCCGTCGAAAGCATACATTTGCAAATAATAACCTCCTGATCCGAAATGCCATTCTTGACGGATATAGAATGATTGCATAAATTCGGACTGATCGTAAGCTGTAATAGATGATGATACTTCAGTGCACCCGCTTTGAACCAACTGTCTTCCGTCACCAACAAAGGGCGTCAAACTTAGGGAACCGTTTGAGTTCATTTGATAAGTACCGTGTTGCCAGATCAATTGTGCTTGAGCGCAATTTGGGTTAGCGGGATCAGGAGTAAAGATGAACAATGCTTGTTCCCAATGACCGTCTCCTGTGAAACTGTAAGATTGTCCTCCAACTTTGGGAACATTGAATGTTTGATTTAGAGGGTTAAAAAAGTTTAAACCGGTTGCTACTTGTCCTGATCCTGTTGACCATGTTCCGACAATATTGATAGGATCATCAGCTTGTGTTCTAATTTGAGCTTTTGTGAATGTTAAAAATGCAGTGAGAAATACTGTCGCTATGACTAGTATTGTCTGTATTCTAGACGATTGTGAAAGCATTGTCTATATGTATATAAAATTGAGAGTGAATAGAACCAGGATATCGTAATCGATGAAAAGTACGATCGTTCAAGTTATTTTGCCGATGTGAATCCTATCTATATCTTTTGTATTGATTGTCGAGAAAGAGAACAATGGTTGTAGATGGCGAACAAGAAAGTGATAACCTGCGCGCCAGTCATGAGAGATCTACATATGTGCGCGTACAGCTTTAAGTGGAAACTTCATGTATAAGCGGCAGAGGATGTGTACACTCGCGGCAGGCTATGCAATTGATGTTTATTCATTCCCGCGTAGATGCAGACAAAAGAAATTGTAGATGTAAGGATATTTTTGGTTTCTTGGGTGCTTATGCTTTGCTAGGGGCTAAAAATAAAAAAATAAATTTGTCAAAAAAAAGGCAGGAAGTAGAGCCCGAGATAAAACGCGTTTTGTTTATAAATCGGCATCGAAGCACTATCATTGTAGATTCTATGGATCGTAAGTTTATACTGTGCCAAGAATTCTTAAAGGGCCATCTTTAAGCATTTGCCTGCCTCGCAAAACCGAAGACATTCATGCGTACGTAAGCATAGATTCTGCACATATTGACTATGCATTACAAACGCACCAATATTCAACCTCTTTCTTCCTACAAGAATTGATCATGGCTCGACCTCAGCCAGTTTCGATCTTGTTATTGGGCTCAGGTTGGTCGTCAAAATTCCTTATACCCGAATTACGATCGAATAATATCTCATTTGCTAGAACGAGGAGAAGTATTTCTCAAGAGAGCGGTAATGATGTTGATATAAAAGAATTATTCTCATTCTCGCTAGATGACTCAATTACTGTCCAAGAATGTCAGCATCTACCTGCTGCTGAAATGGTTGTGACAATATTTCCATTAAAAACAAATCTTGTTCAAAAAATGGTAAGCTGTTACGAAGAAGCAACATCTTGTTCACCAGCATGGCTTGCATTAGGATCTACAGGCGCATGGCAAAAGCCAGGCATGTCCAATTCTGATTCACCTGTCAATACAGACAATGAACGTGCACAGGCTGAAGAGATCTTGTTGGGAATGCATACTAAACAAAAAGAAGCAGGAAGAAAAGTAGCAGTACTCAATTTGGCTGGTCTATATGGTGATGAACGCAATCCAGCCAATTTTGCCAAAAGGGCTGCTGATACGAAGGAAAAGCTAAAGGGAAAGACTAGTTTGCATCTTGTGCACGGGAAAGATGTTGCCAGAGCTATTTTAGGAATGTATAGATCTTTGCATGATAAAGAACATGCGAGAAAGATGTGGGGTAAAAGATGGATTGTAACAGGTAGGTAGCATGATCAAACAAAGCTAAAAAGAGGATTTCACTGAATGTTTCAAATTTCTTAATAATCTCGCAGACGGCCAAGTGTATGACTGGTGGCAACTTCTGCAAAGCCTTAAACCTACACCGATTCCGAATGGGCAACAATGGGTCGAAGAACTGATGAGTGAAAATAATGTCAACTCATTACCTAGACCATGGCCAAAAGATGATAAACCAGATGTTCCTCGCGAATTGGAAAGGGTGTTGGATAGCAGATCCTTCTGGCAATCTTTGAAAATACAGCCAAGCATTGGTAGATGCGATGATTACGAAGCAGGCGGTGGGGGAGCAACATTGATCGTTGCTTCCACAACACCAAGTAAAGGCGCTCTCTAATGCATCCTTATGAGAATTGAGAAAATTCATTTGTACCATATAATTAATGCTAGTGCCAAAGTACGAAATTCATCTTTAATGCTCGGCGAATAAAGATGCAATTTTAGCGTGTGACGAACTTTATTTTTGTGGCTTTTGTAGTGCACAGCTTCTTGCTTTCGTACGACGACCCTGACGCTTTCTAACAGATGTCACTCGTCCCTTACGATGATTCGGATGATGATCAAGGGGAAGTCGCAGAAGCACATAATGAGGAAGATCAAGTGAATAAGAAAGATAAAAGTGTTCAAGGTGCAGACAAAGTGGTATACACTTCTCTAGGTATCGTCCAATCAGAGCCAATTCAAGGTGATTGGCTTTGCTTTGTATTTCTACCTCTTCCTTTAGAATCAGACATCGTGGACTTATTGCGAAAATGTAGTCGATTTCTGTCAAGAAAAGATCTTTTTATTGACATACCGTCTGATTCGGTCGTGCAACAGGTCGAAAAACCACATATCTCGCTCACACGACCGATCTTGTTACGAAGGCATGAATGTGACGCATTGTTACCGATTGTGAAAGAAGCACTTCAGACATTTCGCAAAGGATTATTTGGATCTGTACAGAGATTGCTCATAGCTTTCTCGCAATTCGCACTTCTTCCTAGCGAAGACGCCAAACGATCATACTGGACTGCTGAGCTAGGTCAAGGATGGGATCGTATTCAAAGTCTGACAGCGGAATTAGATAGAGTGCTAAAAAGCAAATTACATTCTAGAAAATATCATGATCAAGCACGATTTCATACGTCATTTGCATTTGTAGATGCTCAACCTACAAATGATACACAAGATCCGATCAGATCAACCGTCCAACAACTTGAACAACGATACGGAACAAGGTTGCGAGCATGCTCCGCTATATCAATCAATCAAATTGGCATCACAATCGGACCAAAGACATACTACTTAGATCTTTAATAACTGAATACTATCTTCTTGTACAAATATAAAATTGCATATTGTATAATACAATGAATTTCCTCCTAAATCTTCTCAAGCAACTTCAATTTCTTGCCCTGATTCTCGCATAGCTCCCCACAAATACAACATCAAATGAAGATTATCTTCTGCCATTCTGTTAACGTTTGCAGAAATTTCTTGTAAAGCAGCAGCGGCTGAACGTAAAATAGGAGCAAAGTTGCCCGAATTGGCCGACTTTCTCAAAGTTGATCCATGAATACCCAAAATAGAAGCAAGCCAAAGTAAGTGAAATTCAACGTGTGGAGATCCTCCGCTGGAGGTGGTTGTCATTCTGGCTGAGACCACATCTCCGTTGGTAGAATTTTCCTTTTCCTTTTCCTGAATTGCTTTCTGTGTAGAGGTAGAAGGTGCCATTCTTCGTGTTACCAAACGTAAAATCGCTGGCAAATGAATCAAAGGCAATTGTTGAACCACCAAAGGGATATCTTGTGGCTTGACATGCTCATAAACCTCTGCCAATAACGTTTGATCTCCTAAACGCAAAGCACCAATAATAGCTGTCACACTTTGTCCATTATTCATTGCAAATCGTACGTTATCAGGTGTTAAATCTATATCCAAATCGATCGGATCAAATGCTTCTGCGCCTCCTCCCATTCCTGCCGCATTGCGTGCCTCTAAACTATAGATCAATAAACCTTGCGTACTCGCCGCTGCCCAACTGCTACCGGAAGGGCTGAATTGCAAAGATTTGCAACGTGCAACAGCTCTTGTGGTTCGTTGCGTTGGATCTGTTCGCTTTCCACCCGGCAAGGATGAATCTGCCCTTTCTGCAAATGTCATTTCGTCATCTTCGGCAAAATCGTCCACCAAATCAATATGTCTTCCATCTTCTGTTAATTTACGATTGTCTAGTCTATCCGTAACACCGTCCAAAGATGAATCATGCGTTAAAGGCCATCTTTTGAGAAGAACTTTCTCTTGGACATTGTACAAGCATACCCAATTGCTATTACCTCCTGCTAAAATGCAGCTACCATCAGCGCTATAGGCCAAGGTATTGAAATGACTTCCTCCAGCATTTGCACGAGCGCTAACCTTGTCATCCAATTTGCGACCAGGGGAAATATCTCGTCGACATTCCAAAACACCCGTTTGCCTAGCACCTTCGCGAGGATCAAAGAATCCTAATTGACCATCCAATGTGGCCACACAAATTTCTGCTCCATCGAATCGATAAGCAACTGAAAGTGCGTCAGCGCTGAGCGTTATTGAGTCAACAGCAGCTTTTCCTTTGAAGCATTCCCAAAGTTTCAAAGTTTTATCCCAACTTGTGCTTGCCAACATGCCACTTCCCGTTGGACTGAAAGCGATTGAAGAGACAGGCCCTTCATGTCCGCTGAGAATATCAAGCAATCTTCCACTTTGAACGCTCCACATAAAAATATCAAATGAATCGCCACCATAGCCACTGCCTGCACAAATAATCTCTCCACTGGCTTCTACCGCCAAACAGCCAAATTGTACCGGTCTTGGACTTGTGAAGGTGCGGAAGTTACGGTATCGTACCAAATCCCACGCACGAATCGTTCCATCCATACTGGCAGTAAACAAGACTTTACCACGTTTGGCAAATTCAACTGCTGTAATAGGTGCAGTGTGCTCGCTTAAAGTTGCGATACAAAAGCCACTGGCCACATTCCATAATTTCACCTTCCCGTCATCACCTCCAGTAACGATGATTTGTCCGTCTGGAGAATGACATAGAGCATTCATATCGAGAAAGTGCCCTTGCTGTTTGAGAATGTAAGACTCAGAAGCCCATTCCCATACAAGCAATTGACCCAACTTTGCACATCCAAAACCTAGCCAAGCGCCATCAGCAGAAGTACAAACAGAACTTATCTTGTCGGCAGATATGCTGAGTGTATGCAAGGAATCGACGTTTGGCAATGTGTAAAGACCGAATACACCTGTGGAAAAACCGACAACGAGTAATGATGTTGGCGCATGGAATGCTGAGCAGACCACTGTTGATGAAACTTTTTTGAGATAATTACGAGAAGCCAAGCCCCATCTTCTTGTTGCTATTGCAGGTGGCGCCTCTGTCGATGTACTTGCAATATCCTTTTCAGCTGCAGCTCCATCCTTTTCGCCAAAATCATACTCTTCCATATCCTCATCTTCTTCGTCGTCATCACCTTCGTCCTTATCCCTCCATGTGAAGCATGAGCCATCACGTCCTATCGAGTATATTTCCGTCTCATCTTCGCTCCAATATGCTGCAATCACTGCATCTCGATGTCCTCCAAGAGATTTAGGCTTGTATCTTCCCAAGGGTGCTGAAGGTACCGCTATAGGATCAAGTGAATATATCCGAATGGTCATATCTTTTGAAGTAGATAGAAAGAATCTAAATGTGATCCAGAGGAGAGAGAAATGGTCAGAAATGAAACTCATCCACAATCTCATTAAACAGCAATCGAGTCTCAGGCATTATGCGAAGATTTTCCGCTAGTCAGCGGCCTCATTAAATCAGTATAAAGTTTAGGCATCCTCGATGATTGCTGTTTGCTATTAGAAAATATACTCTAACACAACTCACCTTCCGTCTTTGGTCCAACGAACGCATAAAGCATCGGCGAAATGACCAGTATAAACGCGATGTAAGACAAAAGGTGCGAAATCTCTTGCTAAAGCGTTTGGAATTCCCCATACTTGAATACGATTTCCATGAGTGATAGCAACATATTTTCCATCAGGACTAAATGCTGCATCACGAACGGGTGCTTTGAAATTGATATGAGCCAAGACCACCCTTGCACGCGCGTTCACTAGAAGTGCTTGACCAATTTCGTCGATTGCCAATATTATATCACCTTGTTTTGGGTTTTGTGCTATCCTTCTGATTGGTCTTCGCATCTCAAATGGAAGTGTTGTTGCTGTATTGTTCGTCAGGTTGAAAACACTCAACCTATTGCCACAAGGCGAAAGGAGTAATGTTCCTTCTGGTGCATCATATAAGATCACATTTCCTTGCCTATACACTGTTCCACATAGATTGGAAAAGGCGAAAGATGCCTTCATTATCGAAATTTCTTTCTCTCTGCCTAAAGAGCGAGAAACACAAAGACGATCTGCGTGTACTGATGATGAAGAGAAGTAGCAAATACTAACTTTTTTTTTCTTTTAGTCCAACATTCTCAACCTATCAAAAAATTTAGGTTCGCAATTTTCTCCAACCCGATTTCCGCTCAAGGCCCAATTTTTTTTTTCTGTTTTTAATTGAACGCGTGCCAGAACTCTGAAGGCAAAACGTGCAGGTAGTCTAAGCTGAAAGCCTAAGCATTCCCCCACGCGTGGGGAGAGATTGTCTGTCGTATGCTTTAAGCGACTTGAGAAAAGCAAGCGTCGGCTATTGTTTTGGCCGATAAGGTATTGCAGTAATGAAAAGTGCAAGAATGTATGCTCTAACCATCATCACCTTCAAAGGTTGAAAAATATCCCACAATGTCTTCGTCAAAGAATGATGCAAAAGTAGAAACTGCTGATGATTTGGACGATCTAGATGATATCTTAGACGAATTCAATGAACCTGCAAAAGCTACAACGAATACAAAAGTAGAATCTGAAAAGCCATCAAGTGAAGCTGTAGCGTCATCTTCAAACACTCAAATGAGTAAAGCTACTGCAGAAACCGATGATGGAGGAGAAGAAGAAACAGAAGATCAATTAAATGAAAGATTCGCTAGAGAATTGGCAGAAGGAATGGAGGCTTTGATGAAAGGTGTAAATCCTGAAGGTTTACCAACTGGTGGCTTGAATCCGGCAGCTGGACAAGGTGAAGGAGAATCAGAAGGTTTGCCAAACGAAGAAGAGATGATGAGACAATTTGAACAAATGATGGCAGATATGGGATTTGGTGGTGCGCCAAATGGCTCAGGAACAGGTGCAAGTGGATCAGGTCCAACAGCTTCAGGATCTAAACAAGGGCCTGCTGCACCTCCAGCTAACTTTCAAGATGCAATCAAGAGTACAATGTCAAGACTAAGAGAATCCGATCAAACAGCAACATCAAATGCAAGTCAAGCAAATGAGATGGACTTTGAAAAATTGATGGAAGCATTAGGTGACGTTTCAGGCGCAGAAGGAGAAGAAGGTGTTGCGGCAATGCTGGAAAATATGATGAGCGAATTGATGGGTAAAGAAGTGTTATATGAACCTTTGAAAGAACTTCGTGACAAGTATCCCGCTTATCTTGCAAATCCGCCTGCTCAACTTTCCGCTGAAGATCGATCAAGATATGAAGAACAACAAAAGATTGTCAATGCAGTTGTGGCTACTTTTGATGATCCTAAATTCGATAATGGAACTGAAGCGGAAAGAGCAGCATTGAAGAGTAAAGTACAAGGATTGATGAACGAAATGCAAGATCAAGGTGCACCGCCTCAAGAAATTATTGGAGATCTACCGCCCGAATTGGAGAATATGCCAGGAATGGGAGGTGATGAGAATTGTTGTGTTATGTAAATATGAACAAGTTTGTTCATGCAAAAGGCGTTCAGAGGTGATGTCTTCTATCTTGTGTTTTGATATACCATGCAATAGATTACTTGAGAATGCAACTATGGAGTCAAAGGTTTGTAAAAGCGAATATGCCTCAAACTTGTCAAATCTTTTGCTTGTTTAGCGAAGTCTTGAAAAGCCTCTGTCGTCCGATGAAATTCTAATGCTTCACTGGATCTGTATTTCTCTATACACACAAACTCACACATAAATTGACTGCAATTCGAAAGGATATCTGCTCAAAAACTTACCGTATACGATAATTGATAGAGGATCGTCATGTGCTTAAATAGCCTCATACTAAAGATAGAGAGTCCAAAATGTCAGCTTTCAATATATTTTATAAAATAAGAAACACTTTTAAGTCCAGATACACACTCCTATACAATCTGGTTCAGCATCGGAATTTGCGCTTTTGTAAACGTTGGACAAGATTGAGAGCAAAATCTTTAATTCTCTTTCTCCTTTAGCAATTAAATGTGCAACAGTGATAAAAGCACCTGCTTCAGAAGATGGCAATGTACCGATAAAATTTGGTCCGAGAGACATTATGAAAAAGAAGGAAAGGGTTGTGACAGTAATGAATGAAAGGGCTAAATTGTTACATTTCATTCCTCTTTTGGGGAAAGACGCGTGTGGGGAATATAGAATAAATTAGAACACGCAATCTTTTAGAAATACTCGAATCATATTGAGCGCTCATTATCGTCATTACCCTACATAGATCGCAAGATGTTCTGTACATTCATTGGGTAATGTGCTTGTAAAAGCGCAAATGGGCCACAGAAGTTTTTTCGCCGGCAGCTTTAGCGAACTTTTGGAAGACTTCTTGGTTGTAGTGAAAGGCTAAAGCTTCACCGCTGTTGTATTGCTCTGTAGAATTTATCAATAGTGTTGATTATTAGTTTATTATCCTTATTGAACATAAGCTTAAAATTTCAAAACATACCATAAACTACGATTGACAAAGGATCATCATGTGCTTGAATGACTTTGTACTGTGTGTAAAAAAAGAAAAGGTATTAGTTAACCACATTCTGCTTCTAGCATCATAATTGCATCACATTCTACACACCTCAGTGCAATCAGGTTCATTGTCGGAATTTGCATACTTTTGAACGGCCAACAAAAGTGGTAGAATCTCTTGCAAATCACTTTCACTTTTAGCTGTAACGTTGGCAACAGCACTGAATGGTCCGGATTCGGGACCAGGCGTTTTGCCGAGGAAGTTTGGACCGAGAGACATTTTGTTAGATATTATTCTTTCTGTTCGATGGGGAGAAGTTGGTGGTTTTGATGGCAGATAAGTGATGGGCATTCATACAATCACGCAACACTATCGCACGGTCCATACCGGCTTCCTAAGTAACCGTAGTGGAGGAAATAATATGAGATTTCTAAAAGCCGCCACTCTCAATTTACGCGTCAAGGTCGGGATTGGAATCAAGAGAGTATGTACCATGTTCTACATTTAAGGGTCTACATTCATCATTAAGAATGGAAAGTCGCGATGATTAGCCACTTGACGAACCCCAGCCTACATCCATTGCTGCCTCTTGAGTGTCTTGAATTGTAAATCCGTCAAATTCTACGATTGAATTGGCATCTTCCATGTCCAAATCAAGTTCCGGTCTTGTAAAGCTTCCTTCAATAGCCAAAATACACTTTCGTTGCTCTTGTGCTAGGGTATCTCGCAGCTCATTTGGAGAAATATCTGCCGAATTGTTCATGATTGACTGTAATCGCTCAAACGTCTATAAATCAGAAATTGGTCTATATCAGCATCGAACGTCCACAACTTTGATCTGATACTGCAATTAAATACATACCTCACCGATGGTGTCCTTCCTTTTTACCATTTGATGCGTGCGATCCTCGCCTTGATCTTCTTTCAAATTCTTCGATACTTGAAGTTGATCTGCAATTGTTTCCGCATCTCGTAAAAGCTCTCGAGGCAATTGGCACGCCTTGGCCAATGCAATGCCGTAGTGTTGAAATTCATGCCCTCCCGATGACAATTTATGCTGAAAAAGAAGGCCATCGCCCTCTTGGCTTTTATTCAGCTCTACCGAAAATTGCTGAACCTTAACGGCTGGATATGGCGACAAAGTTGCGTTCAATTGAACAAAATGGGTTGCAAAGATGGTTGGAACGCCATTACCTATCAACACTTCGGAGATCGCATGTGCCATACCTATTCCTTCATGTGTGCTCGTATTTTTTCCCAATTCGTCAATGAGCACAAGACTTTCTGGACCAGCAGACTCAATTATTTGCGCCATCGTCTTCATCTCACTAGCAAACGTAGAAAGATTCGCCTCCGCTTCATCTCGATTTGAGAGGCGAGAGAAGATTTGTCTCACGGGGAGGATTAGAGCATTAAGTGCAGGAACAAAACAGCCAACATGAGCCATAATGGTAAGTAATGCTACCTGTTTCAAATACGTCGTTTTGCCGCTATTATTGGGCCCATTCAATACCAAAAAAGTTTTGTCCTGTCCGAGCTCTGTATCGTTTGGAACTGTCCCTTCAGGCTCAGCGTCATTTAGTAATGGATGACGTCCTTCAGAGATGGAAATTGTTGCGCCGAATGATGGTCGAACATTGTCACCTGACATCGTATACTGAGTCAATGATAAAACCACATCCGCAAGGGAAATAGCTTCGGATGCCAAATAAAGATTTCCGACTTCCCGCAAAATTTCCAAACGGAGACATTCAACAATTTCTTTGGAAATTAAAAAAATCTCTGTAGTAGAATCTTGAATACGTTGATTAATCTTTTTCAAATCGACCGTGGTCATCGAGATCACTTTTCCATTTCTCTTTTTGGAAACGGTGATGAACTCTTTTGGCAAATTTTGTAGTCTGATACTGCCTGATGGCATTTCCAATGCATAACCTGTACTGAACCCACTCAAAAAAATAGGTTTCAAAGGAAGCTCGTATTTTTCTTTAAGCTCATCACAAAGATTGATCGCATCGGCTGTATTTTCCGTGTAAGTACGACGAGCAGCATCAAGGATTGAATTGTGCCCTGTCTACAAATAAGAGAGAGCATGTGTCTTGCTGTTAACATCCGCAAATCACAGATAGTAAGCAGCACACTTACCTTGACAGAAAATAACCGAGCATTCTTAGAAGCAAAGTTTGACTTTGAAGTACCGTTAAGCACTGTCATATCTATGCACTCTTCGATTTTTGCAATGATAGTATCCAAATGCTGATTGCTGAGAATTGGTGCGATTGTCTGTAACAGCACTGCATTGGAATTCATCTCGAGCAACATTCCGTGTACTGTATCATGTAAAGTCTTCAGTAACTCCCCCAATTATTACCTGTGATTATCATTCACTCACCGCCTTTAAAACACATCAACGAGGACCATAATTGAATGATAACTTTTAACATTCCCTCAACTGCTCTTGCTTCTCCTTTGATCGACACCTTGCTCGGGGTGAGCAACTGTGCGATAATCTTGTCGAAATCAATTTTATTTGTTGCGAGAGGTTTTAGGCTTTCGCGAAGGTCGTAAAAATGCTGCGAAAAGTACCCAGATAATAAGCAAATAGACGAATTTGTGACTGAAAAGAACTTACGCCTGAATTTTGGCTCAATTGTTCCACTGCTTCAAGTCGAAATTCCACTGCGCTAGTATCTTCAGGTGCAGGCGCTTAAGATCTCCTCTCTTTTTTCAATCAGCACGCATGCACTCACCTGACAACGGTTGTAAAATATTCATACGTAATAATCTCTCGCCCATAGGTGTATTGCAAAAATTCAAAATGCCTGCGAATCGGTCAATGTGCCTCGATCCGTCAGTTTAAGCGGTGCTATGATCCATAGGACGGAAATACTTACCCATCAAAGACCCAATCTGCTTATTGTTTACCGCATTACGAACGAGTTCCAGATCTTTAACAGTGTGAAAGTCGATCAATACGGTACCTTTGAAAATGGAGTTAACGCGGGAATTTAACGTCAGAAAAAAATTCATAGTCTCTCATGATCGATCTTACCTTCTGGTGGAACATATTGAATAAACACTGTATGTGGTTCCAAGTGTTGATTGAGGCTGCTTTCGATGTATCTGGTGGACAGTAATCGTGAGACAAACTCATGCTAAGTCCATACCCTTTACCTCTCGAACTTACGAGACCAAAGCCGAAAAAGCGCTCAGCGCATAATACTTTTCTGAAACTGCTGCCAAAGTTACAACACTTGGAAAAACAGATTCGGTTGCACTGCTGGATTGTCCATCAGTGCTCGCAATTGAGATCAATCTGTCTAAATGTTGCAGACCTGATGAAATAAAATGTAGTGAGTCAGAACTGGCTTATTTGTTTGAAAAATCAAAAGGAAACCATACCCAAAGACTGGTCGAAGTCCTTTCGTGGAGCATCCACAACAGAAAATTCATGAGATTGCTTTAATACTTTTCGAAGTGGGTCTTCTCTCAATTGTTTTTGAATCGTGAAGTGCTTCTTGCTCTGCTGTGAGCTTGGTAAAAGCACCAAGCAACATGGTCTGGACGCAAGCATATGTTGAAGATGACCATACATCTGTAGATTGATCTTAGTATCCATTTCATTGACAGTATATGCGCGTTTTATTTAACTCACTGATGTATCTGCGAACTTTTAAGATATATGCAAAAAAGGGATTTGTCGTCAATGTATGCGCTCAAATTTCATAATTTGATCAGTACCACTTACCTGACTTAGAAAGCAATGACCAGTCTCGATATTCCTCATTACGATGCCAAGTTCTTTACCTGTGGATCTACCTTCGGAAATGGCACAGATCCACGGCTTTTCGGGATTACTCAGTGTATTGGTCGAAGTCTGGATTTCTTGAGACTCTAAATGTGCCGTTGAAGAAGCTGGAATCGATGCACTTGAAGAAGCCTCTGCGGTTTGTTCCTGTTTTCGAATATTTGACAATCTTGCAAATGACGAGCTAGGAGGTCCTCGAATGCCTGGTATGGAAAAAGTCTGTGTCGAAAAATCTGATTTTACAGAAATATCGGATAGAACCGATCTGCTGCGCTTCGGCATTGAAGATTGGTATGGAGAAGTAAATCTTGACATGTCAAATTTGGTGTAAGTATGGGTGTTGGTGGAAGTGACCGTGAGCTTGATTTCGAAAGGAGCAGAATGAATGCGTTGATTTGAGTGTGCGTAGCCAAACATGCAACTCTTAGGTGAATCCCCCTTACGGCCGCAAAGAGTCGCGTTTTTTGCACGCTTTAAAGCATATACTGTATTAGCGCTGAGCCAAAAACACTTACACTCTGCTTTTCTGCCGTGATTTTTTCTCAAAGCGAGAGATAAATTTTTTGGAATTTAAGCAATTCTTCGAACGGCCTATAGAATTTATGAACATTCTGTTCAACGTACCTTCTTACTCTCACATAACCCTTCTCATAAAGCACAATCAAACGTCATGCAGTCATCAGACAGACTTGAAGGAGGAGAAGTGAACGAAGATGAAGTTCACGAGATTCTAGATGCAGAATTAGAAGGCGGTCAAGCACCAATGGAAGAGGATTCCGATGATGGTGGCGAAGACGGAGAAGGAGGCGAGGAAAATGGAGATGATCAGTTTCAAGATTCAAGTATAGCAGCATTGTATGATCATAGGGATTCCGTCTTTTCACTTCAATTGCACCCGAAATTTCCGCAAATTCCGATTGCCTTTAGTGGAGGTGCTGATGATAAAGGAAGATTATGGGATACACGAACGGGTGCAAATATTGTTGAATTGACTGGTCATGAAGATAGTGTTGTATCTGGAGGATTCAGCGCAACAGGTAGTTTCGTTGCTACTGGTGGATTAGATGGTCGGATACGGATCTGGAAATTACATGCACCTGCAAGCGGAACATTTGCACCTGTGGAAATGGGAGCTGCTCCTACGACCGAATGGGGCCATTGCGAATTCATAACTACTTTAGAAGGCCCTGATGAAATCGTTTGGCTTGATTGGCACCCTAAAGGTGATAACGTTCTTGCGGCTGGTGCTTCTGATTCAACGGTTTGGATGTGGCATATTCCAAGCGGAAAAGTGATGAATGTTTTTTCAGGTCATACAGCAGCCGTCTCTTGCGGTCAATTCTCCCCAGATGGAAGAAGACTTATCACTGCATCTGACGATGGATCACTGATCGTATGGGATCCAAAAGATGCAAATGCACTATCTAAGCTACAGTCTGGAGATGCTCGATTTAATCTGCAAACGGGCATTACGGCACTCGCCGTTAGCTCTGATGGTAAAATTGCAGTTGTTGGTGGAGCTGCAGGCGCAATCCGTGTGGTGAATTTGTCTAATATCGAAGATGGAGGTGCAGCATTAGTGGTAGCAGCATTATCAGGGCATAATGATGGTGATTCTATAGAACGCATATCGTTTATCGATTTGCTTGGAAATCCAAACGGACAAGCAACACAACCTGCACCAAAGGCCACAACGAGCACAAATGTTGTATCTGTCAGTACAGATGGAAAGGCAATTATCTGGGATCTTTCGACAGGAAAAGTACGATGTGAAGCACATTTGGAGGAGGCTATTACCGATTTAGTAGTACATGGATCTGGGCCTCTGTTCACCACATCCACATCCGATGGAAAAGTGGTCACGTTTGATGCAAGAAATGCAAATCATGTTGTTGTTCATCATGGATTTACTGATGCAGTGTTGAATGTAGTCGCCGGACCGGATGATGGATATACCCAAGGAGCTGAAACAGGTGGTGTAGGAGCTTATGCTAATTTAGAGGCCAGTAAAGGATGGAAAGTTGTAGCTGCTGGAGATGAAGGGGTAGCACTCGTGTTTCGCGTTTGATAAAAGATGTACACAAAACAAATACAATTGATGTTCTTTTGATGATGAAATAGTACAATTATTTGTGAGAGAAGCGATTACGATTATCTCTTTCAGAACCCTCTTCCGCGTCCTCTACCTCTTCCTCTTGGTGCACCTCTGCCACCTCCACGTCCTCCACGATCTGGTAATCCACGTGCACGGGTTGCAGGATCACGTCTCTTTCCTCCTTTTGGTTTTGGAGCATCATCTACGAGTAGCATATCGAGAGGGAGGGCATCAGGTAAAATCCAATAACGAATATTGTTGCCACGAATGCTTAAAGTATCCAAAGATAGTGGATCACGATCCTTTACCGTCATTTTGACAGTTTTCAAATGTGTATTCATTTGAACGTCCACTCCTGTTACTGTTCCATGAACGATTGTTCCATTTTTCAATTCAATTGTAACACTTTCATTTTGAAGTTTCATCAAAAATCTGACCAACTTCATCTTGTCATAAATGCTATGTTGATATTTATGAGAAAGCCTTGACCCCGTCTTTGAATAGGAGCTTATGTATAAACAGCTAAAGTTATGTTCTATAGCAATCTTTGACGGGGAGTCTGGCAATGTTGTGATGTGGATGAAGATAGTCAAGGTGTTCCACAATGATTGTAGTAGTCTAGTTGATCTTCACATTTAAATCTCATTGCTAATGCATATCTACACGTGACAAAACGCGCTTTGAAGCTGTGAAAGTAAAGCTTGCCTTTATTCGCGCGTGTATGAACAATTTCCACAATTAACACCAAAAATCCAATTGTTTAAGGCGTGTTGTTCTCATCAGGTAAGCATCAACCATACTCTCCATTTACATGCACATACGATCGGATGTATATGATTAATAATAGCAAGATTGAGCGCCTGCATTGAATCCATCCATACATCAGAAGTACACCTTGCTTCATGACCTTTTACTTATTCGTATAATTATGACCACACTCGAAAGGTCGTTGGGAGACATTACCAATTCGGTCAATCAATTATCAATATGCACTCCATCCAAATCACAACCTTCATCCTCAAAGACTACACTGCAAATCAGTCAAAAGAGCTTATCATCGCCCATCCTTCACAGTCCTCATCATCAAAATGGTTCTAGCTTCGATACGGAAGAAAGTTTATTGACGGCATCCGAATCTGATGCATTTACAGAAGATGATGATGAGGAGAATGACATCACAAGTAGTGAAAGAGGAGATGACGAAATTGGAGATATATCAGCAGCAACGTTTACATCCAAACAAAGAACCAGAGCTCCTCCACCAATCTTTTTCGGAACTCCATCAAAAGCGGAGCATGATCGTAGACATAAATATCAAGCCAAATTACGAACAAGGAGATTGTTGCGAAAAGATAGCATAGAGCTCACGAGAAGGAAGAGTGGGGGTTGGGAAGGCCACGAAACTATAACAGATCGCACAGTGGAAGACGATGATGAATCTGAGAGTGAAATTGATGCAGTTCAATCTCACATTGCGGATACTTGTGAAGAGAGGGAGGATGAGGAGAGCGTAATCGACAGCATACAGCCTAATGCGCAGAAGGTGGAACTCAATAATGCGAACGAGCAGCAGAATGTTGTGTCAGAAAATGAAGAAGAGCGTACAACAGAGGAGGAAGATGGAGTGGCTATTGATACTGCAGTCACAAACTCAGTCCTTAATGAAGATGAAGATGTTGAAAGGCCTGAAGCGGCAGCTGATGATCGAGCCGATCTGCTAGCGGACTATGAGAATCAAGTAAGCTCGAAGGAAGTTGAAGATCAAGTGTTGATGGATTGTGAAACTCCAAAAATCGCGCAAATAACATCAACTAACGTCAGTACAATGAAAGAAACCCCAGAAGATGATCCAGATGCAACGGAAGAAGCTGACTGGTTTGGTATCAAGTCTGGAAACAAAACCTTACCTCTCTCGTCTCCAAAGCCTCCGTCTTTGCCAAGTACACCGACACGTAACAAAGGATTCAATACAGCGTTGGATAGATGTAGAGCATCCTTGGCACCTTCTGAAGCGGACAGCTCTCCCGGTATTGCACTTGCTCCTTATCCATTTTCGTCCAGACCTTCTCCCATGAATTATGCAAATTCTCGTGGTAAACATTCGCCTTACATTAATTCACCAGCAATGTCGTATACGTCAAACTTTTCTCCCCAATTTGACATAGAAAATGAAGGTCACTCTTCGCAACGTGCTTCTGTCTCGAGATCTGGACCAATACTACGAGAAAGTCCTCGCAAAGCCAATGCTGCCAATTCGCTATATTCACCGACAAAAGTAGAAGTTCGCTCGAAGCTGGCTGCATGGGCAGATGCGAAAGTGAAAACACCTCGAAGTCCAGAAAAGAAAGAATTCGATGCAATGAGACTATCTTCTATTCAACCAGAGTCATTCAGTCCTACTCTCAAATCATCTCATTTTCAACCAGCATATGATCTATTGGATATTGCTTCACAGGTCCCGTTGCCTTTATCGCCAATCAAAGCACAATTGGCAAACTCCTCATCAAAAGGCCTACTTGCACAGATGCCAGAGTCTACACCATCTCACATGACGCAACGTGCTTCTCCTATACGCTCTGATGTATCTTTGCGTACCTCCAGACTACCAGTTCCAGCCGTCTCAAAATTGCCACGTCCATTTAAGCTAAGTGTTTCAAAAAGTCAATCACAGCCACAACTCAAATCTGGATTGTCAGACTCGAAGCAAAGCGTGAATCAGAAGACGTCTGTGAATGTTGAAAGAAGACCTGCAGCAAGACCAAATCCCTCACAGGTATCCAAGCTTGCGACCTCTCAATCAAAGCCGCTCCGAAACCTCGATACAGGAATCAATGGCAAAAGAATTCTAAGCACACATTCCAGTCATAGCTCCTCTTCGTCTTCATCACCGGTAAAGCAAGTTGCCAAATCCAATGCTCCAATTGTTCGTGATGCTCGACTGATAGCTGGCCGAAACGCAAAACCAATTTCTTCAAATACTAAACCTGACAACATCGATTCGAAGTCGACGGAAAATCAAGAAGCAGCGAGCACAGCAATGAACGTGAAGCTTTCCGAGGTTTCTGACGTACCAAAGGCAGTAATGGTGACTGCCTCCAAAGCCGGCAGTGTAGGAGGTGCAAGAAGAGTTATGCGTGGAGCAGTCGCTGTGTCAAAGGTAGAACCTGCAAGCCAAAGGAAGATGTCGGATGAAAAGAATTCTTCTAAAACTGCAACGGGCGAAAATGTTGGCAAATCTAATTCTTTACGTCGTTTGGGCATGAAGGAAGCTGCTCCAATAGCCCAAATGGCGATGATGAAAGAAAGAAGTGTAACCAAAGCACGTCCAATGCGGAGGATCAATGACTTCATTCGCAAGGTTGATCATTCATTATCTTCACCTTCACGACAGCAAGAAAACTTTAATGCGCCAGAAAGTGTCAAATCAGAGAATTTGGGCAAGCAAGAAGTTATTCTAGCTGACATGAAAAATCAAAGTTCAGCAGTTGACCAAGGGCTTCGAGAGAGGAAGCAGCCAGATCAGCAAAGTGCTTTCAAATCTAGCGGAACGTCATCATCCGCCTCAAACTCACCCAAAGCTCTTTCCTTGCCCTTCAAAGCAGCACCTCCAATGGGCAGCACATCTGGACCGAAAATCACACCAGCACCTAGACCGATTCCGATTTCTAGTATGGAACTTTCTCGGCTAACATCTTTACATACCAGATGCAACGAGACCGGTGTTGCTCAACTCGAACTGATCGTCATTCGCAAACAAGGCGAATTACGACCTCCAAGTCCAAGCTCGAAATTCCGCAAGAACGTCGAAGTAGCAAACGCTTCTACAGCTCTAAGTAAATCTCAAAAAGAAGCAAAAGAAGCGCAATCAAAACAAGCCAGAAAGAATCGTGCTGCACAACGTGCTGAACGTCTTAGTGGTGGCATTGCAGCAGATTCTTCTTCGTCAGCTATAGAACAAGAAGATGAAACGCTTCAATTACATCGACTTGCTGCAGGTGATGATGAAGTCTATTCAACTCCGCCACGTAGAATCTCACTTAAGAAAGCAGTTCGTTGGCACAAGACATTATTTGCCGGTCCGAGTGATAATGTGTTAGGCACAAGTAAAGCAAGCACGAACGACTCATCCTTCAAAGCTCAATCTCATTCCAAGCCAATCAAGAGTTGTTTAGCCGATGCTGGCCAAGCTGCTCTAGATCGATTTGGTAACGTGCCACAAGCTGGCAAACCTTTAGGTTCACCACTAGTCAGACGAAAGAAGATCATTATTACCAAGATTGTGTATGACGATGACGAGAGCGAATTGTGAAATCTTTTTACCCACCCTTATTCAAATGGATCGCTGGATGTATGAATAACCCTTTCATGTACTTTTAATCATATACCTTTTGCAATGCTATTGTCACATTGCTCATTCATATTTCAATATTGACACTTCGACACATTAGCATCATATTATTCGCAAAATAATCATCATTCTAGAGAGAACCGTTAATAAACATGAGAGAATTGCAGTGCATTAATGAGCGCATAGACAGAAAATGAAAGAAAGAGGAAACGATGAAACAATGATTATTTCGAAACCCAGAAATTGTTCGTGCTAAAAAGAGAGGAGAAAAGGGATGCTGATTGAAGCAAAGATGGAATGCTAATATGGTTGCTGTCCATCAGCTCCGCTTGGCTGTGGACTATGAATGCCTTGAGGTGTATGGAATCCGTCTGCTTCACTATCAGCCGCAGAAGCAGAAGAAGCTTGTTGTTGTCTACCTGCAAATGGCCTCATTGGCGCACGCAAGGCATCCATACTGTCTTGTGAATCTATAGAAGGAAAGCTATTTGAAGGTGTGATTGCTTGATTTTGTTGAAATCTGTTATGGAATTTTTGAAGTGGAGACATTCTTACATCTCTTTCTTGTTCATCTGCAATTTCTTCATGTAAAGGAGAAGGGTTTGGTTGTCGTCTTTGCTCTTCGCCCGGTACAAATGCTGTTCGGAATTGTTGTTCAAATGAATCAACACTGGTAGCAGCCGCTAGAGCCGTGCGGCTATTCATCACTTCATCATCAAAGTCTGCACGATAAGGACTCGTCTTTGGATTGCGAGTACTGTTCATTGATGCCCTTTGGACGTAAATCTCTGGCGCAGGAAGACCAGAAGAAGTTTGTATTCCATATTGATTTTGTTCATAGTCATGCATACCATCTTCTTCCGCGTGAGTATGCATTGGAGTTCTACTCATACCCGGTTCAGGAGTATAGGAATTTGGTAAGCGATCAGGATCATAAAAGCTGAAAGATGATGTTGCTCGTGGCATAGCACTTTCTCCAGCTACGTTCAAACTGTTGCGTTGAGGATTGCTCTTTCTTGCATATTCATCGACACCCAATTTATTACCATATGAATCATTCGTGTTCTCGCCTCCTGCTCCAGGTTGTTGGGAGTAGTGCAAGATCGCAGGATCATGAGAATTGGGCGTCAAGTCATACGTGCTTTCGTCATGATATAATTGAACTTTTTGTCCTGATTCCATAATACTTGCCGCTTTTTCGCTATCTAAAGGACCTGATCTTAGACCAAGACGTCTCTTCAAATCACCTTTGACCCATGCTTGTCGAACATGATCAATATGTGTTGGGTAGAACGAGCTCATCCAAGCGCGGTAAGTGAATCGTGGTAATAAAGATGCTACTACACACAATAACAATGTAGCCCAGAACTGAATCGTGCTCATAACGACAAACGCTGTACCAGAGAACATTGAGCCCCAAACAGGTGCACTGTAGAGCAAAATCCAGACAAAATACGCCAAATTGCTGATAATGATCACAATCCAAATGATGGCCGACCAATTTTGTACCATCAATCCGCAATACAAGTTAGCACACACCACTGCGCATGCACCAACCGTTGATCCTAAAGCGGAGAGTGGATCAAGACTTATTCCATCCGAATTAACAATGGGGAAAAAGTAATAAGCAGCCGCTGAGATTCCGAAACAAATAACACTTTGATAAACACCATCGATGCAAGCCAACCAGAATTGAGCACGGGTATACAATTTTCCTTCTCGTCCAGGAGCATAAGTTTGCGGGAATGTCATCAAAGCGGGAGCGCGAAGATCTTGGTCCAAAGCACCCAACATAATGACGGGCAAACTGGTAAAAACGAGATTGTAAAGTAAAACAAGACTGTAATCGAACAAATATGTGGCATTGGCTTGACAGAAGATTTGGAATAGCAATAAAGAGAATGTCCAAATCAAGTTCTTGTAAAAGAAGACTTGGTGCAAAACTCCAATCCGATACGTGTTCCAATGACCGTGAACCAAAAGTAGCTTTGTAAGGAAACGAAATTGACCGATAGCATAATCTGCACTCATAGAAGCTTGTGCACCTTCTAATCCTGCAATTCCAACACCAATATGAGCCTCTTGAATCATACTTACGTCATTTGCACCATCACCGATTGATAATGTCATTGCATCAATACCGTCCTTGACCAATCGCACGGTCAATGCTTTTTGTGCAGGACTAACACGACAGCATACGACAGTTTCGCATTGCGTTGTAAGAGCTAAGAAGAGTGGCTTGAGATTCTTATCAAGACAAAATTTCAAAGTTTCACCATCAACGACGACGGCAAATGCGGATTTGTCTGAAGCTTCTCCATCTGATCCATCAAATCGTTGTTTTTCTCCTTGTCGCTTACGCATTACGCCTTTCCTCTTGGGTCGAACGACAATCGGTCTACCGGAAGCGGCGATTTTGTTACAAGCAGCTTCCAGTTGTGCTCGAGCACCTTGTTCGTGATCTGCAGAAATGATCATAATCTCCATATCAGAAGATAAAAGATTACAACTGAAACCAATTTCAATAGCAGTTTGAAGTTTGTCACCCGTCAAGATCCATAATTTAATACCAGCTTGATGTAGTTTTTCAATTGCTTCAGGTACTCCTACTTGTAATTTATCTTCCAAAGCAGTTGCACCAATTAATGTCAAATTGATTTCAATTTTTTCATTAACTTCATCCACAGCTTCGTCACGATCGTTCAAACTTGCGGAAGCTTCATCATGCAATTTGGCCCATTCGACATACTCGCCTTCTTCCAAATAGCGGTATGCGATACACAAAGTTCGCAAACCCGCATTGGCAAAATCTTCCAAATCTGCTTGCGTTTTTGCTTTAAGATCCGGAGGATGATCGGATCGTAATCGTTGATAAATTACGGAATCAGCACCTTTGCAAATCAACAAAAGCTTACCGTCTGCTTCGCGAATGATAACGCTCATTCTTTTTCGGGTACTGTTAAATTCCAGCACACGTAATGGAGTTGAACGCTCAGGTGCTCCACAAACTTCCAAATCGATTGTATGATTGTTTTTGTTCAAGAAAACGGCACCAACGTCACGAGCAGCAGCCACTAAAGCCGCTTCATCGGGACTTTGTGCTTTATATTCGATAGTATATGGATCATTTGGATCTGCTCGATCTGCCAAGGCGGTATGACAAAGCGCCAATGCACGGAAAAAGTTGGTCACATTACGTCTTTGCTCAAGAGCAGATGTTGAAGCAAGAGTATCGGCCAAATCGGGTGAGATCAAGGTGACTTTATCCTTTCGTAAATAACGATTTTTGAATGTTTTGTTTAATTTTGTCACCATTTCTTCTTTCATCACTTCCATTTTAGCAGCTTGTGCATCGGCATCAAAACCTGAAATATCTTTTCCTTCTCGTTTCATTGAACCAAGCATTGCTTCTGTGACTCCTTCACCATATTGTATACCGTTAATAGAACATTTTTTGAATTCCATCACGTTCTGGGTAAGGGTACCTGTCTTATCGGAGAAGATGTACTCGATTTGACCTAGGTCATCTACGATACCCCATGTTTTTGGAACACAAGGATGATCAAGAGGTTCATAGTACATATCGATATCCGTGTAAATGAAGAATGCCGCAATCGTTTTTGTCAGTTCGATACTGATGTATAGTGAAATGGGCACAATGTTTTGATACAAAACCAAACATGTTCCAAAGATGTAGAGAGCATTGACAATATTACTTGAGCTATCGGTTGATCCAGGTTCATAATAATCTCTACTTGTATCTGTCCAATTGAGAATAATGCCTCCAATCACAGCGCATGCGACGCACATGATCAACAAGATTAAGAAATTGACTACAACATTAACGTTTGTTTCTTTTTCAATCTTGGATCGTTTGGAAGGGGTATCACCACCATTGAGCATGATCTTTGTATCTTTTCCGGTAAAAACTACGATACCAATAATCCAATCTGTATTCCGCATTATGCAGCCACGTAAGAGCAATTCGTTTGCAGTAATTGGCTCTACCGCACGACTTGCAGCTTGTTGGGCAGCATGCGCACTACTGTCAATAGGAACGTCGGTATCATAACCTTTTGGCAAGGGTTTGTTGTACTTTAAGACACCATTATAAGAGTACAAATTTGCATGGGGCGGCTCACTATCGATCACGAATCGGGCATGTTCGATGTCTTCTTCCGTTTGAATACCTGCACTTGCTTTTAGGCATTTGCGTACTTTCAAATTCGTTTCTCCATCCAAATTCTTTGTTTCGACAAAAGCATTGCCATCGGGATCAGATGAGTTAAGAAGGACGATATCAGCAGGAACCTGTTCATTATCACGCAACAATACCACATCTCCCACTTCCAACTTTTTCCACAAAGTCCTCTCCCATCGCGCCGTTCCTGGTGTTTGACGATGATAGTCAACTACCCCGTTTGCTTCGGGTAGACTCATTCGAGATGCTTCCCCAAATTCCGTTGTGCTTGCCAACAAGATATTTGTGCTGTTACTGCGATTCATAGACGGTTTCATAATGCTTCCGCCTCTTTCGCTTTCCGATGCAATCGTTTCAAGATTGTTTGTATATCCACTGGTAACACTATCGCTGCGACCTGACCTAGTCGTATTTGCGCGTGAGAGTGGACCGCCTTGGTATATCACACCACCAGATTGACCTTGCTCTACATCCCTTTGAGCTTGTGCTCCTACAACCCGTAGGCCGATGGCATCCTCTTTTTCACGTAACTTACGAACACCTTTTGAAATCTTGTTTGGATTCTTCATCCCCAACAATTTCTCAAACCAATTTCTAGGATCAATTGGTTGATTGACATTGCGCCAATTACCAAGTTTAGTAACGGCAGAATTGTTTACTTCGTTATCTAGAACATGTCTACGATAATCTTCAATGCCGTCTTTTATAGCTGTGATCGTCAAAATGGCAACCAAAGGAAGCATGGCAATTTGTGGAACAGTTGCACCAAATTTGTCTGAAGCTTGCAAAGCAACCAATCCCAAGAAATAAACATTTGCCATTCGTCTAAATTGCTCAGATAAGAAACGTGGTAAGAAGGTGACCACTGTATATTTGCTCGTTCGTACTTTATTACGCGGATACCTTGCAATCGGTTGACCATTCTTTCCAACTTCATTGGGTGATGTAGGCGGAATGTTGAGATAGACATTTCTCCTCTTAGCAGGCTTCTTTTTCTTCTTCTTAAGTGTAGCATCAGGAACTGCTGTTGATGCTTCTTTTGCTGCCTCTTCTTCTGCTTCTCCGTATGCATCTTCTGTTGGATAAGCAGGTGTTTGACCTTGTTGTGCAGAATCAAATGGTACACCCACACCTTCGCCTCCCGTTCCTTGTGCTCCAGTTCCTTGTGGGTAACCTTGTCGAATCTTACCGAGCTCTTCCTGCACCAAATCTACTATTCCACTTGCATTTTGCCCCCTTCGAGAGCCAGACTTACCTTCTTTGCGCAATAATGTTCTACCTCTACCTAGCCGATTCAAAATGCTTCCACTTCTTTTGGCTTTCTGTCTGGCTTCTCTTCTTGCTTCACTTCGATGACTTTCCGCAATACTTTCAGCAGCAGTGCGAACTGTACGTAATTGAAGATTCGGATCGATCGCAGGATCATATTCTGGATGAGTAGGATCAGAAATGTATGCACGATTCGATGGTCCTACATCGTATGGAGTTGTATTATTCGGATCGAAAAAGTGACCATTTTCGTCCATTTCTGGAGCTCGTACGCCGCTATGATTGCCAAAAACCATTTTTGAGATGTTGTGATAGTGATATGGTGAGAAGAGGTATCAACGGGAAAATATTGTGCTTTGTTTCTTGTTTGAAGTGCTGGATTATGATGAATTGCTTCTTATGCCGCGGCGCCCGCTGTGAAAATTTTAGAACCCCGAATTTTTAGTAAGGTAGCGCTGTCCAAACGAATCTCTCTAAAAGAGTGCTCGAAGGCTATCGCCACGTCCCAAAGATGGTGAAAATGCCTTGCAAATTGAGAGGTTTCTGTGCTATATGCTTTAATGTCCGGTCCTGCCGGGCTAAATTTCGTGACTATGGAATAGAAGATGATTCACGTCACCCATCCAAGTATTGATGTAAGAAATCGTCACGATGACGATTGAAAAGTGATGGTGGACGACTATATTAAGGAGTAGGGGTATTGTATGAATTCATTAGATGCTCTTGCCCATCATCACTTTTTTCCTGCTGCATTTGAGCTTATGCACGGAAGCTAAAAATTGAATGAGACACGGCTTAAGTGAACAAAAAGCAAAAAAAGTCTAAGCTCCGGAAGCTAAAACGTACGCACGAATCCACACTTGATAGCTCAGTCAAAGTGCAGGGTTTTGCGCGGCGCATTGCCGCTATCTTGAACCGCCGTTTCCACTTCGACTCTCTTTAAAGAAAAGAGTCTAAAAGCTAATAAGCCATAAAGTGACTCCTTGGCGAGTTCCAAGATGTGTATTATGCATGCATTTTGTTTGCATAGAAAAAAGATTTTATCTATTTGAACGGCCCCTAATCAATTATTGTACCTTTCATTTAATGGATTTTAGAAAACGCGTTTTGTATTGCGTGTATTAAATGTATTTTAAGAAACGCGTCTTTCCTAGTATTCCAGTATCATTTCACGTTCCCTATCTCTCTTGGCAAATTGCAGTGCCCCCTCTCGGCCCGTCGCTTGCAGATGAATACAATTTGTACATTATCACTCAGAAACCCTTTTTTTTTGTTACGCTATTCTTATTTTTGACGCCATTACATATACAGAAAACGCCGCCCCATCAACGTGGTATACCGTATTCTACGCCCACAAAGCAATCTAGATCCGCATCACAAAACGTCATCGAAATGGCTTATGATAATATCAAGAAATGATTGTTTGGGTGAGATTATGAGAAATGATTACTAAACATAAAGTTACACATAGACTACACACACTGTATTTGTCTTGGGTTTACTACGGTGTGCGTATGCATGCAAATGAGCGCCACAACAACGTGGGAGAGTAAAGATACAGTGCAATTATTGGTTTCATCTGTGGGTTTGAATAAAAGACATTATGATGATAGAACTTCTTCTTTCTAGCCACAAAATTAGGCTAATCTTGGCGCATGATTGACACTTTATTGAATCTTAGCTTATAGAATTAGCATTCAATGATCTTCATGTATGCACCCCTGAAAAAAGCCAAGCACTAACCTGTAAAAAGATACTATCTCTCCCACGCACAACAGAGTCGTAAGTTTGAATCTGATCTACATACATACATAAAAGACTGCATAAAATACATACATGACTGATAGGATAAATCGATAAGAAAGATGAAGCAACCAAACGGGATAATAATGTCCAAAATATAGGGGTACGATTGCTAAAATGTATGCACATGCCCCTGTCAATCATCATCTTGAGACCCACAAATTCTGTCTCGTCAAAGATTGATGATGCAATTCAGTCTAACGTGAGATTGGCGAAGTGGAGCGATTTGTCTTTGCTCCTCGACCTTCTTGCTGCAACCCAAGACCGCTTCGACCTTCTTGCTGCAACCCAAGACCGCTTCGACCTTCTTGCTGCAAAGCTTCTTTTTCTAATTGAACTAATCGTTCGAATAACGTCTGCGGCGGTCGGGGTGAAAGAGATTGTCTTGTGATGTCGTCGGGAGATCGGGCAAGGTGGTCCCCAATGCTGCTGCTTCTTTGGAAAGCAGGAAAATAGCTGTCATTCGGCGTACTAATGACGGGACTTTCTGCTAATCCTAAAGAACTGTATTGTCTACTATTTCTTTTATCTTGTCTTTGTTGTCGTCTTTTGATCGCCGCTTGTTCTTCCTCTAGTTGTGCCAAATACATGATCGAAGAATTACTTTTCGCCCTTGCTAGATCTGCTTCCAATAATGCTAATTCTTCGCTTGGACTGCAAGCACCTTGTCCAAGCGGTGTCAAAGGGCGATAAGGCGTTCCACCAATAGAAGATGTTCTATTACGACCACTTGTACTGCCTCCGCCGGGTAATATGGGCGAGAGGGGTGTCAATGGACTACCAGGCTCATCATCAATGGCACATGTCAAATCCGGTCTAGAGCGTGCTGCATTCCTTAAGAATAAGCCAGCAGTCATTGTTCCGCCTCCAGATGTGGACAACCTTCTAGACTCCGGTCGGGGGCTGGTTGGTTTACTTGCCGAAGGACTTGTAGCCAAACTGCTTGTATACACCGATATCCGATTCGCTTGTACATGATCAGGCACAGCTGAAAGCGGTCCAGAAGCTGTGATTATACTGCCTCGCCTAGAATTGACGAAAGTCTCGCCAGCAGCGCTGAATGAGGGCTTCGAAAAGGATACATTGTCTTCCGTTGAATATACACTTGCTGTCCTGCTTCGAGTCCGTTCATTAGTCGGGGAGGAGACCTCTTGAGAGTACACGGAGCTTCCTCTCACATTACGAAATGATCGAAGGTTGAATGTGCTTGAATTTTGAACCATTTCAGCTTGTGGATTGCTACCTTCATGTACACCTTTGTGATGATCTTCATTTTGTACTTCGACATTGAGAGATTCAAACAAATCCGTTCTGCTCAATCGCCTCGTTAGAGCAGCGACTGAGAATTTTCTACTCCTACCATCCACGATAGGAGCACCTTTTGCTAATTCTTCGACGACAGGATTCGCAACTTGAGTGACACTATCATTGCTCACATACGCAGTTGCCGAGCTGACGTGTGAATCATCTTGGAGATGTACATCTGAAGTATCCTCGATTCGTTTTCCCGCTTTCCAGTCCGCATATAGTTTGACATCGCCCTCGCTTGTGTCCATTGAAGCAATATCATATTGATGTAGTGAGCCTTCTCCTGCATTTTCGAGGGAGGAAGAATCAATCGAAGAAGATGGTCTGTCTTTTTTAGAAGTGGAACCAGTCTTTTTCAACGAAGCGGAGAACGGTGAGAAGAAACGACTACCTCTGCGTTCTTTCTTTAGATCTTCTTGGGATTTATTACCATCAACGAGCTTTGCCAGATTAAGATGAGAAGACAAGCCACTCATCGAGCGTTTTGGCATTCGTTCAGTGGAAGATTGAGATCGATGGGTGTCTGGTCTGGTACTGGGTACTGTTTGATTATTGCTTGATGTATAGGAGCGCATCTTTGCACCTAAAGCACTAAAACTTCCCATCTTGAAGCGTGATATACCGGATTGATTATCTCCATACTCCAATCTTTTCTGCTCCTTCTCCGTCCTTATAGGGGCGCCATAATCGGATCGTGACCTCTCACGAGGCACACGAGCTGCATACATTCTGCTTACTAATCTTGAAACATTGCCGATACTGTTTTCTGATATTAAAAATATCTTGATGGCGACCAGCTCGCTGAAATTGTCGTCATCAGCTTTAAGCTCCTGGACGAATTGAAGAAAGATTCGAAATTCAATTCAAATCTCCATCATAGAAAATCATGCAGGGTCTGAGTGCCGTAACATTTTCTACGTTTATATGTAAGCTAAATGCAGGCACTGCGTGCGCAGGTGGAGTGCAGTCTATAAATATATCAGGCCTTATTGACGGGCACCAAAGAAAGCCTTAATCAATGAAAGATTAGCACGGCTCTCCGACGATGACATGTTCTGTACGGGCCCTAAACCAAAAATGACATAAGAAGCCCTCAAGGCGCTGTATGCTTTGCGCTTGGCGCGAAATTTACTGAAGGGCGCCGAAATTGCTTCTGGCTAAGGTTTGCAATTATTTAAGCTCGATTTGTTTGTTGTGATGTCATTATGAGTATCATCTGATTTATATTCTATTTGGAACACTTACATATGAAAAGTCTAAGTAGACTATGCCATCTCTCAAAAGGAGCTTTGATTAAATTCGCAAGGCTTTAAAGCAACGAATGAAATCGCAGTAAAACAGTCGTATTTATTCATAGTATAGAGAGAGGTCAGGGAAGTACACATGAACATAGAACAGAAGATTGTATGCCGGTACGCGTGTTGCGAGCTTGCACGCTAATCCAAGCTAAAAGTTCCAGCGCATGTGTAAACTGAGAAGAATGGCCGAGCTTGGGCCACATTTCAAGAATATCACATCGTTAGAATTCGCAGAACCTTCTTTCTCGCAACCAAATCAAGTTTCCGTAAAAATGATACGGCTCATTCAAACAGTGCTACTTTGCTTGCTGGCATTGCTATGCACAACTGTATGTGGATCACAAATCGTACTTTCAGGTGCAAAATTATCTATATCAACGATTGATGGTTCAGCACGGATCTCTCAAGGCTTTGATTTGAATACATCTCCCAAAATTCCATCACCTCTTTCGATCGAATCCGACGAAGTTCTTCGATTGGCTTTCACTTTACAAGGTACAGATGGCGAAAAGCTACCGGCAATTCAACAACCTCATCAAATCGTTGTTAGTCTAACTGATGCAGAGAATGAAGAGATTGCATATACGAGCATCGTTACCGTTAAGCGCAGTTCAGGAAAAGCAACATGGAATCAGAAATTCAATCGTCTCCCTACTTCATTAACCCAATCTAAGAGCGGATTGCTTAAAGCTACACTTTTAATCGGTTCATTTGAGCATTCTACTGCACCTGTTCGTTTACCGCTGGCAACGATCCAACTTCCTGCTTCTCTCTTGCAAGATTCAGCTCCTCTCACACCACGTCAACGCAAAGAGGCACAACAAGGTTTCGGACGCCATGAAGATCATTTTCATACATTCTCAGAATCCGCTGCTGATCATATGCCTTCAAAGAGCATCACAACAACGGTTGCCTTTTTGACATTAGTCATTCCTTGGGCATTTTTCTTCATTTTGTACAAGCAAATCGCTCCTTCTCTCAACATTCAAACTCCTTCACCACAAGCTTCACCTTTTGTCATCTCTTTGGTGGCTTTAGAATTATTGGCATTTATCTATTGGCAAGGATTCGGATTGACTTTGTTCAAATTGATCCCATGGCTGTTGGCTTTCTCTACCTTGACCCTCTTTGCTGGAAGAAATGCATTACAGGAGATGCGAAAGGTCAGATTGGGAAAGACGACGTAAGTCAATCAGTCAGTCAAATGATGCATGCCCATCTATCTAGAAGAAGGATAGAATTAAAATCTGTATACGATGGTATATATATGATGCAATTGAAATCGTAAAAATACATGTTTTGTTTTGCATAAGAATTGACTCCCGTTGAGGAAGTGAAAGGGAAAAAAGGTCTTTGTGTGTAGTCTCACAACTTCGAATTAGAAGGCGTAGCAGTGCTTCCCGAAAGCGTACGAGATGGAGCTGATTCATCGGATTTGAAATTTTTGTTGCTTGTTGCGATGAAACGCATTGGCTCTAATCTGAATTGAACGTCTTTCAAAGTCTTTGTTGTAGGTTGCCAATCCAAATAATCACGAACGAGCTTATCGATTTGTGGTGAAAAATAATGTCGAACTCTTTCATCTTCGAATAAACCACGTAAGCTCCAAGGTAATGCATAAGGATTACTATTCCATTTTTGATTTCGTGCAATAGTGAATTCATCATCTAAATCTAAAGGAGGAATACCTTGAGGCAGATTTGCATTTTGAATGATTGAAGAGTGAACGCCAGATGTAATTTGTTGACCTGGCCTTGCTGTAGGATAAATTGCAGGAGAAGTAACTTCAAGGCAGTATCGTGCCGCCAAATTGTACACTTGTGGCTCATCATACACCAAAGAATGTCCTAATCCACCGTACAAACTTCCAGCAACAGAAGAAGAGAGCAAGGTTGCCAAATGATGATCACCCATACCTGCATTTCGAACATTAACGCAAAAGGATAATAAATTCGTCAAGAAATCAACTCTTGGAAAAGCTGCACCATCGCAAAATATTCCACGAAGGATGCTTGGATGAGAAGCTGCTGTGTGCAAAGCAGAATAAAGCGGAACGACTTGATCATCCAAAGAAGCAATATAAACCAATTTGATACCAGCAGCAAGAATGATACGCAAAGAAGCGGCATATAATCTAGAAACAGGAGAATGACCGTTTTGAAATTCGAATAATTCTTTAGCTGCAGGCGTTTCAAAGGTGTTCATATAATAGCTCGTTATCGATCCTTTTAAATGTGCAAATGGTCCATTATGAATTCCGCACATACACAAAAGAGCGATTCGAGATCTTCGAAGGTTTAAATGACGTTGTTCCACTAAACGTGCTAAGAGATGAGTTGCAACGATTGAGCCTTGAGAATGTGCAGCAACAAAAATTGCATCCGAATCAAGAAGATCTTTAACCCATTTTGGATTACTGAGCAGAGATGAAAAAGATTTATCAACTCTATCAGACACCAATCCGTCCGCTTCTAATGCAATGATTGTTATTTGTTCGTCTTGCAATTCATAACCAGCTTCTGCAAAATGCTTACGTACAGCATTCGTCATCATACTTGCAAACTTTGTGGAAGTACCAGTAGGCTCACCAAACAAATTTCGAATAGGACCTTGACTAAACCAGCCATGAATACCAATAATCGTTACTTTACGAACATCTTTGCATCCTTTAGAAGCCGCTCTTTCTTTTTCGCCCATCGTTGACCATAATCTTGGTAGTCTTGCTTGTGCATCACCAGGTTTGGATTCCAAATCTTGCTGTGAGGCTGGACTTAACATCGAACTCCTTCGACCTTTTACATCTTGTGCTGATGAATTGAACAGCAAGGAAATTGTCTTTTCCCATACTCCCTTTTTTGGCGTTATAGATCTTGGTGCGGCGGAAAAAGTGTCATCAAAAGATGGCAAGAGAAGGTTTGGTGCGGTAGGCTTAGTCGGCTTTGGATTTTTTGGATTTGATGAACTCAAACGTTTGATGTGCGAATTTTGCTGAGCTTTAACGTCCTTGTTGTTCGTCAAAGGCGTTGCTGGACGACTATTTGCAGGTGCAGGATCAGGTTTCGGCTTATCGAGATCCACCCTCTTTCCGTTTAGAGATGAATCAACAGATTTTTGAGGGACGTCACTTTTTGAATGAATCGATGGCGTGAGTGGTGTACTCTTTCCGCTATTAGGCGGTAATTTAGGCGATGCACTAGAAGATGGAGTACCACTTTCGATTCGCATCACCTCAGGCTCATCCAAATTCTTTGTTGGTATTTTCGGTTGAGATGCCGCAGAACGACTACTGAAATAATTTATCCATGTTGATCGTGTAGCAGGATTTAACACTGCACCTTTAGCATCCAATAATGCCAACGCTTCAGCTTTATATTGTTCAGCTGGTGTTGTTGGCTCTCTTGCTGGAGTATCATCATCATCTTGATTATCATCTTCTGCTGGCTGTTGTGAAGGTGCTGTTCCACGAGACCAAGTTGGCACCCATCGATAGATAAAAGAGCTTTGAGATGGTGAAGCTGTCGATGCTGTGGATTCTGTTTGTTTTTTATTAACATTTGGTTTCAATTCCATAGCTCTTGCATTTACCGTTGATGATGTAGTTGGTTGGGCTTGTGCGGTTGCTACTTCTTGTGTCTTAACATCATTGGCAGCATTTACTTGAGAATTAGTTCCATATGGGTTCCATGTCGACCATGCCCAACTATTGGTGGATGTTGGGTGAGCAGCGTTGTCGTTAGCTGTCGTAGATGACCAGCCAATATACCTTCTCACACTATCCGTGTATGAGGTTGATTGATCCGGAATTGCTTGATCAGAATCGACAGCATTATCATTTGCGGTATCTTCTTGATTTCTCCATGGGATCCAGGACTTTATTGTGCCCTGATTATCTTCTGCATTCAGAGTAGAGGGTGGACCACGAATCGTTCTTTGACCGTCTTGATCATCTGAAGTATGCGTGACCGTTCTAGTAGGAGGGACATCGAGACTATTGTCTGCCTTAACTGAATCATTTTGTTGTTCTGCTGCAGTGGTAGTTGGAATAGACTGTTCGCTTTGAACATCTTCACTTCCGCCTATAAAACCAAACCAGGTTCTCCTTTTTTGATTCTTTTGTGCATCATTTGCACTATTTCCATCCAATGCTCGCTTTTTGCCTTCTTCAGCCATTATTGTATCTTCTTCCGTTGCCTCGTTGGGTTTAGATGTATTTTCTACTTCTGTGGAAGGTGTTTTAGCACTAACAACACTCGATTGTTCAGCATTCTTTTTGTCAACATTAGTAGATGTCTCAACAGAAGCAGACCCTTTATCGTCTTCCATTATAGATGGCGCTTTGATACTAGGCTCAAATCGTTTAATCGAACTTGCTAAGCTTGCATTACTGGCTACCCTTCTCAATCTACTCAAAGCGCCACCATCACTAACCGATCTTGCTCCTCCACCATTATCACCAATTATTCCTTCACGATTATTTAACGAAGCATTACTGGTACTAGCTGTAATTCCACTTGCATGATTACGATCAATTATTGATCTGCTAGATGGACTTGCGCTGAGCAAATGCGGTGGTTGATTATTATCCGTTTTCGCAGAGCTTACTGATGGCGTTAATGGCGATGGTCTAGAAGGCGCTAAAAGTGATTTAGGTCTAGATAATGATAAGCCTGATGGTGATCGTGCAAATGATGTTCTTCTTCGTTCAGTTTGATTTACGTCTAAACCATCTTTGCTGTTATTCTCAGTCTGATTCGAATTCTGTTTACCCTTTTCTCCTAAATTTGCCTTTGAAGTCTCATTACCTTTTCCTTTTGATGATGACGACATCTATAATACTGAATGTGAAATCTTCATCTACTTCTGATTGATGGTGTTGATGTCAGATAAACACATTAGTAACTAAAGACGATTTTGACACCCGGCGCAGGCGCGGCGCTTGCAGCTAACTTTCAGTTCAACAGTGTGTTCTTGTGGAGAAATGGCACTAGATCGCTCATGTAAAGGCGCTGCGCGGTGCGAGGGCATTTGCTCCAGGCCAAAAAAAAAGGTCCAATTCTCCCCCAGCCGCCTGACCCTTTTAGCCCGAAGCCGAAATTTTGTGAAAGCTACATTAAAACTCAATTTTAAAAATTGACATGATTATTACAAAACAAAAGATTCAAGACAATGTTTGCGTCAATATAAAGTACAAATGAATAAGGTAATTTCTTTTTTTTTTTTTTAAAAAAAAGGTAAAGAGATGGGGAATGCCTACAAGAATCTTCTACAACCTGGACTGCCACAAAGACATGCGATCGCGTCTTCTTCATCTCCGGATGCTTGAAATTTGTAATCATAAGTCAATTCTTGTCCAGGTAAAATTAATTGTTTGGCATACAATACGATCCTTTTTTCTCCATTTAGAGTTAAAATCTTTGCGTTACAATTTGGCGTGCAACAGTGATTCATCAATCTTGCGATATTGCCTTTTTTAGTTGCATCGACAACGATATCATCATCAACACGGAAAAGATAAGTGGAAAAGTTACCTTGTCTTTCATACATCTTTTCACGTTCATCAGCCACTTGTTGTCGAACAATTTCACCTACATATTCGATCACCATATCTCCCGCTGGAATGGCTTCCATAGCATACAAACCCCAATCGTGAATGGGTGATTTGGCAAATTTAAGTTGCTTTTTTCGACTACGTAATTGATTAAATTTAAGAATGTCTGTGTCGGTTGCTGTTTCCTTTTTATGTTGTTCAATGCCTTGAACGAATCTTCTGCTATCTGCTCTGTTATCCCGAGCAGAAGCAAGGCCGACGGTAGATACGGCAGTAGTGGAACCCCATTCGGTTGAAGAAGCCATATTTCGATCGGCCAAATGTTTGCCTTTTTCAGCGGGTGGAATGCGATAAAATCCTTCAGTTCGAGCACTGCCTGATGCATGAGATGGTGCAATATCTTCTTTGTTTTCATCTTCATCGGGAAGATCTTGTGCATCTTGACCTTCTCGCATCATTTCTAGAGCCAAACGGCAGAAATACAAATCTTCCTCTTCTTCTACCAATCCGCTTACAAATGGATCAATAGGTTCAGGACTTGGCGAATAGACAATTTTCTTTTGCGGCTTGGGTGCTTTTGCTTCTTCGATAATTTTCTTGGATTTTGCTTTGACCTTCTTTTGTTTTACCTTGACCTCCTTGGTCGCTACCTCTTCTTCTTCTTCATCGTCTTCATCTGAAGAAGGTTGATTAGCTCTTGCCAATGCTCTCGCAGCAGCTTCTTCCTCTTCTTTTTTCTGCTGTGCCAATTTCAATCGACGTTCTTCTTTGGCTGCCCGATTAAAACTCTTCGGCCGTTCTGCATCCAAGTCGATCTTGAATTCCTCTTCGAATTGTTCATCGATACATTTCACCGATTGTCTCAAAGCTTTACCGCATGAGCCGTCTGCTTGCAAAATGTTCGTAACAAATGAACTCAAGATCCTTGATCTGAGATCCCTGCTGAATGTGTTTCCAAGTCCATGCATGAAGAGCAGCTTGCTATCTTCAAACAATTCTTCATCTGTCCAAGCAGTCTTCTCCGGAATATTTTGCACAGGCTCAGCCCGCCGATCGACACTTTCACTCCTTCTACTTCCATCAACGGAACGAGAAGTGATTCGATCAGACCTTTCATCGGTTGTATTGCGTACTTCGATGTTGATACGATAGCCGGATACCTTTGCTCCGTCCAATACCGTTTTCGCACGATCTGCTCCGTCGTTTTGGTGAAAGGCAATATAAAATCCACTGCCGTCTCTCTTGATCCAAGCAGGTCGCAAATTAGCAAACAACTTTTCCATTGCGTCATATTCAACCGTACTTCCCCTCGCTCGCTTCACGTACACGAAAGGAGTTCCGTTTCGATCAAGCTGACGAAGAATATGGCGGGTACTATGGATTTCATCCTTTTCTGCCTCGTCATGACTAGCCCTTCGGCTAATGTCGGTATGTCTTGTGCCATGTGCAAAGGGCGATAGCGGCTTAGGGGAAGTGAAATCATTTCTGTTGATTATCGTCTTTGGACCTCTTGGTGCACCAGGTGGAGGCATGGAAGGATTCAAGGCTGATCCTGTTGCAGAGGCTGATGATTGGATAAGGGTTTCTTTCTTTTGAGTTTCAGCATCAATCTTCTTTTGTAATAAGTCGCGGTATGTCTTTTTGAAAGCTGTTCGATCCAAATCATCAAATGCTATGGTAATGACTGACATCTCGATCTTTTGTCCGTTCATCTTAAGTCGTGCTTCCTTTGCGACAAGATCACCTCTTTGAGCTTTTGCTTCACTGACGTCTCCCATCAGTTTCAAGTCATCATCGTAATCATGATGAAATGACAAATAACATACTCCCGTACTCATTCCGCTAGAATCGAATTTAATCTCGCATTCATCAATTCGACCGAAAGAGGCGAAGAATCTCTTTACCGTTGTGAGCACTGTCATTGGCGAAAGACCAGAAATGACTAGCGAACGCGGAGGAGGTGGAGGTTTGGACTTTGTCGAATGAATGTCCCATTTCCAATGAAAAAGTCGAAGTTCTTTGCGAGACTTGCCTTTCATTGCACTGTTCCGCGGATCATTCACTTCCTTTGTCAGATCGTGATAAAGAACTCGTTTACCTTTCTTGTCTTTTTCCTTGTCTAATTCTGGATCATAGCTAATACGCGTCGATCGCATCTTCTCACCCTTTGCATCTAATGGTAAATGGTGAGCATTTTCAGGAGAAAGAAGTTCTTGAGGTAAGAGAATGTCGGGGAATGAGAGTGATATGGTCTTCTTTTTCTCCTTCTGGCCGTTGGTTTTTTGTTTCTCTTGAATATGTCTTCGAACATCTTCAACATAATCTCGTCGATCTGAATCATTGTTGAGATCACCTCTACTTCTTTCAGGCAGCACTTCCAATACTTTGCTCGCTAAAGAAGGTTTCTCTATTGGCCTGCGATCGCGCGAATGTGCTCCAGATACAGATTGATCCTTGTCTCGAGAAGGTGATTCTTTCCTTCCGTTTGACTTGCGCCAAAGTTGCTGTAGCCCATCATCATCATCTTCTTCCTGTGTTGCTCGCCTTTCGGTTCGACTGGAAACTTTTTCTGTACCATTCTGACTGAAAATTACATGAGATTTTTCGGATTTTATTCGAGACTTTTCATAGTCTTGATCTTCGTGAGACCTTCCATTTTGACGATCTTCTCGTGAATCGTACCGAGTCGAGGAACGATTACTATCTGTTTGGCGGCTTTCCTCTATTCTGCTCTCAGGACGAGAAGCGGAATATTTATCACGAGGTCTGTAGATATCATCTCTGCGATTATCATCAGCTCGAACGCTTCTTTGACGATCTCTGTCGATTTCATATCGAGACCTAGAATCATCTCTATTGTCAGATCGAGTACTCGAGCGTTCATAATCTCTGGAAGAACGATAAGGAGGACTAGGGGTGCGACGTCTGTAATGTTCCTTGCTATCTACGTGTCCTCTTGAATCATGATACGCTCGAGTGCCTTCACTGTATCTAGGGCGATCGTACTCATCTCTATATCTGGAAGTGGTTGTTGAATCATAGCCATTCAGTATGCGAGAATGTCTAGATTCTGCTTCTCGGGATGTGTAAGAGCGATGAGCATCATATGCATCGCTTGACGTTCTTTCGTATTCGGATTGATGATGTCGGCTTGGACCTGCTCTTGATTGGCCGTAGTCATCCTCTGCTCTTGAACGATAGGATGGGCTCCTATCCCGAGCTTTTGAAGGCCAGGATCGGTCCTCGTGTGGATATACAGCGTTACGCTGAATCATGATTCCCAAGTTTGACAGATCATTTTAATGGAGTGTCTTTTATCAAAGAGGACATAGATTAGGTCAAAAAGCTATGGATAAGCAAGTAATGTCTTCGAAAAAAAAATATCACTGTTTGTATCCACTTTTTGGTAGGGTTTAGATACAATTCCAAACTTATATGAGAAGAGGAATGAGAGCCTGTCTTCCCTGTCACGAAGATCAACTTCTGATAGTTCTTATGCTTGAGGGTTGTTGAAAGTGATGGTCGGAAGTGATTTGTTGGATGAGGAATGAATTGAGCAAATCTCCAAAAACAAATTTGTCAAGAGAAGGCAGTTGTTTGTTCTTTTCGTCTAAAGAAAGGCACTTTGCGAGAATCACTCTGTTCAGCGCGTTGCCGGCGTGCATGGGCTCAATACATACGCGCCCGCTCATACGACCACGCGTTAGTTGATTGAATGTTATGTAAGCAAAAAGGCATGATAAAGTGCTTGAGAATTTTCTCTTCGTTTTTCTTTTCTACGCAAGATAATGAATGCAATTTATCGTAAATCATATTGAAGATACAAGTTCAATGTTCTGATTAAAGGGCTTCTCGTTTGTTCTTTTGAAGAAAAGGACTCTATTCCCACATCACATGCCGATCTTAAAATCCACGACCCTGTATACAGGCCAATTGTGTCTTCAAGCCCTAACGCGAAGCGCTGAGCGGGGGTGGCGTAGACTATTCAGTCTAAAACAAAAAAAAATGGCTGTGCAGCTTTTGATGAGTGTTGAATTGTGCATGAATGCATTTCCGAAATGTCAAAAGTCTAATCGAGTGATTAGATTTTTATTTACATAGGGAATTATCGGGAACGGCTTATTTTCTGTATATTCTTTCTTCTCGTCAATCATCTTTGATCTTGATCGGTTTCTCTCACCACCGATTTTGACCAAAAATGGCTGCTACGGGAGGAGGGTTTCTTGCTGGCCTCATGGGTCAGTTAAAGAATACCTTGCTTCGTAGTGGAGCAGCGAAACAAGGTGTGGGTGGCAGCTCACTCGCATCGTCTACTTATAAAGCTCACTTGCAAGCTCTCAGACAAAGCATTGCTCTCAGACAAGCCGGCCGTAGAGCTGTCGGAAGAGAAACGTACAAACGATCAGGTGACGCCACCAATACAAACAGGCTTCTTGATGCCTATATAAACGCTGAAATAGCTGCACAAGATGCATTTAAGGAAGCCCTAACAAATGTCTTTCGGGGTATTCGACAAGGATCTGATCTGCCTGGCGCTAAACAAGCTCGCCAATTAGTAAGAGAATTAAAAGGAGGATCAGGATTCAATCAATCACGCCACACATTCTCACGGAGCTTGAAGCGACCTTCAGCCTACCCATATGTCAACGCAGTCTACACTCGATCGACCACTGATGTAGGTTTACAACTTTCTAGAGGTTTTCATTCTGGCGGAATGGGCTTTGAAATTATGTCCAATGCTCCTCTCGCTCTTCGTGCAGCTGCTGATGATTTGGAAAAAGAACGTCAAAAAATGCGTAGAAAAGCAGGAGCTACCAGATCTGGCAATATGCCAATGAGCACTCGTCGTTCTCCTTATATGAACCAAAAGCGCAATGTCTTCCCGGTAGGAGTAAACAACTGGCAAGCAGAAGTCACGCATGGACGTTTCTTCATTATTCGCAAGATTGAAGAGAAGAGTTTCAACGAGATCAGCGAAGTAGAGCCTGAGTCATTAACGTCATCTGCTGTCAATGTTACTGCTGGTCCATCGTCGGAGTCAACTTCTGTATTGGATGAAGAATCTGAAAGTGGTAGTGATTACTTCAAAGAAGAAGAATATATTCCGTACTGCACTACAATGCTCAACATTCCACTCAATCCGGACCAACACCGCTTGCTATTCGACGATGGATATCCTGATTCCTGTGATGGCAATGATTCTGTGCCTTTCGATCCTAGTCACAGACTATTATCTGATAGAGCCTTTACACAAGCTATTGATCGCTTGTATGAGAATTTCCAAAGGCATCGGACTGGATTGATTTGCCAGATTGAACGAGCATTCGACGTAGACGAAAGACTTAGAACATTCCGTCCAGCAAGTTGGAATTCTGCCTTGTTCGTTCGATTGCAAGAGTGCATTGATCGAGATAATTCCGCTGACATGCGCAACGTGGTCTTGAGAATCGATTTTCCCGATCAGGAACCTGATCAAGTGAGGGGGATGCTCGAAGCTGCACGAATCAGCGAGCGGTACGTTAAATTTTTAATGCGCAACAGTATCGTTCGCTATCGTAATCCACCAAGTTCTAAACCTGGATCAAGTCAACATTCTTCTGAAGGAAGATCAAGTACTGCATATCTGTCTAGTCCTCCTGCATCTTCTGAAGGATTTTTTGACGTGGGTGAATTTCGTGCAGGTTTTGGTGTAGCCAGTAATGTGAGCATGGATGGTTACATCTCTTCACCAATGGAAAGCCAGCATACACATGAAGACCAAGAAAATGTACACCAACTTATCATGCCTACGCTTGTTTTGGAAGGTAGTCATTTCAGTGAATCTGCTGGGTCAATTACCTCTTCTGAAAACTCTCATTGAATGATCTCTTTATCCATTCGATATGCATCTATATATGCATATATGCACACTCTCTTTTTATGATGATTTTCTCTTTTCAATTTATGACCATTATTCTTAGCATGAATGATCACACGTGAAAGGGAAAAAGTGGCATTATCACGACTGATTGATATTTACAGCATTTGAATAACTGACATAGAAGAAAAATGTGATAGACAAAAAGAGAATGAAGTTGTTATTGAAGAGTCGTTCGCGTGTGCATGCTAGCAACGAAGAAAAGAAAATGTAATAGACTGAATTATACCATAAACTTGTGACTGTTGAATACCATTTCTTATACCGAACTACGGAATGAAATTGGTACTTTTCCTCGAAGAATACTGAACTTTACTTGTGATTGAGATAGATTGACTTGATGTCAATAAGGTGCACATATTCTCTTGCAGAATTGTCTTGGTTCCAAAGGAGCATTTTTGTCTGATGGCACAGGAGCAGCAATTGTGAAAGTAGCAAGAATGATTGCAAGAGTTGCGAAAATGTGAATACGCATTTTGATACCTTTTCTGATCGAAAATGAAAAGTTTTTTTTTTTTTTAATTATTTTTATTTAGGTTAATGTGTTAAATCAGATACACTCACCTTTTTTGATTTTGAGATTTGTAAGTTGAATTGATATAGTTTTGATCAAATAAAAGCTTTAGGTTTAACAAAGTGAATGATGATGATGATGATGGTGAAGACAAGTTAACCATCAAATAATCAACCTTTGCGCACGCAATATACTTTCTCCCACACGTTGCCACTTTCATCACTTTTTTATTTATTATTTTAACAGTTTTTGTGCCGTGCATCAGGTACATAGTACAATAAAAGTCAAAGGAACTCCGATCATCTCATTACTCTTTTCTTTTTTGTCCCCTCTTACTTTCTGTATCGTCGCCGGCACCGCACATTTATTTTTTCTCATTTCGTCACGTAAGTTTGATCTCGTTCAAATCGAAAGACGCAATGCAATAAGTCGTCTATCTTTCTTTTTTTCCAAAGAATTAATAAAACGGCTAAACTCCTCATTTGGCGGCAATTCCGCGAAAATTCAATCTTGCTCGGAATATCAGAGACCGATGTTAGATAGACTTTTGTCTCTCGATCTGAAGGAGTTCAAATAATCCTTTTCTTTGTGTGAATTATTTCAATTTCACGGTACCTTTCATCCGTTAAACGCTAGAACGGTGATACCCTCTTTACTTTGGCAGAGTGAAAAAAGCTGTGCTTACTAATTCTTGGCACAAACAAGATAGATGATGGTCATGTTTTCTAATATTGCATGGATATGCGCGGGAGTAGAAATGTTCTCCCTTTTGATGTCATAAGTACAATGTATATGTGTGGAAATCGTATCAAAACTACAAGAATTAAAGTCTGGGATGATTAAGCAAAGGTGAGAACATCATCATGCTAATTCAATCTCTTTGACGATATTCTTAGTAGAAGTAACCCAAAATCTTACCACCAGCGTGTTTTCTACGTGCTTCGTGGTGATCCAAAACGCCGGCAGATGTTGTCAAAACAATGACACCGAAAGAACGAGCAGGCAACAATTGTTGTACCCAGGTTTCAATACGTCCCAATGGAACGTTGAAGCGAGGAGAGATAACACCACACTTGTTGATACGTCCCAAAAGTTGAACAACAATCTTTCCGCTTCTGTGGTCGTCAACGAATTCGTATTCACCGATGTAACCTGAAGAAGGATAAGTAAATGCACTCGTCAGCAAAAAGTTAAAAGTCTACAATGTTCACCTCTCGAAAATGAAAAGAGCAAGAATTTCGGCCTCATACGTCTCCATAGAAATCGTTGTAGGAACTCAATTGAGATACAAACGACATCCACAAAATCGAAGATAGAGACACGTGTGTGAAAACACATTCATCTCTCGGACTCTTAAAGATGAACGACGGTGGACAGAGAAAGCCGTCTGCTCAACAGTTATAAGTCCGATCTGTTCGTCGGGAATGAGGAGATCCGCATCTTCTGACCGAATCCTAGCCTTTCCATTTCCGTAGTTGTAGATCACAAATACTCACCATGCTTTTGCATAACACCCAAGAACTTGAGGATAACCTTGGAGCTAGGGCGGATCAAGACTTGTCTCTTACCCTTACGCTCGGCGTTGACGATGGAGTTGAGAGCATCGTTCTAAAGAATTGTAAAGGCAATCCATATTGTCAGCAATTTATCCTATCATGAAATTTCCATATCAGTCGCAAATATTTATACTCACAAGAACTGAAACGCGAACCATATTTGTTGATTATTATCTTGTTATTAAAGAGGGAGATAGATTCCTACTGGACGGGTGCAGAAGCTATGATCAGTCTTCTGTTCCGACCAGCTATAGATAAAAAAGTGACGAACGGGCGAGGATGCCGATAGCTGGCCTGAAATGAAGCAAAAGGCGATAATACACTTCAACCGTCAATCGCTGATCTTTGTTGTCGAAATATTACGTAGTCGAACTGGATCGCTCTTCTTTGCTACATATCGGATCAAATATACTGTTCCCTTCTCACAAATATCATGTCGTTACATCCCAATCCCTCATTGACTTGCACAATTGTCGATCATACTGCACATTCAATTTTCAGATCACTTTGCCTCGCTCAATGCATCGCACAGCCATTTCGTACATCGCTCGTCTCGTCGTCCTTGTTCACTGCTACCGAAAGAGGTACTCACCTTTATTTGGTCAGCTTGAGGATGATACGTGATGAAGAAGAAGTTGAAATAAGAGTGTCTGACAGTTTCAATCTTTAGTTCATCTCTCAGTTTGCAGCTGAACGGACTCCCTGTAATGTGCGTTTGTTCGTACTGACCTATTCTTCGCAGCACAACCTATGGACGGCTGCGTTCACGAGACTGTTTGATAGGCTAAAGGTATGAGGTGCTAGAGCGCTGTGTCTAAAGGCAGCGCGTTATAGCTGACATTCAGACAACCGCGGTAAATGAACACGTGATCCGCAGTCTTCAACAAACGCTGCTTGCAAGGCAGTCAAAACGAACCAGGCAAATATTCGCGTGTAGTGGCCCTTTACGCCGTATTCATCGGCCGGACTGTACGAGGCTTTTGGCAGGCTAAATACAAATTTGTGATAATGCGCGAAGAAGTCTTAGGCACAGGCTCAGAGGAATACTTCCTACACCAAGAATAAGTGTAAGCAAGTTAACTTTGGAACGTATACGATCCATCATCGATCACTTCAATCTTTTCCTTTCTGACTTCACACATCAGTCACAATGGGTCGCGTTCGTACAAAAACCACAAAGCGTGCTTCGCGCGGTAAGTGTCACGATGAAGGATATGAATTAAAGCGACATCGACAGCGAAAGAGGGGAAACGAATGAGTCAGAAAAGGTTACAGCGAGAAGAGGAGGTTGAAGGGAATGAGAGTCTCAAGACGAGGGTGGCAGATTGCCGCGAAGGAGTTAATTGATGATATTACTGGAGACTATAAGACCATTCGAAAGAACCTGGACTCGAAAGATTTGACAACACTACCCGTAACATACCAGTGATATTGTTGGACATAATGCTTACCATCTCTTCACCTCTCTGCCATACAGTCATCATCGAGCGTTACTATCCTCGTTTGTCCGCCGCTGACTTCCACACCAACAAAAGAACCATCGATGAAATCGCCATCATCCCAAGCAAGCGTCTCCGTAACAAGATTGCCGGATATGTTACCTACTTGATGAAGCGTATTCAAAAGGGACCTGTCCGCGGTATCAGTTTCAAATTGCAAGAAGAGGAACGTGAACGTAAGGATCAATACGTTCCAGAAGTTTCTGCTTTGGACGTTTCCGCTTTAGGTGGTTTGGACGTCGATCCCGACACCAAGGAAATGTTGACCGCTGCTGGCTTTGACCGTTTGCCAGTCACCGTTTCCGGACCAGTTGCTGCCTTCCAACAACCCGAAAGACAAAGACGCAACGTTCCAGGTGCTGGTCGTCGTTAAATTCAATGTTCACAATGTGCACGAAATAGACTTTTAAAACGTCTTTAAGCCTCCATGGTGAGCAGCTATGCGTTTGATTATCAACAGGTTATCAAACGTGTATGCATGTATGATACACAAACGCCTCTCGCATCTTCATTCACAGCCCATACAAAGATACATACGTGTCAGACACATACTTCTCAAAATGTGCACCTTTCACGAGTACACACACATGTACACATTTCACTATAAGCATCATGCCCAAAAGAATGATTTGCATTTCACTAATTCTCGACAGCACAGTATGTGATGATGGCACAGTTGAAGGGATGGTCTATTAGAGTATTGAGAGATCTAGCTGCAGTATCATAGAATCTGTGAGGAGTTGAGAATTTATGTGAGATTAGAATCCATGAGCCCAAAGGTGACGACAGAGCGCGATCCAAAATCGTTCCAATTCATCGGCTGATGTTACTTGAACGGGCTTTTGGTTGGTTGATGAATTGTTTGTATTGTACATTGATCTATTCTTTGCATGTGCATCCCAATCTAACTCTCGGCTTGCGGGATAAGATTGACTGTTTCTCTGTAAGCGTTCTGCAACGGATGCGGGGGCCTTACCAGAAGCCAAAGCACGATCCCATTCTGCTCTATGCCATGCTAATTCCCTACGTAATTCTCGAGCGGTTTCCGAATGTCCCAATTCTTCTTGCCATGCTGCTTCTCTTCGCAATTTTACGGATAATTTTATATCGTTAAAATCGGTCGTTGTGTCATTCTTTGGGTCTTGGAATTTCTCTTCTTTTCCGACTTCTCTTTCCTTGTCTTGTTGTCCGATCTCAATCTCTTCTTCTTTCTTTCCGAATGAAGAATTTTCTTTTGCATATTCATCAGCAGCCCTTTCTGCTTCTGCTCTACGCTCTTCATTGCCTTCGGGTAATCGATCTGAAATCCAATTGGCAACTTCATCAACTAGTCCTTGATCATGATCATTCTTGGATGACTTTGAAGGAACAACCGAAGCAATCACATCTTTTAGTGTACTTGAGTCTTTTTCATCTTTTTCTTCCGGTTTTTCTTTCTTTGACATTTTCTCTCCTTCCTTTCCAGCTTCCTTTCCTGTCTCTTTATCTTTACTACTTATTAGATTACGTACTATACTATTAATATCGTTCCATGTATTACCTTTCTCCTTCTTGTTTTTCTCTTCATTAGCTGATTCTACCTTTTGTTTCTCTTTGCTTTCATCAATTACTAAAGGTTTACCTGTTTGTGGATTAACTTTTCCTTTCCATCTTGGCGCTCCTCCTCCACGTAAATCCCAATGATCACATCCGTCAATTATTCCTAAAAATTTGCCCCACTTTGCACTTTCAACAGATACCAATCCATCATTTCCTTGTGATTTACTGCCCAAAGCATCTGCACTACCATCACGTTCACCACCTGCTGTTCTACTTTCCGCTGCAGCGTCTAAGATTAATTTGGGTAGCCATAAAGGGTGATAGATCGGTAAGCTTCTCTTTCGTGAAGCTACGCTGAAATAAGAAACATTTGGAGAATTAGGCACAGTTGGGTTAAAAACTTGAGCCATATATCGTGTTGAAAGCATAGCGTATGCTGGTTGATCAAGAACGGAGAGCATATAAGACGAAAATGATCCACCAATCGATGATAATGCACGATTGAAAAGGGAGAAATCGATCAAAGGTGAATCTTTCCCGTTCTTCTTCTTCTTCCCTGACTCCTTTTGATCGGTATCTGACTTGGCCTCCTGCTTCAACTCTTTCGCACCATCTTTAATTGCTTGACCAGTTGATGATTCTGAAGAGCTTGGCGAAGTAGCCTGCTGAACAAGTGAAGCCGTAACTCCGGAAATGACAGGCTTCAATAGTTCACCTATAGCAAAATCTTTTTGCTCTGTCTTTCCTTCGTTCACTTCTGTACCTTTTCCTTTTGCTGAAGGACGAACAAATAATGGAGTTTTCAAGCTGAATGGAGGTTTGGAAATTTCATGCTTTTGAAAATCTTCTTCTTCCTCCTCTTGTTGTGCGCTTTTTGTATTCGTGCTCGATCCCGTTTGTTGTTGCCTTTGCTTTGCTTCTCGAATTTCTGCTTCTACACGATCATTTCCTGTTCCAACATTTGCATTACACCAATCCATAAACGGACTTCCACGATGCGGTGTACTAAGGCTTGTCAAGCTGATTGGAGTATATTCTTCAGGTGCAGGTTTGAGAACGCTGATTAAATAACGAGCATCTAAGCCACCCATACTATGTCCGATAAAGTTGACTTGTTTGCCTTTTATGCCTGCTTCTTCGCTACATAAGTACTTATGTAGAGCTTCTGCTCTATCGGCAATCGCACCTGTTCCAGGAACACCTCTTACAATCACATCTGCTCCAACCTTTTTTCGCAATATATCCAAAACGGTTGCCCAATAATGAATCTCTAAGCCCCAAAAGGGACCTCGAACATCGAAGCCATACAAGCCATGGCAAAGGATGATCGGATTACGAGGTGCTTTGATATGATTGAGTAATGCTGGATGACGCATAAGCTCATTGATGTCTTCTGTATCGGAAAGAGCAACAGAATCTTTGGAGGAGTCAGTATGTTTGGGATCGAAAGGTAACTGGTCTTTGCTTTCATCATTTGATCTCGATTCCGAAACAGTTGCAAAGGAGCGTATTTGTCCTCTTCGTGTTGAATTATGTCTATTACGCTGATTCAAAGTTCCATTTGAGTGTAGAGTGACAATGTTTATATGCGAATGTGTACGTTGTGAAGTTGAAGTGGCATTTGATGTTGTGCTATTGGCTATATTAGTAGAAGCCAAAGATGATACTTTAGCATGATGTAGCCAAGCAGCTGCAACAGTTGTGGCCAGAGCAAGTTGGAGGCTTAGATTCGGTCCTCTCAAACGTGTAGATAGTCCGATTTTAGACATACCCCTTGCACAAGTACCACGACCTGTCGCTGCTTGAGCATGGTACGATCCTCCCAGCATCGTAAACCAATCCTTTGCCCACCACTTTAAATTCTACTTGACTATTTGTAATGAAACCTTAAATCAACCTTTAACATGCCGGGTTGGTGGTAAGAGTGATAGTATTATTTTCAAAATATGTGTACACACCATTCTCCGTCACCCTCCGCATTCTTACTTGTCATTCAAGAACCATTCACGTTCGCTTCCGCCAATTTTTCAGACACAGACAGCGTCTGCGCGTGTTTGTGTGTTGTTTCTGTTTCGCATATGCTGCTGACAGTCTTAAATATTCTGCCCCAAAAAACAAATCTGTATCAGGTCTAAGTGCCGCGACTTTTTTTTTAATAATAGGGAAAAATAAAAATTCCCAAAGTGGAGCTAAAAAGGGTTTTTTAGACTAAACTACATCTGTGTTGTTTATTTTTGGCGGGGTGTATTCGGAGTAGTGAAAAGTCTCCGATACAATATCATGACACTTTCAGACGGAAGATCAAATTTCATGAAATGATGAGGTTTTTATCGTAAAGGAATCTACAACAATGAAAAACGAAAAAGAAAAGCGATCAGAATGATTTATAAACAGAAGCCAAAGTACTTGATGCCTGCATCTCAGTATGTATGCTCCTTTACGGTATTGAATGAATGCTTCAGTGCTTGTTACGCAAACGATTTTTTCCACGAGAACTTTCGCTCAATTTTCTACCGGATCCTTCACTTGATGGAGGAGGAAAAGGTTCATCGGGAATTCGTGGTCTTCCATGCGTAGGGCCTGGCGCTGGTGCTGGTCCTGGCGATAAAGATGAAGATGAGCCTCTTGATCCAGTCGGTCCTGAAGCAGGTGGTGATTTTAATGGTTTTGGTTGACCTTCATCCGTGTATCTTAATAACTTTCTTCCTTGCTTCTTCGGATTGCTTGATGGCGCAGGTGAAGGAGAGGGAGAATTAGACCCGGTGTGAAAGTGAACCTTCGGGTCTGGTCCCATGCTAATATGGTATGGAGACCCGGGCGGCTCTACGTAAGGGTAAAACAGTTGCCTTTCTTTTGGATGCAGAGGCCTACCGACATTACCATCAGGCCAACGACCAAACTGTCCAGATTGTGAAGTTTCAGAAGTTGAATGAGCATTCGTACCGGAGAAATTCACACCACCACTACCTCCACCACTAAGCGCATTTCCACCACCTGGAACCAGTGAACGTTTGGTGATAGGACCTTTCTTTTGACGTAAACGACTTTTTCCGGATCCTGACAATTGTCTGCCTTTTGCTCCAATTGGAGGAGGTTTTCCTGGAAGAGGTTCATCGGGCATTCGTCCTATACCACGTTCAGGCGATGGAGCCGGCGCTGGAGAAGGCACTAAAGATTTTGAAGAAGGAGCTCGTGATCCTGTTGGTCCTGATGCTGGAGGTGATTTCAATGGTTTTGGTTGACCTTCATCTGTGTATCGTAATAAATTCCTACCTTGCTTCTTAGGATTGCCAGATGGGCCAGGTGAAGGAGCAGGTGAAGGTGTGGTTGCGGTAAAAGGATGTGGATTATAAGGAAAAGGTTCGGTTGGTAATCCGCCAGGTGGACGTTCATAGAGTGCTCTTTGATTTGCATGATGTTCTTGAAGGTTTTTCGGTTTGCCATCTTGTCCATTGGGCCATTTACTAAGCATACCACCTGCTGAAGCATTATCGAAAGTAGAATGACCAACAGTAGCAGCATGTGAGATAGAACCAGATGAAGAAGGTACATTATTGCCAACGCCAGCTTGAACCATTGCACGTTTAAACATTGATTCTGAATGATAACTTTCAAGGTTGTTTGCAATCGCCAAGGATAAATTGATCAACATCAACACCACGGTCGTTGTGATTGCAAGCGCTAAATTAGGTTTGGAATGAGACTTTAAGGGAGTCATGATAATTAAAGGTGCCTTTTCTGCCATGAAGCGAAAAGGATGAAGGGAAAGTGATTATGAAAGTGAGAAATAGTCACTCTTTATACCTTTATGATCACAGCCTCATTTTTTGGGGTGATACATTGCAAACAATGGATTACATGTACATCGTGATGGCGTATGACTTTTTCACTTTTGATTTTGTTATCGTATTGACCCGTTTGCGTTCAACTTGTACTGGTTTGCAATAATCAACGTAAGCATGATTATGTGATGCACAATATCATTTGCCCCGGGAAGTGGGTTTTGAAAGTAGTGAGGGATGAAAAATTGCACTTTTATTTCGCCAGAAAGTATTGTTTTGCTGGAATTATTATTTCGCATTTACACAAAGTGAAAAGAAATAAATGTTATTACGTACGGAAGAGCCAATCTGATTTCACCATGTACAAATATTTAGCCAATATTATTGCGTACACAACATTCATCCTAAAATACAAGTTATGGCGTATGGAGTTCTTTCACACTTTGCTAAAGCATTAAGCTCCATCTGCGACTATTCAAAACGTTCATTGCTTTAAACACTGCCTTATTATTTGTTGATTGCGTTTGCATATAGTATTATTCTCATTATCAATGTCTAGGACACAATTTAGGCTTAATGTTTTGGCAGTCACGGTTTGAAGAATAAAAGTCATATGTATTGAAGCTGAATATTTACTGTAAGGCTATATGACAAAGTAAAAACATGAATTATACACAAAAATATGATTGACAAAGACTCAAATTGTCATGATGATTGGATAGTTATGTTTCATCAGTTGACATTTTTAAGTTTGAAGTGATCGTATAAGAGTTATTGCCTTATTGTTTTAATAGACTCTTTTGGATTTTACGTCCTCGAGCGCCACCTTTATTATTTTTGCTCTTTTTATTTTTTTCAACAGGACCTTGATGTAATGCTAGAGCTGTTGCTCCAGCTGCCACTCCAGCAACAGTTGCTGCTCTACCAGCATTAGAACTTGATGCTCCTGACTTTGATTTTGGAATTGGTTTATTAGGCATGCGTCTTTTACTATCTTGATATAATCCTGCTTCATTTCCTGCTTGAGGTGCAGGTGCTTGTGAAGGTGTTTGTGTTGCCGGATAAAGTGGATAAATAGGTTCAGTTGGGATCGTAGGAGGCTTATAACTAACGACAGCATGAGAGACAGAAACTGAAGAAGGAGGAATAGCTGATCCACTTCCTTGTACGATTGATCTTTTCTTGATTAACTTTAAACCGCCCAAATCATCTTTTGCAGGAAATGAAAGAGCCCAAATATCTCTTATAGTAACTTGATCAACACTTTTGGAAATTGTGATTTCAGTAGCAGAAATGGGAAAAGAAATACTAATCATCAAAGAAGTGATGATGAGCAAAAAAGACATATCTGCTGGCTTTACTATTTTCATGATGATATTTCAGAAGAGTATGACGATTTATAATGCAGATGATTGAGATTTATATGTATATCCTAACAATCACAGCCTCAATGTTGCTTTCATGTTGTTATCTACACTTGGCCGTATGTTGAGTTGTATTGTTCGTGCAAGTCAGCAGTCTTACGTGATAATGTACCTTTTCGCCCCGAATTGTGGTACGCAATCCTGAATATTATTGTGAGATAAATACTTTGCTGTGCATTCATATCACAATGCGATGATCACAAGACACCATTCCTTAGCTAGAAATGGGAAACATTATGCCACGCAATCTAGCGAAGTCACTGAAGGTTACTAGAAAGCATTGTTGAGGGTGACATGGTATAGAAATGATGAGTTAAGTTATAGTATATACAAAAAGATCAATAATACTGAAGATAAAGGAGATCTATTCACCAAATTTGATCAGGAATTTTGCCAACGCCATATCCTTTATCTTTCTTGATCGCATCTTTATTCAAAAGATGCAACGTCAATCCTCCTGCCGCTGCTGCAGATCCAAGACCGATCATAATATTTTTTGCACCAGCAGAGATTGGACTACGTTCTATTAAAATGTCACTTGTGGTAGATTCTATTGAATCTAAATTACGCTTCTCACGAATTCGATCTGGAGGTGTCAAAACTGCTTTTGTTGCAACTAAACTACCTGCTGCTAGTAATCCACTACTTCCTATCAAAAGAGCTTTCTCCATTTTGCCTGTTGGTGAATTGATACGTGGTAGCAATCGCGAACTTTCATTTTCTACAAATTCTTTCACTTCATAAGTACGCTTGCTAAAGATTGATCTCTTATCAATTCCTGCGAATTGTACTTTTTTTACTCCTCCTTTCTTCTCAAAAGCCACAGCTTTTCTCATCCTTCTGTGCACCTCAGCAGCTCCAACACCTGCAGCGCCCGTCGCTACCAAAGCTGTAGTTATTGCATGTGACTTTTTGTCTCTTACTACCTGACCAGACGATCTTACTTTGTCAGAATTTGAAGGAGTTGGAAGTTGACTATCACGTACCGATGCTTTCTTTCTATCGAACATTTCACGTGAAACGGGATATTTCTTTGCGATAGATTCATACTGGTTCACTTGATCTACATGATGATCAGCAAGACTTCTTGGGAGACCTGAAGAAGTTGAGCTGGTAGCCACAGAAGGCAGGTTTGGTTCGGATACGGGTATTGTTTGAGCTGTATAAGGCATTATAGAGCGTTTCAAGATGATAGAAGATAAATCTGGTGCCGAACGCTTATCCAAAGATTGATGTTCATTGACCGTCGCAAGTCGTGCGATACGTCGTCCCCTTGTTCCTCCTTTTCTGCTCTTTGCTATCAGTCTTTCGGTCATTGCTTGACTGACTGCTGCTCCCCCATAAGCAGTTAAAGCAAGCCCTGCAGAGACTGCGCCTGCTGTACTCTTACCGGATTTGGAAGCTGCTTGTTGATCATTTGTTCTGAGCATTTTTCGATTGTTTATTGTACCATGCGGAAGTTGGCTATCACGTACAGATGCTTTCTTTTCATCGAAAATTTTACGTGAAACAGGATATTCCTTTGCGATAGATTCATACTGGTTCAATTGATCTGAGTGTTGATCAGCAAGATTTTTGGGAAGACTGGATAAAGAAGATCTGCTTGTCACAGAAGGCAAAATCGATTGAGATATCGGTACTCCGTGACTTGTATTTGAAACTACTGAGCGTTTCAGAAAAGATTTGTTACCTTTAGCAAAGATTGAGGATTGAAACGATCTTTTAACAAGAAGCATAGGATGATCTTCGCTTTGCTTGCTTCTTTCTGACAACATTTGTTTTCTCAACCTTGACTTTCTTGATTTGGTATTAGCAGATGAACTTTTCTTCTTTGACCCTGATGCGTCTTCTTCTCCACCACCGCCACCATCATGATACAAGGCCATTGCTGTTCCAGCAGCTGCTCCGGCTGCTATCAGAGCTGCACTTTTTGTTTTACTCTTTCCTGCATTTGAGTCATCACAATCTCCGTGCCTTCTTCGAGTATTTGTGCTTGTGCTTGTGCGGCAATAACCAGGTGGTGATCTTGTACTAGAACTTCCAGTGCCGCTTCCATGCCCGCTACCACTATGCCCACCACCACCTCCACTGCTTCCTCGGAGCTCTCGATGCATATTGTCTGTTCCTTCTTTTGACCCATACTGACGAACGAATTCATCATGAACGGCAACAGAATTTCTCGGTCTTGAGGGTTTGCCTGGATTTCCGTCCGGCCAATTGTCTTGTGTAAATGCAGTAGATGATTGTGAATTTGCAAAAGGCGACGAATTGATTGGAGCGCTAGACGGAGCGAATGTGCTGGGAGCTTGTGCAACGGATCGCTTGATGAGCACTGATTCATTGGTCCTCTCATCCCCTTTGAATACGGTCTGAAGTGCTCGCTTAGTGAAAAGCAAAGAACTTTCTTCATCTTCCAAGCTTCGTGTCGACATCATTTGTTTTCTAAGTCTTGACTTCTTCGATCTGGATTCAGCACTTCCAACATTCTTCTTTGATGGCCGAGCATTATCTTCGACTTTACCTCCTTCATACAGCGCTATTGCGGTTCCAGCGGCTGCTCCACCTGCCATTAAAGCGGCGTTTTTGGTATTGCTACCTGCACTATCTGACTTTGATCCTCTACCACCTCTTCTACCACCTCCGTACCCACCACCTCCGCGGACACCTCCTCTCGCGCCTGTACCCCTCGAGCCACCACCTCTTGCACCACCGCCTCCTTTAAGGTCTCGACGAGGATCTTCGAGACCATCTTTTCTTCCATATTGAAGAACAAATTCATCATGAATGGCAACAGAATTTCTCGGTCTTGAAGGTTTACCTGGATTGCCATCCGGCCAATTGTCTTGTGTAAACGCAGTAGATGATTGTGAATTTGCAAAAGGAGTCGAGCTTATTGGAGCATTAGAAGGAGCTGAGCTGGATACGGTCGCAATGGATCTTTTCAGTAACGGTTTTTCATTCACTTTTTCTTTTTCACCCACCTCTCTTTTCATCATTTTAGACTTTCCTGGTCCTCTCTTCTGTCTTAAGCGAGATTTTCGTGAAGTTGGTTCAACTTGAGATTGTTCTTGAGGGTGACTATCACGTAGTGCTTTACGTGCTGTATTGCTCTTGTATCCTTGAAGTGAGTCAATTGTCGAATGCGGAATCGAATTGACTTGAACTGAATTGAAATGCAATGGTACGTTGGCAGTCAGAGAAGGAGTAGAAACAGTTGACACACTAGAAAGTTGTGTGACTGATCTTTTGGCAATAGAACTAGAAGCTAGATCAATTTCTTCTCCACTGGCATTTGAAACGCTTGCAAAGAACAATACCGAAAAGGTAAACAAGACAACAATCCAAAATGTATAAAGCTCCATCCCAAAGCCTCTTCTGTGCAAAATACTACTAGCAGAATTCTTATGATTGGTTGAATTCTTATGATGATTGGCTGAACTCTTATGATGCTTGCCATGATTCTGTTTTTGATCGTGGCTTCCATTATTAGTTCTTTGATCGTAGCTAGCATGATGGCTTGGAGGAGAAATACGACCGAGTTGAAAATCTTTGGCAGTATGCTCGTGTGTTCCATGATCATGATCCGCTGCCGCAACATGACGACGATGATAACGATGCAGATGTGTGGATGTAGATGTCTCTCCGGGCAAAGAACGTTTTCTCAGTGTTTCCCTTCTTATGTATTCGGTTATCGAGCCACTATTCCACCTGACTGCAACCCTATTCTCATCTGGTGAAAGTCTGGCTTTTGCATTGATATCACGCAATCGTTGCCATTGATTATTAGGTGGAAGTGGAGTACCTCTTGCATCTTGTTCACGAATGAAGAATTCTGGTCCATCTTCACCTAGACGTATCATCTTGAGTTGATCATGTCTGGGTGAAATCCAAGATTTTGCAGGTATGGCGGAAAATGGTGTCCAGCCCTTGTAAGGACCACGTCGTACTAAAGCAATACCTTCTTCTTCACCAGCTTGTGATTTCGACCGTTCGATTACAGCCATGCTGTCCGTTGACGTTTGGGCTAAAAGAACGTTTGAACGCTTAGCAAGATCAGCAGAATTGATTCTATCTCCTGTTCTTTCATCCGTCAAAACATCACCAGGGAAGAGAAACAATACACACCAAAAAAGAAGTAAGCCTGCAAAACCAACACTCCCGCCTGCTTTGCTACGCAGCTTCGAAATCGTTGCATTGTTGGATTGATTTGAATCAAAGTCGTTGTTTGTGTTGTTGGGTTTTTGTAAAGGGGCTCCATTGTTGATCTGACTACGATTTTGTACCGGATTGGACGCTTGTTGTGCAGGAGGAGGAGAAGGAGAGGCGGGTGCAGGCGCAGGTGCGGGAGGAGGATTAGGTGGTAATTTCGTAAAATTGGTAATATTTCCAGAATTCCAAAGTACACGCAATTGTTCATGATCTGTTGAAAGTTGGGTTTTTGCATTGAAACTTCCAACCGTTCTCCACAACACTGGCTCATCATCTGGAAGAACCATTGTTGGCAAAACAGGTGGACTTTGACCATCAGCTCGATTGTAAGTTGTAACATTGCCAGAATGCCAAATAACTTTTACGAGTGTATGAGAAGGTGAAATCTTTGATTCTGCATTGAGATCATGAACGCCTAACCAAGCTGGAGTAGAATTTGCCCTACGAAATATGAATTGTCTCTTTTCCAGACTTTGAGATTGAGGAAGACCGTCAAAAGCTTCAACACCTTCAGCAGAAACACTGCCAAGAGTCAAAAAGACAGTCAAAGCAAGCACAATGAGCCAAATAAAAGAAGAACAACCTTGATGACCACGCATACGTATACTAGCAAAGGCACCGTTATGATGATCATCAAAGTCATCAGAAGTCTTGTTGTTATTGTTGTTAGTGTTGCTGGATGGAATTGGACCTCCATTACCGCCCGAATTGCGATTGTAAAAGGTAACATTGCCAGATTTCCAAATGATCTTCACTTGTCCACGATCTTTAAGTACAAATGCTCTTGCTCCAAAGCTTTGAACCGGTCTCCAATTGCCTTGTTCATCGCCTGCGCTATCACCATTTGGGTTGTTCGTCTGACGGTCAAAGCGATCGACACTATCATCCTTCCAGTATACCTTGACCTGTTTATGAGAGGGAGAAACGAAAGTGCGAGCATTCAGTGTGTTTGCATCCTTCCATCCTCTGCCACGGCGTTGTAGCTTGATCTCTTCCTTTTCACCTTCTTCAGGAATAACTGATCGCTTTTGCATTGTAGTCTGTCCTTGAGTTTGGAAGCCTCCGTTGCTGTACTTGTGCAAACCATAAAGACCTACAGCAGCTGCAGATGCATATACAGGATATGCAAGATTCTTTCCTCCTTCTCTTTTCTGTAAATATCTATGCTCATCTTCTTCCTCATCGTCACGAAGAAATATGATTTCCGTAATGCTTCGCTTGCCATTACCGTTGTCGGAATTGCGAGACGGCCAAAGGGCTTCTTTGATATCAGGGCCCAATTTATTCGAATGGATGTACATACCAAATCCACCGAGAGCCATACCCAAAGCGCCTGCACGCCAACGGCCATGAGCTCTTTTGACAAAAGACGGTGAATCAAGATCTGATTCACGCTTAATATTGTTACTTTGATTGACATTTCTAGTGGGTTTTGCTACTGGATTGACCATGGCCAATGCATTTTGCACAGATTCGGGAACGGGATCCATATGGGAAGCTTTACGAACAGAAGTGAGAGCATATGCGATTGCAGAACCCATAATCCCAGTTGCGATCAAATTGCGAGATTTTGGATGACGGTCCAACCAAGATCGTTGGACATGAACGATATCAGGTTCATCCCCTTGCTCTTCAATGGTAACGATTTTTGTGACACTGGTTGAGCCGAGATTGGAACCTTGTTTACTAGCTGCATAAACCATTGGTCCGTTTGTAGATGGTTCTGCCAATTCTGTGTTCCTCCAAGATCCTTCATCGGCAGCTTCATTCCCTAAAAATGCTCCCAAGAATTGAGCTGTAGGATCGGAAGCGGAAGTCGAGATTTGACGATTGCTATCAACTTGAGCCAGCTCAAAAATGTGTTGATCGCGTCGACTGAGCGTTGCACAAGAGACAATGCTCAGAAACAATAAAAAAGCCATAAGAACGTTTGGCACCTGGCCTGAAAATGGAGAACTTTTGACTCGACTCATCGTGCCTGCACGAAGAGTAGTACGAACGTTTGTCTATCAATCAGAACCTGCTATGAGGATGAAAGAGAAAAGAGGATAAGTAACAAAGATGCAAATGTGGCAAAAATCACATCTTAAGTATCAATTAGTTCACAGCCACCATTTGATCGCAATTTTGTCGCCTGTATGCGCATTGCTTGCGTACTGGTACGCAAATTCACACTCCATGGCGTCCGAGATGATTCGACCTCAAAAGCATTACACATGCATATTATGTTGCCCCGGATGGGTGAGCAAATGCAAATGTTGCCAAGCTGTGTCTTTGAAAGCAAATAAAACAAAATCCAAGGCGTAGAGAGTCAAAAGTACAGTGGTGGCAGTGTCTAGGTGGGCGTCATGTTAATCGTTGATTTAAGCCACGTCATTGTTGAAAAGAAAGATGATTGAAAAATAAATGATCATTAAATGTCTGTTGACGCAAAGGGAGGATTAGAGTCATGAAATATTAGCAGCTCCTCGTTTGCATATTCATTCGTGATGGTGAACAATTTGGTTGTGAACACCATGCACAGCTCACCACTTGTTTATCGATAAGTCCTGCCTTTCGGTAAAAACTCAAAAGTCAAGACCCGTTCGCGTGTAAAGAACGCCGATCTGCTTTTACGCCCAGAGAAATTTGATTTGTATGCAAAACGACGATTGCATGCATGCAAATGAAATTCAGATTTAGGCACTTAATTGTCCCAAAAGTTTGACGTAGTGTATTTCCTTAAATTCTTAGGGTCTGGGTGTGTGTACATACGTAGCGCCGGCGCGTTTTGATAAAGTTCCTCTGTCGATCGAAACAAGTGCCCGTGCGCTCAGAGCTTATGGGTCAAAACACTGATCAAGTGCATGTTCTAATTTGGAGGGGAACAAAACGGAGAGAAGTTGAATCGACCAAGGGGAAGGAATCTTTAGCGAGAAGAATTCAAATGATATAATTATAAGAAGAACACATTTTTACAATTCTTTCTTTTCTACATTACCCCTACCTGATCCAAAACTAAAATCAAAATGGCTGATCATTTGAAATACGCAGATAAGAAGATGGTCTTCTTGACCGATTTCGATGGTACAATCACCATGTTGGATTCCAACGATCATATGGTTGATACTGCCGGAATGGGATACACTGAGCGTCGTAAGATCAACGAAGAGATCATTCACGAACGTGTTTCCTATCGTGAAGGTTTCCGTACCATGTTGGAATCCGTTAAACGTCCTTTGAAGGAGATGGAAGAATTGGTTCGTCGAGATGTGACCTTGGACCCCAAATTCAAGGATTTCCATGAATATGCAAAGAAGCAAGACATTCCAATCATTGTTGTCTCTAGTGGTATGGAACCAATCTTGCGTTCCATTTTTGCTAACTTGATCGGTGATGAAGAAGCTAGCAAGATTGACGTTATTGCTAATGATGTCAAATTGACAGATCCCGAAAAAGAAGGAAAGACTTGGGAATTGGTTTACCGTCACCCTGATAATCACTTTGGACATGATAAGAGTTTGAGCATCTTGCCTTATCGTGAATTGCCAAACCCTCCTTTGTTGTTCTTTGCCGGTGATGGTATCTCAGACATGTCTGCTGCCAGACATGCTGACGTACTTTTCGTTAAAGACAAGCAAGATAACGATTTGAAGACCTACTGTGACAAATACAACATCAAATACACCCTCTTCAAGGATTGGAGCGTCGTACAAGACGTTGTCGAGAAAATTGTATCTGGTGAAATCCCAATCGATTCCGTTCGCAAGGCAAAAGCATAAGTTGGTTCGCATCTAAAGTGGCTAGATTCCCCTTTCTATCAAAACCTATATTCGATAGAGACAAGACGCAACGAAAAGTAACGTTGTTTGTCAGATATGTTTATTATTACCTCAATTTATGATACTATAGATATGATCAAACGCTTTTGTTGAAGGCGAGACAAAATGTTGGATGATTGTATATGATACAGGAATTAAATCGTACGTGCAAATATAAAAAGCCAGAATTTAGGTCAGGTCGATCACATCTGGAGTTGCGGGCAGCCTGTGAGCCGCCGATCTTCTGTTGATCGTTGAAAAATGTGCAATATTTGCAGATTTTGTCGGTGAGGCGCTATCGAGATCGCTTTCTAAATTGTCATCTGAAGCATTTCTTTGGGCATTTATCCGATCTGATGGTGCAGTTCTTGCTGGTAATGGTGTCCAATTACTGGGAACAGTGCGCTTAGAGGCCAAAGCAGCAACGTTGCTAATCTGTCCGCATTCTTCCACATCTTCGATTTGATCTAGCATACTCATCAGACCGCCATTCCCGGAAATGCTGAAAGTAGGAATTGAAGTAAAATTTGTACTGATATGATTCTCCTTTTCACTGTTTGAGACCTGCTCTTCTTCATGATCTGAATCGCCATGACGAATCGGATCTTTCACCTTTTGAGAAGAAGAGACCTTCTTTTTAGCGGCAGAGACTGAGTCTTTCTTCGCACCTGTCTTGCGCACTTTTTTTGCTTGTTGAATGGCGACTTTTGCAGCTTTCATTCTAGCGATATCAAGCATTTTCGCCTCCCGTAAAACATAATCACGCCGCCTAAATGTGCCTCGAATTACTTCATTCCATGTGCTCAGATTGTGTCGTCCAAGGTCAGATGGTCTATTTGTCGGAAAACATGTCGGACAACACCCATGTGTTGGTAAAAGAAACCTTCCCTTTTGATTGTTCTGCTTAAGGAAAGAGTCAGCCAGACAACGAATATGGAAGATTGATTCGCAATGTCGATACTCCGCTCTCTTTGAGATTTTTGGATCATCTGTTGATGAATTTCCAAAGCCGAAGCGCGATAAATTTTGGGTTCTGTTTGTTGCAGAAGTCGTCGGTTTGGGCTGTAATTGTTCAAACGGACTTGGACAAAGAGAGTAACTTGTATGATCCTGAAGGTCGACATTTTTGCGGCATATGTTACATTTGCCTTGCAATCTATCTGCATTTCTTCGATTATTTAAAGAAACTGATAAAGGTAAAACATCTTCTATAGAGAGCGATCTGGCATCCAGCAGGCTCTGGAAACGTTTGAAAGATTGGAAAGCCACGTCTTCATCGTCTAGGTGAAATTGTGGTAATTTGGACGATTGTTGAGTTGTGCTTTCCTGATCTACATCCTTCTTCTTTCCTCTTTCGACACTAGAAGTAGCAGGATACGGTGCCGCTTCCAGCAATTGCCAGGTGCCACCCATCGAGCGCACATTTAAAGTCTTTGGCAGCTTCTCTGGCCACAGGCCTGGTGGCTTTCCTTCAGCTGATACCTTCCCTTTTGCTTTACCGGAGGTATGGCTTTCGAGTTTAGCTGCTTTTCTCTCCTCTTCGGTGAATTTGAGCATACTTTTTCTGCCTCCATCTACGCCTGAGAAGTCACACATGGTGTTGGGTGACACATCTTGCGGAGGTAAAGCTCTACTTAATCTTGTCTGATTAGTATCTATGTTGAGACCGACTTTGATAGCATCTGGTTGAACAGCAATGGTAGAATACACAGTTTGTAATTTCTTCCATGCAGCCCATAAATATTCTTCAAAAAATACAATTTGTAATCCCCAACCGGCAAAAGGCTCACTTTTCAGCAGAGCCCTGGCTACTAATAAACTCGTTTGGACTGAACTGCAAGGCAATGGCTTGCATCCATCCTCACCGATTACGATTTGATTTAATGGCGTATCTGTGAAAAGCGGAATAGCAACATGCTGTTGTTGTGAAGATGATGGTTGTTGAATATCAGAGATTTGAGGATGTGTTCGTAAATGTCTTGACATATGAGGCTTTTGCCATGCCCATTCGAATTGTAGAGCGGCAATCTTGCTTGGAAATCCATACACTAGCATTTGCGTTTCCCATGGTCTTCCCCTTTTAGTTTTATGAGCTCCTTGTGTTAACAAACCATTATGTTGTTTTTTTCTTCTAGCTGGATCTGGAGTTGATCCTATATAAGTTCGAGCAGATGAACTTGTTGCATAAGAACGCAATAAATAACATGCATAAAAAGGTGGAACGCTATGCGAATCCACTGATGAAGTCATCGTGGCGGTGAATAAAATGGTGAGCTTGAGAGTATCCGAATCAAGTCATGCTTGATGAATAGGTATGCTCAAATGAGCATTAAGAGGTTGTGATGAAGCTGAAACAAGTGTTGCTGCTCAGCGTAGAATGTCAAGAATTGTACTTTCGTCTTGAAATATTTTTTATGTGTTGGTCTCCACTCTTTACGCGCCAAAAGGTATTTTTTATACGCGCCTGTTCTGCAAAACACGTGAGATCAGCATTACACCATGCTCACAAGAATGAACGATTCCTGACTTCTCAATAATACATTATACATATGTTACAGAATTATTATACATTACAATACTCAAATTGCCTTGACATGCCCTATCCTTGAAATGAAACACCCATCTTTTTAGCCTCATTGTTTCCAGCTGAAGTGAATCCAGTGCCTTCACGTTGAAGTGATAAGATGTCTTTTTCATCACTCTTGATGGTCACATCACATTTTAAGCATGTAGGTCGTAACTTTTTATCTTTTTCAGCCTGTTTTAATGCAGGTCGAATGAGAGTGTCGATGCATGTGGAGCAATGAATGTGACCACACTTTCTAACAGCAAAAAGCTTGTTTACATTGCTCAGTGTTTTTTTGCAACTTGGACAAATCTTGCGCTCTTTATTCCACAGATCACCTTTCTCTCCATTTGGATTGGATTCGATAACAAAATGAACGTCAACCAATGACTTACTTGTTACAACATGCCCCAGCTTGTCTCCAATATAGCATTTAGTCTCAAGACCTTTTCGTAGAGCTTCTTCTGTACGTTTCACAATTTCTTCCTTGCTCGTTTCTGCAGATGGTGTCAGGCTAGGAAGCCAATAAGCGGGAATTTTTACCCTTTTTGCCTGTGTATGCTCTTCTGCCAATCGTTCCATAGTCTCCTCCAGTCTTCTTTCAGCTTGTGCAGCTATTCGGGCGGGTAGATCAGATAGTGGGCTTGATCCTATTGGTGAGCGTGATCGATCTCGCTTGGATGTTTCAATCCTACTCTCTGGACTTCTGCTTCGTCTTTTCGAATAATTTCTAGATCCATTCAATCTACCCACTCCGGAATCTACCAGTTCAAAATTATTCTGAACGTGCGTCAAAGCTTTTTCCCTTGCTTTGATTCGTTCTTGTTCAAATTCTTTTTCCAATCGATCCAAAGAGGCTTTTACATTAAACATTTCTTGCTTTTGATCCAATAAAGAGGTAATGATACACTCTTTACAGAATAGGTGACCTTTTGAACACAAGCACGGATTCATCGCCGTATTTAAACATAAACCGCATTGATCAAAATTTCGCATAGACTCAGAGCCTAATCGAGCTTGCTTGCTTCCCCATACATCACGAAGTTTACCATATTCCGCTTTTGTGAATGTAGAAGATGCGGTATTGTTTTTCGAATGTCGCACCTGTGCAAGAGCAAGAAATGCAGCTATGTCAGTGTCGTGTGTATGTCAATTTAGTGGATCAGTGTATGATGAGGTACTTACCATACTGCTTTGCAGATATTGATGGGTTAAAAGAAAGAGTCAAGAGCACAAAGTGTTGTATGCAACTGATCTTCATCAAAGATACTTTTTGCCCATTATTTGTCTGCCCATTCGAATATGGTTATGGTTGTGATCACGTTTAATATTGCTTCGAGAATTTCGCGCTAATAAAAGTGACACAAAACATGTGCTTAAAGTTTGTACTTGTGAAATGCGTGTTACATACATATATTAATTTTTAAAGAAAAAGGAAGAAAACGGCCAAAGCATGGTCAAATTTTAGCTCATATTCAGCCGTTCAATTGGAAAAAGTCACGCATATAGTGGCAATTCTTCTTTCTCTTTGTTCGTCATTGACATCAAAATACCCAAAATGACATCTGAATCAATCTTTGCATCTCAAGCTGAACAGCCAGGTAGCAGTACAGGTCCATTGGATCAAATTGATGATGTTCCACCAAATCCCTATCTAACAACGCCATCCTTATACATACACAATCTCGATGCCAATATCAGTGATAAAGAATTAGCAAGTGCCATCTTTGCAGCATGTTTGCCCGTTCGCCTACATATCGATCGAAATGTAGAAGGATCAGATCAACTTTTAAAGGGAAGTGTTGAATTCCAAACATTGGAGAAAGCAGAAAGAGCATTCGCTACTGTTCAATCTCCACAACTTTCCATTAATGAAGATCCTTCTCAAGACCCCAAACCTAGCGCAAAACCTCGATTGATCAAACAATTACCGCATGGAACGGAAGATTCGGATGTATTTGACCTTTTCCGTCCTTTCGGTCCCCTACAAAGCGCAGCTCGTATCGTCACAAATCCTGCGGGTCATCACACAGGTTTTCGTGGCATGGCTGTTGTCATTTATTATGACGAAGAGGATGCTCAAAGGGCACAGATTGAGATGCATTGCGCAGAAGTAGAAGGTAAATCGATCAGTGTTACGATTGACAATGTGGCTAAGAGACCTAGTGCTCCACAAAGTACAAATTTCAGCGCTTCTGCCGCACCATTCGTTCCTGGCGGAGGATCCTTTAGCTCGATGAATGCAGCTGCACCATCTTTTCAACCGCCAAGAGGCTCTCCCCTTGGCTCGCCTTTTGGAGGATCCACATTCAATGTTCCTGGCACAAATCTTCAATACTCTGGCTCCGCGGGATCGACCGTTGTCGATCCATGCAATCTTTTCTGCAAGAATTTGGATCCCGCAATTGATTCTAACGAACTCTTTTCACTTTTCAAGACATACGGAAAGATTGTTTCAGCACGTGTGATGCGAGATGAGAAAGGTGTCAGTCGTGAATTTGGGTTTGTCAGCTATCGTCTTGCAGAAGATGCAACTCGTGCTTTAAATGCAATGAACGGCACGCAACATGGATCTAAATCAATGATCGTACGACTACATGAACCAAAAAGTTTCCGACAAGAGAAGCTTTCTCACAAATTTGGAACGTCTTATGTTCCCGATTCACCAAACGATGTCGGATCTGGCGGTGCATCATCTGACGTCAACGATAGCCCATCAGGAATTGGTGCAGATGGTGTCGAAGTAAAGCAAAGACCGATGAGCAATAGCTATTTCCGTGCAGCCGCTAGTGGAAAGGGTGAAGGATTAGATTTGGAACAACTAAGAAGTGTTAATGCTACATTAAGAGGCGATATTCTTCGCGGAGGTTTTAGCCGCAAAATCAAGGAAATTGATGACATCTCACCCGACCAAGCTGATACTCTGATTGCAGAGCTGAGCAAATTGAAGTTGGCTGACGCAGTCGGAGCCTTGAACGATCCACAACAATTACAGCAACGAATTACCGAAATTCGCTCTTTGCAAGGAGCAGCACCCGCTGGATTAACAATACCAACGGCAAGCGATTCTGCATCTATCACATCTTCACATCTACCAGCCGGAGCAAGTGAACGAGAACGTCTTTTGGAGAAGGTCAAAGAGCTGTTACCTGCAGGATCGCCGGTTGAAGACATCACAGATCTTTTGACAGGTCTACCGAAGAAGGAGAGGGCAATGGCACTTTTCAACCAAGATTATCTCCGTAACAAGGTGGAAGAAGCAAAGATTATCTTGGAGCTCGGCGATGAAGATGACGTGCAACCGTCAACATCGCCTATTGCTAAGACGGGAGATGCCGCAAATGGAAACGGAAGTGCTTCTTCTGCAAAGACGTATACACTATCCGATCTTGCCAAAATGCCTGCAGCCGATATTGTACGCCTTGCTGGAAATCCACAATCCTCTGGTTTACCGTTACCCAAAGCTGATCCAACAATTATGAAAGATACGGATTCCTTCATCGATGGATTAAAAGATCTTTCAGAGCAAGATCAAAAGCAGAAATTGGGCGATCAATTATTCAAGAAGATTCGTACTTTTGGGTTCAAGGGAGCACCAAAGATCACAATTCATCTTCTAGATTCGGAAGATTTGCGATCTCTTGCCCATTTGATGAATTCTTATCCGGAATGCTTGCGAGAAAAGGTTGCCTTGCAAGCCAGTAAATAGATTGTCCGCAATTAAAAAATCATGTTCAAATTTGTTGCTACATATTCCCATACACAAGTCGTCAACAATACCATCATCTGTTTCTACTTAATTATTGTCAACAATCTTTTTTATTTTGATCTTATACTAATACATTCGTTTTACCGAGAATCGTTTGATTTTTTGTTGCGATTGGGTATACTAGAGAATGGATCGTGAATTTCATGCAGCAAGAGTTGCTGTTGTAGCTGAAGAAGCCATTGCGGCCGCGTCCATTCCTATTCCTAAAAGTACAGCCCTTCTTTTCGGGCTGCTCAAGAGCGCAATCAATACACAGCTTGCCAAAAATGAAACGAAGCGAAAGAATGCTTGACGTGAAACTGCTCTTTCTTGTGTAGGCGTTCGAGAGGCGCTATCGAGGGGAAATGTGAAAAAAAGAGAATGAGAGATTCGACCCTTTTTTGGAGTAATTTACATCTATTCACTTACCTAAAAATACGCCTGAGATTAGGCAATGCCATCTCGAAGTTTTAATTCGCTGTCTTTATAGGTAAAATTGATGATGGTTGTACCTGTTAAAAAAAGTGCCAGGGATGAGAAGCATTCAAGGCGTGAAAAGGTCCGTGCGGCAATTCTTATGGCGTGTACAAATATAAAAGTATAGCTTAAAATATCTGCCCGAAATTCCAAAGAGTTCTAAATAAGATTGGTTGTATATGCACTGCGCAAATCACTTTTCTACCCTCATTTCGGGTCAAGCCAATGTTTGAGTCCCGGTAAATTTGATTTTGAATGGATGTTCGAGCCGATGGAATGGACCACCCGTTCTTGTCTTTGAATAATCCTTTCGGAACAAAACAAAAAATTGCATTTCATGTATGTCTTACGATGGCGTAAAAATGCTTTTTGTATTGGAAACGCATATAAAAGATGCATAGAGAATTTTATTTATGTGTGCGTGTGTGTGTGTGTGCATTCGCGGCGTTTGAGCTAGCTAAAATTGGTTATCTTTTAGCTTGAACTTGGGTTGTGCGTCATTTCTCCTTTTGACCGGAAGATGTTAGCCAAGCGGCCAGCGACAGTCGTGCACTCGTGCTTTGCTTACATTGCGTGGGCGGAAGACGATCAATGCATTAGAGCGTTGCGCCCGTGTCTTTATTAAGATTAAAACACCGGTTTGGGTTATCCATCTGAAGAAATGCACTAAGAAAGTCGAAAAAGCAGTAAGCTAAAAAGAAAAAGGATAAGATGTGTGATGTACATACATACAATATGGAGTGCAGTCTAGAGATGATTACTACTTTTGATTCCCCTCACGACATAATTATACTCTCACCCGATCGTTTCATTCAAGGTGTATCTTCATTCGATTTCGGAACCTTACTGCTTTCTGCTATAGCATTCCGTTTTGTAGAATCTCATTCTCATCAATTTAAAGCGGCCTCCGTATTTCAAGACAGCGGCGGCGGCAGCATAAAAGAGAAACCAAAGAAAAAAGGAAAAAAGACGGAGACGGAATTCTAATTTTTTCCGCTTTTTATCCGATTTTAAAGAAACAGTTTCATGACACAATAAGTCAAACGGTAGTTCATAGACCGAAATTGGCTGAAGATAGATTCTATTTGAATCATATTCGGCTAAAATTTTGATGAGCAAACAAAAAGGGCACATTTAATCTATCGTCAATCTTGCTTCCAACTCAATCTTGCTCTTTTAGCATTTGAAAAAAGTCATTTCTTGTGTCGACTTTGCATCACAGGGGCTTGTACATGAAGATTTAGATCCACTAGGCAAGGGTGCAAGCATATCAATAAAGATAGGAACCACTCTGTTCTGCGTTGGCGCATAAAATTTGCAATTTTGCGTACACATATTGATAGCAAAGCGCAACAATCATGAACACTACACGTTCACCTCCATCACAGCCACAACAGCAAGGTGATAGATCTACTTCCAGCAATTCAACAACACCTTCTAATAACGTTGCTTCTTCCTCTTCATCATCCACTTCTGGCTTCTTTCGACAAAGGAACGCAAGTGGAGTTTGGGCGCAATCATCAAGTGCTTTATTCGATCGTTTTCGTCGCCCAAGAACAGCGACGAATGGAAGTAGCGCCACCAATATACGTGAAGCGGGCAATTTAGGCAGCGGAGGTGTTGGTAACGCGACAAGAGGAACAGATTATTCTTCAGCCGATTCGACAAGACAAGAATTAATGGGAAATAACACATCTGATAGTCCATCAAGAGGAAACAGATTAAGTCAATTCACTTCTCGTAACGGATTACCGAGAAGTAATTCATCTTCGCAAGTCTTTTTACCTTCAACAGAGGATAATAATACTACTTCTCCTCCTGTTCCTCCTACTTCCCGTAAACCTGGCTTGCCATCCCACTCATCAAGCCAATCACACAGCAATATTCGCATTGGCGGTAGTAGTGGTAATCGAACAAGTTCCGCAATGAGCACAAACACAAACGAAACCAATTCTGGCTTAGGTTTCCCACTCTTATCGCGTACCGGATCCTCGCAAGGCAATGCTTCAAGCGGTCCGCCAACGTCTGGAGGCTTTAGTCGAATGTTTAGAAGGTATAGTCAAGGAGCGGGCCGAAATATGGCAGCAGCAAATGAGGCACACACAATTGCCGCCAATTCATCAAACAATATGAGCAATTCCAATTCCGCGACTAATTTGAGCACAATCACAAATGACGCCGATTCATCGAGCAATAATCGATTAAATGTGTCTGGAAATCAATCTTCTTCACAGCGATCTTCTGTTGCTTTACCTGCAAGTGGAACAATGTTAAACGTTGTTGGTGATACACCTTCTGGCAATTCGAGTACAAACAATATCAATTCCAGCAGCAATGAAGCAACACGTCAATCTAATGAATCATCATCACAAAATAATCAAGCTCATCGTGTTAGACTTGTTCCGCATCTCGAAGCAACAAGATCACTACATTTCGAGCCGATCGAACGTGATTTAATCGAAGGTGCAATGGCAGTCAAAATCGGACGATTCACTGATCGTGGTCAAGGCGCACAAGGCAATGCAAATGAATCAACAGGAGCCAGCGTGGCAAATGGATCGACTGTTGGATTGAGTTCTATCACTGCATCAGCAAGCGCTGTTGGATCGACTGCCAACTCTACTATCAACACACCGGGTGCTCGTGGAGGAGCAATTCCTAGTGCTACGGGTGGTGCAGGTCGAGTGGATACAGGCAGAATTGCTTTCAAGAGTAAAGTTGTCAGTAGAGGACATGCAGAAATTTGGAGCGAAAGCGGTGGTAAGGTTTTCATTCGTGATACGAAATCGAGTTCAGGCACTTTCTTGAATCACATTCGCCTTTCTGCGCCCAATGTAGAAAGTAAACCTTTTCAAATCAAAGATGGAGATGTGGTACAATTAGGTGTTGATTATCAAGGTGGAACAGAAGAGATTTATCGTTGTGTCAAGATGAGAGTTGAATTGAACAGAGGCTGGCAAAGAGGAGCCAATCAATTCAACGTAAATGCTTTACGACAATTGCGTGCTTTACAAGGTTCGCCTTTACCTGATCCAGCAACGGCAGCTCAAGCCAAAGCAAAATCCGATGCCGCAGTTGCTCCTGCAGTCGTACCAACAAATAGACAATCGCTCAATGTTACAGATTGTTGTATTTGTTTATTCTCGGTTACCGTTTGTCAAGCATTATTCATTGCACCTTGTTCGCACGTTTTTCATTACAAATGCATTCGACCTTTGTTGAATATGCATCATCCTGGATTCTCATGTCCACTGTGTCGAACGTTTGCTGATTTGGAGGAAGATGTAGAAGAAGATGAAGCATGGCAACAAGCTTTATTGAAAGAAGCTGGTGCTTTCGATCAAAACGAGCCAGTAGGTATTCCGACGATCGATGCAAGTACGCCTATGAATGAAGAACCGCTACCAAGCCTTTTAGCAGTTGCGATTGCGTCTTCTAATTCTTCTGAAGCAGAACATTTCGTTGATGCAACAGCAGCTCTAAATTCAACAATTCCTAGTCTAAATAGCTCTCATGATCAAACATCTTTATTGGGAACAGGTGGTGCCGGAAATGTTAGCGGAGGATCAGTGACAACGGATATGTCATTAAGCGCTGGTAGAAGGAGAAGTTCTGCCGCTGAAAGCTTTTCAGCTTCTCGTGATTCACGTCATACTCCCAGTAGTAGACGATCTGGATCTTCTCATCGTGATTCACCAATTCGATCGACTGACGTTCATATGATCAAAAGGCCAGATACTGCTGTTTCTTCGAGTACAGCGGTTCCGTTTGGAAATGGTGATACACTTGCAGCATCTTCACATGCATCGCCTAGACATTCTTCTCGATCAAGAGCCAGTGGTATGATCAGCGGATATTCCGGAATAGATGGCGAAGGTACTCCAAATGGCGAAGAAGAAACTCAAGAGTTAATATTTGATGAAGGTTCATCGGCAGCTGCTGCTGCTGGATCGTACGATCAATCTGCTTCGGGACCGATTGATATCACACTTGGAAATCAACCAAACTCTGCTTCCGCTTTTTCACGTCACCTTATCGATGGTTTAACTGCCAGTCCTGGTTTAAATGATTCAAGAACGCCACAGAATGAACTTTTTTTGAGCACTTTGGCTGAAGCGCCAGTTGCTTCACGTAATGTCTACCGCTCATCTTCCTAATAGCAAGATCGAGATTGATGATAATTCACCCAATCAATTATATATCCACATATCCCTTCATCAGCATTTATACGTATCCCAAACCGCTTACTTCGAGTAAGTCACATCACTCAAATGGTTCTGTCACTTATTTCTGATATTACTGCAATCGACTTATACTGTACGCAATCACTTCAAATGTTATTATTATTTCGACGTGAAAATATTTGATCCACATTTTTCAACTATCCTTAAAGCGATTCCATTTGAGACAAACGAGAAAGAGAATGGAGGAGAACAGTGAAAATTGTTGCTGATGTCCATTATGTGTTTTGATGTGTTTTGTTAGATTGTTAAGGTAACTCATTTTGTATGGACAATTTTCAATACTGCGGTGCAACAGTATTCAGTGCTTGACGAGCGCTATCCAAGATGTCGATCCGTTGTGCTACAGTGAAACATGCACAAGTGCTGCTGGCCAACAGTAAGCGATTGAGTGATTCATGTACGCCTACCAGCTCACGCGGGGCCAAAATGCAAGTACAAATGATCTCTGCAGAGGAAAAAAAAGACGGGTGAGTATCTTTATCTGAGCTTACAATGATCGTAGACAGATATACCTTTGATTCTCTCAAATACTAAACGTTGGATGTAAGAACGCCAAAATACGGTTAGGGCAATGACTATACCAAATGCTTTCAATGTACTCACAAATCACGCGCAAGCTTTCGTTCAAGCTTGCAGGCACTAGACGAATCATGCTGGTAGCCAGATCCACCACTTTCGCAGGTCCTTTCAATTGCGGACTTCCGGATCGTAACAGTTGTACCAATTGCGATAAGATACCCGGTGTGAAATAAATGCAATGTTCTTCTTCCTTGCGTGGAGACACGAGACGGAAAGGGAAGATCTAGAATAGTACAAAGTTCAGCAAGCAGCCCTAGAAATTATGAAATTCCAAAATGCTTACCTCATTCAGAAGATCTTCATGGTTTGTCAGAATCAAAGCTGGGAGGATGAAGCATTTTAGCACTCGCTTTCTAGATTTGAATTTAATAGCCTGACTCACAGACTGGGCGGCCCAACAGGCGGGCATTGTTTCGGTGACGGACTAGACGCATTGCTTGTTCCTTGTCACGGCATTCCACGAAGCAGCAATTGGAAGTCTTTCCAGAAATCACATCAATGGGAATATGCACAGATTGAGCAACGTTCTCGCTGCTTGGAAGCATCTTCTCTACTGGTTTAGGCAACCAAGACAAAATATCATGGTAAGTCAACTTCCACGGAATGTTGTCCAAACGTACTACAAAGCTCGAACGATTGCTTTCGGAATTCTCTGGAACAGCTTTTGAGGTGGGAATAAGAAGATTCGGTTCCGTATTTGAGAATGAAGGCCTTACATTCATTTGACCCAAAGACATCATTCTACGACGATTAGCTTTGATGGCAAAAAAGGAAGCATCTTCCGTCACAGGCTCGCTCGAATCAGTAATGTCATGCACCAAAGAATAAACTTGATCTGGAGTACTAGAACGCAACATCAAAGAGTTTGGTGCGTCTTCAGAGTCAGGGTGCTTTGAATTAGGAGAGAGATGTCAGATGAATACTTCTGTCATTGCTGGGTGGGATTTGATTTTTACCTTGCTGTACTTTTCACGGTAAGAAGATCGGTGGGGGAATGCTGTAGAAGGACTGGATGGGAATCTACTGTGAGAATAAAGTCCAAATCTCTCCTCGCTGTTGTGCGTCTGTTGACGTTTGCGTTGAACGCTGGAAGGGATGAACATGTCGCTAGAAGGGACTCTTTTTGTGGGTGTCTCTGATACAGAACTTTTGCGCAAACTGATGCCTCTCACGGGTGTGTGGCATGCTGCACAGACATGCGGGCGTGGCGGTGTGGCAGTAACTTGATTTAATCCCGAAGAGCAACAAGCAGCACATGCCCAGTGCCTGCATGGTTCCAAAATTGTCATACGAAGGGCAATAGCACCACAAAGATCGCAAGTTGGGCCTGAATTTGAGCGATCATGCTTGCCGGTTGGTGAGGCACTGCGATATTCCATCACTGCGCTGATACCTTGATCGCCTACAGGTTCAATCTCTTGAAGAACAGCGCTATGTTGAGCACGGTCTTTTGTCATGCCTTGTATGAGATGTTGTAAGGCATTCAAACTCTCGTCTTCTTCTTCAGGAGTTGAAGCACTGCTGGAAGAATGAGCGGCGGGATAAAATTTTCTTGGGATTTCTTGTTCCTCTCCTTCAAATTTGCTGTTTTCACTGGGTAGCGTTTCTAAAACGACTCCTTCCGCTACGATTCCTAAGCTTGGACGTGCTTGTACTTTTCCTGATGGCCTAGTAGCGCTGGATATACTGCGCAAAGCATATGCAGGTCCTCCAATGGTCATTCGACGTGGAATGAACGGTCGTCTTTCTTCAGCTTTGTTTTCGCTATCGTTGGTTTGCATTGGAATGGAAATCTGCTCCAGAGGCAATTTCGGTCCAAAAACATCTGAGAGATTTGGTCTTTTGTCTGCGGGCACAGAGATAGTATTGCTTTTGCGGCGGTAAGGTTGTTTATAAGCTTGACCACTGGAAGAGTGTACCGGATCATTATTTATTTGAGCTACACCGTGAAGTGAGCTGCGGGCAGACTTGACAGGCGTTTTGCTGACATTCGAGCGAGGGCCACTCGAATATGATTCCAAAGAAGTGTCTGGGGTATCGATCTTGAAACGACTCATGGAAAAATCCAGGTCGTCCATCGATTGTTCGATGGAAGAATCCTCTTGATTTTCAAAAGAAGTGCATTCATGCGCGTTTATCGTCAGTTTTGCTTTCTTAACTGTTGGCACCAAATCCTCGACATCGTTGCGCTTGAGACATGCCTCACTTCTACTGCGTGCACGAGTACGAGCAGCAAACACTTCATTGGAAGATGGTGAGAGGATAGCGGTGGCAAATGTTGGATCTAAATGCTCTTGGAATGATTTATTGATCGGTGTCACAGGACATGATTCTTGTTGGTCGTCCATCATTTGTGAAGGAGATATGGGTTTCAAGCCCAGTTGAAGATTTTTCATAGCTATGGTCTTCTAGATGCGCTCAGGAATGACCTTTGCGGGAGTAAGGAGTTGAAATGAAGTGGTTAAGGAGTTGGCACACGAAAGCGTTCAGGAAGAAATGCATGCTCATATATTCTTGCCCCGATTGCAAAAAGAATTTTATTTGTGTGCTGGAACATGCTCTGTCCAGATACACTCACATCAGATCATACAAGGTTCACACAGTACTAGCACAGATGTATTTCGGCCAAAATTTACCCTTTCTATTCCCCGCTCATTGAATGTATGCAGTCAAAAAAATAAAATACTTGTTGATATTTCACAATTTTTGATGCTTTTCTGTGCATATAATCGCTTTGTTCCATTAAAATGCTTTAATTCCCTCAAATTAAATCTCAAATCTTAATTTGTGCTCTTTGTACACAAAAATCATTTATTTGTCACATTGGAAAGAACAAAATTAGCCGTGGGAAGCAAAGCCTTTGTGATTTTTTAAGGCGCATTCAATTTTTTCCACGGTAGCATATTTCCCAAGAAGAAAGGAACCAATTCTCAACTCTCGTCTGATTGAAGGGCTATGTATCCCGTTTTTGCCTTATAGCGTTCACGAATGATTAGCCGTAGCCATGGAAGTTCGATATATGCAGACCTTAACAAGAAAGCCTGTTGCGGGCCTGTCATACCAGATAAATACACGTGCTGTGCAATATGTCTCTGACGCACACACCATTCGCGTCAAACAGGCCGCGCAAGCGAGAATGTGCGTGCGTACTTTAGGCGTAAGATAAGGTGAGTGTTGCACTCTAACCTGGTTGGGTGGAGAGAGAGTCTGCATGTGCATGTGTGATTTGAGTCGAACATTCTACCTACCTAGATCATCACCACCATTTTTAGCCAAAACGGAATAATCATATTATCGCAAATGGCTGCAACAACTGCAGTATCACACCTTGGCCATAATGCTGTTGCAGGCTCAAGCGGTCCGCCACCAACGCAAGGCGTTACAGCACCTGCTTTGGGTATTCAGAGTTTCTACCAATCCAAAATTCAACAATACGAACTGCTCATCAACGAAAGAACTCAGAATGTTCGTAGATTGGAAGCACAAAGGAATGCCCTCAACGCTCGTGTAAGATTGCTGCGAGAAGAGCTACAGCTTTTACAGGAGCCTGGAAGTTATGTCGGGGAAGTGGTAAAAGTCATGGGTAGGAAGAAGGTCTTGGTCAAAGTGCAGCCGGAGGGAAAGTATATGGTGGAAGTGGCAAATGACATAGATATTTCAGCTTTGACTCCTACTCTCCGCGTTGCATTACGTTCAGATTCGTATCAATTACACAAGATTTTGCCCAATAAGGTTGATCCTTTGGTCAGTTTGATGTTGGTGGAAAAAGTTCCCGATAGTACGTATGAGATGGTGGGAGGATTGGATAAGCAGATCAAAGAAATCAAGGAAGTCATTGAATTGCCCATCAAGCATCCAGAATTATTTGAGAGTCTCGGTATTGCCCAACCCAAAGGTGTCTTGCTCTATGGACCTCCAGGAACAGGAAAAACTTTGCTAGCGCGTGCTGTAGCACATCATACTGACTGTCGTTTCATTCGAGTTTCCGGATCCGAATTGGTTCAGAAGTACATCGGTGAAGGTAGTAGAATGGTTCGCGAGCTTTTCGTTATGGCTCGTGAACATGCACCTTCAATCATCTTTATGGATGAAATTGATAGTATTGGTTCCTCGCGTGGAGAAGGTGGTAGCGGAAGTGGAGATTCTGAAGTACAAAGAACAATGTTGGAATTGTTGAATCAATTGGACGGTTTTGAAGGAACAAAGAATATTAAAGTGATCATGGCCACTAACCGTATTGATATTTTGGATAGCGCTCTATTACGACCTGGACGTATCGATCGTAAGATTGAATTTCCCCCTCCAGGACCCGAAGCCCGCGTTTCCATTTTGCGCATTCACTCTCGCAAGATGAGCTTACAAAGAGGGATCAATTTACGAGCATTAGCCGAGAAAATGGGACAATGTTCCGGTGCAGAAGTCCGAGGTATTTGCACTGAGGCAGGAATGTATGCTTTACGTGAAAGACGTCAACATGTGAGCCAAGAAGATTTTGAATTGGCTATCAGCAAGGTTTTGCGTCGTCAACAAGATGGTAGTACATCGGTCAATAAGCTCTTCACCTGAGGTGTATTTCTCTCATTCTGTATAAATATCCTAGTATCAATCTACACTGATTTCCGCGAGTCCTGTTCAGAGTGAGCAAATTTATTTCAGGTCTCAACTACCATCACGCAAATGGGCAATTTACCATGTTGCGGCTGGGTGAGGTACAGTAAATGCATAGTCTAGGTACATTGAGTGTTCTGATTCATACCTTCGCGTGAAGGCGTCGCGTGTGCCTTGACATTTTGAGTGTTTTAATTTCCACTTGTAGCCGGAAGAAGGATTTATGCATAGAGCTTAAAGTTAAGAATGTATTTTTGCCCCATCATCATTGCATCGGGGAAAGCTATCAATTGAGCAATCATTATTGTGTTTTATTAAGGAGGGGAATCAGAGTGGGCTTTTGCTGTTGGATTGTACATAAACGATGGTTTTATCGGCTTACCACTCTCAGCCTTTGCCGCCTAGCGGTGTGGCCTATGCTGTTTCATTGCAGCTTACTCCCTACGATCCTGCAATCGCTTCTTCATCTACCTCTTCATCTTCAAAAGCTTCCGTTTCGCATCGGGGAAAGTTGCTTAGTCATATAGTAACTGCAAGAGATGATGTAGTAGATGTATATGAAGTACGGTCACAGCATCCTTTAGGAATGACGGAAGAAGTAAAGTTATATCATATACGTTCTCATCAAATTTTTGGATTGGTGACAGGATTAGGAAGATGCAAAACAGATAGCGGAGCAGTTGATGATGTAGCACAACAAACGATTGATGGAGAGCGGGATACGTTGATTATTTCATTCAAAGATGCAAAGATGGCATTGATGCAATGGTCAGATGCAGCTGCAGATCTTATCACGATATCAATACATACTTATGAACGTGCGCCACAAGTATCGGATGGCGTTTCACCTCATTTCTTTCAAACCTTACAGGTCGATCCGGAATCTAGATGTGCGTCTCTTTTGCTTCCTCAAGATTCATTAGCGATCCTGCCATTCTACAATGATACAGCTGAAGAATTGGATGAACTTTTAGCTCGAGCGGGAGGAGATGTGAGTGGATCAATCTCATTGGAGAAATCTCTACCGTATGCACCATCATTTGTGCTCTCGCTAGCTTCGGCAGACATAGATATCAGAAATGTGAGAGACTTTGTTTTCTTGCCAAGCTTTCAAAGGCCAACAATTGCAGTCTTGTTTGAAAAAGATGCAACATGGACCGGACGTTTAGATGAAAGACACGATACATGCGCTGTTCGTTTTATCACTCTTGATTTGGGCGTTTCAATAGAATCATCTCATAGGGTTATCTCAAGCAAAGACGGTCTGCCTTTCGATTCCCTTTACCTGACAGCTTGTCCTCCTAGTGTTGGTGGGGGAGTGTACATCACCACTTCTTCCGCTCTAATACATATGGATCAAGGTGGACGGACGATTGGCGTTGCAGTGAACGGTTGGCATGCATTGACAAGCAAAGTGTCGCTACCAAGGTGGAAACAAGACGCACATAAAGTCAACGGCGCTATGAATGGGCAGAATGGGCATGTGAATGGCATCACCAATGGATCGATCGGAGAAACAGAAAAAGCGCTCATCCAACTAGATTTATCAAATTCGCACATTATTTTCCCAGACACATCTTCTCCATTAGCCTTCTTATTCCTACAAGATGGTGAGGTTTGGCTTCTTCAAAATGCATTGGAGGGAAGAACGCTATCGTCTATTAGCCTTGAATCGAGAGGGGCCACGACTCAACCTTCGGTAGCAACAGCAGTCTCTTCTGGTGAATTTGTATTTGTCGGAAGTATGGTTGGAGACTCACATTTGTTGAAACGACTTACAACCGTTTCCAACGTTGTGTCTTCCGCACTTGGGAACAGTTCAAGCAAAAGCGATGATGAGGACATGGACTTGGACGATGACTTGTACGGAGAATCTTCAGCAGCTACAAACGGGATAAATGGACACGGCGCCACAAGCGGACAGAAAAATACCACATTTGAACTGCAATCAATAGCAACAGTCGAACATCTTGGACCGATTTTGCACGTTGGTCAAGCTGTCATTGGAGATTCGGACGATCTCGAACATGGAGGAGGGATGGCACAAACAGTCATTTGTTCTGGCGCAAAACAAAGCGGAGGCTTGAATATGCTCGAGCCGCAAATTGTACCTCGAGGAAAGAGGCAGGTTGCGCTAAATGCAACTACTGGGTTGTGGGTCATACAAAGTAGCGAAGTGAATGGGAAGACACTTCTTCTAGCCTCCAACGTCGCTGACAGTGAGCTGGCTTCTGTAGACTCGAAAGGCATTGTACAATCGACGACAAAGATTAAAGGTCGGACAATTTTTGCCTGCAAAATACCCTACTCTACGGCTGAGCACGATGTAATTCGTGTCACTGAGCGTGCCGTACAAATAATGGACGAAAAGGGAACAGAGAAGAGGTCGACTGACCTGAAAAAAGGCAAACCAGCAGACGTGGACATCTTCAAAGCAGAACTTTGCTCATCCTATCTGACAATTCTTTGGACTGACGGAAGTTTGAACCTGCTCGAAATTACGGCTTCTGAGTTAAAGCCAGTGGAATTACCTGAAGAAGTATCAGCAAGGAAATTCATTGCCGCTAGTGTTGTTGAAGATATATTTGAATCTTTTGCATGGCATAAAAGAGGAACAGCTGCAAAATTGGAGGAAAAATCAAATGGTAAAAAGCAGAGTTCTACACGATCAAGACAAGAAGATGAGGATGATGAAATTGATTTTGGAGAAGATGATGACGAAGATATACATCTCAGCAATAAAAGTATCAGTGCTACCCAAACTGCATCGCACTCGGGCTCATTGTGGCTGATTCTCACTTCCAGTGAAGCTTGTCTACAGATATACTCAATGCCAAATCTTCAACGGGTTTGGCAATCGAATTCCCTGTATCCTGCTCCATTAAGACTTGATTACGTGTCTGGCACGTATGAAGAAGAAGAAGTTCCTTCGCTTGAATTATCTCAAGTGCAACTTTGCCCAATCGGCGATGTCTTGCATCTCGTTGTCAGTTTCCAGAACGGATTGGTCAATGTTTACGAAGCAAATGCATTTAGCGGAGACGATGAGGATACCATTAAAACACTTCAAAAAGTTCAAGATGATGCTTTAGCACTCAGCTTTATCAAAATCATCGCAAAGCAACTAGACATTGCTGGATCAGGTGTACTGTCTGCCCCTAATGGTGAATCTGTTGAAGGTATCTCACTCATTCCTTTTGATGATCTAGCTGGTCGAAGAGGTCTTTTCGTTGGAGGCGTTGCACCTGCTTGGCTATTGCGGGAAAATACAGGCTCAACAAACCTTTACATGAGTGCAGAAGGTTCAATGGATCATCTAGACGTTCTCGCGGGAGATCGATTCGTCTATGTACAGTATGGGATTGTCAATGTTGCGCGGATGCCATCTTTAAATTACTCACTACCGATACCTTATCAAAAGAAAGCACGTACTGGTCGCACGTATACCAAGACCGCTCCTCATCCATTCACAAAAACCATTGTTGCAGCTTCGGTTGTTGGCCAACAGTTTGTATTGTTTGATCCTGAAGACGGTCATGTGGTGGAAGATCCGGCAAATGATCCAACAGTAGCAAAGGCACCTAGAAGTTCGTTGGAATTATTCGTGGACGGCGATGGTGAGCCAGTCGACGGCTACGAATTCCAACAATGCGAAGTGATAAGCTGTGTGGAATTGGTCACCTTGCGTAGTGTAGGAAGCGTTTCAGGTTTGAAGGATTATATCGCCGTTGGTACAATCATTTCGCATGGTGAAGATCGTCCGGCACGCGGAGCTACGTATATTTTTGATATTGTAGAAGTGGTTGCACCTCAGCATGATCCAGCAGCTCGATTTAAGCTTCGATTGATGGTCAAAGATGAAAATAAAGGTCCTATTACTGCTATCAGTGATATGAATGGTTATCTGATCGTAATGATGGGATTGAAATTGTTCGTGCGTGCTCTGGAGAAAGATGAATGGATGATAACGGTCGCCTTTTTGGATACCCCGTTCCAAGCAACAGGATTGGAAAGATTAAAGAACTTTTTGATTTTGACAGACGTTCATAAAAGTGTTTGGCTGATCGCTTTTCAAGAAGAGCCTTATCGATTAGTGGTGGTCAGTAAGGATTATAGTGATATCTATCAATCTCATGGCAGTTTCTTGATACAAGATGATCAAATGACAATCGTAACAGCCGCTAAAGATGGTGTTTTGCGTTTGTACGATTATGCACCCAATATATCTGCAAGTCAAGGAGGTCAAAGGTTGTTGGTACGAAGTGAATTCGGCGGATGTAACGAAACAAGTGGACGAATGGTTGTTCCTGGTTCTTCAAGCGAAGATGGTGGTATTTCTAAGAGCAATGAAATCATTCTTGCTTCTATGAACGGTTCTATTCAACGTATTCAGCCTGTTGAGGAAGAAATTTTTAATACTTTGCATCTTTTACAAGGTCAACTTATACGTACAGTGCAGCATTTTGCCGGCTTAAATCCTCGTGGTTTTAGAGTTGTACGTAACGATACGGTATCAAGACCGCTCAATAAAGGCATCTTGGATGACAGACTTTTGGCTTCTTTTGAAATGCTTTCCCGACCAAAGATGGAAGAGATAGCAAAATTAATTCCTGATTTGGTTGATGGTGCCGATCAATTGTTACGATATATTGCCACATTGCGTTCTAATTGGGGTGCACTATAGAATCACATTTGCACTGCCACCAAAACAAAATTTTTATACTCTACTACATCACACTAAAATGTATTCTAAGCAAAAATAAATTGTGCTCATGGGCGAATGCCTTACAACTGAACCAGATTAAAATCACTTGCGTGTAAGATTAGATCAATTTCATCAATCCACTCAAACCGCCTGAATTTCCACCTCCGATCATGCCTGAAACTTGGTTCTTGACCAACAATTTCATCACTTGTTCACCTGCTTTGTTCATTGCATCTTCTTTGCTACCACCTCCTGCTTGACCTGCACTTTGTTTTTGATCAAACAATTTACCTGCTTGTGCCATAGCTGCACCGATTAATTTTTGTTGAAAGTCACCAGAATTTCCATCTCCACTTCCGCCGCTACCTAAAACGTTTCTGATTGCACCCAAAGCGGCAGCATTTCCGATTTCATGAGAATTGACAGGATCAGTGCCATTGTTAACCTTTTCATGAGAATTCATCAATTCGTTCTCGTTCACATCTCCTTTTACGCTTCCAGCTCTGGATTGTAAAAAGCTAGCAACTTGACCGAACAATTGTTGATCACCATTGTTTGATTGATCATGATTTTGAGCGTGATTAACGATGCCAGCAATATCACCAATGTTAAAGCCACCACTACCACTGCCTTGCTGTCCTTGTTGATCACCACCTCCTTGACCACCTTGGTTGTTCATGAATTGTCTGCTAGCGCTGATGAAGTTCTCCATATTGTTGATATAGACTTTGTGTTGTTGTGGTAAGAAGAAAGAATAATGAGTTGCTGATTTTGTAGCTCGCACACATAGGACACGCATTTATCCTCGTTGGCTTTCTTCTGTTTATGTGGCGGTGGAGGCAAAATTAGTCCGTGCGCGACAACTGTGTTTGTTTTGCTTATGCCTGCGTATAGACCTTGATGCCGTGCCGATAGGGTTGAAGGAAGATCTTGACATACATACACACCCTTTCGTTTACGTGAAGAAGTCTTTTAAATGCTCTTACATTTGCTCTTTTAACGTCATAGGACATTGAACAGATAGATCAGAAGAGTGGAAGCTGATATTCAAAACACGCAACCACATCCACTCTCCGATCACCATAAACCCTTTTCGACATGGCGCCAGGCTGGAATGGAGCAAAGACAAAAGTACAATTGAAATTGACCGCACAAAGATGTTCATTATTACAAGAAAAGAAGAATGCGATAGCAAAGAAGGAAAGAAGGGAGATTGCCTCTTTAATTGAAAGAGGAAAATTGGAAACGGCAAGAGTAAAAACTGAAGGAATAATAGGTGAAGATATAATGGTAGAATTATTGGAAATTATGGAATTATATTCGGAAATGTTGATAGCTAGATTTGCACTTCTCGAACTTAATCAACGTGAACCTGATCCAGCGATCAAGGAGCCTTTATGTGCAATCATTCATGCTGCGCCTCGAATTGAATTAAGAGAAATGCACGCCTTACGGGAAATGCTAATGGCAAAATATGGTCGTGAATTCGCGGTGGCAGCTATGGAAAATACAGATGGATGTGTGAGCGAAAGAGTTACAAGTCGACTAAGGGTAGAAACACCAAGTAAAGAATTGGTGGATATGTATATTGCAGAAATTTGTAAGGCGTACGATGTGGAGTTCCATTCTCCTTACTTGGAAACAGGTCCTGATGATCTTGACAAGATTCCAGATCCCCTACCTCATGCAGCCGCTGAAGGTCCATTACCTGCTCAACCTTTGTCGAAAAACGTAAGTGCTGCTACAAAATCTGATTTGGAAATTGCCGCTGCTACTGGTACGATTGATAAAGGAACTCAAGAATCAGCGCTGAACAAGACAACAAAATCGGCATCAGCAACACCTGGCAATTCAACTCCACAATCATCTATCACCAAAAATGATGAAGATAAAAGAGTGGATGACTTGGAGGCTCGCTTTGCGGCTTTGAAGAGGAGATGAGGGTTGGGACTTTTAACATAGGGACAATGTAATATATTTCAACTTTGTCATCATTGCATTTTCTTAATCTACAAGTTAAACCTTTTGTCCTGGGGGAGGGTAATTATCAAACTTGAAATCAACGCCCCAAGGAGGCATGCAAGTTCGGATATGCTTGCCAGATTGCTTGTACAATTCGTTGATCTCTTGCATTTCTTCTTCAGTCAATGTGATCAATTTGGAATTACTAATAATTCGATGTTCTGTGACTGATTTAGGAATCACCAAAACACCACGTTGTGCTTGCCATGCAATGGCAACTTGTGCTGGTTCTGCTCCTTTTGCTTTTGCTATTCTGATAATCGTTTCGTCCTCCAATACAGGTGCAGCACCTGAACCTAAAGGTGAATAAGCAGCAGGCGTGATACCCTTTGATTGCAAATAAAGAACGAGTTCATGTTCGGGAAGGTAAGGATGTAATTCGATTTGGTTACTTGCAGGTACAATCTTTGCCGTCTTTAACAAATCTTCCATTACAGGTTTTGATACATTTGACACACCAATCGCACGTGCTTTTCCTTTGGCTACTAATTCTTCCATTTGCTTCCATGTTTCGTTCAATGTACGTTCTTCATCAATATCACGACTTCCATCTTCACGTAAAGGAATCTTTTCGTCTCCCTTTTGACGAAGAGCTACAGGCCAATGAATGAGTAAAAGATCTACATAATTCAATCCTAAACGTTGCAAAGAAATATCAACTCCTTCTTCCACTCTACGATGAAAAGTTCCCCAAATCTTTGTTGTCACGAATAATTCTTCTCTTGGAATCCCGGATTGTTTGATACCTTTTCCAACGGCAGCTTCATTATCGTATGCAAATGCACAGTCTAAATGACGAATTCCTGCTTTTAATGCAATTTCAACTGCTTTGGTAACTTCTTCGTCCGGTGACCTCCAAGTACCAAGTCCGAGTATTGGAACAGTAGCACCTGTATTAAGCTTCAAAGAATCAGTTCCGGCTTTAATAGAAGGATATTTAACAGAAGTCATTTTGCAAAAATAAAAGAAATGAGGATGGTGGGAGAAGTAGTTGTTTATGTTGGCAACGTTCTTCTTGAGTTATTGCCGCCGGTAAACCGGACCGCTGTGCACAGGTGCAGCCGTGCAGCTTTAGCGATCTCCCAGCTTTTTAGCGTATTCGAGACTGAGTACAGTAAATGTGGACTCTATGCTTAGTAAGAATTGCATTTCTCATAAGCCGCGTAGGCTTACTTACCCTCTTTAAGCGAGAAGATTGAGAAGAAGCATTTACATAAATAATAATTTAATGTACAACAAAGGGAAAGGAGGTTACATGATGAATTGTAGTCATCATTCTATGCCAATTCACTTTCTTACTTCCATTAAAGTGAATTTGTAATGGTTGAGAAACCATCTCCAGCGGCAGCCACCTCGGCTCCGCAGTCACAAACAGGTAGTACAAACGGCACTGGAAGTGTTAAAAATGCTCCACCTGTTGGCATACTTGCACGAAGATTTCCAGGTCTGCATGGAAGGTATGAAAGAGCTCGATCAAGTCGATTCGGACGAATTTCATCAACCATTTGGACAAGAAGGAGACCAATTCTGCTAACGTTGGCTGTGTCATATGGTGTAATCAATTATGCTTTGGTCAAACGTGATGCTTATATCCGCGATCATATTCATCCTGATTCTTGGTTAGTGATGAAAGTATACCCTGGAGCAATAGTAGAATGCAAATCACAACCATCAATTGCACGCTTATTACAAACTCCTACTCCTGGTGAAGATTTGCCAAGACAGATGGACTTGTTTGAAACATTGCGTGCTATCAAATGGGCAAGAGATGATCCAAGGATCAAAGGACTTTTCGCTGATTTCAGTGGTTTACATATTCCTTCTTCCGTTGCGCCTGAATCTCTTGGACTTGCTCAAATCGAAGAACTTGTCGAAGCTATACATGAATTCAAAATTATCAAAAAGCAACAAAGACAGCTAGTAGCTCAACAGAAGGAACAAATAGAACAAGCAAGAATAGAAGCATCTCCTAGCGATAAAGAACCCAAAGAAGATTCAGAAAAGCTTGAAATAGAGGCATTCATGAAAGGAGTCGAGGATGATAACGCAAATGTTAAGGAAAATGTCGCAAAAAAGGCAGAAGCTCTCACAGGAGAACACTCAAAGATTGACAAGGTGGAGGAGAACAAACCTCAGGTTGATGAACCGGTAACGATCGCTTGGGCCGACACTTTCGACAGTCAGGGATCATACCTTCTCGCTAGTGTTTTCGAAAAGTTATACGTTCAACCTTCAGGATCCATTCCATTGATGGGTACACGTATGGAAATTCCCTTTTTCAAAAGAACATTAGATTGGCTGGGTATCAAAGTGCACGCAGAAGCTAGAAAAGATTATAAGTCGATGGTGTCTTCATTCATTCAAAATGATGAGCTACCCCCAGCTCAGCTTGAAGATGAGTCGCGGCTACTTGGAGAATTAAGCAGAAGCATTGCACATGGAGTTGGGGTGAACAGGTACCCAGATATGGAACATGAATCGGCCGCCGACAAAGTCATGCAAATGTTCAAAGAAGGTCCATTCACTGCGAAAGAAGCAGAAGCAAAAGGTCTCATCACAGCAGCAAAGTACAAAAGAGAAATCATTAAAGAGTTAGGCGAAGAGCCGAAGCTGCGATCTCTGTCTTCTTACTCTAGGGTGACAAATACTCTCTTGGAACGCAAATTGAACGAAGATGAACGACTCAATGTCGCAATCGTGTATTTATTGGGAGGTATTAGTAATGCTCCAGGTGAATTTGCCGCTTCACAAGCTATAAAAGGTTTACGTGAGGCAGGTGAGGATGAAGATGTAACGAGTATTGTTTTGCGTATCAATAGCGGAGGTGGTGATGTTGGTGCATCTGATTCACTTTGGGATGCGGTTAAAAGGGTTCAAGAAGAATACAAGAAGCCCGTGATTGCTTCTTTCGGTAACATTTCTGCTTCTGGCGGTTATTATGCTGCTGCTGGAGCTGATGCGATTTTTGCATGTGAATCTACTGTTACTGGTTCGATTGGTGTTGCAAGCTTACGTCCTACCGTCACAAAGAAATTTTTCGATCGAATTGGTTTAAGTATGCAAACGATCTTTAGTGGTAGTAACATGTTGAGCTTATTCCATGAGCCTGATCAGGAGAACAGAAGAAGACATGCAAAGAATACCGATGATACCTACGAAGAATTTTTAGAGAAAGTTTGTACAGGCCGTAGTATCTCCAAGGACGTCGTAGAAGAGCTCGCCGGTGGTCGTGTATGGACTGGCTTGGCCGCTTGGGTACGTTGCAATCCTGTTACTGATTCGGATGATGAGAAAGGTATTGCACAACAGCAACCATCATCGACAGAAAAGTTAGATGAAAAGGTTGGAGCAAGCAAATCTGATACACAGTCTGGTTCGGAAATGCAAGATCAAGATTTGGAAAATGCTCTGACTGCCGTTCCTCCAATTAAGGTTGTTAATCTGCATAACGATTGGAAAGCTGTCAATGTTGCTAAAGAAGGAGAAATGAAAACATATAGAATCGAATCGGTACCCTTTTCCGAAGATAGCAAGCAGAACGAGAATGTGATGGGAGCTTCTACAACAACTGGTACAGCCCAAAAAGAGGAAGAAGCAGAAGAGTCAAAAGTGATGCAAGCTATTCATGATGCAATAGAGAATGTCGTCGGCGATGATAATTTGGATGATGAATCGCGTCTAGCAAAGGCCGCACACGAAGAAGCCGAAAAGACGAATGGTCATCACAAAGATGATGCTGAAGGAGCGGTCGCCGAATCGAAGGAGCTCGAATTGGGACCGTACGGAAGAGGATTGATCGATCAGATTGGTGGAATTTGGGAAGCATCTCATTATGCATTATCGCTTTCCGTTCAACGTGAAATTGATAGATTAGTTCAAGAGGAAGGTATGACGTTAGAACAAGCAAGTGAAAATGTTTTTCCAGGCGCTAAACGCGCCATTTCTGAAGATGGCGTCATGGCCCTTGCAACGGATATCCGTTTGATACGTTATCCGAAGGAAAAGACATTTTATGAACGTGTGGCAGAAATGAGAAAGAAAGGTGATGAACCGCAATTATCTACATTTTTCCCATCTGTGGCAAATTTAGGTTATCAAGTCAGAGAATACATTTCTGATATGGCCGTTCAACTTTTTGTTCGTTCATGGAGTGATCCTCAATTCATTCAAAAGATTCAATCAGCAATGGAACAACAGCAAAAAATAAAATTAGAACGTCACCATCATGTTCAATTTTAAGATTATATCATCATTGTATCTGGAATTAATACCATTTCCCCTCTAGACGCCGCCCTGAGCCCCAATGCATTGAAAAGACTGATTTATAAAAAGCGACCTCGGCGATTTAGCTTTAGCATTGTGCGGCATCCGACACATATCTGATCAGTCAATAAACGCGTGCATACATTCAAGCCGGTTTGTATGCACAGCATAATGTGCATCGGGTAGCACAAAAGCAGTGGTTGTAATTTTAGAAGATTTACACAAAATTCGGAGTTTAGTATCATTTGCATCTAGCTACCATCAAGAGCAAATTTTAAGGTGAAGATGTCTGGGTCTTCTAGTAGTCTTGATGGTGGTCCTATTGCTTTATCTGCTGATGGATCTATTTCAACAAAGCCACAACCACCTTTCAAATTAAGTCGAGCATCGAAAGATATCGCGTTTGGCTCGCTGGCAGGAATGATATCAAAAGTTTTTGAACATCCATTCGATTTGGTAAAAGTACGATTACAAACTCAACCTTCAGATAGACCTGCTATGTATAAAGGAGCATTTGATTGTTTTCGTCAAACATACGTAAAAGAAGGAGCTCGTGGATTATTTAGAGGTTTATCAATGCCTGTTTTTGGTGCCACTTTGGAAAATGCATCTTTATTCTTTACTTATAACTTTGTTCAAGGTCAATTGAGACAATATAATGGACTTTCAACGCCTTCTTCTTCTTCATCTTTGGAAGAAGATGCAGAAAAACCACTTCCAATGGGATACTTGGCAATTGCTGCTGCTTGTGCTGGATCAATAACTAGTCTCGTTCTAACACCAGTCGAATTGATCAAGTGCAAAATGCAAGTGCAAATGGTGGCAAGAGAAGTCGATATTCTGTCAAAAGCAGCATCAGCAGCAACAGCAGCAAATTCCAGTGCGACTTCTGCATCATCGATAGCATCTTCTTCAAAACAAATCTCTTCCACGACTGGAGCTTCAGCTGTGAGAAATATGTCTTCCAATGCTTTTGTGGCCGGATTGGATGGTCCACTAACAATTCTTACAAAAGTGATCAAACAAGACGGAATACGTGGTCTTTGGCTAGGTCAAACGGGAACTTTACTTCGAGAAACAGGAGGAGGTGTGGCTTGGTTCTTAGCATTTGAATATGGATGTAGAACGATGATCGAAGCAAAACGTAAAGCAACACCAAGTTCGGATCTTACGATCACAAAGAAAGATCTTTCGACGATGCAATTAATTGGAGCAGGTGCTTTAGCGGGGATAAGTTATAATGTCGTTCTGTTTCCAGCTGATTCCGTCAAGTCTACCATGCAGACAGAACGCGAATGGGCATCTTCGGGTATAAATGGATCAACGCAATTCAAACAAAGAGGTTTCCTGGCAACCCTTTCCAATATATACAAGACTAGAGGTATTCGTGGATTATACGCAGGATGTGGTGTAACGTGTATGAGAAGTGCACCAAGTAGCGCTTTGATATTCTTATTGTACAATAGACTAGAAGCTTTAGCAGACGATTGGGGAATATAGAAAAGGTTGATGTTAACTCAATTCATAGAAATTTTAATTGCAATATATATCCAGTAAATAAACCCATTGAAACATTGTTACAGTTGAACATCTTTCGCCCATTCGGTAAACGTTTTGTTAATCTCACGATCAATGGACAAAAGATAAGGTAACTTGATCACCGGTTTTGGATCAAGATCGACGAGGTATGTGTGAATGACAGGTTCATTTGGTCCATCACTTATACGAATGAACAAGGAACAATCTTTGTAAGATGTTGAGAGAAGAAAGCTTGCAATCAATTCGCGAAGATTTAGATCCTGTGCTTCGGTACCCTTTCCTCTACCCATCTTTTGAAGCATGCTCTCATACTCTGCCAAGGATATGCTCTGCTCATCTGTCCGGTCTAGTAGGCTTTTCCCATCATGTCTCCGGGCTTCTTGATCAACACCTTCTACGTCAATCGGATCGTAGCGCTGTTGCAATGTACTCAATCTGGTCAAAATGGCTTGAACTTGCTCCGAAGCAAGGATACGGGCAACAGCTTGAGCAAGGTTGATATCGGAACCTTTGTATAGATCTTTGACCAATGCTTCAGCTTGGTTCAAGATACCAGCGCCTCCTTCTACAGTCGAAGAGGGATGTTCGACTTTTTTACCATCCAAAAAGATACGTAGATTATTTCCATGGCTTTGCTGCCAGGAAGTATACAATGCCGTTGCCGCCTTTTCAATTCGATTAGTCTGCCTGCTATACAAGTCCAATGGATCGTACAATGCATCAAACTCTTCTTTTGTCAATTTTGCATCAGCTTTCAAAATTGAATGCATTCGAAAGCGGGATATGCTTTGCTTCCATTTATTGCTATTCCCTTTTTCTCCTTCTGGTAAAAATCCGCATTTAGGTTTGATCTCTAAAATCAAGCAAGGGTGATTTGGGACCGGTGCACTCAAATCTTCTGTGATAAAGACGTCTGATGGTTTTTCCACATCTATACCTGTCTTTCGTCGACGCTCTATCGGTCTTAAACCTTCAATTTTTGAGACAATCAATCGTAGAAACGAATGCAAAGTGGCAGGCTTGGAAGTCGATTCAACTCGAATAAGCGGAGGTAAGATCTTATCACTTCCTGCATCGGCAAAGTCCGGCAATAATATACGCTTCTGCCATTCTTCCGGATCTATCTCTTGTTCATCTTGTAAGACCATTTTGGTATTCGCAGATGACGATGAAGGCTCACTCGAAGTTGATTCACCTTTTTCATTGAGTTGTTGACGTGATGACTTTCCAATACGCAATGCCATTCGTCTTCCATCTTGAATATTGAGAAAAGGATACACATCTGGACCTGTATACCTTAATAACAAATTCTTGCCTCCCTCCGCTAAATATGTCCAGTGTCGAGCGTCCAATTGTTCTGCATTCACAGCAACAGGCCAAGAACCACCTTGATTATGCGCATTTGTAGGATTGGAAGATTGCGAAAATTCTCTCTTTTTGGCTTGTTGACTTGAAGATATGGAAGATTTGAATGGGGTCGTATGTGTTGGATGAAATGGTGTGGGCGGCATTTTGATTTTTAAATGATGTTGACCAAGAAGAAAGCCGTGCAATTGGAAGTTCTTGCTTTGCATGCATGAATTTATACGCTAATGAAATGCTTAGTGAGCAAAGCCACTTTCGAAACAAACACTTTGGATAAAAAGCGCGTGACGCGAACGCGTTATGAGCCTGCAACGCGATTAAAGAAATTGAATGCAACACTTTATTCCAATCTTGCTCAGCCTTCTTCACGATCATCACATTAACGAAACATCATCATATCTTATTTATTGACGACAATTTATTTATCTCACAACAATCTCAATATTCATTCAGGCTTAAAACAAGATGTTTTACAGCGATGTCATCTTGTCAAAGCGTGGTCCTTTGGCCAAAGTATGGCTTGCTGCTCATGCTGAGAGAAAGTTGACCAAATCACAATTATTACAAACGGATATCGAACAAACAGTCTGTGAGTACGAATAAATGTCATTATCACTGTAAAGCAAAAGTCTGATAGATCTCTTATTCTCCACCCTTCTCAGCTTCTATAATTGGTCCTGATGTAGTTCCAATGGCACTACGTTTATCTGGTCAATTATTGTTAGGTGTTGTTCGCATTTATTCGAGAAAGACAAAATATCTATTAGAAGATTGCAATGATGCTGTTAGCAAGCTGAAAACAGTAAGTTCTTGTTCGCCACTTTACACGTCTTGTTGAACGCGTCACTCACTAATCATTCTTTTTCTCACGCGTTAATCATAGGCATTCCGAAGTGGTGCAATCGATTTCACAACAGATACAGCTGCTGCTACTAGAGTTGATCAAGATCAACAACACAACAACGTCACACTTCCAAACACGAGAACAGCATTCGATTTAGCTTTACCAGATCCAGCTTTGGAAGGATGGGATGCAGAGAGTTCCGTTGGAGGAGATTTGTCAAGTCGAAGATCGATTGCACGTTCTGATAGGTATACCGCTAGGCCTGCCGATATAACTCTTCGAAGGTATTTTGATCCAAACGGCTCAGGAAGTGCGAGGAATAGTGATTCATTCGGCTGGGCATCAGGAGAATTCTTCGATCCAGACGCTTCTAATGGGGAATTTCAATCACCACGTCCTGATATCCTACAAAGACGTGATTCACAGGGCAGATTGATTGACGAAAATGGAGATTTGATACCCGAAGGAGATGATGATGCTTCCAGTATCGGAATCGGACGAGATGCACAAATGCAAATGGGAGGTGCTAGACCAAGTTTAACGGCAGGAGATTTGACAGGATTTGATAGTCTAGGCATGGATGATTTTATGATGGGAGACGACCTTGCAGGTGGCATCACAGGAGTAGGGGAAGGTGGATTAGATTTAGGATTGGAAGAATTTGATGCTCAAAGAAGATCAATGACGCCGATACGTGAAACACGTTCATCCTCTGTAAGATTGGAGAATCTATCACCAAGAACGACTCTTCGAGTTCAACAAGCTGCTGAAAAGCGTGCTCAAGCAGCACAAAGAAAGCGTAAACAGATTATCGATTCACGAACCCAATTGGATGATTCAACTCAAAGACGTCAAACAACACAAGGAACGGCTGGAATTGTTATAGCAGAACCAAGATTTTTGCCAGCTAAACGTAGTCATTTACACCTTTTGGAATTACAAGCAGATCCTTTAAAAGGAATTTCGCCATTCTCACAAATTGACAATGCAAGGCAAATATTTCACTCTGCTCGTACATTAGCACCTGAACTGAGCAACCTCTTTACAGTTGATGTCTCGGCTCTTTTAAGAAGACAGGCGGAATTGATTGAAGATGTTACACAAGTACCTGCTAGACCACAGAAGCGCATTCGTGCAGAAGGAGAAGAAGAAGAAGGAGAGCAAGAAGAAGATTATGCTAGTGAGATTGGAAGACGTGCAGTGGATACACAAATGCAACTTGGAGCGGGAGCGGATTTGACATTCGAATCTATGGATGATTATGATCCATTCGCAAATCAACCAGAAGGTGAAATTACATTAGGCCCAACAGGATTCGATCTTGGAGAGGAAATCGTTGAACCAAGTCAAACCGGTTTAAGAAGATCTCAACGTAAGCGTCCAACGTACGTAGAAGAAGATTTAGAAGCAGAAGAAGAAATCAGAAGGCGGACAGCATTTCAAAAAGAAGGTGAATTGGGTAGACTTGGAACGCCAGAAGAAGGTTCTGTGGTTGGCTCTTCCTATGAAGATGTTTCACCTACACCTTCTTATCCTCTACGTGCTTTCGATGCACCTGCTAATGGTGATGCAATTGCAGCTTCTTCCGCATCAGCGGTGGGCATGAGTAGGAATACCTTACGAGCAATTAAAGTGTTGAAAACGAAATTATCACCTGAAGAAGAAGAAGAAGGCGAGATGGACTTTAGCGAAGTGACAAAAAATGCTTCTCGTCGTGCTGCTTCTGCATTCTTTTTTGAAATTCTTGCCTTGGGTACCAAGGATTGCTTACGTATCGATCAAGAAGACCCTTTCGGCGAGATTAAGATTAAAGCTAAACCTGGCTTATGGTCAATGCAACGATCTGGAAGTGTTGCTGCTTAACATAATCCACTTTTTGGAACTTTTATTTCGTTCTTTCTAGTATCTGTATTTATTTCATGCTTTGCAAATATGCTCATTAATCACACATGTACAAACAATATAATGCAATTTTGTGTCTATTTCAAATTTTGATTATCTTATTTGCTCTCTGCAGCAACTTCCTTCTGTAATACCAGCAAGCAGCTTTCTACGATATCACATGCTTTATTAACTTGTTCAGAATTAACGATCAAACTTGGAGTGAATCGAAGTGCATCTGATCCTGCACTTAAAATGATCAATCCTCTTTCCCTTGCAAGTTTGAGTATTCTGCCTGCATGACTTGGCTCACGTAAACTCATTCCGACTAACAAACCTTTTCCTCTTGGGCTGTGCTTTCCAGAAGATTCATCATGAGCGATCAAATCGGGGAAATGTTGACGAATTTGTGTCAAGCGATCAAAGAGTAGTTTGGATGACTGTTGTAATCCTTTCAATAACGTTGGCTCGGCTAATCTTCCCAAAACATGATGGGCAATTCTACTTGTTAACGGTCCACCGCCAAAAGTCGTACCGTGATCCCCTACAGTAATTGCGTCTGCTACTTTTTGTCGCATCAAAACAGCTCCAATAGGGAAACCATTCGCAAGTGGCTTAGCCATTGTTACAAGATCAGGATGAGCGTTTGTGGGTAATGCACTGTGACACCAAAGAGTTCCCGTTCTCATCAATCCGCACTGTATTTCATCAAACATCAATAATGCTCCCACCTCATCACATCTACGACGCAATGCTTGCAAGAATTCTAGTGAAGCGGGAAAAATACCACCTTCTCCTTGAACAGGTTCGACAAGCACACCGGCTGTCTTGTCATCAATCAAGGTGCTGATATCCTCTATCGAATTGTATGTTCCAGTCTTGACGTTTCCGATCAAAGGTGCAAAAGGAGCTTGATATTTTGGATTTGGTGTCATTGACAAAGCTCCCATCGTACGGCCATGGAATGCATTGTGGAATGAGACAAGCCCGGATTTCTCTCCAGGCCCTGTCTTGGCTGTGTTCATAGCATACTTTCTTGCGAATTTCAAGGCTGCTTCATTGGCCTCTGTACCACTGTTTGCCAAGAAAACTTTTAATGAATCGTCATTCTTTGCTCCTTTCTCCACACCTAGACCTCCATGCTCAAATGTGAGCGAAACCATTCTATCTGCTAGTTCACCACTCCATTCGTTATGAAACAAGTTGCTGCTATGTACGAGTCTGTTGGCCTGTTCGTACGCAATATTTGCTATCTGTTCATCGGCATGTCCAAGACTATTGACTGCAATTCCAGAAGAGAAATCCAAATATTGCCTTTCAGCCACTCCTCCTGAATGAGTTGAAGTAGACGAAGTTGCATCTTTTTCATCAATTTTAGCAAAAAGATCTAAACCTTTTCCTCTTGTTAGAAGAACTGCAGGTCGAGAATAAGTTGCAAGTGTTGCATTGTTGAATCGATCAAGCGTCTTTGATGCTTCGGAAACGGCATCAACCTTTCCATCAGGATGAGTCACCTCCAAATACGACGAACAAGGTTCGTATGCGCTACTTGCAAAGCCTCTAAGCGCTCTTTTGGGCGAATATCTTGCCAAAGATCTTCCAGCACGAGAAACAATCATGCTGCAAAGATATGATGATGGTGATGATGGAAAAGTTTGTAAATTGTATGATTCCGAAATGTACTTTATAAGCACGATACCCTAACCCTCTTGCCCGAACATGCATACTCTTGTCCCCGATAACAGGAAGACACTGCTTATCTACCTAAAAATTTAATCTTAAAATCATCCAAAACTTTCTTCTGAAAATTTAGCCTTAATGACTCTGCTTATCGGATTTGACACATATCACGCGTCTATCGTATTACCAGGCAAACGGCTGCCGCATCCTGCCGTCCGAATCTTAAAAAAGCAGTCCTCATGGATATATTTAGGCTATTGTCTTAATGCACACACAATATTTCTGGCAACGTTCAAATATGTTTATTTATGATTTCGATGTAAGCGACAAGATGTATGTATTGTATAGAGGAAAAGATACGAAGAGATGAATGCGATGCAATGATCATGTTTGAGATTCTAGTGTAATGACAAGAAAGCTCTTTTTATTGTTTAGCAGGCACTATAAAAATCATTTCAATCATCATTCAAAATTCGATCAGCTTATTCCTTGGACATCTTTGATGCCTTCTCTTGGGCTTCTTCAATTCCACCAACCATGTAGAAAGCACCTTCAGGAAGAGAGTCATGTTGACCGGCCAAGATTTCCTTGCATGCACGGACGGTGTCCTTCAATGCGACCAAACGACCTTCAATACCTGTGAAAACTTGTGCGACAGCGAAAGGTTGGCTCATGAAACGTTGCATCTTACGTGCACGTTCGACGGTCAATTTGTCTTCTTCTGACAATTCATCCATACCCAAAATGGCAATGATATCTTGTAGAGATTTGTAGTCTTGCAACAACTTTTGTACTCCAGTAGCGACGTTGTAGTGTTCCTTACCAACGATGGCAGGGTCCAACATACGGGATTTGGAGTCAAGAGGGTCGACAGCTGGGTAAATACCCAATTCGGCAATACCACGGGACAATGAAGTTGTGGCGTCCAAGTGTGCGAAAGTGGTGGCAGGGGCAGGATCAGTCAAATCATCTGCAGGCACGTAAACGGCTTGTACGGATGTAATGGATCCCTTCTTGGTTGTGGTAATACGTTCTTGCATACCACCCATATCAGTAGACAAAGTTGGTTGGTAACCGACAGCAGATGGAATACGACCCAACAATGCAGAGGTTTCAGAACCGGCTTGAGTGAAACGGAAAATGTTGTCAATGAAAAGCAAGACATCTTGACCTTCTTCATCACGGAAGTATTCAGCAATGGTCAAACCAGTCAAAGCAACACGGGCACGGGCTCCTGGTGGTTCGTTCATTTGACCGAACACGAGTGCCACCTTGGATTCACCTTCAAGGTTAATGACACCGGTTTCAATCATTTCATGGTACAAATCGTTACCTTCACGGGTACGTTCACCGACACCGGTGAAAACGGACACACCACCGTGTGCTTTGGCAATGTTGTTAATCAATTCTTGAATCAACACAGTCTTTCCGACACCAGCACCACCGAACAAACCAATCTTACCACCACGGGCGTATGGGGCAAGCAAGTCGACGACCTTGATACCAGTTTCCAAAACTTCAGCTTGTGTAGATTGGTCAATGAACTCTGGTGGTTCGGCGTGAATGGAGGCTAGCTTGTTACCCTTGATTGGTCCACGTTCATCGATTGGTTCACCGATAACGTTGATGATACGACCCAAGGTACCTTGACCGACGGGAATTTGAATTGGGTTTCCTTGATCGGTAACCTTTTGACCACGGACTAAACCTTCGGTACCGTCCATGGCAATGCAACGAACAGTGTTTTCACCCAAATGTTGAGCAACTTCCAAAACCAAACGACCGGATCCTTTTGGCATCTCAACTTCGATAGCGTTCAAAATTGCGGGCAATTTTTCAGCATCACGGAAAACACAATCGACAACAGGTCCGACAACGGCTTGAATTTCACCGTTTAAGTTGAATGCAGTTGCGGTTGCGGAAAAGTTACGAGAGAATGCTGAAGGTCCAGCACGCAAAGCAGAACGTGCGATGGGAGTAGGACGGTGCAACATCGAAGTTGCTGATGGCGCAGAGCGCGTTGCCGAGCGCAATGCGGCACGGAAGGGAACCTGCATTATGTGTATGTAGGAATGACCGACAATGCAAGTTGAAATGTAGATGGTGGTCAAAGGTTGGAGGGATTACAAAAAGACGAAAAACAGAAGAAGGTTCAACGCTTGCTTAGGCCTTTGGGCGCGCGCGCAAGCCTGCCCGGCACTCGCTTCTTCTTCCTTTTTTTGAGCAAGAAGGAAGGTACAGCGTCAGTGTACGCCGTAATGAATGCTTTGCAAGAAGAATGGATTGACACGCGCAAGATGGTTGCTTCCTGTCCTTCCGAGCGCTTGTGTTTGTGTAAATTGTACGCCCTGTAGATGCTAGCCTAAGATTAAGAAGAATTTATTGAGCTGGCTTTGCGTTCTTGGTTTTGCTAGCAAGGCTAAAAAGGCAAGAGATTTGATCAGATTTGCGCAAAACGCGCCCACAACGCACAGGCGTACACCGTTTTTTACCGGGATATTTTATCCATCTTTGTTGACCGCGGCCACGTGTTTACAATGTTGAACATCTGGAAAGCCAAGCTCTATCATAAGCCGTCACGTTTCGGTGCAGCAAAAATCACCGAACGCACGGCCATTGAATTAGCCTGTTTTAAGTGTTACTCATCGGAGTCAATATTTATCGGGTCAACGGCAATCACCTCGTAATTATTCCTAATATACAAAGATGAGTGAACATCCAGCATTCACAATGGCTGCTCTTTGCAGTGTGGGAGGCATAATTGGTTTCGCAAAGACACGCTCTTTGCCATCCATCGTGGCAGGATTAGGTGTAGGTGCTGCTTATGCTTATGGTGGTTATCGTATCAAAGAAGGACAAGATTATGGATATGAAATATGTGCGGCTGCTTCTACATTATTATTAGCAAGTTCAGCTCCTAGAATTCGAAAAGGTCCAGTTCCTGCTGGTTTGTCAGCTGCTTCCACTTTGGCTTTAGCATATTATGGAAAGAAGGTGAGTGAATAAATGACATCGAAAAAGTAACACGTATTTATCTCTTGAATTCCTTGATATATTTAGGTATACGACTTCCGACAATAATAGCTTCATTGTATACTATCACACTCAGTCGCTGATTCCTTAATTAATGCTTGATCGATTAGACGGAAATAGTACAAGATGCGTAAGTGCATTACTACAGATTGAGATAGATGAAATAGATGTAGCAAAGTTAAAAGTGAGAGAAAGTATTAGTGTTTCAACTTAAGGAAAAAAGTAGTTCCATGCCCAAACGACAGCTTTAATACCCAAAGCACTGAGAATAGGTAAACTCAAATTGTCGTCCACACCTCCTAATTCCAAAGCTTCAGCCACTCCGCCAACAATGCCACCTCCGATGCAGAGTAATGGAAGAGGGATAGGATTGCTACCTTCGCTTGCTAATAATCTTCTTCGACCGATTTGTGCGATTGGTGTTGCCCAGAATAAGGCTGAAGTCAATCCAGCAACGGAAGTAGCTGCGATTGTGCCCGCCAATGATTTACGTGTTGCAAAAGGGGGAGATGGCAAAGGTGGAGTGTATTTGCCAAACAATCTTCCAAAGACTGAAGCAGCAGTGTCTGCCCAAGAAAGGATCATGATTGAAACGCAAGCAATATCTTCTGGCAAAAGACTCAAGCAGAAAAGAACTCCAACCAAATACCAAACGACTCCATTAACTTTTTGCTTTTCCGACTCACGCATGAGAAAGCCTAGTACTTTTTCGTATAGCCATTCGAAAGAGGGTATATTGAGTCGAAGAACGTCAGCTGTTACCACGACGCCAAGAAAATAGCTTAAATTGCGCACGATGATCGTTAGATCAGTATCGGAAACGTAAAGGTAAAGGACAGCGAATCCAATACTAGAATGAAAGACCTTTCTAGGAATCTCCCAACTTTTTGCTTTCCTCTTTTCTCTTTTAATCACCTCGTCTGAATTCATTCGATGTGCACCAACAATCTTTGCGACTTGTTTGTCATCTTTTCGCCTGCGCAGACCTTCCCGATTTTCTCTTCCAGTCTGTTTGGCTTCCTCGGTTAATCGGTGTTCGTCGGGAGAATGAGGCGCGGTACCATTTGTGAGTGATGGTCCCGGCATACTTTCCAAAGTACCTTCCCTTCCTTCATCTTCATATCCACTGTCATCTATTTCATCTTCTGGTGCTCTAGCCAAAGCGCGTAAAACTGCAACACCCTTTTGAAACGAAGCAGAACGTGCTCGACCAGGCATCTTGCGGCGTTCTCCAGTTTGGTTGCCGTTTGCATCCCCGTTTGTGGTAACCGAGCCACCATTCATTTTGGTGGTATTAGAAGATGATGTTGAAGACGTATTCATCTTGATTTTTGGATCTTCTCCCCACTTTTCTTCTATTGACGTTAACGCCTCTACCGACGATGGTATGGGAGACGCGGGCTCCTTTGTCAATGTAGAGGCAGATGAATCACTTCTTATACTTCTACGAGTGCTCATTCAGACCTTTGATCGGTATAACCAGATGTTTTTCTCGATACCACCTCTTCCAAAGCCCCCTTTTCGCTAAGGGTGTTGGTTGATGAAGAAGGGAAGATTGAAAGCGCAATTCGCTGCCCGCCTAGAAAGATTTAATCCAATCACATTTCTATTTGTTGTGGAATTGGTATGCAGGCATGTATGTATGGAAGCACAATTGATTGAACGCGTCTTTACACAGACCAAAAATAGCGTGGATGTGTTTTGCCGCTCCAATCACAGATAAAGGTTTTGTTAACGCGCGTGCTAAAAGAAGAAGTTTAATCTAGTGCACAAGCTACCTGGTATTTCACTGGCATGAATTCAGGAGGTGGAGAGAGAAGCAGTGCGTGTTCCTAAAGTTTTTTTGTATTTGGATTGAGAGATTGAGGGGATGGCAATGATGATCCCTTCCTCTTTTGTTGAAGATCAACCCTACCGTTCCTCCTCTTCAGCTTGAAAGATCTCATTTGGTTGCAAAGGAGCTCAATTAGGTAGAGGGGTAAAACGTTGAATTATTTGAGGTGCCTCAACTACATTCACTGTTTCTTCATCAACAACCACTTTCCACTACGAACAAGATACAGCCCAACCTCGATTTTCACGCAAATTGCGACATTCCGGCGTGACTTCATCGTATTGTAACTTTTGATTACGTAGGGAGGTGACATTAATTGGCAAAGCTCGGAAGCCGATAGAAAATAAAAAGAAGGCGCCGAAATATAGTCTAAGTGACGTATTCAGGTGACCTTTGGCATTCATACTCTAGCACGAAAGCGGCAAAAGGTTTAATCTATCAGCATATTTGGTCCGATAACTCATAAATCGAAACACTGCCATATTCGGAGCTCGATCACACCCTCCGTATCGATACGCATACACAGTCCGAGCGGGTGCGAGGAAAACGTCATCTAGTATTATTGTGAGTATCAGAGTTAAATGGGAATTGACAGCATTCACTCGAAGAGAGCTGGTGTAGTGCTACTACTCTTCTTCTCACACAAAGAAGAGGCGCATTGGAGTTGGCGTAAGAGCATTGTGGATGATAATTTATGCGCCGCCTTTGATGATCTGGATATTTGCCAGAAAGATCGATCGCTTTCTATGACGAATATATATAAGCATACAAATTACTGACATTCAAATCTTCCTTCATCTGCTATTTTTCCTTCACTCTCTTTCTCACCATGGCCACCCTCAACGATCCTGATCAAATCGATCTTACGTATGAATGGGACGATGATATATTGCCAATCTCAGACGTACGTTCAGGTGCTCGATTTCATCTATCTGCTGATCGTGTTTTACAGTCAAGTGTTCCTTATCTACTTTCCTTACTTGCACAATATCAACTTGAACAAGGTAAAAAGGAAGTTTTTCGACATAGTCGTACAACAAGCTTCTCAAATTGTTCTTTGAACGAATCAATCTATCGTTGTGATAAAGCAGAAGTTGCTGCTAGATTTGAAGATACGATTGCCGAGATTGGAAGAACGCATTCAGCAAAGCAACAAAATTGGCTTGACGAACAAGCAATCGAACAAGAAAGCTCAGAAAAAGCAATGGAACAACAAACGAACAAGCTCGAATTGAGCGGAATGTCTGGACCTTCATCAGATGCAAAGGGAACTGCTACCCAATGCAAGGCTGGTGATTCTTCCTGTGTAGCGCCACTTTCTCCTGAAGTATATGCAGAAGAACCTCCACCGAGCTTTGGAGCAGCCTTTGCATCAGCTGCAGCTCCCAAAGTACCTCATGCTCAAGAACATGGCAAAAAAGCCGGTCAAGAAGAATCCTATTTCAGTAAATCTGATGCGCAATGGGCTGCTGATGCTCTTCGTCAAGCAAGGAACACCGATGGAGAAATCGATAATAGCCTTTTAGCTGCTGCTGCTGCATCAAGATACAGTAAAAGCCATCCATCTACACCCCAAACAACGAATACATCATCGCTTCCCACACGGTCAAATAAAGCTAACCAAAGTTCAAGCTTGCATGACCGAGCAAAGGTCGGTGGCAATAACGGTGAAAATCGTGTACCTCATGATGAATTGCATCCCCCATCCATCGCAGCTCGTCCAGAAGAATTCCGAACACTTACTGAAATCCGTGACGAAATTCAAGAGTTGGAGGAGGATTATGCTGGAAGACATCCTGATGAACCTTTATCCGGAAGAATAATCCATGTTAGTCATTTTATCCCTTTTGTTATTCGAGCATTAGCAGAAGTGGAATTTGAAAAGAAACGTGAGGCAAAAGTTTCTGCAACCGCAACTGTGGCAGCAATGGCAGCAGCTGCTAGAGCGAAGAAAGCAGCAAAATTGGCAGGTGAAATGGCTGTAGGACAAGATGGTCATGGTCCACGCAAGGGTTCTTTCTTAGAAGGGATGAGTGAGACTACCGATATGGAAAAACGTCTTGCCGAAAATCAAGCACGAAGCAAGACAAGAGCAGGCAGGAAAGCATGGATGATGACACCCATGCTACAATCGGATGAAAATGCGATCGACGAAAATGAGGAATTGGAAGTCAATGATCGTTTCACTCCCGTTGGATCTCGTCGTGGATCAGAATGGACAGAGGCCTCAAATATGGCCAATGAGACAGAAATACGCTATAGTGCTGTATCTGATGAAAATTCTCCTTTACGAACTCCACCTGCGATAAAAAAGATCGATTCTCCACCTCCGCCACCTCCTCAATGGGTATTGACACCTCGCCGTGGACATACCGCTTTGAACAGTGGTATCCGTAGTCTGTGTGCGACGCACAAGCAAACATACATAGGATGGCCCGGAGACATTCACTTTGCAGCCCAGGCCAAAAATGACGAGCGAAAGAGTGCATCACAAACAACACAAGAAGAGAGAGGTCAAATTGAACGAATTTTAGCAAGTTTAGATAATCCAAAAAATTGGGCAGCTCAAGAGATTGGTGGTACAGCAAGTCATGATAAAGGAGATCAGTCTACTCGAGTTCCATCACCACGAATGAATGGTGCTGAACCTATTGAAATTGATGCGGGAACACACAAGAAACGCAAGAGTGGAAACGAAGCACAATTTGGCATAAAGTATGTTCCTGTTTGGCTCGATGATGATATTGCTCATGGACATTATGAAGGCTATTGCAAAACGACTCTTTGGCCGTTGTTCCATTATCTTCTTTGGCAAGATGTTTCCGGGGATCGACGAGAATGGGACACATTTACTTGGGATGCATACGTTGCAACCAATGAAGCATACGCAAAGCGAATTGCAGAGCAATACCGACCTGGAGATTTGGTCTGGGTGCACGACTACCATCTGTTACTCGTTCCACAAATGTTGCGCAAATTGGTGCCCGATGCGCATATCGGTCTTTTTGTCCATGCGCCTTTCCCAAGTAGTGAAATATTTCGTTGTTTACCAAGACGTCGTGAGATTATTGAAGGCATGTTGGGTGCCGATTTGGCCTGTTTCCAAGCATTCTCTTATTCTAGACACTTTTTATCCTCTTGCATTCGGGTATGCGGTTTCGAAGCGTCATCGAACAGTGTTGAATCGTACAATGGACATGTTACAAACGTGTCCTATAATCCGATCGGTATTGATGCTGAGAAGATTGCCAAAGATTCAGCTGCACCGGGCGTTGCACCAAAGATTAAAACGATTCGGGAGATGTACAAAGGCAAGAAGATTATCATTGGTCGGGATAAGTTGGACGTGGTACGAGGTGTTATTCAAAAATTACAAGCATTCCACAAACTGTTGGAAGAGTTTCCACAATGGCGAGACAATGTTGTTTTAATCCAAGTTACTGCTCCAAGTTTGAATGATAATCCGATGCTTGAACGACAAGTTTCCGAATTGGTTGCTCATATTAATGGAGAATTTGGCAGTTTAAGCTTCACTCCCGTTCACCATTACCATCAAATCATTGAGCGAGATGAATATTTCGCATTGCTCAGCGTAGCAGATTTGGCAATCGTCAGTTCTTTGCGCGATGGAATGACGGCAAGTACGATGGAATTTATTGTCGCACAAAATAATCATGCAAAAGCACCTCTCTTGCTCAGTGAATTTTCTGGAAGTGCAGGTCGTTTGAGATCAGCAATTCAGATTAATCCTTGGGCAACATTCAGTAGTGCCAAAGCAATTCACCATGCTTTGATAATGTCTGACCAAGAGAGATTCAGGAGACATGAAGAATTGTATCGTCAAGTTGTTTTGCATACATCGCATACATGGGCTGCAACTTTGGTGAAGCTTTTGGTCGGACAAATGCTTACCGAACAATCTGCTCATTCTACCCCTCCGTTGGACCGTAAAAAGTTGGTAAAAGCACACCATGCTGCACGCAAGCGTTTGTTCTTGTTGGATTACGATGGTACATTAACCCCAATTGTACGGGACCCTGAAGCTGCTTTACCATCTAAACAATTACTAGAAGCGATCAAGAAGCTAACAGAAGATGAACGGAACGTGTTCTATATCATTTCAGGCCGTGACGAGCAATTTTTGCAAAAGCATTTGGGTCAGTTCGAACGGGTAGGATTTTCAGCAGAACACGGATCATTCTTCAAAGAACCGGGTAAGAAACAATCCATTAACTTAACGAGAGAATTGGATATGAGCTGGAAGAAAGATGTTATTGAGATCTTCAATTATTATGTTGAACGTACAGCGGGAAGCAATATTGAAGAAAAGAAAGCTTCGGTAACATGGCATTATCGAAATGCTGATCCGGACTTTGGCTTGTTCCAATGCCGTGAATGTCAAAATTTATTGGATAATTTGATCGCACAACAAGATATGCCTGTAGAAGTTTTAGTGGGCAAGAAGAATTTGGAATGTCGTCCTTTAGCGGTAAACAAAGGAGAGATTGTCAAGAGAATTTTATACAACAACCCCGATGCAGAATTCGTCTTTTGTGCCGGAGACGATCGAACGGATGAAGATATGTTCCGTGCATTGAAATTGATCGAAGCAAGTGGATCGGGTGGTAATGCTAGCGTTCCATCAAGCGTTCACGGTAGTCCACAAAATGAAATTCGTACCCGTGAATTAAGTCAATCTCCAAAGTTGTCAAGAAGAGTTTCGGCAATTGATGGACAAGATGGATCTCCACCAGCTTCAGCCACTTTGATCATGTCACCTCCCACTCCGCTGAATTCATCAACGCCGATGGGATCTCCGAAACCTCTTGCCTTGAAACCGAATGGAATTTATACATGTGCAATCGGTCCAAGTAGCAAGAAAACGTTGGCCAACTGGCACGTCGAGCAAGTGCAAAGGATCATTGACTCTTTGTCTGAGATGGCGGATCTGGCTGATCCGGCAAAGGATGCCCCTTCCGATTCCGCGGTCGAAGAACAGGCCTGAACAAACTTAACGAATAGAAACTCTGCCTCATTTCTTGTGCATTATACACAAGTATATACAGACAAATTACACACACACAATATAGAGATATACACTTTATCGAATTGTATGTAAATGAAATAAGATCAAGAATAGAATGATAAATGTTTTATCACACTGAATAGCAGAACAAGTGAGAGTTACAAGTTTATCCGTGTGTGTTGTGACCTGTGCTCATGAGTGGACGTTGAGCGGATGATTGTGGTGAGCCCAAAGCCATCTCTTTTTTGATTTGTGCGATTGCTTGACCAGGATTTAAACCCTTGGGGCATGTACGAGAGCAGTTCATGATTGTGTGACATCTGTACAGCGAGAAGGTGTTTTCTAGTTTCTCCTTACGTTCAGCTGTAAATCCATCACGGGAATCTGCGATCCAACGGTAAGCTTGCATCAAGACAGCGGGTCCTAGGTATTCATCTTGATTCCACCAATACGAAGGGCATGAAGTTGAACAACATGCGCACAAGATGCATTCGTACAAACCGTCCAAACGTCTGCGTTCTTCAGGTGATTGAAGGTGTTCTTTTCCGTCTGCTGGCTCTTCTTTTGATTTCAAGAAAGGTTCGATAGAACGGTATTGCTTGTAGAATTGAGTCATGTCCGGTACCAAATCTTTAACGATGTACATGTGAGGTAAGGGGTAAATCTTTGTATCTGCACTTTGATCGATACGGCATAAGCAAGCCAATGTGTTTACACCTCCAATGTTCATAGCGCATGATCCACAGATACCTTCACGACAAGAACGACGGAAAGTGAGTGTTGGATCGATTTCGTTTTTGATTTTGATGAGAGCGTCTAACACCATGGGACCACAGGAATTCAAATCGACTTTGTAGGTTTCTAGATAAGGCTTCTTTGCTGGCTCGTCTGGGTTCCATCTGTAAATCTTGAAATCTTTCACGTTTGCTGGCTTCGTTGGTGCTGTACCAGCTTGAACTTCAGCTGGAGTTGCCAAACCACGAACGGCATTGAGACTGCCCATAACACCATTACGACTTGTCGAAGCGCGCAAAGAGCGCAAAGATGTCGAAGCGAGAACTGACATGATGTATTGAAGTGATCAGGTGTGATGGAGGAAGAGGAAGTTGTGGCACGCCGCCGCCTTATTTATAAGGATTGAAAAGGCACATTGTCTTATTGGCTAAAAAACCCCGCTTATACAAGCCTATGCCACAGAGTGCATTTTCAGCCGGTCTATCGCGCGCCCGAAATACGTATGTACACGGTCTATGGGTCTGTTGGTTTAGCTAATACGTCGAACAACGCGTCGGCAATCAGCGGACTACTTAAGTCGGACTCGGACATTGACAAAAGAGTAAGCGCTGATTGGTGGAATAAAGATTGTAGCCTGAGTGAGAGATTGAGTGCGTTATGTAAGGCATGCTCATATGAATAGTACTACACGTGATCTAATATGATCAATTCATTTCAGACTTAAGTATACATGCTCATAGTTTTGTCCAATCAATTCCTCCTCCTGATCCATAACGGCCTTCATTTTCGAGCCACTCGTTGGCTTTCTTGAAATGACCATTTCCCAAAAATCCTCTATGTGCTGAAAGTGGGGAAGGATGTGGAGATTTGAGAATGAGGATGTTTGATGATTTCTAAAGAGAGAGAAGTTTGTCAGCTTTGATTGATATTATTCTTGCTTTTTACCATACTCACCTCTGTAATTCCCGCTTCTGCCAACGTTTTTGCAGCTGGTAATCCCCATGCCAAAAATACAACACCTTTTGATGAAGATTGTGAAGTATCATCGGATGAATGCTTTTCTGTATTGGATGAAGTTGGCGTGACAGTTGCAGGTTTTACGCCTTGCTTTTCGGCAGCTTTACCAAACATATTGGCAATCGTACTCGTTTTCACTGAAGCTTTAGGTGCTTTAGCAGCATCTTCTGCGATTGCACGTAAGATTGTTTGAGTGAATGGTTCCCAGCCTTTGTTATGATGTGATCCTGCTTTGTGAGCTTCTACAGTTAGACATGCATTGAGTAACAGTACACCTTGTTTTGCCCAGCCGTCGAGGCATCTACATCAAAGAGAAATGAGAAAGTATCAGTATGATCAACTATCATCTATGCGTAAGAAACGTTCACTCACCCATGCTTTGGAGGCACGAAACCAGAACCGTACTCTTCTGATAACTCTTTGTAAATATTCTTCAAGCTTCCAGGAACGGCAATTCCCTTTGGAACAGAAAAGCTGTGACCACAAGCTTGATTTGGACCATGATAAGGATCTTGACCGATAACGACTACTTTGACTGTACTTAGAGGTGTTAATCTAGACCAACTATGAATTAATTGAGCGGGTGGATAAATCGTCTTTTTCGATTGTACTTCTCCTTGCAAGAATTGTTTTAATTTCTGGAAATATTCTTTCTTCATCTCTCCTGATAATCTTTCATACCATTCTGGATCCATCGTCTCTTGTTCTACCCGTGCATCTCCATGTGTAAGGTAAGCTGATGCCGTTGTGTTGTTCAAGCTATAAGTGGGTTGTTTTGATGGAATACTAGCAGGTGATTTGGTGGGTATGCTGGTTTGACTGCTAGCAACTCCACTTGGTTTTTTGGGTGTTGCTGTACTGGAAGATTGACTGCTTTTGATTCGTACTTCTTCATCTTTTTCTGCTGCTATTGTTGCATCTAATAATGCCTCTGAATCAAATTCTCCATCATCACCGAATTCATCTTCAATGAAATCTGGCTCTCGAGCTACTTTCTTAATCAACCTTCCTGATTTTGAAGGTGAAGAGGAAGCTGGTCGTTTTGTAGTCGCACTCATTGCAGTTGATCTGAGCAAATAAGAAGTGTTTGTTGGATTTGCTGTTCTAAGAGTAAGAAGTGGAGGCTTAATGCTGAATTGAGAGAAGGTTGTAAGCATAAGTTATTCCTATAAGATCAATACTGAACCTACCTTTGTACTCTGAATATGATGTGGTTGAAAGGATTAACTCGAAGTAGCATCTGTGTCGAATATATAAAGACGGGCGTAAGAAGAAGTTGATCAGGCAATTCTACAAATTTCACAAACCCAATCAAGACCAACACAGATTGCAAAACAATTTACGCGTAGCGCGTTATATTCTAGTGAATTTTGGAAGAATGTGTGTAGCAGTGCTGGAGTACGTAAGCAAAAAAGACTTTAATCGGATTTCGGCTCTTGAGGTCTGGTTTTTGCACTTCTATATCAACACTTCCAACATACTCTCTCTCTCTCTTTGACTTTTGAAACGAAATGGCAGCAGCAGCAGCAGCAGCACGAGAAGTGATCCAAGATTGGGCAGACGGTGAAGGAGGTTATACATTTGAACGTGGAAGAATGGAAGCAGCAGTCAGAAATCTATGCTTCGAAAAACCAATCACTTTGCACACAAATACGACAAAGCCTAGCATCAAGCTTAACAAAGAAGATGTAGAGTTCATTGTGAGTACTAGAGAAATAAAATATGTGAGGGATAATGACTGATCGATCTCTTTACCAACAGACAAAAGAGCTAGCAATTCCAAAACCACAAGCAGAAGAGGCATTGGCAAAACATCAAGGCGATGTGACCAAAGCATTGACTGAATTAATGTCACCACCAACTCAAAAGTCACTATAAAAAGATAACATTTATTGTACTATACATAACAAATAAAAGTATACAAATCCACCCAAAACGATATAATTTGCCAATCTAGGGTAATGGAGCTGTAGGTGCGGTCGGTAATGCACCATGCAAGATCTCATTCATAATCTCAACAAGTGGCATAGCCGCTCGTGCTACTTCCAACATCTTTTCGATAAAATCAGGCTGAATCACTTCTTCATCTGTGAAATGATGTGATACCGTATAACTCTTCAATCGAAGCCATACTGCGTCAACATGTTCCGGGTCATAACCTTTGGGTGCACGTTTGAGTTCATCTTCGCTGCCCCACAAAGAAGCTCTTTTGCCTGAATACGCTTTGGATTTGGGTGGAGCACCGAAATTTTTGATGAAGATCTTATCATTCACCAATTCACGTAATCTGCGACCAGGACCAGTTTTGTTGATGATGTGTTCACGTACTGCTTGCAGATCTTCTTTTGATGCTTCATACAATCCAGCATGCAAGCCACTTTTATCATTTGCAGAAAGTGCGAGGTAATATTTTGCAAAATTACCCTTCTTTCCATTTCTTGACATACACCAAGAAAGATGTCTTTTGTAAGGTGTTTTATCATTTGAAAATCGAACATCACGATAAATGCGCTCTACTAGATCTTTTGCTGGCATGAAAGCGATCGTATCATCGGCTTTATCGATCATCTCTTCTACGCAGGTATCAGTAAATGCCAACCAATTAGCATGAATATAGTCGTAAATATTCTTATGAGCAGCAAACCATTCTCGATCGTTCTTGATAGGGTCTTGCAAATCTCGCATAAAGTTCAAAGTGTGTTCAGATATATGATCAGCAGGGGCTAAGGTTGAGTTTAAGAGTCAGTACATGCGGCCCATCTTTCCTTCTGAACACATTACGACTCACGTTTTCCGGTAGGAGCACGAGCCATGACGATGACCTCATTACCATCCTCATCGTAGGATGATTGCATCTTTGTCGAACCATTTGATGCTCTAGAGGCCACTGCTTTTCCTTTCCCTTTTGGTGACTTCTTCCCTCTGCTCGGCTTCTCTTCCTCGCTGTCATCTTCTTCTAAATCTTCTTCGTTCTCTTCTTCCTCTTCTTCTTCAACGAATTCTGAACTAGAGCCAGAATCACTTTCAGCATATCGTGATTTGCCTTTACTAGGTTTTGCCTTTCCATTCTTATCTTTCTTCTCTGGCACAAATGCATCCTCCGAATCATCATCACTACTCAGCTCCTTCACTTTTGACTTTGACTTTTTTCTGCTCAGCCCTTCATCATCCTCATCTGATGAAGTAAGACCTTCAGCATAATTACGTTTTGACGTACTTCCGCTGCTCAATCTAGTCGATCTAGATCGAGCTGACATTTTCTTTTTTGAATGATTTGGATAACAAAATGATAGAAAGAACAACACATACGCAAGCACAATAATCTTCCCAATCTTTTATGTCAGCAACGAAAGAACGTCTAGCGTGGAGGCTTCTTCTAGAGCGGGGAATGCATGATAGGTTCCTGGCGGTGTTTTTCACCTGAGAATAATACCACGCTTGTGATAGGCGTACGCGTCAAGAACTGTCCGTAGCTTTCTTCCTCTTTTGCAGAATAAGTTAAAAATTTATTTTGTCCGATTAAAACAAAAAAAAAGTTGCACTCCTTCAGGCACTTTACCCGTCAAGCACTAATTTCTTCCAGCATATATTCGCAGAGTAAAGAATAAAGATGACTCGCAATCTTACACTTTGCTCTTCACTATCAAATTCGAAAAGACATCATGTTGCCCAATAGCAACAGCATGCTACGCTTGAATGGCAAAAGATGGCTTTCTCAGCAATCTGCTTCGATGTTGGCAGTAAGCAGATCTTTGCATAGCACTCCTTGTCGTGCTGCCAGGCCACCCGCAGGTGATTTGAACAAGACTAGCAGAATTATCACAAGACCAAAAGATCAAGGTGCATCTCAAGCAATGTTATACGCAACGGAAGGTATTGAAACAGATGAAGATTTACAACGTGCAATGATAGGTGTCGCTAGTATTTGGTATGAAGGAAATCCATGTAATGCACATCTTTTGGAATTAGGTAAACGTGTCAAGAAAAGTTTGTACGCTGCTGGCTTGACAGGTTATCAATTTGGTGCAGTCGGTGTATCAGATGGTATCAGTATGGGTACAGATGCAATGTCGTACAGTCTACCATCTCGAGATTTGATTGCAGATTCTGTAGAGAGCGCTGCAGGAGGGCATTGGCTTGATGGTATAGTAGCTGTACCTGGCTGTGATAAGAATATGCCTGGTGTCTTGATGGCTCTTGGAAGATTGAACAGACCAGGATTGATGGTGTATGGAGGTACGATTCGTCCTGGACAATGCGACAGTGTATCTGGACCATTGGATATCGTCAGCGCCTTCCAATCGTATGGTCAATACTTGTCAGAAGGAGGTACACCCGATGCTGAAAAGAAACGTTACGATACCGTCCGTAATTGCTGTCCAGGTGTAGGAGCTTGTGGTGGAATGTATACAGCAAACACAATGGCAACATGCGCTGAAACCATGGGAATGACTTTACCAGGAAGTAGTTCTTTCCCTGCCGAATATGGAGAGAAAGGCGCCGAATGTGATTCCGTTGGTGCCGTTATGCGAAATTTGTTGGAGAAGGACATTAAACCTAGAGATATTATGACACGTCAAGCATTTTTGGATGCAATCTCTGTCACAATGATTTTGGGTGGATCAACAAATGCTGTTTTGCATTTAATTGCAATGGCTCATAGTGTTGACGTAAACATTACCTTGGACGATTTCCAAACGATTAGTGATAAGACACCTTTCATTGCCGATTTGAAACCAAGTGGAAAGTATGTGATGGAAGACGTATATAAAGAATTGGGAGGAATGCCAACAATCTTGCAATATTTGATCGAAAACAAGATTATTACGGGTGATCGTATGACAGTTACAGGCAAAACATTGGCCGAAAATTGTGATCGCTGGACCCAAGAGCGCGGAAGATTACCAGCCGGCCAAGATGTTTTGAAACCATTGGACAAGCCAATCAAAGCAACAGGACATATTCGTATCTTGCGTGGTAATCTTGCCCCTGAAGGCTCAGTTGCCAAAATTACAGGAAAAGAAGGATTGCAATTCCGCGGAAAAGCACGAGTGTTCGATACGGAAGATCAACTCGTTGCCGCCGTGGAAAATAAAGAGATCAAGAAGGGAGAGAAGACAGTTATGGTCTTGCGCTACAAAGGACCAAAAGGAGGACCTGGAATGCAAGAGATGCTCAAACCGACAAGTCTTGTTATGGGTGCAGGACTTGGAATGGACGTTGCTTGCGTAACAGATGGAAGATTCAGCGGAGGATCGCACGGTTTCGTCATTGGTCATGTAACTCCAGAGGCCCAAGTAGGTGGACCAATCGCATTAGTTCGTGATGGTGATGTGATCAACATTGATGCTGAATTGAACACGATCGATATCGTTGATATCACAGAAGCTGAATTGGAAAAACGACGTGCAGAATGGAAACCACTACCTATCAAGCCAAAAGCAGGACATTTATTCAAATACGTCAAAAATGTTAGCGATGCCAGTAGAGGATGTGTTACCGATCTGTAATTCTGTTTGATATTAAGTAATAATTATCATGCATATTGTTCGTGTTTCATCGAATTATTTTTAGCTTGAATTCTTTGGGTATCGATCTTCGTAGATGCTCTTGATGTTTTGCATACAGTGCGTCTGCTTGCCTTACGCCATTTCCACTCCATATTCTTGCAATTGATTGATCGCCATAAATGACAGTTTGAGATGGAAAGGTGTATGCGGGATCTTGCTCATCGCCTTGGTCTACTGTTGCCGGTATCCAATCTGGAGGAGGCTGAGCAATACATCCTGCTCCGATTGTGGTAAAATCTTGAATGATGACTGAATCAGTCACTCTGCTTCTACATTCAAAAGTATTATGTGATCCCACTGTTGCTGCTTCAATTCTTGCACCTACTTCGAATAAGTTCTTTTCACCAATTTTCATTTCACCTTCACTTTGATGAATGATTTGTGCTCTTTCCTCAATTATACAATCGTTACCTATAATAATCTTTCCATTTTCATTTTGACAATGAATGATTGCTGATGGATGAACAATTGTTCCATCACCTATATGAACGTTTCCACGTATATCTGCCGAATCTGCGATTATACAACGTGATCCAGCAGTTAATTTGCCTTGGGTATTATTAGATGTTGTCGTTGTTGGTCGAATAATGCTAGTTGGACGAGCACCACTAATGCTATTCCTTCTTTCATTGTTATTACCTTTTGCTTCCCCAACTTGGCTCGACATTCCACTTTGTTTCCTTATTTTCAGGGGTAAAGGAGGTAATTGAAGAGAATAAGAGCTGGACTGATGAAAAAAAAGCTTAATCTGACTGCAGCTAATTGCTCCACCATGTGATTATGTATGCAAAACGCGTTTTACAGCCAAAAGAAACAGGTAACTCGGCTTGTACTGTATGTGATGCACTCGGTAAATTCGGCCAGTTCCCCGCGTTTGGGGCTAAATTAGGGTGTACTTTGTGGTGAGTCAACAAAAAAAAATTGCATGTGGTACTAGACATCAACAACATTTATGATTGTGATGAAGTGCATATACGCAGAGGTGGACAACAATCCGTATTTGTTAAGCTTTGATCTCGTTTACAAGATGTAGATGAAGAGCTCTGGCTTCCCCTTCCACCACGATCAATTAGGTCAAACAACATTGTCAACATGGCCATCAGTACTACAGACACAATAATCACCAACCTTAATAAACCTAAAACGGTAGAGAAGACAATCACAACAGCTTCAACCACTTTGAATGCTCCTACGATCATATTTGAAGATGCAAAACAAGAAGATGTTCCACAAACAGCAAGGATTGCAACTACAGTTTTCGGCGAAACAAGTAGATGCTTATTCCCCGATGGTCCTGATGAAGATCAAGTGAATTATAGAACGAACAAATTTGATCAATTATTTGCAGCTCATTTAGGTTATAAGCAAGGTGTACGTTCCAGACCGGCTAAATTCTTGGTTGCAAGACAGGCTCAGACTGGAAAGGTTATTGCCTTTTGTATGGCATTAGTAGAGGGAGGAGAAGAGGAGGAGAATTACAAAAGTACAGATCAAACTTTACCAAATGCATATACACCCTTTCCCAAATATCCAGAACCAAAGAGAATAGCCAATGAAGTTTGGAAAGATTTCTCTGAAAAAGCTGCTTTGAACATGGTAAAGACTGTAGGAAAGAAGAAGATTTGCCGTGAGTAGTGAGAGGTGCAGATTAAATTGGCTATCGCTTACACTTTTTTTTTCACAAACAGATATTCGATATTTAGCTGTCGATCCAAAAGTACAGAGAACGGGTTCGGGTCGTTCATTGTTAAGATTGATGCGAAAAGAATTCACTGGATTACCTTTATATCTTGAAGCAGAAACAACTCCTTCCGCACAACAATTTTATGAAAAGATGGCGTTTGAGAGAGTAGGTTTATTGGACTTCAAAGGGTGTCTCAAGCCATTACCTTGTATGATCTTATATCCTTCTACAGCATCTTTACTTGATGAGCAGACTAATGTTCCAGCCATTCCGACGCCGCCTACCTTATCAGCATGATCTGCATTGTAACATCTTATCATATCATCTCAGAAACAGTCTCTCTTTTTCTATTCAATGAAAATCATGGTCAATACAAACAAAAGATTACTCATCATCTTCAAATCGTGTATCAACAAATTGGAACAAATCAAGACGATTGATCTTGAACAATAAAAACCAATCGTAAACTTGAGTTGAATATCTATCGTTGTATTCATATACACGTTGAAGTTGAATTTCAATTGAACCTCTGCCCATTGCACTCTTTCTGTTCATAAGCATAGAATGTGTAACGCTTGAAATATAATTTTGATCATCTTTGCTTGTTCCGCCAATCTTTTCTGAAAGTTCTGCAATAATCCATACATACGTATTATCGCGACCCAATTCAACCCTTTCGAATAATTCATCACATTCATCTTCATCTAAATCGATTGTAGCGTCACCTGAAGAAAGATGGTCTGTTATTTCGTTTTGCAACCAATCAAAAACAGCGCAAGGGATGCCAATATGAACATAACTTAAACCATAACCTCCCCAATAATCCTCTAAACGATCAATATCTGGTTCAATCCATTCTCCTTTTTGAATAGCTTGATTATAAGAAATAATTGTTTTGCCAATCGGAAAGAAAGAAAGTGAAGAACCATTATTATAGTTTAAATTAAAATCAATCTCATCGTGACGACGAATACCAGATTCATAATCGGTATAAAAATGATCAATATCTCCACTCGAAATTGAAGGTCGCAAAAATGGAAGTTTTGCCATAATCGGTTTAAGAATACCTGCACTTTTCATCGTAACGTAACCTTGTTCATCTTCTCGAAAGAATTTATTATTATCTTCTGGCATCTTGATTAAGTTGTTTATATGGTGGTAAGAAAGAAAGAGGTGAGGTTCAATTCGGAGCATAAATGAACCCATTGTCTGTACACAAAGAATGACGTGATCGTGTATTGCCGATTAAAGGATTTTCAACTGACCTTTATATTCACGGTGCCGATCGTCTTAATGATATTCCTTATTATCACAAACTTATAACGACTGGCTTTCAAATTTACGGAACGCGAAGATCGAAATTTGGTACAATTTATATTTTTATCGATTCATACAGAAGTGAAGTTGATGCTTTCTCGCTCAAGTTACTGGTAGATATAAATTTATATTCAATTCATATGATTTCAATCTTTCTTACCTTTTCCTGTAAAAGTACAATCGCTGATCGAATAAAGTACAAAACGCAAATTCCATTCCGATTTGAAATTCGGATTGCGAACGCGTATAAGACAAAGACCAACTTCAACGGTGCCGAAAGCGTCTTTCCGTTTTTTAGCTACCTCTAAAGTCACATCTTCAATCGATTTTTGCTCAGCATCTGTACCAAAGACTTTGTTATTATACATCTTTGCCCGAACGAGAGTTTTTCCAGCTTGGATTGCTATTCGTTTATGATGCAATCTAGGCTTCCAATCGATATCTAAACGTAATTGATCGTAATCATGACGAGATTCAATCGATTTATAAACTTGTTTAATCAACCAATCATACACTCCAAAAGGAATACCAATCGTAACTTCCGAAATTCCAATACCACCAACGTATGTTTTACGATTTTCAGTTGACGATACACCTGCAAAAAGTTCTTTTGCAATTTTGATTTCTTCATCGTACTTTATAATTGTTTCTTGAAGAGCTATATGACCTGATTGACTATTGTCTGGATATAACATTCTGAAATCAATCTTATGTGTCGGATGTGCTGAGCCAAAATTATGCGTAACATCTCGAATCGGTTTAGAAATTAGCTCAAAACGATCATTATGATTTTCTAAAAGCATGTCCGTCTTCAAACTTGCCTCATCAGTTAATTGAATGTTTCCACGTCGATCTTGAAAAACATATTTACCTGATTTGCTATCTCTCATGACCGAGAAAGTGTGTAAAGATGAATGTGGTGGTGATATAGAAGAGAACAATCAATGTTTGTCAATATGCAGTATCTATGCGCAGATCAAAAGTGCTTTTCCGCCTTTCTTTCCCTTTCTCTCCTTGGGAAAATACACGTATCAATCTCAGAAAATAAAACATTCTTTATGAATATATATATTAAAAAGAAAAAGACTTTGTAAGGAAACACTGAAAAATTGTTTCTTTCGCCCAAACGGTCTGTATTGAAATCAAAGTCAGGAGCAGGTTTAACCTTCTTGTATCTCTGCTCAATCACAATCAGGGCAAAGTTTTGCTTCTTGTACTTGATGGACGGTGAAACGTAAATTCCATAAGGCTTGTCGATTAGGGTTTTGAATGCGAATCAAGCGAAGTCCTAATCGGCCTAATCCACGCATGCTCATTTTATACTTTTTCATTATAATTGTAACATCTTCCACATACGAACCAGGAATACGATAATTCATTCTTGCAAAAAAAGTTGTATAGCCTTCTTTGTCTTCCAAATATTGACTGCGAAAGCGATTTTCCCAATCACGATCTAAGTGCACATCTGTACGCATTCTCATACTACCAATCACTTCATCAATGATATAATCGTAAACTGGACTTGGAATCGAAACTTTCATTGATGTTCTACGATATCCACCGATAAAAGTTGGACGACTTTTCGTTGCTGCAATACCTCTGTTAATTTCTCTTGAGACTTTCAAATCGCCACGATAATGAAGTCTAGTCTTACCAACAGGGATGAAATTCAATCTGCTACCGTCATCGTAAACAAACTCAAAATCGATTTTCTCTGTTGGATGAGAAGAAGCTAGATAACGTGTGATGTTTTCCTTTTCACAAGAGACCAGGGTTGGAGTATCATTTCGAAAAACCCAATAAGGCTTCAAGACTCCTTTGCTTTTTACCTTGATCGATCCATCATTGTTTTCGTTTAAATATTTGTTCGTTTGAACATGCACCATCCTACTACTTGCCAACAAACTTTCCTGATACTTGAACAAGATATGGTCGTGAAAAAGATCATTGTCTAAAACACGCATGGCCGAAATTGATTTGTGATACGCAAGTGTATTTTCAAGTTCCGAAATTAATCAAACGCTGGCCAGTGCCAAACGCCTGAACATGCTTTTCTTCACTTGAATCCGAAGTCAAACAAAGAAGATGGAAGTCAGGGCACAATTAAAAGAAAGGACCTCTAATCGTGTCAACCTTTCTCAGGATATGACAGTCAAGAAGCAAAAAGATGAACAAAACAAGTAGCAATAACAAAGCCTGCAAGTTCCCTTTGTTCTCGGGGTCATTCTTTAAAGCTCGGGGCATTCATGTTAAAGTCACACTTACACGTGTAAAAAAATGAAATTTAGCTATTTAGGCGTTTCTGCCCTAATGGATAAATCAATTCTTCCAGGCTATCATTCAATCTCTATCATAAGGACTATTGAATCAAGAACAGAGCTGATGGTATATATTAGAAGACTATCGGAAAAGAATAAATTGTATCGTCGTACTATGTTAGAATAATTTCGCCTAATTACACCTTTGCTAAAAATTCATTGCTAGCAGGATGAAATACTTCTTTTTCTAATCGATAAATTTTAAACTTTAAGTCCCATTGAAGTGGTTGATTAGGATTACGTACTTGACTTAAATGAATGCTTATTTGACCATATCCGTAAGCATCTGCTCTTTCAGATTTCATCAAGTTTGTAATATCTTTATGATTCGTTCCTGAGATACTTCTATTCATTTTTACATAAAAGGCTCTAAAACCTTCTATTGGTTTGAATCCAGGTTAGGCTTTTATATATTGTTCACGAAAGCGGTTTTCCCAACCTAGTTCTTTTATTATATCTGTACGATCTTCTAGGTCGTTAATCACGCCTTTAATGATATAGTCCCAAATTGGTGTGGGTATAAATACGATAATAGATTCTGTACCATATTCTCCTATAAATGTTGGAGAGCTACTTGTTGCCGTTTTACCGCAGTTAAATTCTTTTGGGCATTTCAAATACGGACGATAAGGTAATTTGACTTTTTCAACAGAAATGAAGTTTGATAGAAGACCATCGCCGTGTAAAAAGTTGTAATCAATCTTTTCTACTTTAAAAGAATTAAAACGTGAAATCGAAGTAATTCTTTTATTAGATATAAAAGTTGGTATATCGTTTTGAGATATTGTATCAAGCGTTAAAATAAAATCATTTGTCTTGCTATGATATTCACTTGCTATATTTTTCTGACTAGATTGATTTGTCATGTCGTGAATTGTTAAGAGAGATTAAAGTTAGATTAGAAAAATGATGGATGGGATGATAAAATAAAGTTGCTATTATATGATAGATATTTGTATAAATATAAAACAAAAATGCTAAGCATTTTAAGTCTTATCAGAATCATATAGAACTTTCTAGTGTGAGAGAAAAGCAATAAATGCAAATCAAATTATATGAAATTGGGAGTCCTGAGCGTGTTGCTGAGAAAATGTAATGTTGATTGCATTGTTGATGGACGCAAAGCTAAGTCTATAAACTATAAAAGCGGGATTGCATAGTCAAAATAAGATATTCTTTAATGCGGGGAAACGCCACGCCATGCCTGTTTGACTCAATTAAAATCGGGGCATTCATTTTAAGGTCGCACGCAGGACACACGTGTTTATAAAAATTTACAGGGAGGCTAGGCGTCAATGGAGATCCAATTCTTCGTCTAGTTTATGCATAAAGTTGCTTTCTCTCTACCATATACACTCTCTACTATAAATAGGTGCCGGAGTAGAGATGTACAACGGTGGAAATGGAGGGTATGGAGGTCCACCACCACCACATCAACATCAACAATGGCATGGACCACCTTCCCAGCGACCAGGGATAGGCGCTTATGGAATGAATACTGCTTCTCAGCAACAGTATGGTAGACCTCCTCCATCTGGTCCTGCTGGAATGATGGGGCAACAACCTCCACGTCCACTGTACACTGGTCCTCCGCCATCAATGGAAAATAATGCAGGTCCTTCAACTGCTCCTATTCAAACTACAGCATTTGTTGGTACAATTTCATCTGGAATAACGGATGAATGGATCGCTCGTCTCTTATCAGCTTGCGGTCACCTTCGATCTTTCAAAAGAGTGAATGCTTCTTTTGGCTTTGCCGAATTTGCAGATGCTGAATCTGTTCTCAGAGCAATTTCAGTCCTATCTGGAAAAGAGCTTCCAGTGATGGGAAGTAAGGAACAACCAAAAAAGCTGACAATGAAAGCTAATGCTGAGACCAAGACATATCTGGATCAATACGAACGAGGTGGAATGAAGTCAAAAGAATATGATCATTATGAATTGCAAGCACGATCAACAGTGGAAAATATCATCGTTGAAATGGCTGATCCTTCCAATGCAGCGACTGCTGCTGCTGAAAGTATTCCGTCTTTTAGTGTTCCATCTCACTTGAAAGATCTTCCGCCAGAAGATCTACCTGAAGAGCATAGAGGATCGGTTTTAAGCGAGATTGACAAATTTCGTCAAAGCAGTGCTGCTAGAGATGAAGAGCGAAAAAGACGCGAACGCATCCAAGAAATTGAAAGAACAAGAATAGCTTCTTCTAGTGGAGGACGAAATAACGGACATGACCTATCATCGAACGATCGACAATCGTATCAGCGACCGCTTGGATTCGTAGCATCTTCACAGACACAAGAGGAAAACAATATATCCCCTGATGAACGTGATGCTCGAGAAGAAGAGAGAAGACAACTGCGTGAAAAGGATGCGAAATTGAGAGAATCGCAAGAGGCTGAAAGGAGGTTCTTGGCAGTAGAGAAAACCCGATTAGCACATTGGGAACGTGAATTGGACAAACAAAGCGCAATTGAAGAGAAACGAGAACAGAGAGCAAGAGCGATGCGAAAGCTTGCAGAAACATGGGATCAATCTCGTGAAGTGGAAAGGGATATGTTTTACGTGGATAGAAATCGATGGCAATCGTTACGTAAACAGATGCGTGAGCGAGAAGAGGAAGAAGATGAAGCTGATAGGAAATTGCAAATAGAAGAGGAAGAAAGAGCACGAATTGAAACGGAACGATTTTTGGCTCAACAAGCAGAAGATATGGCAGCCTATGAAAGAGAACAACGTGCTGCAGGTGTTTTGATGCCGACAGATGGCGCCCATGTTCCATTGAAATTGAAACGTGCAGCAGGTGCGAACCCTGTTGACGAGCAGGCTTCAAGTACTACCGTACAAGCAGGTGTTTTAGGAAGTACAGAAGATGATAGTGACGTAGCTGCAATCAAAAAGGCAAGGTTGGCTCATATCGACTTGACGGATGAAGAAACAAAGCGTGCCAAACTTCTCGCAGGCTTACCTGATGATAGAGAGAAATTGTTTGACATTGAACCTATTTGGGATCGATTGTCAGAAGTTAAAGTTGAAGGAGATTATAGGACTTTACTTGATAAGGGAATCGTTGAAAGTCTAGGAGAATCTGTGCCTGATATGGTACAAGAATTAATTGATAATATCAAAAAGCACGCATTAGCAAAAGAATTGGTTGAAATTGTCGAACCTGTGTTGGAAGAAGAAGCAGGTTTATTAATCGAAAAGCTGTGGAAAGAATTGCTGGTTGATACGATGACTTTGCAATGATTACCTTTTGACATATTGTACTTGTATAACTACTAATCACGCATTAATGTATAAATATTCACAATATTGTAGAAGAAAAAGGGGGAGAAAGGTCATAGATACAATTGAAGTGAGAATATTGCCATTGTTACGAAAGCGGCTATTAGATGCAGAATAGAAAAGCCAAATTGACTTTCTTTTGCACCATTATAGTGAATCTTGTGTCCGTACTTCAGTTTTCCCTTTCCGTTACCGATTAGCTTGGTATCGTCAATTTTAGGGTCTAAAAGGAAGAAAAGAGATGATTAATAACTTTCCAATACAATACAATCAAATCTAGTTCACCTAAAAGCTTACCTGTACACACCTTCAGCAGCACGTTTTACCAAACCTTGTGAATTTGATCTACGTTCAACGTAAATCATATGGTCACGACGTTTAAGAGTGATATGAATATCTTGATCGTCTCCTCCTCCTATGACTGATTTACCTTTTGATTTGAGATCACCAACAATATTTTTCACATCTTCTGCTTCTCCTTGATATTGTTGATCTAATAAACTTTTACCTGCATTAAAATCTTGAACGACATCTTGAACTTCTTCATCGGTGAAAGAGTCATTTGTAGGTACAACATCGTACATTGGACCTTGTTCTGTAGTTTCAGAAGTCTGACTTTCTGAAGAAGTACTAGAAGTAGTTCCTTCATCACCTCCTCCTCCTCCTCTTCCTTGAACAGGTTCTAAAGAAACTTGTCCGGGATCGTCAAGTGGAAGGAGTTGTAATGTTCCATTTTGAATTTCTTCCATTTGTTCTTCCGAAACAGGTGCAACGATTACATCAGAATTTTCACATTCTTCTTGAGCAGGTGATGATGATGATCCTAAACGTTGTAATTTCAATGTACCTTCATTTAAACCTTGAAGTTCTTTATACGTTACTGGAACGATGAATTGTTCTGATTCACATTCATCTTGTTCTTGTCTCTTTGTCAATCGGATAGATTTCCATTCACGGTTAAGTGGCAATGATCTACGATGTGTTTTTGGTGCTTCAATTGGGATTGATCGTTTTTTACCTTCTTCACCAGCAGGTTTGGGCGGTTCACCTTCTTTCTTTGCCTCTTCTGGTTTTGGTTCTTCAGGTTTGGCTTCTGGTTTAGGATCTTCAGGCTTGGGGGGCTCACCTTCTTTCTTTGCTTCTTCAGGTTTGGGCGGTTCACCTTCCTTCTTTGCTTCTTCCGGTTTATGTTCTTCAGGCTTAGCTTCCTCAGGTTTATGTTCTTCTGGTTTTGCTTCAGGTTTTGGTTCTGGTCCTGCTTCTTCCTTTTCTGCGCCAGCATGTGATTGAGGAATTGGTACGGTTGAAATAACATGATGAACGATATTTGGCATCGGATTAAATTGTCCAGATGGAATCATTGGAACTGTCCAAACGGCTTTTGGATCTTGAGCAGGAGCCATAATTACTGGAGAAGAAGTAGAAGGAGGATATTGAATATAAGCAGGTGGAGATTGTTGTAAAGTACCAAAATCATCTTCATTTGAACCTGCTAAAGAGTATAAAGGACTTTTTACATTATTAGCCTTTTGTTCATCATTTGTCCCTTTTGGTAACGTTAAATAAATATCCCTCTTGAATCCATCATTATAATTTGGAACGATCGGTAAACCTTGCACAGTGATTGCAACACATAAAAGTGTAAAAAGAGTTGAACGAAACATAATTGTATACTTTTCTCTCTCAATGTGAATTGTAAAAATTACCAAACCAGTGGTAAATAAATAAATGTACGGGGTTCGATTCAATGAACAAATATTACGTGTGTCCAGGAAAAATGGCTCCAGGCCAAGTATGACTCGAATATAGTGCTCTGCACAACAAAGAGGAAAATAAGAGATGGTTGGAGAATTATGCACAAAGAAAAAGCATCAATATCTCCTCTTTATATCTCCAAAATCAAGTGGAATTTTAGCAAATATAGTAAAGATCTCTGGCGCATTCAAAACGCCAACTAAATGGGCAATTGATTGCGAAAGTGACGCCTAGAATCCCTTCTTTTGGCGCTCATTGCCAAAATTCACTTTTTTTTTCGATTTGAAAGATGTATACCATTCTCTTTCCCAGTCTATCTATATGATGAAAAGTTTACATGCTTTACACCACTCGCTTTTTATCAACAGAGTTAAATTCAGATTTACCTCCCATTCCAATTCTTCCTTCCGAATTTCCTCTTGATGACGATGAATTAACAGAAGCTCCACGTGGATCAAGAGGAGTTAACTTTTGTCCAATACGCCCAAACGTTGGAGTTTGACCACTGCTAATCGTTGCTTGATCGCCTGCGCCTTGTAATGCCACACTGGGCGCGACGCTTGGATCTTGTAATGCTATTCCGAGACGGATACGTTGAACATCACTTTGAGTCATCTGTGATACATCCAATTCAGCCTTGCTTTCATCATTGGACTGCGGGCTTAATACTTCATGCACTTTATTCAGTAAAGAATTGTATTCCTTATCACTAGGATCAGGTTTAAATTGTACGGGCTGTGCTGTTTGCGGTGCTTGAATGCTATATTCACGTTTTAATTCTTGTCCTTTTTCACCTTCTCTGATTGATTCTTTGGCGTCTGTTACTGCCATACCCAATGTCTTTCTCCATCCTTCAATCTCTCCTTTAATATTTGCAGTACTTTCGCCAAGGCGATCTTGAAGGTTGCCAATCTTGGCAAATCCTTTTTCGTTACTCGGCAAAGTTGTGGTAAAGTTTTCTTTCTCGATTCCAGTACCAATAACAGCCTTCCAAGTCGTATTTTGTGCTTTCAATAGCTCTGTCAATTCATCCTTTACTCTCCTAGGATGTCCTACGCCCTCATAGCCAAAGCTTGTATATAGCTCAATTGCATCAGCTCCTGCTTTTGCAAAATCAAGGGCATCTTGACCGCTAAAGATACCGCCGCAACCAATAATTGAAACTTTATCACCTACTCGTTTACGCACAGTTTGTAAAGCCTTCAATGCGAGAGGTTTGAGAGGAGCACCGGAGAGACCGCCAGTTTCTGATGTAGTTTCAGAAGGTGAGAGTAGCGTGGAAGGTCTCTGAATCGTAGTGTTTGAAACGATCAAACCTTCAACACCTGAAGAAACAGCAGCATCGGCAATATCATGCAGCTCATTTTCATCCAAATCTGGAGCAATCTTGACCAAAAGTGGGACCTTGTTCTGTCTCCGTAGCGGTAATTTGTCCCGAGCGTCAACAACTTGGCTCATCAAGTCATACAAAACAGACTTTCTCTGTAGACCTCTCAAACCTGGTGTATTCGGACTGCTGATATTGATGACCATAAGATCAGCATAGGGCCCAAGCGTATTCACACCTTTGACATAATCATCTATACTGTCAGGTGCACTCGTTTTATTCTTGCCTAGATTGACAGCCAATAATTGACCAGGTCGCAATGACTTTGGTAGTTGATCAGATGCTAGAATAGTATCAATGGTTGCGTTTTCCAACAAAAAATGATCTCGAGATTGGTCATCGGGCAAAGGAATCCTTGATTTTGCTAAAGAAGATCCGCTCAAGATACATCTTTGTATGCGATCACGTAGTCTGTGTAAGATAACCTCATGACCCTCTGAGTTGAATCCGAATCGATTGATAGCACCATGATCTGCAGTCAATCTAAAGTATCGCGGCAAGTCATTTCCAGGTTGTGGCTCAGGCGTCACACTTCCCACCTCAACGATGCCAAAGCCTAAGTTAAGTAGACCGTCAATTGCTTCTGCCTGTTTATCGAATCCAGCAGCCAAACCGATGGGATTTTTGAGTGAAAGACCTGCAACCTCTGTCGCCAATACTTCATCATCAGTTTCAAAATCACGAGGCATAATACCCAAAGACAGAAGTTTGACAGCCAACTTTTGAGCTGTTTCTGGGTCTGTTACTGTTTGTAGGATGGGAACGGCGATCCACCTATGAACTGCACTGCGTGAATCTAGATGATAGGCAACTCCAAATGTTAAACCGAATGCTAATAGCGCCCATTTGATTGTCGTCCTTACTGGTCTAGGTTTGCTACGAGTAAAGAGTGTTCTTGATGCAATTGGTGAAATTTGACTTCGCAATGGTGTTTGTGATCGAGCTACCATTCGTGTCGAAGAAGCAAAGTGTGACATGGTCCGCGAGGTACCATTTAATCGATTCAGCGCTATAATTGAGCGATTCGACAACATTTTCACACCGTATATGCTCATTCTGAGCAAGAGCTCTCTTTCTGATCTAATGAGGTGATGAAGTTGGGATAGCTAACTATGTAGTATTTGGTGGAGCCTAGAAGGTCCCACCTCCATTCTTCTCGTTCTTCATAAAACGCGCCATTAATTCTACAGCCGCACAGCGCTTTAAGCCTCCCGCTTTGGGCCGGCCAAGGCTGTATATTCTAATAAAATTGGGCACGGACCGACACACGTGAATTTTCTCATAATGAAAGGAAATGATGGGGGTGGTTGGACAGCATTCATCATCATCCCTCATCATACATCTCTTCAAAGACGACTCTTTTCTTTTGCACTATATCGCAGCAGACAAAAGAGTAATATCTGGCTGTTACTGGTCACTGAAGAGGCAGGTGGTCGTTTCAATCACTCAAAGGCTGCCTAGGTGCAGGCGTGGCACCCCACCATAAATTTTCAACTTACCACACCACCTCAAAATGTCGTCTTCGGCTGTAGCCGTTGGCGATACGCTCCATCGTATCTTTGGTAATTTGAAATCTCGCGATGAAACCGTACGAGCTACTGCTGCTCGTGAATTATCTCACCATGTCGCATACGTCACCACAGAACTCAAAGGCGATTCTGTTGCCTCCTTCAATAGCGAGCTCAGTCGACTGATCTTTGGTCTGACACACAGTCCTCAAACCAATGAAAAGCTTGGAGGGATTGCGGCAATTGATAGCTTGATTGATATGGAGAGCGAGGATAATAGCGCTAGATTGTACCGCTTTTATCAATACCTCAAACCTAATCTGCCCTGCAATGACGCAACAGTCATGATTGCTGCAAGTAAGGCTTTGGGTAGGGTTTGCAAACAAGGAGCTCATGCTTTAGGTGACCAATTCATTGAATTTGAAGTGTTGCGTGCTTTGGATTACTTACAAGGTGATCGTGAGCGAAACGAATCTGGGCGGTATGCAGCCGTCTTGATTGTCAAAGAAATAGCAAGAAGCGTACCACACTTGTTTCACGTATATGTTAGTCGAGTTTTGGATAGAATTTGGGTAGGATTGCGTGACACTCGTGTATTGGTTCGAGAGGGTGCTGCAGAGGCTTTGGGTGCATGTTTGCAAATCATTTCACAACGTGAGAAGCAAATGGGAATTCAAACGTATGAGAGCATATACGAAGAAGCAGAGAAAGGTCTCAAATCATCAGCAGTAGAGTCCATACATGGCAGTTTGCTAGCAATTCAAGAGCTATTGCAACATTCTAAAACATTCATGCGATCTCGCTTCCATCGTGCATGTGATCTCGTCTTCCGTTTACACAAACATCGTGACCCGCTCATCAAAAGAACAATCACGAGTCTAGTTCCTGTTTTGGCAAATTACGATCCATCCTACTTTGCTGAACAGCATCTTGGAAGTGTGATGGGTATACTAACAGATCAGCTGCGTAGAGAAAAAGATAGACCTTCGCGGGACTCGGTTGTTCAGACTTTCGAGGCAATCGGATTAGTAGCTGCAGCTATGGGCAGCAAGATGAAACCGTACATTGAACAAATTCTATCATGCGTAAAAGAGGGACTTCAATCACGCGGAAAAAAGAATGCCATGCCTGAAGGACCAATCTTTTTCTGTATCGGATACCTTGCCACCGCTGTCGGTCCACATCTTACAAAGTATATGCACGAATTGTTGGATCTGATGTTTGGATGTGGTCTAAGCACTCATCTTGTGGAAGCTTTGGATAGGATTGTACGTTCTGTTCAGCCTTTACTACGTGTCATTCAAGACAGGCTGCTTGACATGCTATCGATGGTACTCATAGGACAGCCCTATCGACCCCTTGGAGCACCTCCTACAGTTAGAACGACTTCAGGATCTCAAATATACACTGCAAACGCCGCTAGTGCAGAGAAATCGGTAGAGACAATCACAGTAGCACTGGATACTCTGGGCAAATTTGATTTTAGTGGTCACATTTTGAACGAGTTTGTGCGGAATTGCACATTGCCATACCTTGAAAACGATCATGCTGAGATTCGTAAAGCAGCCGCTGTCACATGTGCAAGGTTGTTCATGCATGATCCGATATGCTGTCAAACGAGTATGCATGCGATCGAGGTTGTGAATGATGTGTTGGACAAATTGATGACTGTGGCTATTGCTGATCCAGATTCTCATCTGCGATTCACCGTCTTATCCTCGCTCAACGAGAATTTTGATAGACATTTAGCTCAAGCGGAGTATGTGCGGTCTCTATTTATCGCATTGAATGACGAAGAATTTACCGTTCGAGAGGTGGCAATCATCATTATCGGACGACTCTCTTTGCACAATCCCGCATATGTCATGCCTTCATTACGAAAAGCATTAATTCAATTGCTTACCGAATTGGAATACGCAACGGTAAGCCGGCACAAGGAGGAGGCAGCCAAATTGTTAACAGAGGTGATTCGTGCATCCCCAAAACTTGTCAAATCATATGCATTGCCTATACTCGAAGTGATGCTTCCAAGAGCGAATGATCCTGTTTCAGGTGTTTCAGCTAGGGTGATTGAGTGCTTAGGAGAGTTGGCTCGAGTAGGCGGCGAAGACCTTGCACCGCAGGTAGACCAGCTCATGCAACTTTCCATTGAACAATTATCGACGGTGAGTGCGCATGCATCCACTGCAAAGCGCAATGCAGCCCTAAGAACTTTGGGTTTGGTGGCCTCCAATACGGGCAATGTAGTCAGTCCCTATCTCAAGTATCGCTCTCTGCTCGGCACAATCGTGAAGATCCTAAAGACTGAGCAATCGCCGCCAGTTAGACGAGAGACGATACGAGTGATGGGTATCCTGGGTGCTTTGGACCCATATCGTTACAAATTGTTGGAAAAGACTGGCGCTGATGACGGAGGGAACAGCGACGAAAAGGGTGCAAGTACCGATCTATTCGACCTTGCTATGGCAGTAGGCACATCATCTGATGAGTATTTCCAAAATGTCGCAATTGATGCGTTGGTTGGTATTTTAAAAGATCCCTCGCTATCCGTCCATCACCATGCGGTCATCGAAGCGATCATGTATATGTTCAAAACTCAAGGCTTAAAGTGCGTCAACTTTTTACCTCAAATCATTCCCGCCGTTCTGAGTGTGATTCGAACTGGAACTACTGGTCTATCTGAATTCTATTACCAACAGTTGGCCATCTTGATCTCTATTATCAAACAGCATGTGCGCAATTACTTGAAAGACATCTTTGACCTTGTACAGGAAATGTGGAACCCAAACTCATCGATTCAATTGACAATCGTCACTTTGGTAGAAGCTGTGGCTAAAGCATTGGAAGGAGAATTCAAGACGTACGTGCCTATTCTGCTACCGAACATGCTTCAAGCATTGGATGGGGAGATCACACAAAGTCGTCAGCCGACCATGATTCGAATCTTACATGCATTTTGGATCTTTGGCAATGCAATCGATGAATATCTACATCTGGTCATACCGGTAGTGGTAAAAGTATTTGAACGCTCAGATGCTACACCCTTGCTACGCAAGCAAGCCATTGTGGCCATCGAGCAAATCTCTTCCAAAGTCAATCTTTGCGATCATGCCAGTAGGGTTGTACATCCTCTTGTTCGTGTATTACAAAATCCTAACGCGGGAACAAGTTCGGCCAATGCAGATCTTCGTAATGCTTCAATGGACACCCTATCCGCTTTGGCATTCCAAATGGGTGCATCTTATACAGTCTTCATTCCTGTGGTAGGCAAAGTGCTGGAACAGCAACATATCACCAATCCAAAGTACAATCAATTGGTTACCAAGCTTCTCAATGGAGAAAGATTACCGCAAAGTGCAGCACCGAGCAGCCATATGATCGAAGACAACGCAGAAGAAGCACCTTTGGGAGAAGTTACAAAACTTCCTGTCAACTTACAACATCTCAAACAAGCATGGGACACATCTAGATTGTCTAATGCTGACGATTGGCGTGAATGGTTACGCAGAATGGCTGTAGAGTTCTTGAGGGAATCACCTTGGCATGCACTTCGAGCATGTAGAGCATTGGCTGACAGTTATGCTCCTTTAGCCCATGAACTTTTCAATGCTGCATTTATCAGCTGTTGGACGGAACTCAGTGATCAATACCGAGATGACCTAATCAAGAATTTGGAACTTGCATTTGATGCAGTCGATATTCCGGATCAAGTTATTCACTCTTTGCTCAATTTGGCCGAATTTATGGAGCACGATGACAAAGCGTTGCCCATCAATATTCGTCTTTTGGGAGATCGTGCATTGAAATTTCACTCATACGCAAAAGCATTGCATTACAAGGAAGCCGAGTTCCTCTCGCAGTCTTCTTCACAAATTATTGTTGATCTGATCGATATCAATACGAAATTGCAACAATCCGATGCAGCTTTCGGTGCTTTGACGTATGCTCGAGAGCATCACCTCACTGACGCTAGCCGCAACGATTCTTCGGAATGGCTAGAAAAGCTGCACAGATGGGAAGAAGCATTGTTTGCATACAGCAGACGAATCGAATCTGAAGGAGAGTCATGGGAAGCACGCTATGGTCAGATGCGTTGCTTACACGCCCTTGGTGAATGGGAGCGATTATTGGAAGCGGTCAGACAACGATGGAATGGTTTCGGTCGTGTAGGAACGGAACAAGAACGTAAATATATGGCACCTTTGGCTGCTGCTGCTGCTGTTGCACTGAATAAATGGTCAGAAATGGAAGACTTTATCTCTGCAATTCGATCAGATGAAAGCAAGGATTACTTCCGTGCTATTCTTTATACCCACAGAGCACAACGTCATTTGGCTTTGAAACATATCACAAGAGCTCGCGATATGCTCGATTCAGAACTGACGAATCTCATCAGCGAAAGCTATAGTCGTGCTTACGATTTGATGGTACGCACACAAATGCTGTCTGAATTGGAAGAAGCATTGGCTTACAAAACAGATTACTTTGATCAGCCTGATCGACAGGCGACCATGCGTGCTACATGGATGAAACGTTTGAAAGGCTGTCAACCAGATGTGGAAGTCTGGCAAAGGATTTTGTCCGTTCGCAGTATCGTCTTGACACCTGCTGATGATACAGAAACATGGATCAAATTTGCCAACCTATGTCGCAAGAGTGGAAGAATGGTATTGGCAGAAAAGACGCTGAACAGTTTATTGGGACCAGATTTGGTCGTGAATGAAGTAGAGCCTTCGGCTACAGTTGCAGCACCTAAAGCTCCACCTTCTGTCATTTATGCTCATCTGAAGTTCATGTGGGCATCCGGTGCTAGATTGGAAAGCTTGAATTATCTACGTGACTTCACCATCAATTTGGCGGAAGACCTTGGATTACATGGAGTTGATGAACATGGTAATGCGGTTGCACAGGACTGGCGCACACAACCAAGACTGGAAGAATTTGCACGTTTATTAGCTCGCTGCTATTTCAAACGTGGTGAATGGCAAGCAGCTTTGAATGAAGATTGGGTAACAGACAACAATTGCGACGTGATTGACAGTTATAGAAGGGCTACTGAATTAGACAAGCATTGGTACAAAGCATGGCACGCATGGGCTTTGGCAAACTTTGACGTGATCAGTCATTATGAAAGATTGGACGAAAATGTTTCAGGTCGTGTGATTGTTGCTCGGATCGTTCCTGCCGTTCAAGGTTTCTTCCGTTCCATTTCTCTTGCCAGTGGTAATAGTTTGCAAGATACTTTACGCTTACTCACCTTGTGGTTCAAATTTGGCTACATTGATAGCGTTGCTGAAGCAGTCAATGAAGGATTTAACAGCGTAATCATCGACACATGGTTAGGCGTGATTCCGCAAATCATTGCCCGTATCACTGTGCCCAGTCCAAAGGTGATCCGCCTTATCCACAATCTATTGTCCGATATTGGTGCTGCCCATCCACAAGCATTAGTGTATCCTCTAGCAGTGGCTGCCAAATCGCCAAGCACGACCAGAATCAAAGCTGCAATGGATATCATGGAGAATGTGCGTGAACATAGTCCTTTGCTTGTCGAACAGGCTTTGTTGGTTTCAAATGAATTGATCCGAGTCGCAATCTTGTGGCACGAGATGTGGCATGAAGGTTTGGAGGAAGCTAGTCGCTTGTATTGGACAGAGCACAATATCGATGCAATGTTTGCAACCTTGGAACCATTGCACGATGCATTGGAGAAAGGACCAGAGACACTACGTGAAACTTCATTCGCTCAAACATACGGTCGAAACTTAACCGAAGCTCGAGATTGCGGACGTAGGTACCGCCAGTATGGTGAGATTGCCGATTTGAACCAAGCTTGGGATTTGTACTACCACGTCTTCAAACGAATTCAAAAGCAAATGCCATCAACTTCTAATTCGGTTCAATTGGACTTGCAATATGTTTCGCCGAAATTGCTTGCACAAAGAGATCTTGAATTGGCCGTTCCAGGAACATATGAAAGTGGAAAGCCGATCATTCGAATCAGCAACTTTGAGCAACTTATTTTGGTCATCGCTTCTAAACAAAGGCCAAGACGCTTGAAGATGAAGGGTAGCGATGGAAGAACGTATCAATATCTGCTCAAGGGTCATGAAGATTTGCGCCAAGATGAACGTGTTATGCAATTATTCGGTCTCGTCAATACTTTGCTTTCAATCGACGCAGAATCGTATAAGCGTCGTTTGGAAATTCGTCGTTATCCAGTAATCCCTCTCAGTCCTAACACGGGAATGTTGGGTTGGGTGGAGAATACAGATACCTTGCACGTTCTAATCAAAGAGTATCGTGAGCAGCATAAAATCTTGCTCAATATTGAACATAGGTTGATGTTGCAAATGGCACCGGATTATGATAGATTGACGCTTATGCAAAAAGTTGAAGTGTTTGAATACGCTTTAGACAATACACCTGGTCAAGATCTTTATAGAGTATTATGGCTGAAGAGTAGAAGTTCAGAAAGTTGGCTAGAACGTAGAACTGCATACACGCGCAGTTTAGCAACATCCTCCGCTGCTGGATACATTTTGGGTCTTGGTGACCGACATCCTTCTAATTTGTTGTTAGACAGATTAACAGGTCAAATCATTCACATCGATTTTGGTGATTGTTTCGAAGTAGCGTGCAGTAGACCAAAGTTCCCAGAAAAGGTACCTTTCCGATTAACACGAATGTTGGTTAATGCGATGGAGATTGGTGGTATCAAAGGCACATTCAAAGTCAGTTGCGAAAGCACTATGCGTGTCTTGCGAGATAATAAAGAGAGCGTTTTGGCATTGCTAGAAGCATTTGTTCATGATCCGTTAATTTCATGGCGTTTGTTAACGGATGAAATTAATCCAACAGGCGCAGAACTTAAAGCACCTGATGCAAGCGAATTTGAGTATGAAGCAATGGCCAATCAAGTAACTGGAAAAGAACAAGGACAACAGCATGGTCAACATACTAGTTCAACAAATCTGAAAGATGGTAGGAATGTCCTGGAGGAGATTGATGAAGGAGGACAAAACGGTCAAAGGTTGGCGAATGGCGTGAATATCAATGCTGCTGTTGCTGCTGCTGTGGGTGATGTTCGTAACAAGCGTGCATTAGAGGTCGTTCGAAGAATTCAAAATAAGTTAAACGGTCGTGATTTCAATCCGAATGTCAGTCTAAGTGTTCCAGAGCAAATTCAAAGGCTCGTGCAAGAAGCAACAAGTTTGGAAAATTTATGTGTTGCATTTATTGGTTGGTGCAGTTTCTGGTGAGAAGTGCGGAATTCAAGCAAAACAATCTCTTGTATCTCTTCATGTACATTATCGTTTGTATGATTGCTAATACACAACGAATAAATATCTGCTTATGTCAGACAAACACCCAAATTGACCAAATTGATGAATTTTTAAGAGCATACACGTGATGGATATTACACTGTACGCCAGGAATATTTTATTAGACGATGCAAGAAAAAAGTGCGCTACCATACTAGAGTTACCTAAATCGCGCAGTTCTTCTCGGGAAAATCCGATTTGTTTGTTCACACTCTTTCTACCGTCTCTTACGATCACCGATATACCTATTTCACTTCGAAATGAGCCTCGTTCGACAATGTATTCATCGTTCTTGTGCCAGCTCGTTGCGACAACCAATTTCAGTCACTTGCTCGGTAAAGGAAGGTAGAAGGGCGTACGCAAGTTCTTCTTCCGTCGCTCGTGCTTCGGTCGAAAGTGCTACTTCATCATCAAGCAATGTCTTCGAACCTCTGCCTTTATCTTCTTCTGAAGATGCTGATACTTACTCTGGTCAAACATCTGCAGCATTAAGCTCTTTAGCTTCTCCATCTACTATCGTTTTGGAAGGAGATAGATTACCTCACCTGAAGAGTATGCTAGAGATGGCATTGGCTTTGAAGGATTCCAGACATTTCAAAGATAATGTCGAAAAGGTTGATGAATTACAGAGTCTAGTAGAATCACAAGGACCTCTAGCGGAAGAAGGATCTTGGCCACTTTGGGTGGAACAGGAATACCACGCATTCAGAAGAGCACGCAAAGAGAGCGAAACGCCAATCGATCGATCATACAGAAAAGCCCGCTCTATGCTCTGGACACCGGGAAGTCTTGACAGTGAGGGCTTAAGTCAAATGGTCGAACGTCATGAGCAGACGCTAGACGAGTTAAAGCAATCAATCTGGCGCAATCTAGACCGAGAGGAACAATTAGACACCGTTTTACGCTCTACTTGGAATGAAATGTCAGAATCAGAAAGGGATCAAGCCTTGCTGCGAGCAAAATATGACTGTGTACGTAAGCTTGGTTGGAGGAGAGGCTATACGAGTGGATATCCTACCGCAGACGAAAGCGTACGCGAGGAACGATTAAGCACACTAGCCAAGATCAAGACCGGAAGCAATGCTGAGGCAAAAGAAAATTTGGAACAATGGAATGAACAGGAAGAAGAAGAAGCATGGCTAGCATGGCAATCGCTCAGTCAAGTTGAACGTCGGCAAGAAGAGCGTTTGGCGTGGCAATTGCGCGATCGATCATTATTATTCATCGATGATACATCTGGCATTTACGTTGCAGATGCACCATCTCCTCGTTGGTATCAAACTCCACAACGTGTAGGACAAATGGTATTCTTGCCTAACGATACTGTACGATTGGTTCGTAACACGACACGAACAGGTGAGCAATACGATCATTTTAAAGCAACGTTCCGCGTTCCATTGAATATGCATAAACATGGACTTCGTAGCTATTTGTTAGCTATTTATGGATTACGGACAACTTGGATTCGATCAATGATTTATCGAGCGCCTATTAAACGTAATCGTTTAGGACAGAAAGAGTATGGACCAACAAAGAGGACGTTCAAAAAGGTCGAAGTAGGATTATTAGAACCTTTCGTGTTCCCTGAATTAAGTGAATCTTTTATTCGTGAACATTTGCTGTCAGAAGAGATGAAGGCCGCCAATCAAGCTATTTACTTTAAAATATCAAACCGTCGACGCTGGCGAACGTACAGACTGCCCGATCCTGTACCGTATGATCCTCATGCAGGAGCAATTGAAGAAACAACAATGACAACCAAGATAGAAGCAAATCAAGAAGCTAGCCATGCACAAAAGAAGGATAATTCGCAAAAGAAGAAATCAAACCAATCCAGTAGACTTTCTAATTTGGCAGGAGGCGTACCTACAAAGAGACATTCACGTATTTTGCAAATGTTGAACGATCAACGAACTGTACGTGAAGCACGAATTGCAGCGGAAGCACAACGATTAAAGAAGCAATACGAGCAACCACAGGAATAATAAGTAGTGCATGTTGTACAAGTAATAAAAATTCAATGTCGTATGTGTATCTTTAAGATTGTATGTGTATATTATGACGGTGATGAGTAAGTAACATAGTCTAGTAGCATTAGTTGACTTGTGTGTTTTCTGAGCCCTCGGGCTTCACGTGTGCCTTTTACGATTTGGCTGTCTAACCATGTGCTGTACGTGCACACAGAACGGTTTTTCGCACTCTCCTGACGGCCAGCACGCCTATATCTTCTTGATTAAATTACGCGCTGGCCCATGCTGTGCATCTTTTGAGAGTTTAAAGCACAGCAGGCGCAAAATCGGTGTGTGTTTGCTTATTGGAGCGTGTTTGGGTGTAGCTGTCGAGAAGGTCGTTCGAAAAGTGCATGTGCGCGAATAACACCATGAATACTTGAAACCTTCTCATCTATCATCCCCCTGTTTTAACTGATAATTGTGATACTTGGGCGATTTTCATTTTTCCCTCTTTATTTTTCGAAAAGTCTATTCATTTGATCGATTTCCGTTGATCGGTCTTTGTTCATCAACTTTTGCGATTGAACGACCTCAATTTACTCAATCGCTTCACGATTTTTCAGTCTAATTACGAATCATTTTCAAACTTAGAAGAAAGTGAAGCAGGAAACAGCTTCATCACACCGTCATCATGGCGGATAAGCCCATCTCATTCGCCGAGCACTGTCAATTACAGTCGCTCGGCATTTCGCAAGAATATTGTACGTTTGCAAATTGTACATTAGAATCCGAAAGATTCGTTTGCGTTCGTGAAAATAATCAAGTTTGCATTGTTGATCTCAATGATGCTAATAACGTTATGCGAAGACCTATTACAGCAGATTCAGCTATTATGAACCCGTCTCAGAAGATTATCGCTCTCAAATCTGGACAAACATTGCAAATTTTCAACATTGAAGCAAAGGCAAAAGTCAAATCTCATCAATTGAATGAAGATGTTCAATTTTGGAAATGGATCTCCAATACAACCCTTGGTTTAGTCACTTCTACAGCTGTATACCATTGGACTATGGAAGGAGAATCAAATCCATCCAAGATCTTTGACAGACATGCAAGCTTGGCTGGAACCCAGATTATCAACTATCGTGCATCGGCAGACGAGAAATGGTTGTGCTTGATCGGTATCTCCAGCAACACAGCTCCAAACGCATTCAAAGTGAAGGGAAATATGCAATTGTATAGCCGCGATCGCGGTGTTAGTCAGCCAATCGAAGGTCATGCTGCTGCTTTTGCTGAGCTCAAATCAGACACAGCCCCATCGCCATACAAATTGTTCACATTCGCTGTACGTACAGCGACTGGTGCAAAACTTCACGTTGTCGAAATCGACCATCAAGCAAACAATCCAGCATTCACTAAAAAGGCAGTCGATGTATTCTTCCCACCAGAAGCAACAAATGACTTTCCTGTTGCAATGCAAGTAAGTAAGCGATACGGTATTGTGTATCTTGTCACCAAATATGGTTTCATTCATCTATACGATTTGGAGAGTGGTACATGCATCTATATGAACCGTATCTCGGGTGAAACAATTTTTGTAACTGCTGAATATGAAACAACAAGTGGTATTATTGGTATCAACCGTAAAGGACAGGTTCTATCCGTTTCCGTTGATGAAACAACAATCATTCCGTATATACTCAGCACACTTAACAATACCGAATTGGCGTTCAAATTGGCTTCTAGGGGTGATTTGCCAGGTGCAGATGACCTTTACATGCAACAATTCCATTCGCTCTTCAGCACCGGTCAATATGGTGAAGCAGCAAAGATTGCAGCCAACTCGCCACGCGGAATTTTGCGAACAACACAAACAATTGAACAATTCAAGCAAGTGCCCAATCAGCCTGGAACGTTGTCTCCCATTCTTCAATATTTCGGTATCTTGCTAGAGAAGGGCACTCTCAACAAATTCGAATCATTAGAATTGGCCAGACCTGTTTTGGTGCAAAACCGCAAACATCTTCTCGAAAAATGGTTGAAGGAGAACAAAATTGAGTGCTCCGAGGAATTGGGAGATATCGTTCGTCAACATGATATGAATTTAGCATTGAGTGTTTACCTTCGCGCAAATGTGCCCAACAAGGTGGTTGCTTGTTTCGCAGAGACTGGCCAATTCAACAAGATCGTTCTCTATGCAAAGAAGGTTGGATATACACCAGATTATGCCGCTTTGTTGCAACACATCGTACGCATCAATCCTGAGCAAGGTGCGGAATTCGCTAGTAGCTTAGTCCAAGACGAAAATGGGCCGTTAGTAGACATTGAACGTGTTACCGATATCTTTATGGGTCAAAACATGATCCAACAAGCAACCAGTTTCTTATTGGATGCTTTGAAGGACAACAAGCCAGAACAAGCCCATCTACAAACACGCTTGTTAGAAATGAATTTGGTCAATGCTCCACAAGTTGCCGATGCTATCTTGGGCAACCAAATGTTCACCCATTACGATCGCCCCAGAATTGCCAATCTTGCTGAAAAGGCTGGACTTTTGCAAAGAGCATTGGAGCATTACGAAGATCAAGCCGATATTAAACGCGTAGTTGTACACTCCAACCTGCTCAACACCGAGTGGCTTGTCGAGTACTTTGGTCGTTTGACTGTCGAGCAAAGTTTCGACTGTATGAAAGAGATGCTCAAGGTCAACATTCGTCAAAACTTGTCTGTTGTCGTACAAATTGCTACAAAGTACTCTGATTTGCTTGGACCTGTCAAGTTGATCGAAATGTTTGAATCATTCAAGAGTTTCGAAGGATTATACTACTATTTGGGATCCGTTGTCAATTTGAGCCAAGATCCAGAAGTTCATTTCAAGTACATTCAAGCTGCTACACGTACCGGTCAAATTCGTGAAGTTGAAAGAATTTGCAGAGAGTCAAACTTCTACAATCCAGAAAAGGTGAAGAACTTCTTGAAGGAGGCCAAATTATCCGATCAATTACCTTTGATCATCGTTTGCGACCGTTTCGACTTTGTTCACGATTTGGTTCTCTATTTGTACCAAAATATGCTCATCAACTTTATCGAAGTTTACGTACAAAGAGTCAATTCCAGCCGTACACCACAAGTTATCGGAGGTCTATTGGATGTTGACTGTGACGAAGGTGTAATTAAAAATCTCCTGTCTTCAGTCACAGGTCCCATCCCAGTAGACGAATTGGTCGAAGAGGTTGAGAAGCGTAATCGTCTCAAATTGGTCTTGCCCTGGATTCAATCGCGTATTGATGCAGGTCAACAAGATCAACCATTGTACAATGCTCTTGCCAAGATCAATATCGACAGCAACAACAACCCTGAAGCTTTCCTCAAAGAAAACAACTTATACGATCCTTTGGTTGTCGGAAAATACTGCGAGAAGCGTGATCCTTATTTGGCATACATTGCATACGCCAAGGGATTCTGTGATGAGGAACTGATCTCAATCACCAATGACAACACAATGTATAAACATCAAGCTCGATACTTGGTTATGCGAAGACAATTGGACCTTTGGGCATCTGTTTTGCAAGGTGACAATACGCATCGTTCTGCATTGATCGATCAAGTTGTTTCGACTGCTGTTCCTGAATCAACCAATCCAGACGATGTCTCGGTCACCGTTAAAGCTTTCATGGCTGCCGATTTGCCAAACGAATTAATTGATTTGTTGGAAAAGATTATTCTCGAACAATCTGCTTTCAGTGACAACAGGTCATTGAAGAATTTACTTTTGTTGACAGCCATCCGTACGGACAAGGCCAAGGTGATGAACTATATCGACAAATTGAGCGGATACGATGTTGACGAAATTGCCAAAATTGCGATCGACAATGGATTGTATGAAGAAGCATTCCGCATCTTTGGCAAGAATGATCAGCATGTGGACGCTATGAATGTCTTGGTCGAGCATATCGTCAGCATTGAACGTGGTCAACAATACGCTGAAAAACTCAACCAGCCTGATATCTGGTCACGTTTGGGTAAAGCTCAATTGGACGGTTTACGTGTGAAAGATGCTATTGACAGTTATGTCAAAGCAGAAGATCCATCCAACTATTCCGAAGTGATTGAGATTGCAGAACGTTCTGGACGAGAGGAAGAATTGATCAGATTCTTGCAAATGGCTCGAAAGAAAGCTCGTGAACCTTTGATTGATACCGAGTACGCTTACTGCTTAGCAAAAGCAAACCGATTGTCAGATATGGAAGAATTTTTGAGTATGACAAATGTGGCAGATATCTTGCAAGTTGGAGAAAAGTGCTTCAACGAAGAATTGTACGAAGCCGCAAAGATCTTGTTCAGCTCGATCGCTAATTATGCACGTTTGGCGACCACTTTGGTCTATTTGAAAGATTTCACTGGAGCAGTCGATGCCGCTCGCAAGGCTGGAAATACAAGTGTTTGGAAGCAAGTTCATGCAGCTTGTCTAAGTCAAGGCGAATTTAAATTGGCCCAAGTAGCTGGTTTGAATGTCGTCGTTGCTGCCGAAGAATTGCCGGCACTTGTGCGAGCTTATGAACGTGGAGGACATTTCGATGCTCTTTTGGATTTGTTAGAGACTAGTTTGGGATTGGAGAGAGCAAATATGAGCATCTTTACTGCTGCTGGTGTAGCTTTGGCCAAATACCGTCCAGCTCGTTTGATGGATCATTTGAAGATCTATGTCACCCGATCCAATATCCCACAATTGATCAAAGCAACCAAACAATGCCACTTGCACGGACCAACGGTATTCTTATACACCAAATATGATGAATTCGACAATGCCGCTTTACACACTATCGAGCATTCGGCTGATGCATGGAATCACGACGACTTCAAGGCTATGCTTCCTAAAGTTGCAAATATCGAAATTCTTTATCGGGCTTTGACATTTTACCTTGAACAACATCCACTCTTGCTCAACGATTTGTTACAAGCACTATCACGAGTTGACCCCGCACGAGTGGTGCGAATGTTCAAGAAAGATGACAATGACAATATCCCATTGATTCGTTCTTGGCTAATTTCTGTTCAAGAGAAAGATATTGAAGAAGTCAATGATGCTTATAACGACCTATTGATCGAAGAAGAAGATTCTGACACTCTACGTGCTTCAATCGACGGTTTCAAGAATTACGATGCTATCGCATTGGCAAGAAGACTGGAAAAGCACGACTTGTTAGAATTCCGCAGATTAGCTGCTCATTTGTACAAGAAACAAGGAAGATTCGATCAAAGTATCGCACTCAGCAAGGAAGATCAATTGTTCAGAGATGCAATCGAGACAGCTGCAATTTCAAATAATGCTACAGTTGCTGAAGAATTGATTACATACTTTGTCGGAGTGGGTAACAAAGAAGCATTTGCAGCAATGACATTTGCTTGCTTTGACGTGATTCGGGAAGATGTGATTGCAGAATTATCTTGGAGACATGCTTTACGAGACTTTGTTATGCCATATGAATTGCAAAAAGCACGTTCTCGTACAGACAAGATTGCTGCTTTGGAAGCACAAGTGAAAGAACTCTCAACTCGAGCAGCAACTCAACAAAAGGAAGAAGATGAGGCACCGATTCTAGGACCAGGTGGACCTAAATTGATCACCGCACCTACAGGAATGATGGGAGGCTATGGAGGCGGAATGAATGGAGGTCCGATTGGTGTTCAACCGACTGGATTCATGGGACCGCCTGTGGGAGGCATGTTCTAATATTATCGTTAGCCCATTCTTGTCACCCTTTTTCACTTTCCCCTTCCCTACTCGGCTAGAATTTGTTTTATTGTTTGAAATGTAGTTGAAATTATATTGAATTGAGTTTGAATTTTGTGTGATTGTTAACGGATAATGTATGTACATATGCTTGCTCGGAAGCGTGCGCTGGCCTTTTTGTGATAAGAACACGAAAAAGTCTCGAACAAGATCATTCTGGCCGACGTATATCCGTTTAATTCAACACTTTCACAACGTTTTAATTGACATTTCCGCTTGGCTTGAGCTTGTGTTGCTTTCATTACGCCAAGAATATGCAGGAACTTGAGAATTGAAGCGGAGAATAAAATTAAGTTTCAGAGAAAAATAAAATACGTAAGCCGATAAACGCCAAAAAGTGATCTGAGCGCACTTTATCATTGAATTATTGTGGCTTTTAATATTGTCGTCATCGATTTTTTTAATTGACTTCAAAGCAAGCACTACAAATTAGCACTATTGGAATATCGGTCCGTAAAAAAGAAAAACTGAATTAGTGCTTTCCCAAAAAAGGGTTGTCTTTTTCGGCCAATCCCTTCCTCGCATCGGCCCGCAGCCTTAATTTAGTGATATATGCATCTGAGTTCAAATATTCTGATCTTTTGTTCACGTTAAATGGGCGCACGTGTGATGATGACATTTGATTAGAAGAAGCATGTTCTTTTGTTCCAACAAGGTCATCGTAAGATTCATATCCTCCGGATCCTTAATCGGAAGCAAGTTAAAATACTAGTACACACGTCTTTTTCGCAAACAAGTGGATTGCATGCAGTCAGTACTTTGTATATATGCACGTACAATGTACATGCATGTGTTTGGTAAACTTAGCCTTGTCTACCTGAGATCGGATTTTTCTTTTATTTGACCCGATCTTTAAATATTGGATCACGATAGAGATGTTGATCATCATTCCACGTGAGATTCGATCTAGCATACTGATACACATCGATCATACGATTATGGTATATACCTTATGTGAGGTTAGGTACATAACTCTTTTAGCGGATGAATTAGCTTTCCCGGATCTGCAATTTCGAACTTGTGCATCTGCACGTTTTGAGCAAAGATACAATACAATATACATACTTTATCGGCCAGCTACATATTTTTGGCCGACTGAATACATTGGTACAATGATTTTCGCTTACGATTAAGCTAAAGAAACACAGATGTTGTAATGCATGCAAAGCTTTAACAAGAGTAAAATCCATTAAACACTATCAACAATGAAGGGCACACGTACAAACTTCATTTATCTCGCGGTAAGTCGGGAAGTGCTTGTGCATGTTTATTAGCTGTAAAAGCACTAATGACGCTTTTTTACGGGATCCCGCTTAATTGGGGTGCATAAATGAACAGGGTAAATGAAGAGTGTAAAAATTGATGCGTCGTATGATAGATTCGATCGCTTTGCGCTGCGCACGCCTGTCAAGATATACACAATCTTTTGTATGAGAAAGGCATTTTTTCAGTCTTGAATACCGTTCCTCTCACGACAGGTTTCGAAAGACGCGCTAGATAGGAGTCTAGTAAAAATTTAAAGCACAAAGATGAACTTCGAGTGGGTACAATACCTGTAAAATTCATCACATTTGTGGCTTATCTTTATTTTCAACTCCGATCCTTCACAGGTTAACGTGTTTAAAGGCAGAAAGATGTGAAAAAGAGGCCGTAGAATGATGAGGAAAAATGAAGGTGACGTAAGGGTCAAACGAAAAGACGAGAGAGAAACAGGAAAAGATGATTCTATCGCGGATGTGTGAAACAAATCTTTGCTAGCAATCAATTGCTTCTTCTTTTAAAAAAGCGCTTGAATCGCCTTACCTTCTCTTGAAATGAAGAATAGCGGCACAAAAGCTGAATCAAAAAGCATAAAACAAAATTCCAATCATAAACAAATTCTCATGAACTGTACTGTATTGCATGTACCTAATTGCCTGGCTTGTGAATGTATGCGTTGCGTAGCGTGCAGATCAATTTTTTTTTATCGGTGCCGTGTGCCTTTATTGAGGAAAAGTTAAAAGTGAGTATGTGATTTACCCCAACTTAAGCCGAATATCATATTTCAAACCCAATCACACTGTTAATTGCCCAAGAAATGGGAAGAAGCTTCTACATCTGCATGTAACCTGCATCTGTATATGTACATCGATTAAGCGTTTCTTATTTTTTTCTCTTATTGAATAAACGCACGTCAGAACAAGTTCGGTGTTATTATATCCCGGGACTGGTAAATTGACCGTTGAGCCTTTTTCCCATTAAACCTTCAGCCACTGTTTTGGGAAAGTTGAATGAAAGAAGAGGTGGAGCCTTATTCAGATGTCTCATCAGACTTGAAGCTCTCCTCTTTCCCACTTTTCTTTCTTACTTTTTCTGTTCTTTTTGGTATTTTTTGTGTGCATTCATTCAAGTAATGAATTGTAACAGCTTTTGAATGACAGAATCAAATTCACTGTCCGCAAAGTCTTGGTATCGGGAGCAAATTCATGCACGTATTTTGAAAGGTTGACGTGCATTTCAAGTGTGCAATCCGATCAGTCCTCCCTTTTTTGATAGCCAAGGAATATCTTTCCTTCCAATTCTACTCTCCTGTCGCCCAACTTGCAAGTTCAAAAACAGCATACATTCACGCCACATTACAACAACTTGTTACGAAAGACGATCTATACAAGGACATCATTCCCACTTTTGTGTTTTAAAGGGCTATCCGCACAAAGACAGAGTGTTTTGATCCTTTTCAATCCGTGGACACATTCAGTCATTGGGTTCTCTTTTTTCTGATTTGATCGTTGATCAATTTGATTCATAAATTGTTGTCATCTGCTTTTTTGTTGTTGTATTTTTGAGCCACACAAAATTTCGGTGAATTGGAGGTTGTGGAACAGCGACGCACTCAAAACGACAAATTCGGTCCCGCATTTCAGTTTATCATTGATCTTGCGCAATTTTATTTTTAAGCTCGTTGGGATCCTTGTTACATCATTCACATTCCATTTTGGGGGATACGTCAACGGAAAAGGTGCATACCGGATAAAATACCTCGCTGAGTAAAAGTATTTGCTAGGGTTAAACATTTGGAACCAGAATAACGGTGCAAGCGGGACACAACAACAGGTCGTTCCAGCAATTTGGCATTTACCTTTATTACCATCATCGAACAACAAATAAAAGTGGAAAAAAAGAAAAGAGATTGAAGAGAAAACCATGTTTATTGTATTTCCATAATTTGCTTTGTTGTTCTATCAAAGATGGCTAGCGATTATCCATATTCTGGATTTAACGATTCACAGGCCTATAAACAACAGCAACAGCAACAACAACAACAACAACCAAGAATGTCAGATCAACAACAAGATAATCAGATACCGCAATACAACAATCCTCAAATATCGCAGCAAGCCAACTTTGATCCTTATTCTGCTGCTCAATTTTCACAATATGGCGGAAGTCAATATACTTCAATGCAACCTTCTAGCTCTTCTTCTTCTTTACGAAATACTGACAATCAAAGATTTTCCATGATTGTTCGTCATCCGATAAGAGGAGGAATGCCGGGAAATGCAATGGTACCGCCTTCACCTGCTCGAAGTTCATCAAGTGCGAAAGCACCAAGAGCTAGAGTGAATATGGCATGCGTTCATTGTAGATCAAGGTAAGTTGATTTAATTAAAAAAAAAGAACATCACTTACACTCCCTTGAATTCCACAGAAAAATTCGATGTGATGGTAATCAGCCAATGTGTGCTACATGTTCAAGACTTGGAAGAGTTTGTGTATATGAGAATATAAGCGAGTAAGTTTTCATTTTGTTGAATTGTTTATAGTGAAATTTTAACCAAACCTTTTTATCTTTCTTTTTTTCAGACAAGAGAATGCAGCAGTACGTGATAAGAAAAGAAAGAGTAGGGAAGCTAAACAAGCAAGATTAGATGCATTGACTCAATTAGGAGTTTCTATGCCAAGACAACAAAGTTCTGCAGGAACGCATGATTCTTATCGTCAACGGCCATATCCTTCTTATAGTGGTGGAATAAGATCACAATATCAAAATGCAAATGCTGCGATCAATCAAGGAATGATGCCACCTTCTTTTCCACAACAAAGTTTGAGCAGAACCTGGCAAAGTCAGGTACCAACTTCTCAATATCTTTCAACTCAAGTTCAAAATGATGAAATCAACAATAATGCAACAGCCGCAGTTTTAACCAGAAGAAGGGGTGCAACAGTTGGAGGATTTGAAACGAATGAAAATGAAACAGAAACAGAATCAAATCTTTGGCAAAGAGATACTTCGAATAACAATAATTTGAATTTATCATACATGCAAGCAAAAGGAGCAAATGCTGCTACTACTTCTACAGAAACAGCAGAAAATGTTGGAGTAATGTATGATGGAATTGTACCTCGATTACATTCTCTTTCACAACCAGCAACGCCAGAAGCAACATATCGTTTTCATGCTTCTATGCTTTCACATGAGTTAGCAACTACTAGTTCAACTTCAACTGGTCAACCAAGTCCTCAAGAGTGAGTGTTTTGTTTTGTTTTTTGATGATGGTATATTAACAATTTCATCTTTTTCTTTCTTTGAACAGTAACTCTTTCTTTAATAATTCATTTCAACCACAACCTTCGACTTACTCTCTTGGACCTTCTGCTTATCAAACAACGAATATGAATACAAACAATGATAATGGAGGTGGAAGTAATAGTAGTGCAGGATCGTTTAGTATGATGCCTGCAATGCAATCTTCCATTTCTGAAGATAATTTATATTCGGCTGGAAGTATGTATATGACAAGACCTGATCAATACGGTAATCTTTCTTCGATGACTCAAATAGTAAATGCAAATCAACCTTTTCAAACGATGAGAAATGTTGAAGATCAATTCGGAGGAGGAGATTCAAATCAAAACCCTACAGAATTAAATAATGAAACATTTGAATTAAATGAAGAACAAAGAAGAAGATCTATTGAAGATAAAAAGATTTGGAGAAGGACTACAAATTCGGATGCAGCGATTGCAAGATTTTTCGCTCGAGTTGTTGCAGCAAGAGAAGGTGAAACGGAAAATAACGATGTTCCAATTTGTGGACCAGGTGGATATAATATTTCAGCTTGGTCACAAAATACGAATTTATCTTTAGCACAAGATACTTCTATTGCATCATCTTCTGCAAGTTCATGGTCAGGACAAGAAATTAGTGGATTAGCTAGTAGTAATACTATCGGACAAACCAGTAATGAAGGACAAAATACAGCTGGATCACAAACAGGTCAACAAAGTAATGCACAAACACCTGAATCAACAGGACAAGTAAGAAGGGGGAGTGGAATGAGTCTTTTAAGTCAACCTTCAATTCTTCCAATTTCTTCTGCAACTAATACACCACCTTCTGATGTTGTTGCTTCTGCTAGCTTTAGGAATCAACGTCCTCCTCCTTTACGATTTGATAGTTTACCAACGTTTGCACAACAACATACACACACTCCTTCCAACGCATTCGTTGAATCACCACTTAGTACGATTCAAGGTAGTGGAACGAATATGAGTACTTCTTTTAGTCAACAACGTATTCAACCTTCAGTTTTAACTCCTTTATCTACTTCTTCAAATTCAATTTCACTTCGATCTCCAACTTATATTAATCCAAATCTTTCACCTGGTTCTCATTCGAATAGCATTTCTTCACAACCAACAATAATCAATCAATCTGGTTCTCCTTTAAATGCAACAATTTCAAGACCATTTCAAACACCTATAACTGAATTATCTTCTCATCTTTTCGCTATGGGTCATTCACGTGGTCCTTCAGAAGGAGGAGGTACTACTGAAGAACATGAAAATCTTATTAATCAACAACAACAATAGTCAACGTCAAATTTGATATTTCTCATTTTTTGTCCAATGCTTGCCCTTTGCAATTCGTGCTTTTTTGCTTGTTTCTGTATTTTACTCTTAGTATTATTTGCTCAATGCATTTAACAAAAATCATACCATCTACTTAGTAATCGATCTTGAAAGGAAGATACGATTTCCATATGTTGTAAAATTGTGATCGAAGTGGAGTAAAGAAGGAACCGTGAATTTAAGCCACATTCGTCGGTATGATCGGCGTAAAGAAAGAAGTGAATTCGCCTTTAATTGACCGAAAATTATGGCTTCGGTCAATTATTTTACGCCGGCCTGCGCAACGCGCGCTAATGAAGTGTCTGACGACATTAATTAAAATCTTGAAAGACGTTTCTATGTTATCCGATCCGAAGAGACTTACTTACCTTCTTTTGAGAAACTGAATGCGGATAAGACAAAAAGAAGATAAGACTTGAATTGAAGATCGAGATTCAAAATTAGCTGACTAATCCACAAGACCCATTCTGAAAATTTTAGTACCGTTAACGAACTTAACTTTTGACTTTAATAAGCCGACCTCTTCAATAATCTTCAATAATAATATAACTTTGTCGTTTGCTGCACAAATACACATCTGCTCGCTCTTTTATATATTCACAAGTTCGTTTCTTCTACCTTCAGCAAAATAAATTATCATGATTCTTTCTGATCACCATTGTCACAGAGAACTTGATCCTATGTAATCATTTTCCGGTATCCACTTTCACCCGTGCCGGGGGTTAATTTCCCGAATCATTTTTGTATTCCATTTCCGACAAATACAGATTCTGTACAATGTATGTATTCAGGAACGCGTCAATATGATTAAAGACGGAAAGATTTTGCCCCAGCCTGTTGGTGACTTACTATATATATCAACTTGTATTGGTCGATAGAATCGGGCAGGGCGTGCGTTTTAGTAGAATATTCTAACGCCCGCCAGACGCCAGCCCTATGCCAACCTATGCTTGCCTGTGTGTGTGGGCGACCGCTTTGGCCCAACAAATTATTGTGGGCTCGTGGTCATTTCCAATTATGCATAATCTATGTGTGAAGACGTGCAATACAACGTCCACATCATCATCTTACCATCACAAGGATGAGAAAGGGGAGCAAGTAGATAGTTGTCTCGTAAGCACACTTATTCAAGCTTTGGTCGCGCATCCAAATACATAGTATTATCTCAAGTCAAATCATCTAGTTATGCTTTTTGAGTCAGAATCAAAGTAAGGAAAGATCGCTCATACAACAGGCTCACATGCTAAAGACCTAGAGTATCACGATCCTTACTTTGCCCATATACAAATAGCCCAAAATGAATTCAATAAGCTATTTGGATTCTATCTTGACCCGATCCTTGACATCTTCGCGATCAGGTTCGGGTACGAATACGCCATCTCCATACAACGACAAAGGTGAAGGAAGTAGTAACATCCAAAGTACTGGACAACATGGTCACTTGAACAGACGAGCATCCGATTACTCATTAACTCGTGAACGTGAACGTGAAAAACGAAAGCTTGCAGCCAGTCTCGGATTAACGGCATTAGATGGAAATGTTGGAAGAAGTTCACGTCAAAGCAGCGAATATCAAGCAAGGAAATCTGCCAGATCATCCCGCAGAGGCAGTCGTACAAGCAGTGCACGTCATAGTGAAGCAGAAGAAGCCGGAAAAGATGAAGATCATACTGGCAAAGATGCAGAAAAAACAACATCAGCAAGGAGCGCTTCATCTAATCATCCCAAATCATATTCTGAAGGTTATTCGGATGATAGACCCTCAATGAGACGTGCGGGTAGCATTCCTGCTCCTATTCGATCATTTTCTTCTAATCAAACTAGAGGCTGGGGAAGTCTTTGGGGTTTAGGAGGCTTCATCGAGGATGCAACTACATACGACTCCTATATGCGTAGACAAATTTCTGCTTCATCGGGTTTACGTCGATCGAGACAAAGTGAAGGCAGCGTTGGATCTGGACACATGACTCCTTCTCGTGCTAATTTAGAGGTTGGTTCCTCTTCTAGCGGAATTCGAAGAGCATCCACGAGCGATGCAGATGCAACCCTGGCAGGTTTCGCGCCTGATGCACTTCTCTCCGAACGCGAAAGGGAAGATGTCGTTGATTTTGAAGGATATGACCCCGATTACGATGTGAACACATTACCAAATGCACCACCTTCTACACCTTTTCCTGGAAGTGAAATCCCTGTAAAGGATGCTCTTGGAGACCGGCGAAGCCAAAGTGAAAAGCTCGATCAGGCAAGCAACGATCTAAGTAGAGGGCCTTCAACAGCTTCAAAACTTAGTTCTTTATTATTCGGTGCTCTCAATCCTCTCACTGATGATTATTTTGGTCCTCAAGCAGCTCAGAGATCTACAGTCGCAAACCGTAGGCGTGCATCAGAAGCATCAGAAAAGAAGCGTAAATCGGAACGATCGAGGAAAACTTCACATCACAGTAGAGATTCGCAAAGCGAAGCAAGTTCATCAGGACATGGTCATGAAGGATTGCAATCTTCTCTATCCGCATCTCCGGAAAAATCTACCAAAAAGGCCGGCAAAGGTACTGATACCGCAAACGGCTCCACACCATCACTCGAAAAAGCGCCCAGTGTCACACTCTCGAATAGCGAAAAGCTTTCGGATGATCCTCCGCCGCCTTATACAGACTCTGAAGTCCTCTCCAACAGTCCCCTCTCGACTCCGGACGAACGTCCAGAATTGCAGGATGGTCAACAGATTACTCGAAGTTTTGCTGGATCTGCATTTACTCGGGGAGCACAAAGGACTTTTGAGCTTTTAAAAAGGTTATTCTTGATGATTCTACTGGCGCCGTATCGAATGTATCGACTTGTGAATGGGTCGAAAGTGCAACCAATAGAAGCTCAATCGGTAAGGGAGGTGATAAAGAACGTAGAGGTTGTAGCAACAATTGAGAAGAGGAGAGAGAGCAATAAAGGTTTTCAAACCCTGTCTCAGGCCGAAAGACCAACTGCTGCTCGTCATGTGGCACGAAGACGTGCAAGTGACGATTGGCAAAGTTCAAATCAATCTGATCAGGATAGAGATAATGATGAAGGCAAGAAAGTTACTGAGATCAACGGAGAAGATAAGGAAAAATTAGCGAATGCATTCGAAGAAAGCGATTCGGATACAGAAGTGATCACGGAAGATCAAGCAGAAGCTAGAGCAGTACGTAGGGCTCAACGTGCTGAGGCGAGAAGAAAGGCAGAGGAAGCAAAATTCAATGCAAATATGGAGAAAAGAGTTGATGACCAAGTACAACAGCAAAGGCCACGCGCTTCAAGTCGTTTACTTCCCAATCCTCATCCTGTCGATCCTTTATTAGCGCATGATCGCAATGCCAAACCTCTCAGCCCTGAAGAGCAAAAGATTGTCAAGCAGCAACAAAATAAGCTAGGCGAAACGGGAAAAGCGGGTGCTTTGGTCAATCGAGGTCCAATGTCTTCGTTGATACATCATTCACCAAAGGTACTCGTTTTAGATTTAGATGAAACATTGATTCATTCAACCAGCCGAAGTCCCACTTGGAGTGCTTTGGCAGATAAGAGCAAAAGTCGTGTTGCTGTAACAACTGGTGGCAGTCTTTTGGGATTGGAAGGATTGGGAGGCGTTCTTGGATTGCGCGGTCAAGTAGGCGTACGTCCTCATCAGGTTGAAGTGGTTTTGGATGGTCGCAGTATAATTTATCACGTTTACAAACGACCGCATGTTGATACCTTTCTACGCAAAGTTGCCTCTTGGTATCATGTCGTCGTTTTTACAGCATCCGTTCAAGAGTATGCAGATCCAGTCATCGATTGGCTAGATCAAGGGAGAGGATTGATCAGTGGCAGGCTGTTCCGTGAATCTTGCACATTCCGCAATGGATCTTACTACAAAAATCTCGCTTTCGTTGACTCGGATTTAAGTAGGGTTTGCTTGGTGGATAACAGTCCTGCAAGTTATATGATCAATCAATCAAATGGTATTCCTATCGAAGGATGGACCCATGATCCAAGCGATGAAGCCTTGTTAGACCTTTTGCCTGTTTTGGATAGCTTGCGATTTGCAAGTGACGTTCGACATATTCTTGGCATTCGTGGCTTTTCAGATCCAGCTTTTAAAGCTTTGCCTCCGATTAATACTTAATTTTGCATGTATGGCTTATCGTAAAACAATGTAATTTTAAAACAAATGATGAATATTGATGTTTTGTAATGTACACATGGAGTATATTGAGATATCATCACTCATCGTCTTCCTCTTCCGCCTCTTCCTCTTCATCTATTTCCTCTTCATCTTCGTCAGAAAGATCTTCTGCATCTCCATCTTCGAATTCACTCAAACCTTCAACATCGAGACCTTGTGCTTTTGCTTCATCGAGAAGATCCAAAAGATCATTAAGCTCTTGCATTTCAGCTTCATCTAATTCACCTTCAGATTCTGCTCTATCAAGATCGCTATTTATGTCACTTTCTTCATCTGCAGAAAATTCTTCCTCTTCATCATCATCATCTTCAGCATCAGTTCCTTTTGAATCTGTTGCACCTGTTCGAACACCACTTCCACCAACAACATCTAAAGATGTTAAACGTGCACCCCCTGTATTGTGTGTACCAATTGCTTCCCTTTGATGTGGCTCTGTTGGCTTTTCGTCTGCCGTATTTTGTACCAAATCGGTACAATCGAATATGCGAAGTTTACCATCAGATGAAGCAGTCACAACGAGAGTGAGAGGTTGAGTTGCTGATGTTGGTTGAATACGAACGCTTCGGATAGCTTTTACTCGATTCTCATGTCCGATTAATTGATCTATTGGTCCAATGAGTGCTTCTTTGTTGATACGATATGTATCCACAGTGCCGCTTTCTGTACCGGCTAAAATTGTATTCGTGTCCAGCCAAGCAACTGATCCAAACTTATGCTTTGGATCGTCCCTTCTCACAATTACGCTGGCTAATTTTTTCATATCGGTTGTATAAATTGAGATTTCTGTACGTCCCATGACCAAAAATCTTGAACCATCTGGACTCCATTGAACGTCTAATGGCTCTTCTTTTGTTCGATTTTTCGAGCTTCCTAAATCATCTTCAGATATTCCTAGATACAACTTCACCGCACCTGCTCCTTTTCCTCGCATCAGATCCCACATTCGTAACATACCATCCTGTCCCACTGATAATGCCACCTTACCGGAAGGGTGAGCTTGACATGCATTCACGCGACCGGTATGACCTCGCAATGTTTTAAGCAAAGCCCAATCTCTTGTTCTGTAAAGGTTGATCAAGCCACTTGAATCAGCAGAGATAAGATAAGTACGAGAAGGAAAGCTTAGCGAATGAATCGTACCTCCATGCCCGGTCAAACCTCCAACTTCTTTTCGTTTACGTAAATCCCAAACTCGAACAGTTTCATCACCTGCACCAGTTGCCAACCATTTTGAATCAACGCCTGCAGCAGCTACAGCGGTAATGCAAGAGGTATGAGCAGCAAAACTGAACATGGGCGTAAATGTGGCTTGAGAGGATAATTCTCCATGTGCTTCCATCTTTACTTGAAATCCAAATAGCAGTCTCTCGTACGACCCGGTGATGATTCTGAAAGTTCTTGGCATAGGTGACTCTTTGACAATTTTTGCAGTTGCATCAGATGAAGATTTGCTCTTTTCTATAGCTCTTCCCTTTCCTTTCTTAGTTGCAGTGTCTTTTGGAAGAGTCGTATCAATATTGACATCTTGCTTTTGCTTGATTGCAGTCTTAACAACAGGCTCTTTGTGTTGCGCTCCATTCTTCAAGATTGACTTTTGAGGTTGAAGTTTTCCTTGTTGTACTTTGACTTTCTTGTTTGCAACAGTCTCTTTTCTTAGATTTGTGTCGTCCAATTTTGGTTTCTTTGACAAATTTGCTTTTTTCGAATCTGTCTTTTCTGATGTGGTGTCATCCTTTCTTTTCTTTGCACTTTGTCGGAATACCTGACCTTTTGGCATCACAGAAACCGGTTGCGGTTGAGTGCGCTTTACCATCTTTGATATTTGCTGGTAAAGTCTTTGTCGATGGCTGTTGCAACCCAGTACAAATCTGACAGAAGAAGGTGTTTTCTCGTAAAACTATTGTGAGCCTTAAATCAACAATGATTGGGAAAAATTCCAAACACGTGCAAATTCTGCATTTTTGATTATGTAATTGGCGAGTCAATCAAACAAAGTTTTTATTATGGTACATAGTCTACGCTTGGCACGGTTATTTGGCCGAAATGCCCGATGGATAAAAGAAGTTTTGTATTTTTGGCATCTTAGCGCAATATCTCTGTCAAGTAGATTTATGTACCTTGAACATGCATACATGACTCGGTCGAAAAGATAAAAGACGACATTAAAGATAAAGTAATCATAATCTTTTCAGATTCTTTCAGCTTTTCCAACATCACCATTGCCATTCTTTAAACATGGCAACTGCTAGTGTAGAAGCCGCAACGGCCCATAGCAATGGAATTAGCAATGGAAGTGCAATCAAAGGATCTTCTGGCTCAAGCTCTATTATTGCTAGCAAAGGTCCAGGATTGAATCATCAAGCTTTGATCTCTGATAGTGCATTACGAAGACCTCAGAGTCCGATTCGTTCCTTATTTCCAGCAGAGAGCATACCTGGAATGCTGTCATTCTTGGCTGGAAAGCCAAATGCAACCACATTTCCGTTTGCCAACATTTCCATGACACTCAAAACTGAAGCAGAAGCGGGTACCTCAGCTGATGGAACACCTAAACAGCTCACTGTTGAAGGCGATGAACTCAATTTAGCATTACAATATGGTCTCACACCCGGTCTGCCACCTTTCAAGAAATGGTTGACAGAATTTCAATCGCGCTTCAACAACCGACCGATCATCAATCCTGGTGACGCGGTAAAAGATGGTCAACATCCATGGACAGTACTTGTAGGTAATGGCAGTCAGGATTTATTATCAAAAATTTTCAATACATTATTGAATCCAGGTGACTCTTGTTTGGTGGAACGTCCAGTGTATGCTGGTGTAATGCCGAATTTGGTGGTTCTAGAATCAGATATTGTCGCAGTAGAGGCAGATGAAGAAGGCATGTCCCCCGTATCACTTGAAAACATTCTTGCAAACTGGACGACATCCGAAGCCACAAAAGGCAAAAGATTCCCAAAATTTGTTCTAACCACACCTACAGGTGCTAATCCCTCGGGAACGACTGCATCAGAACAGAGAAAGCGAGATGTACTACGAATCATTCGTCAATACGGTATTCTCTTGATTGAAGATGATCCATATTTGTTGTTGGCATTTAAAGGTTTAGGGGAAGATAAGCCTGAAACAAGAAAGCGTTGCCGCACTTACTGGAGTTTGGAAAACGATGAAGCGAAAGAGTACGGAACAGGTTGGGTGATACGTGTAGACAGTTTCTCAAAAGTACTCTCTGCGGGTATCCGAATGGGATTTGTAACTGGACCTCCAACCATTATGCATTATATAGAATCAGAGACTGCAGTTATGAATTTGCAAGCATCTGGTGTCGCTCAAATTGTTACGTTCAAATTGCTACAATATTGGGGTTATGAAGGATTCTTGCGTCATGCTGATACTACAGCGGAATTTTATCGTAAGAGAAGGGATAATTTCGAATTAAAAGCAAGAAAAGTTCTTGGAGAAGATGCTGGAAAAGGACAAAAGAGTGTAGCGACATGGATCACGCCTGTTGCAGGAATGTTTTTATGGTTAAGATTAAAATTACCTCCTAGTGTCAATTCAGCGGAAGGGGATTCATTCGCCCTTATTCGAGAGAAAGCACACAACAAAGGTGTTTTGGCCGTTCCTGGAATGAGCTTTATGCCTGATGGAAAGACTACATGTTATGTTCGCACAAGTTTCAGTTTGATTCCAGAAGAGGATGTCGAGGAAGGCTTGTCACGATTACGATTCGTTATTGAAGAGGCTTGGAAGGAAGCTGGACAAGAGATGCCTGCTTGAATAATTTATGCTGATATAATACAATTAGGATGCAATGCCAATCTTATGACTGAATTGCTAAATGAATGCGGATTGTAATCTTCCGTTCCAAGGTGGGATTTAAATTATGATGTCAATGACGGTGATCAGCATTCCGCGTTTGCGGAATAAAAAAAAGCGAAGTAGACTATTGATTGGAAGTAGACTAAGTGAAGATGATTTCGATCGATTTATCCATTCCTTTCGGAGAATGAATCTAGTTTGGTTTTGTTAATTTGTCACACAAACGGATATCCGTCTACCAATCATGTTCTTTTTTTCTGTATACGTTTAGACGTTTGTGGATGAACGCTTATGCGGCTCCGTTGATCGATGAAATAATACGCAACGGAACTCCTTAGCTTTTGGCGTTGGTCAGGTTCACTTTTATGTACAACAAAAGGGGAAGCGTTTGACATTATAAATTGATGGGATAGGGTATATATATGCGCAGAATTTTTGTTTGTCTTTCCCCTTCACAAAATCATCCCAAATCCTTACTAACTTCTTTTTCTTCTGACAATGCTCAAACTTTTCAGCTGGATTCTCATCTTATCAAGCGTGATGGCTGTTGCCTTTGCTGGTAATTTGCCAAACGATTATAAAACGAGTTACAAATATTATAATATGCAAGTTAATCATAATGGAATCGAATACGTCGATCAAACGTTTCCATGTTTTCAACGTAATGGACGTTGTTTATCAACTCATAACAATCCAAAAGATTTCCAAAAGTATGAAATTGAAGTGATTGGTGATGCACATGCTCAATGTAATCAAAAGTATAGAATCGGTCAAGGAGATCTTCAACGTACAGTTTATTCAGGTCGTTGTTTTACTACAAATCCAACGGTATTCTTAATCACTTGTGTTACTTCTAACAATGAACCTGATTATACAAAAGGTTGGATTACAGTTCATTATGAAACTGATCAAACCTATTTCTGGGCACAAAATGGAGCAAAAGCACGTTTCCAACTTGCTGATCATAATTCCGTTCAAGAAAATCCATTCTTGGTTCATGATGTTTCAAAAGAAGGCAATCCTGACGTTGAAGCTTATTGCTCTACTTGAATGTATTCTCTTCATATTCATCTCTTACACGTGCAATGATCATGTTGATGTCATGTATAACCGAAACCTCCTGAAAAACGGCCGAAATTTAGCATGCGTTGTCCCCGTCGGAGGTAGTGTACAAAAAAATGATTAGATCCGCTCATAGCTTTAAATGCGCGCGGTATGGCGCGGGCACTCTGTCTTTCGTTCTTTTCGGAGTAAATCCGAAGGTGGCGTGAAGTTGGATAGCTGAAGCGGATTTAGATTGTACGGGGTATCTCTTACATAGATATGTGAACATATCCCAAATGTGAACGTATAAGTCGCATGGAGATGGTCTAAAAACATATAAATAAGCTCAATCTTTGAATGGAAAAAATGAATAAGAACAACAACTACTACAACTTCATTTGCATATTACCACACATCAATCAAACATAATGTCAAACGTTGAAAGAAACAAGAAGGCAGTCCAAGAGATGTTCAAAGTGAGTCTAATCATGTTTGATAGTAAAAAAGAGAACTAATTCATTAACACTATTTCCTCCTATAGATCTTCGAAGAGAAGCCTTTTAATGCATCTAAGCTTGCTCCTTACCTTAGTCCAAATGTTAAACAAATTCGTGAAGATACAGAAGTGATTGGAAAAGAACAATGGCTACCAAGATTATCTTGGGTTTTCGAACATTTATTACCCGAATCAACGTTTGAATCTATTGGTTTAGTAGCAGAAGGTAATAAAGTTTGGACATTTGCAATCATTCGAAATGCTCCAATTTCAATCGTTCCTAATTCATCTACTCATGAACGTGAAACTGTGGATATGTTCACATTTGATGATCAAGGACTTTTGATTGAACATAGAGACGTTCAACAAAACGCTTTGATTAAGAGACAAGTTACTAAATAATTATATTCTTTAATGTCATAGATTTTTAATCCTTTTACCCCGTCTTCATGCTGAACGCGTAATCTTCTTCCCGCACCCTTTTCTCATTGCACGTGTTTATATAATTTTTTTAATTTTAGCCTTGCATGCATATTCTAACTTTTCGGATATAAGAATGATGCACTCTCGTTCCTTCTTCTCTTCTGCCATCATCCCTTTCCTCCTCTCCTTCTATCTCTCTCCAATATGGATGATGGTCAAGGTCCATCTTCTTTGGCATATGCGCCTTCTTATGCCGGAAGATGGTCCAAATTAAAGCCTAATTTGGAAAAAGAATTAGAAGAACATATAACAGATGTATTGGGATTTCAAGAAATGACTCCAGTACAATCAAACGTTATTCCATTATTTCTTTCACACAAAGATGTAATCGTAGAAGCAGTTACAGGAAGTGGAAAAACACTTGCTTATGTTTTACCGGTATTGCAAATGATAATGAAACGACAAGATCGATTAAAGAAGAATCAATTAGGTGCTTTGGTCGTTTGTCCTACAAGAGAATTAGCTGTACAAGTACATGGCATCATCCAGAGCTTCTTATTCAGATCTGAAGAGGCAAATGAAGAACAGCAAGGCGAATCGGACACCACCAACACTATCGCAACAAAGGTGTCTGGAGCTCTGCTAGCAGTGGGTGGATCGACATCGAATCCAGGCGATGATTATAAAAATTTTAAAGAACAAGGTTCCGACATCGTAGTTGGAACGCCCGGAAGAGTTTTGGAACTTCTGGAAAGAACGAGCATAGATTGTAAAGAATTAGAAGTTTTAATTCTTGATGAAGCAGATCGATTATTAGATATGGGATTCACACAAACACTCACTTCAATCTTACGCCTATTACCAAAACAAAGGAGGACAGGTCTTTTTTCAGCTACAATGACAGATGCAATGAATGAACTCGTTCGAGTAGGCTTGCGTAATCCAGTTCGTGTGGTAGTCAAAGTTGAAACGAAAACGACTGCAAAGGATTCCAAAGCAAATAATGGAGCGACATCAGTGAATGATAAACGTATACCGGCCAGTCTGGAGAATCATTTTATGAGCATGCGTTCGGAACATAAACTTCTTCAGCTAATTCGAATCTTACGTGCAGAATCGAAACGGAAAGAAGGCGATTTACCAATGAGAAAAGCAATCGTATTCTTTGCAACGTGCGCACAAGTGAACTACTTTTACAAAGTTCTCTCACCTCTATCTCAAATGGAAGGATTGAAATTGTACTCTTTGCATGGTAAGCAAACGCCAGTTCGTAGACGTGCAACATTTGATGCTTTTGTTTCTGCAACACCTTTGGGTTCAGCATCTTCAGTAGAATCTTCTTCTGTACTTCTCTGTACAGACGTAGCGGCGAGAGGTTTGGATTTGCCAAATGTGGATTTAGTAGTACAATTTGATCCACCAACCGATCCAAAAGTTTTCAGCCATCGATGCGGAAGAACAGCAAGAGCAGGAAGAAGAGGAAGAGCGATTGTGCTTCTCAACAAAGGAAGAGAGGAAGAATACGTTGATTTTCTCAAAGTTCGTAAAAATCCCGTTAAAAGGTATGATTATTTATGTGATGGAAATAGTAAAGTAGTAGGAGAAGAGCCTCAAGAGGTTGATTCAGACGCACTACAATTACACAACGATATCCGAAAATTAATTCGAAATGATCGTGCATTGTATGATTTTAGCATGCAAGCATTTGTTAGTTTCATTCAGTGTTTTCGCAAACATGAAGTCTCTTTCGTTTTTCGTGAACGTGATTTGGATTATGGTGCGATTGCATTTACCTTTGGTCTTTTACGATTACCAAGAATGCCAGAAATTGATCGATGGCGAAAGATTAAAGCTGCTGAATCAACAGAAGGAGAAGAGATTTTGTTCGTTGAGGAAAAGGTTGATTTACAATCATTAGCATTCGCCGATAAAGCTAGAGAAAAACAAAGGCAAGAAGGTTTGGAGGCAAAGATAGCAACACAAAAAGCGACAGGAATAAATGGGGATATCAAACGCAAGAATGCAGGACCAAAAAAGTTAGAAGAAGCTTGGAGTGAACAAAAAGCGCGAAAGGATAGAAAACAAGACAGAAGGGATAAGAAACAACGAAAGCGTGCTTATTTAGCCAAACAAGCATCCGAGCAAAGAGAGGAAAATGTTGATAGAACTTCGAACGGGCAAACAGAAGAGCCTCATGAAGATGATGACGATATGGACGATTGGGCAGAAGAGGAGCGATTAGCCAAGAAACAGAAAAAGAATCAGTCTAACAAAGATGACGCAGCCGAGACACTTCAATTTGACGATCTTTAATCTGATCGATTTGAACTACATTGTAATAATACAGCATATCCTTCTCACTCTTTTTTGTTGTATAGTAGCATTTCTCACATTAATTGGAAGTAAAATATGAAACAGGTAAGAAAGGATGTTTGACAAAGATATCGTATGTGTAGTGTAATGTACAAGGAATATCGGACCGTAGACAACATTCTGAGAATCGGAAAATCGGATACTTCAATTCATCATCTTCTTGATCTGCTCAGCCAATTGAGCACCCTCTTTTGAGAAATCGACTGATGTCATTTTTGCGATATTGTAACGAACGCGTGGGACATCATTGAATGTGTCTTGCTTAGCACGAATATTGAACAACCAGGTATGACCATAAGCACGCTCCAAGATTTCATTATAAGCAACTTCATCTCCATTGTCCTTCAACTGTGCCAATTCGCTTGCTGTAGCTCCGAACATCTGTTCGCCAACTTCATTGAATCCGCTGAGCCAAATAGATCCGGTATAATCTTGAACATTTGCATTCATGATGTAGCGATATTGCGGTGCTTCGTAATTCATATCACATTTTTCGCATCTCCAACTTGATTGATCCATCATTGTGACTTTCTTGTTGCATCCTTCTTTGGGGCATGCAGGATAGAAAAGATTATCTTGCTTGACAAAAATAACCATACCTTTGAGGTTAAAGTAATCCGGTTTTTCGCTCATTCCCAATTGCTCATCTTTTGCTTGAGCAACAGTTTTGCGTTCCTTGTTCGACATTCCGCTATCAGCAGCACCTGTTCCTCCGAGACCAGCAGAGTTGTACGTCTTGAAAGATTGAGCACCCAATCTAACACCTTGTGCATCATACCAACCACGCAAGCCATGTGCTTCTGGAATGTCTGGGTTGACATGCATAGTACTGCTGCTAAACATAGACAAACTTCTGCCACCGAAATCGCTTACGCTAACACCCTTGAATCCGATCACGGGCTTATCGTCGGAACCACAACCTGGCTGACCGGCTGATGTACCATATGTTTCTGCAGTCCTGCCCCATAAAGTCAAACGAACGCTCATTTCACTTTGATCGACTAATGTCAATTCACGTTTCGAGATGGGCTTTTGAGATGCTTTAGACGTAATCTCTGTCATTTCACCAACTTGTTCAACGATACCGATCACATCACATGTTTGCTTCGGTTCAACACCATCCAAGCTGTCAAGCGCAGTGAAGTTGAACTTGATGTCAGGTACGTCATTTGCATCAGCGCATTCACTGATTTGCGTATCACGCTCGAACGCAATTTCGTATTCGTTGGAGAGGTTAGAGAACTTCTTACGAGCGATATTGACGCGTGCTTTGGTGACAAAGTAGACGTGACCTTCTTTTAAAAGAGGATAAAGTCGATCAACTTGTTCGTTGAAACCTGTAGCTTTGATCTCACCACTTTCATCGAGAAAGTTACAGCTGAAAAGTTTTCCTTCACCGCGTTGGTTATGCCATTGTTTGATCTCACTCTTCGTAGTCACACGAGCTTTGATGGTCCACTTGTTTTGGTAAGGGGATAAAGCCTCGATTGGGAAGATTGGCATCTTGGACATATCGATTCCAGCTGACGTGGTACGCTGAGCAGGACGTGATGGATTGTTGGAAGCACCCATTGATTGAGCACCAAAGCCCCCGCCTTCATTCTTTACCACAGGAGGCTTTGCGGCGTTGGTTGTTTGTGCCTTCTCGGAAGTTGGGGCGTTTCCAGCGGTACCGGCACCTGCTTCATCAACCTTCTCAACATTTTGTGGATCACCAATACGATCATTTAAAGGACCAGATACGACTTCCAATTCAAGAATGACGAGAATTTGGCGATTAGAAACTTGATTGGCTGTGTAGTGCATAACGCGAACCAAACAATTACGATCCACTTTACCTTCATCAACCAAATGTGCGGTTTGTGTTGATAACATTGCTTGAATGTACACTTCACCATCGCTCAAAATTACACGATAACGATCACTGCCTGTACCAGAATTATTTGGGATCTTACGTACAGTCAAAATTTGACATACTGGTTGTTCGCCACTATTACCCGAACCGCCACTTTGAACCATTCTACGGATGGCACCCTGCGTCAAAGACATTTTGGGCAATTGAAAATGAAGGAGGGTTTTGATGTGTGTTTCGGATGGATGTATGCTAAGAATGAAAGATGGTTGATTAATTCGATGTGTAGGTGAATGCAAAGGGAGAAGGAGTGAAGCAGGAAGGAAGACTGTAAAAGAAGTGTTGCTCAGCACACGGTGTTGGTTTTTGTTAATTACGGTCGAATAAATTGCAGGCGTGCGCGCGACGCGATTTTTTTGGTGTTGCTCTTTAATAAAAAACGCGAGGTTTAATAGGCGCGTCAGTGTACTCCACGCACTTCATCGCCCTGCCCTGCCGGTTTGAGTGCATAATTGATAGCCTTAAAAGTGGTACTGTTATTATACAGACTATGTACATGCGTTGGGCGGCGGCGCTTTCGGAAAAGCCTTAGGGCCGAATATGGGATGATATTTTTTTTCTTTTATTCTGAAGAGAACTCCTCCTTGGTATTTTAGGTCACATTGACCAACACGGTAGGTGGGATAGGATTGGAGATGGTTCAAGGTCAAGGTGAAGATGCTAGCCCTTCTCGTAGCAACCCAAGCAGGTCACCTGCCTATTCACCCACCTTATCCGATACAAAGATCCGATCTCGAAGAACATCACCTGCATCTACTTCTAGATCACCAGATTATGTACCTTTAAAGGATGCGCAAGACCGAAAACAACAAAGAAGAAGCATGAGCGTGGATACAGCCGTTTCAGGAGATAGTAGAGGCAAACTTCATTCTTCTCGATCTGACACCCGTGAACGATCTTTTAATTCAATCGAAATCAAAGGATTAACAAAGATGGTCTATGCTACGCATTTAGAACAAATCTTTTCGGCATATGGCCCTATTGAAGAAGTTTTTATGCCATTTGATCGATATAGTGAGTATATGTTTTCTGTCTGGTTGATATGCTAGTAAGCTAATCCTCTCTATTCCACAGCTCAACAGAATCTCGGTCGAGCATTCATCGTTTACAGATCCCCTGTCAGTGCCGAAAAGGCAGAGGATAGTATGGACAACGGTCAAATTGATGGAGCCATCGTTAGCGTTCGATGTGAGGATGTTCGTTTGCATGAAGTGAAAACCTCATACGATTCCAAACCTCGCAGTCAAAGGAGAGAGACGAATCGTAATAACAATGATCACCGCTCAAACTACCGAAATAAAGATGAAAGACAAAGATACCCAAAGAATCCCTACGATAGGAACAGAAGAAGCGAAGGTCAACGAAGGAGCAGATCTGCTTCACCTTATTAATTGTAAATCAGTGTACAGTACTACAAAAATCACAAACAAAATTAGTCAACATCAAATCTCCATCTCACGGCAATTAAAGATGCAATTGAAAACGTAACAAATACAACATCAGTATGAAAGAGTATGAATAGATAGCACAAAGAGGAAAAAGAGGGGACAACAAAATCGAGATATGAAGCATTTGGGTTGAGCATCAGGGTAAACGTTCTGTGATCAACACAGTAAATCTACATCAATCATCACGCACGACATCAGGAGCACCTGCCTGAACACGAGCATGTGCATTCAACCATGCTTGTCCTTCTGTTGAGCGTGGATCGAAGGGTACGATGAAGGTATGTCCACGTAAGCTGCTTTCACCTTGGCCTCCGTTTGCATCGTAGAAGCTACCTTTGAGCATCCAATCATCATCCCAAATTTCCCACGCACTAATCCGTTTACTTGAATCACGCCGTAACAGACGTGCCACCAACAATCGTGCAGGCGGTGTGATCAATCGATGGAGTTGTGTACAAGTTCTTCCATCCACAATATCCATACGTTCATCATTCGTTAATTGAGGCCATCTGAGATCTCCCTTTGCAATGCGCAATAAATGCTGCTTACGTGCACGAGGGTCAGTTTGGTAATTTGGTCCTGCATCTTCCCTAGCATTGATCATCCCCTGCCCATGAGAAGATGTATCGGCAAAGTCTAAAAACGGTAAAGAGCCTGATAGCAATGCATATAGTACCACTCCCATTGCCCAAACGTCTGTCAGTCTTCCATCATACCGTTTTCCAATGATCAATTCCGGCGCAGCATATTCTTCCGATCCGCACCGTGTTTCCAAAAGCGGTGCATTAGGATCGATAAATCGTGAAAGTCCAAAATCGCTCAATTTGATCAGGGGTGCATCTGGTAGATCAGCTGGCGTAAGATCATTCCTTCCTCTTAACGATTGCGTAAGAATGATATTTTCCAATTTGATATCACGATGAACAAGGTTGATTGTATGCATCCATCCTACTGCATTTGCCAATTCTCCAAATATCCTTCGAACTAGCCACTCTCGATTTGCTATCTCTAATTGACTTTGAGCCAAAAATTCAAACAATTCTCCTCCTTCCACCGTTTCCAATACGAGAACATGATGGCGCGTTGTTGAGAATGAGGAGAGAAAGCGGACGATACTCGGATGAACGATATGACGTAAGACTTCCACTTCACGTACCCAACTGACTCGCATTCTCTCATTTTGTCTACAAGGTTCCTTTTCAAGCATCTTTAGAGCGACAAGATCCCCGAGTTGACCAGATGCAGATGAAGTGGCGTTTGCACCGGTCAATGTTTGATTCACCCTTTGCCGCCTTGCAAGCACTACTTTACTGAAAGCGCCCATGCCCAACACCCTCTCAACGGCATACGATCCCACCCTGTTAGCACTTTCATCTTCACTCTCTTCCATTGTAGGTGTACTTTGAGAAGAAGAAGATGGTTTGGAGTCTTCCGTATTAGCTCGATAGACATCAGTCGCTTTGCCCATCAATTGCATTGCTTCTGCTGGTGGTACAATACTTGAACTTGTCACATTTTCTGATGGACCATGTGTATGCCTACTAAAACCATTCCGAACAGGAGAAGCGTTAAAGCCTTGACCTTGAACGCCTTCGTTCGGATCGGGTGAAGGAGGAGAGACGAATGCAGAAGGTACTAATGGTTGCGTGCCCAATACGAGCCTGGGTGTTGATTGACTTGATCCCATAGATTGATCTTGATTGAGGTCCGTCTGTTCATTAGCAGGTATTCCTGGACAAGGGTGATGTGCACTTGCTGAAGGCAATCTGGATGGTGCGTGTAACGAATCACTTTCCGATGGATGTCGAGGCGGAGTTGCTGTAAGTGTAGAAGAAGGATATTTGCTCCGGCTGCCTTCTTTGGCAGAAAAGATAGCTGGTTGAAAAGAAGAGGAGCCTGTTCCGAAAAAGTTTGAAGTTTTAGGAGAATCGACAATTTCACTGGTTAAATCTTGCGAAGGCACTGTATTCGTTGCTATAGAGGGAAGTGAGGGATGACTGGATAAGCGAGATGGCATATCGGAATCCATACTATCAGGAAAAACGAATCGATTCATCTCTGGCTTTTCGCCATCTTCATCTGAAAGACCTGGACTGGGAAGGGCAAAGATCGGTTTGCCCTCAAAATCCACCCAACTTCTACGTATACTCGAAGACGTTCTTCCAAGCGGTTCGCCCCCTCCAAAAGAATTCCATCCTAATGATGAAAGAGAAGAATTTCCTAATTCGTCCATAGATATTCTTTGACTAGCAGAGGTATTACTATCATTATTTATGGCGAATTGGCTTTGTGTAAAAGCAGTTGCTTTTTGAGGTGACGACTGCTTAGAAGCAGGTGCAATGGATGCATTCGATGAAGTAGCAGGCTTGATTGGATTATCGAAACTGGCATTGAAAAAAGCGGCCGTTTTTGAACTGTTTGAAGTGCTTGACGTTGAGGAAATTGAAGAAGCTGAAGGACGTTTATGATGTGAAGTGGAAACAGCCGCATTCAAATTCGGACCAGAAGGCAAAGAGTAATCCATCGAATTTCTAGAAAGAGAAGAAGATGTTGATCCTGCATCATTTGGTGACCTCTGCAGAGAAAGTCTGCTCATCTCTGGCTGTGAGCTTTGCATTGTCATGTCAAGAATCAACGAATAAAGACTTATTCCAAAAAGAAAGAAATGACAAAAATGGTGTTGTTTGTATGCTGTGTGGCAATCGTTACAATGTCGTCATCATATATACAGACTTGCTCGCAATAAATCTCATCAAAACGCCAAAGCGCCTTTCGTTACCGTAATGTGGCAGAAGAGATGGAAATGAAGGTGTAGGCTGGAATGATGTTGATGACGAGCATAAATAATGGTGTATTGCTTTGCTTATCCTTCCGTTCCCCCACTTCCTTTGTCCGATTTATTCCCTGTGAATATGGATGTTTTGTCCAGGAGTATTATTTGTAAGGCCAAAGTTAAATTATCATATGGACCGAACTGGCTCGGATGCGGTATCAATAACGCATATAGGGAGGCTACCGGGCAACCCAAGAAAAAAAGAGGTTCAAAACCGAGTGCCTAAATGCTCTTTCTTTTTTCTCTGTCAACGTGTATTAGACTACGTATGCTTTATGCATGTACATGACATACATATGTTCACTTCTACGCCACAAGAACGGTCTGACGCGTCCTATTTTCTTTTGCTTTGATAGGGTGCGGTCCGATAGACTATTTACGTGACGCCAAAAAAACGCATTTCGTGCGTGTTCGCTTTAATACTCAATCAAGTGTTTTACGAAATTTCTACTCCGATAAGCTATTCTAAAGTGGGTGCAATGAAAGATATGATTCGAATGAAGCTATGCTAAATAGATATAGTACAATTGGTATAGATATCTGCTTCGAATAAATGAAAGAGAGAGAGAAAATGTGTATGTTTTTGTGTTTATACGGTTTATTCTCAATCGTGCTGAAATGCTAAGAAAAATGGCAAGATAATAATACTGAAGGACCGTCAGGTAGAGTATACATACACTACTCGTTCAAAATCCTCCCAGAGCTCCTTCGTCGTCAATCTCACTTCGGAACGAACAAGAAGAAAAAGAGGATTTTTTAAGACTTGCTGTTTGGGCAGCGGACATGCTCTTGCTTCTTTGAGTAGAAACACGTCTTGGCCGTGGAGGTGAGATAAGTTCTCCGCTCAGATTTGCTCGTCCAACAATTGCAGCATCATCGCTATCGGCAGGTGAATCTTGTTGACTTGGTGAACGCTTTGCTTTACGTGACTTGCGCGAATAGCTTGAAGTCCTTTGCAAAGGCGAACGAATCTTGTATTCGGATGACAGACTGCTATCATCTCCTTCATCTGCTGATTGCACACACGGTGAATTAGAAGATGAAACGGGAGCAGATTGCGAGATCGCTCTTCTTTGATGGACCGACAAGAATGCTGGAAATTTAGAAAATGCATCCAAGGTACATGATTTCCCATTCGCTTTTGTTTGAGAATTAATTTTCTCATCTGTACCTTTACCGTCGTCCTTTCCTTGAATTTGCTCAACGGCAGCATCCAAGGCATTCAGTGGAAAGCGTATAGGTGAACGACTTCCATCGCTCGGTCCAATTTCCGGTGAGGTTGCACAGCTGCTCATCCAACCTTGAGTGCTCATGCAACCCATGCTGGTGGAAGACAAAGTGCCTTGGTCTGTTTCAAGACTGTCGGACGTTTCACAGGGTGACGAAGCATCATTTCTTGCTTCTTCGCCGTGCTCGTTCATTGCTCCATCTTGCTCAATGCTTTTGGCTGTTACACCAAAAGATGCCATCCCTTTTACAAATTCGTTCTCAAAAGCGTCCATCTCCATTTCACGATCTGTGAACCCTTGACTGCTCCATGTATCAGTGCTGGAACAACGCGAAGACATAGGCGAAGAAGAAGTATTTGTGACCGTGTCCATAGAAGGAGATGATGATGACATCGTCAAACTTAGAGATGAGGGAACAGAGAGAGAATCTTCATCTAAGATATTCGTATTTGCGCGTGGGGTTCTGTTTTCCTCGCTGGACTCGAGATCACCTACTTCGCTGCCATGTCCGTTTTCTTTTGACGTGTCTGGTGTTTGAACACCGTGATCGACAAGCTCTGAAGCCGCGACTTTCTGATCAAAGTAGGATGTGACACATTCCCATCTTGTTCGAACACTAGGACTTGGCATAGGTGTAGCATTGGGCGACATGGACAAAGCAGCATATACTGCTTGTCTAAATGCCGCATTTTCGGTGTCCGACTCTCCTTGATCTTCAGATGAGATTGTCTCATGCACATCATTGCTCTCTACAATTCCATCTTCGACCGGCTCTGGGCTTACCTCTTCCATCGAATGAACTTCAGTTGAACGACCGATACTTCCTGCCAGTCCACCAAACGACCGAATGCCGTGAGCAGGTAAGCGACATGTGTTAGCATCAGCTTCTTGTTCCAAAGGTGTAGTCTCCGTGAAACGAGAGGTGTACTTCAATGTCGCACCTCCAAGGATCGTACCTCCATTCTTCAACTTTGCCCAACGAGCAAATCCGCGCATGCGCTCTTTGTTGTCTCTCGTCTTTTCATCATCATCCACTTCATCCTCCGTACATGCTTCATCGTCTGCTTCTCCCGAATAACTTGGACACATTCCACGCGAAGGCAAGCTTAAATCAAACATGGATCCTGCTCGTGTACATTCGATCGGCCTTCGATCATAGTTTTCGCGGGAAAATGTGGTGCCTGATTCAGGTGGCGCGACAGCAAAATGCACTTGACGTTTAGGTCGTGCGCTAGGCATTTGCTTGATCGCACCGAATGAAGAACAGATGGTCAAAAGCGAAGCGTCCGTCATTGGAGGACTAGCACTGAGCTCAGGTGAGAGTGTACCTCCGCTGGATGGTGTTTGAGAACCTTGCGGGGAGGATGAATCAGTTGTGCGCTTCAAACATGGTGCCCGCATACACGAGATCAGTCTGGAAGCTACTGGCTGGAGTAAAGGTGCTTCTGTATCATCATCTTCATCTATGATGCTTACTGAATCATCTTGCGTATTTGTTTTTGTTTCCGCTATAGAAAACTCTTCCTCCTCTAGCTTATCGTTTTGTAACATTGGATCATCTGCTGGTACACCGTAGTCTTCAGCAGACGATGACATCTTGTCAATACACGAAATGCGTTGGAAATGGTAAAATGCAAAGTTTCTAGTGCTTTTGATGTCTTGTCAAATTATTGTATGCGTGACCAGCACGTATAATAATTAGTTTGACGTTATATGATATATGTAAGTGCTGTTCCCTTTTGCGAGGTATTTACGTTTGTTCTAACGAATAGACTTTGTCTAATGGCTCAGAGAACCGATTGGAGCAAGGCTATGAACGACATTTTCACTTTTTTGACTGCAATGATGAAGGTTGAACAAGTGAAGTGATGATGCAAACAAAGGTCGTTTTCGCTTTTTTTCTCGTTGTAGTATTTTGATTCGATGATAGGCACGATGGCCAAATCAATCGTTCGCTTTCAAGAGCCAAAAAGAAAAGAACAGCTTCTTGGATGGTATTGTGATGGTTAGAAGGATGAGGGATATAGAAAGGTGAACCTCTTAAACGGAGGTCGTCTGAAGCCTAAATCTCTAAATCGTTAGGGGAGGCAATTGAATTTTTTTCGCTCTGCGCTCAAAACACCCCACCCACTCAGTCTACATAGACTATGTATTGGTGCCGTACACACTCTTGTTTAGGCGCGGCATAGTGCGAAACCGAAGGTAAAAAAATAGAAACGAATTCATATCTGGGGCAAAAAGCGAGGGTATTGTCGGGTGATCTCTCAGTCAAGCCATGTTAAGACCCGCGTTTTGTGTACGCACACATACGCGCTTAATGGTGTAGCGTATGTACTGTAACTACATAGCTTGCGATTTTTTTTTCTCAAGTGGCTGATTGAGACTGTACGTATCAATCAAGTTACGAAATTCTTGTCAGACACCCTGACGCGCGAAGAGCAAAAAAGTGAAAGAAAAGGATCGGCAAAAACCCTGTCTTGAACAGTAGGGACAACTTAAGTACCGAAAACAACGGAACGCCGCTTCAATCGTCATCCAATCATCTCTTATCAAGGTCCCTCAAGCGTGAACGCCGCACATATTTGCGCAACGCTGGCGCCTTCTCATACACAAAAAAGAAAAGAGATGCGGAAAATTAGATTGAATTTCTTCTTTGGTTCATTACGGTGATGAGATCATTCCTTAATAATGGTGACCAAATTGCCGATTCGAGTGACGAAAAGATTTCTATAGTCTATATGAGGTCCTGTACACACATTTGGGTCGGCATAAAAGGTTTGGAATGACGCAAGCCTAGACTTTTGAGCTAAAAATCCAATTAAACGTCAAGCCGAAGCAATTGCTAGCCTTTTTTAAGGCGTTTGCTTGATATTTTGAGCGGAGTGTAATCTATGTGAAGCGTGGGGCGAGTGTGCATAGGTCGTTGCAACAGTGCGCTGCGCACGCTTTAGTATGACGTTCTACTTTCCGCATGCGTGATCCGACTCTGCAGCCATAACTCTACAAACATTTAAAGTATAGCCTTAGATTGGCAAACAATCATCACGGTTAGGCCAAGACAGCCAGCTACCATGACATACGGAAATGTAATTGTTTTTCCTGATGAATTTACGATCAACACATTGAATGAGGAGTGATGTAGGTTTGAGTACTAGCAAGAAGCAAATTAAAGTGTCCATACAGATTTTCTTCTTTTTCTCATGTGTATTCAATTGATTAGAGCCTGTTTTGAAAATGAACCTGCAACATGTCACTATCTTCTTCAAATTAAAATCTTAAGTAAGCGAAGTCGATGCAAATCATGAGTCACTGAAGGTACAGCGATCGATTTGTGTTGCGCTTATCCTTGTCGTGTGACCTTATGAAATTGTACGAACAATTTGCGCCTCGCATGATTGGCAAGACAGTCACCGTTAATAAGGTCCGAATATTTTTCCCGGCTGATTTTTTGCCGGTTGTGTTGTCTTTATGGTTCATCATATATTTCATGCTTAAATATGTTGTAATAAGACTATTCATCTTGATCATTTCAACATCTTTCCATTGTCAAGCTCCAAGCCATCTTTTCTTAGCTTGGACGGCCCTCTCATATACCAATCAACATTACTGAACCAGCTCTTATTCGATCGAGCTAAAGATATCATCACTATCCAACTTTTCAAAGTGTTAATCCAGTCTCCCAATCGAGAATAAACATTCGAATAAATATCAATTGCGTATACAATAAAAGCTCATACTCTCGATTGTCTCGTATGTTGATCAATCGTCCTAGAACATGCGGTTGATTCAATCGGTGTTTATCCCCCCCCCTTTAGTATCCCACGCTGATCAGATAATCCGCCAAATTTTCAACAACTTTTGTTGCCTGTCCTGGCAAGATTGGAGATGCATAATGTCCGATTAGAACTGCTTGATTTGTCTTTACGGCGATTAAACCATTTCCTCTATTCGCATTAAAGAGAAAGAGAGGCAAGAATGACGTCAGTATCTTCTTGATGATCGTGCTTAGTTTGGATTATTACTCACCCTTGTTTTCCGTAGATGCTTCGATCATTTGCTTGTAGTGTAAAATATTTAACACCATTTACGTGAATACCGGCTGCTTGAAGAGGAGAAGGGTCATCGAAACCGGAGACCAATGCTGTGATCTCTTGTTGATTTGGCTGAAGAGAGGAGAAGGGATGTTAGTTAAAAGACCTCAACATTGATACACGTCTTTGTCGTAAACTTACTTGGAATCCAGCACTTGAAGCCCAAACCTATTGTAAAGATTTAAGAAGAAGAAGATGTTAATCATCGCATTTAAATCCAATCATTACCATTCTTACTCACTCCACCTTTGTGACCAACAATGGCGGCAGAAGTTACATCTCCTGTTCCTACCAAATTTGTATCAACATAACTTTGCCAAGACATTTTTGTGAGTGTGTATTTTTATTGTTTGATGATTATTTCAAACTCCTCTCCTTTTCGTCTATTGATCGATTATGGAAGTGAAAAGAAGAGGCCGCAAAAAGAAGCAATCATCTCTCCCCCACTAAGTTTTTTCTACGAATACAACACGCGAATCTCCTGTGCACTGCAATGTTGCTTACTACTTGACTGTTTGTGTTATTCTCGACTAACACATAGAACGGGCATGCATCATCACGCCCTGCACACTTACAGCGCAGAGTTTATATGCCTCACAATTAGCGCCAAATAATTCAAGGAAGCTTGCTTTTCTTACGCCTTCGATAGCTTTGAGCAGAGCTATCTCTATGGAAAAGAATCTTTACCATCTCTGTCAAATATGAAATTCTCCGTCTGTCATCTCCAATTTTCAAGGATGAGAAGAAAAAGTCTAAAGTGTTGTACTTGACATAATGTTAATCTTGAAAGTCCTTCTATTTATAATGGTTGGGAATGCTCATGCAAATCGGCGAAATTTTTGTTGACTTCTTTTCAACAACTCTACAATTTCCTCTGCTCCAGTGCAGTATGAATTGGGCGTGCATGTCCCGTGCGCGTTTCACTTTCTTCCTGACGTACCCGAGCAATCGCGCTGAAAATTAGGACTTTCAACGAAGAAACTCCACCTGCTCAATTTCTACACTTTCAACCATCACTTGATCATCATTAAATCGTAAACATGGCACGCAAATTCTTCGTTGGAGGTAATTGGAAAATGAACGGTACGCTTGATAGCGGAAAGAAGTTAGTAGCAGCTTTGCAAGATGCTAAACTTGACCCGAACACAGAAGTTGTCGTTGCACCACCTGCAATTCATCTTTTGTTCGTTAAAGATCTTTTGGCACAACAATCAAAAATTGAAGTTTCAGGTCAAAATGCATACCACAAAGCTTCCGGTGCATTCACAGGTGAAGTTTCCGTTTCTCAATTACAAGATGCTGGCGTTCCATGGGTAATCCTCGGTCACTCTGAACGTAGAACGATCTTTAAGGAAAGCGATCAAGATATCGCCGAAAAGACAAAGGCAGCCCTTGACCATAACTTGAAGGTTATCATCTGTGTTGGTGAAACATTAGAAGAACGTGAAGCAAACAAGAGTATCGATGTCGTCGTTCGTCAATTAAACGCTGCCGCTCCAAATGTTTCAGATTGGAGCAAGGTCGTAGTTGCTTACGAACCCGTTTGGGCTATTGGTACCGGTAAGGTGGCCACTGCTGAACAAGTGAGTAGACTAAATATTTATGTATAACGTCTCACCCATAATTTACTGACTTCTTTCCTATCCCTCAGGCACAAGAAGTTCATGCTGCTATCCGTAAATGGGCAACCCAAAAAGTGTCCAAGGATGTATCTGACTCTTTGCGTATCATTTATGGTGGAAGTGTGGCTGCAAAGAATTGCCGTGAATTGGCTCAACAACCTGACATTGACGGTTTCCTCGTCGGTGGTGCAAGTTTGAAGCCCGAATTCGCTGATATTTGCAACGCTCGTCTTGTAAGTGCTGCAAAAATTTGAAGCGCACAAACGCAAGGTAACTGACAATGTTCTTTAACATCCTTGACAGTGAGCTAGGATTTTCATACCATAAAACTGTAAAAAGACATCTTTGACTCCAAAACACACTTGTGGATACACTGATCTACAGTGACAATTGAATAATACAAATTCTTTCGAGGTACGGGAAAACATTATCTAACACAAATAGGAGAGGAGTGGGAAAAGACATATCTTGCGTGAGGCAGTACATTTCAGTGTTGTGTTTCTGAAGATAAGCATAATTATTTGCAGATAAGAAAACGTCATTTTCTGCATCCGTCGCGAAAACGAGCATCAAAGGGCACTTCTTTACCGAAAGAAAGACGAAATGATTAGTACTTGTTCTAACTCTCTAAACGTTTGATCCTCTGGTGAAGTATGCTTTGGCACCATGAGACGCCAACTCTGCTCTTGCTTGTGCAAATGTATGACCTTGTTCATGATTATGTTTCCAAATTTGTTTGTAATACCAAAGATTTCCCAATCCCTGTAAAGTGAAACCAATTGTGACAATGATTCCTAAAATTCCTGCAACCAATTTATGTTCGTTGAAGGAGTTAATTGTTGATAAAAGAGCGGCACTTCCTGTTTCGGGAATTCCAAGGAAAACGTAAACGGACCAAGCAAGATGAAATCCTGCAAAGATGAAGTACATGTAGTAGAACAATGAATGTTCTTTCATAAATCCGTTGTATACCGGTCTGTACCATAGCATGAAACTTGTTGGCGTGATGAAAACCAAATAAACAATAGCGGAGATCAATTCCTTTACACCGATGAAAACACAAGCGACCAAATTGATAATCAGAGTTGCAACTAACAACAGCCATAGGTAGTATATATGAGTCATTGCAACTTGCAAATCTCCTGGAGGAATCTCTGCTTGAATGTCGTGATAGATAAGCGGGAAGACTGAAGATAGTAAAGGAAAACAAATCAGCAAATACACTTCTCATTATTATACTCCTTACCATTGCTACTCACAGAAAGGCCAATTATTCCTTCCGTGCTTTTGAATATGATCAGCGCGTTGTTGTAAATCACGTTCACGCTGTTCCAATTCGCGTTCTCGTCTCTGTATATCTTCCAATCGATTGTTGGAAGCACCTCCGTCACCTCTGTCTAAGCGTGGTGCAACGACAGAGTCATCATCTTGACCGCCGCCGTATGGTTTAGAATCGTATTCGTCATATGCACGATCAGAAGATGAAAGTGCATTTCTTACTGAAGGATCAGCGAATGGATTAGCGTCCAGCGCATTACGATCGGCAAACGGATCGTTAGTAGACATGATTTGTTTTAATCTTTTGTTGTTCAGTGTTGATGGGAGAAAAAGGATGAAAATGAACTATTTATTTCATCTTGGCCATTCATGCATAGATTTACTGACAACCTTTTTCAATATACATAGAAATTGGCTTTTCCTAAAGCATGCATTAACGCCAATCGCCCTCTCTCTCCTGAGAAGGCGGCTGTGCATCAAAAATGCGCTGGGCAAACGCCCAAAAATACCACACGTGTATTAGCTTGCATTTTTTGAAGTATTCGGCACGAAAAGGGCACCACACAATTCGGTGTCTTCTCCTGGGTCCTACATATATTACACGTTTGGCCAAAAATGAAAGGGCAAACGAGTATACCCAGGGGCACGAAGGGGGAGGGAGTGGAAAAAGGGAGAGCGGGCAGGCAATATTAGAAGAGGAACGCGTGTAAAAAGTGTTGTTCAAACTTACGAGCTTTTTAGTCCAGGCATCGTGTTAATGAACTAAAATTTAATCGAAAGCGTGAGAAGGGGATTTGGGATGGATTGAAATGATGGAGAAAAAAAGAATGTTAAAGCAGTAATCCAAAAACATCCACCTATACCTACATCATTTCGCGCAATCAAGCTGAAAAGGTATAAGTAGGCCATCACATCGACTGTCTAAATGCCGCCGCGAAGCAGTATTCCTGGCCTTTCCACCGGAAATGTGAGTAGAAACGCGTAAAAGAAAGAGCAGGCATCCGAACGATCATCATCAGCAGCAGCAGCTAATCAAATATCCTTTTTTTGTCTGAATTGTAGATCATCGAAGGTGGAAGAAAACGAGGTAGGAATGATGATGATACTCCTCAAGCTCAAGCATCACCCCGTTTAGGTTCTTCTCCAGCTCTGCGCTCATCCGGTGCGACGCCCATTCCCGATTCGACGTCCAAAGAAAAGGTGACACAGCAAGGCTTTCGATTGCTAGACTTCATCATACATAGATTGGATACAAGGTATGTCATCCACCAGAACAGCAGTTTCAATACGTAGCACATCCATTGAATTATCTACTCATTCTGCCTCTCTCTTTCTCTCAATCTAGCGACAAATCTCCACTTTGCATCCCCTTCTTAGCTTTACCTTCGCGAAACGATTATCCAGACTATTATGAACAAATTAAAGCACCACTCTCTTTAGAACAAGTCCGTCGAAAATTACAAAGCCGACAATATGATTCTTTAGAGGATGTACGTAATGCGCTTGAAACGATTTGGCGAAACGCTAAGCGATACAATCTCAAGACGAGCGAGATCTATGAAAAGGCACGCGTTCTTCATGTGAGTTGTTTTAGAATGTGAAGAGAGAGAGAGAGAAAGCATGATATCTAGAATTCACTGCATGATGGTTTGTGCACGATTGCATCTCGGTTTAGCATTTCTCGGTCAATTTTTGTCCGAAATGAATTAGCAACGAACATAACTTCCAAAAAAAAGAGTAATGTACTCATATCATCATTCCCACCACCTCTCATCTTAACAGAGCGCCACACGCGAATCGTATGTCGATTTAGTAGAAAAAGACGAACTTGCGCCAGTATATGATGGAGGAGCACAAGAAAGTAACCCATCATTAATGGAACAGTCTGCACGATTGGCAAAGATTGAAAAATCAAACGCTCGAGCTAGACTGGATTATGACGAACCAACAAGAGGACCTCCAACTGTTTCACTCCGATTGAAAAAGTCTGACGATATTCCGTACGAAGAGGATTCAGATACGCCAGCTCCAGCTCCAGCTCAATCACCCGCTCCGACAATGGCTGTTAACAATTCTCAAGGTCCTGTTCAAGTCAGTGTAAAGCAAGAAGATACACAAATGACAGATGTTGTACCGAGTACTGTCGCTAAAGTGGAACAACCTCAACCTATAGCTACTGCAACACCAGCTGTTAGCATCGCTCAAACAAATGGAACAATGACCAGCAGTCCAGCACCGATTGCATCTACGTCAAGTGCACCCGCCCCTTCCTCCACCCCAACGCAATCATCAGGTAAGAAAAGAAGAGTATATGCTCCACGAGGTAAACGTCTTAAATCGACACTTCGACAATTAGTCTCTAATTTGAAGTTCAAGGAATATAAGCCTGGCAAAACGATGTGCGAAGACTTTATGGACCTTCCCACCAAAGCAGAATTACCTGAATACTACAAAGAGATCAAAGAGCCCATCAGTATGCGAATGATTGATGAGAAATCGATGAGGAATGGATATGAAACAGCATTCTCGTTATTCAGTGACCTTCGATTGATGGTGAAAAATGCAAAAGAGTTTAACGAAGAAAGTTCTGAAATTTGGAAAAATGCAGACGCAATAAGCGATCATATCGAAAATACAATGGTCCCCGCTTTGCTTGCAGAAAATTTCACTTTACACCCCGAAGACGATCGCGAATCCGTTTTGCCGGGCGATGTCTTTGATCCTGTGGCGCATGCGGCCGCCAAAGCGGCGGAATTGGAATCAAGCGACGAAAGCCCTGAGCCCAGTTCCGGTAAAAGGGGTAGATCAAGCAATCAACCTCCCAATCCAAACGTTCATCCAAATGCGAATTGGCAAGAATATGCGCGTGTGAATGGGTATCTGGCACCGAATGGAATGCATGCCAATTCACCTGAAGCAATGAGAGCACAAGCCAATCAAAGACGAATGCCCAATGGGCAACCTATGCCTACCGGATATCCACCTAATGCAATGAGTCCTCCTTTACCAGGAGCACTTCATGGCTATCCTGGTGCTTCTCCTTTCAGTGGACCACCAGCAGTCAATGGCGTTTCTCAACATGCTCCACCTAAGAATACGAAAAGGTTAAATGGTGAAGCTCCTCCTGATCCATACGACATTGCAACTTTGCTTTTGCCTGACGGCACCAAATGGAGAAGGAAATCCGTTTGCTCAGCATTCAAAATTGCTTATCGCGGTATTGATGGAAGAGATCGAGATGTGATTTTTGTTAATGATGTTTCACATAATCATGCGGTTGGTATTGGATCTTTTTACAACAATCGAGCTGGCGAAAATGCAAATGTCTCGATCACTTTCACTCTTAAGAAGATTATTCCGATTGACAATGACAAAAAGACTGTGGAAGAAGATGGTATGTTGCAAAGGCCTTGGAAAATCACTGCGCACTACAACGGCATTTCAACAAAAATTCAATCGGCTGATGGCGAAAAGGCAAATGTTGTTGACAAAGATGGAGCAACAGAAGTAAGTCAAGGCGCCGATTGCTCAATCCTTCTCATGCCAACGTTTGGAAATAGCGTTTTGGATATCAGTATATCTCCAAGTGCTCCTGATGCAACTCTGTCTGCAATTGTTGCCGATCCAAAACATCCTCATCATGCGAAAGCCAATGCTTTATTGTCTCTACCGGATAAATATCGCATCTTTCTCAATTGCGAATGAATGCAGTAGGTTCTCGAAATTTGCTCTGTATCCCTAATATACTTTGAAAATGTAACAACTACATCTATATACAATACATGGATTCAATTTTACGAATTAATCATACAGAAAGAGTCATCATCACAGTGCTTCCTCCGTCACTGATAGCATACGCAATTCCACAAACCCTTGTCTTTCTGGTCCAGCTTGTTCATCATTTTCTTGTGCTTCCCGTTCATAGAGCGGCCGATCGGGAAACATACATTGCATGCTCATCATTCCTTGATCGTCTATACGTATGGAGCATTTGAGAGATGTCTGTAAAGCACGTAAGCATTGCTGAATATTGGCGAATGAGTATGTGAAGTTGCAGTCAAAGCGTAGATAGAAGCTTTCAAAGACTCTATTCCTGTTTGGAAAGTCGAGCTGCATTTCAATAAAAGAGCATATAAGTCAATGATTCAAAATTCTTTAAAGGCTTTTCAGACTCACTTCAACAGAACCATGATCACCTTCTGCAGTAATTCGCATCATCTCGTTGCCTATTTCATTCTCGTACATTCTTCTGGTATCTGCAATTTCTTGACCGTCATCCTCATCAAGCATTGTTGGTATAGTTGAAGATTCATTGTAACGTTGACGACCTTGGCGTGTTGGAGTTTGAGGAAGCGTTGAGAAGGATCGATCATGATTTCTGTTATCACTTATGAATTCAAAACTGACGTTACGACATGAATTGTCAATGCTCAGCAAAGCTTCTGTCAGACGTTTTGACGTTATTATCACGCTTCCCACGACTCGTACGGATAAGAACTTCATCTCTGTTACTTCCAATTCTCCGGGAAGGTATGTTGCTAATTCGCAGCGAGTAGTCACCTTTCCATCTTTAATCCTGAAGAGAAGAGGTGAATGAGTATACTGGCATTTATTTAGATTATATGATGTTACTCACTCTAAGATCATAGGTTCGCCTTTTCCTGCGTAGGTCATCTCCACAACTGTACGTCCACGCACAAAAGGTGTTTTGCGCACATCCGAATCCCTCCCCGCTGCCACTTTGCTACTGTTTGATGGATTGGTGACAACGCCAGCTGCGGTATTGTATATGTTCAAACATTGCAACCACGTTTCCAAAGATAGATCAAATGTTGTAATGGGTGTATGGTTATCGGGACCACTTTCTTCATCTTCTAAATCGTAAAGATCTTCTGCTGAAGGATTATATTGATACTCATCAAACAATCCACTTCCTATATAAGCAGTCGCTTGAAGTACTCCATTAAGCTCTGTTACGATTTGTAAACCAGCCTCTGAAACGTTCACTTGACAAAATTTGGTCAAAGCGATTGGTCTTAACAAAGATGCAACTGTGCGAACATCGCGCGCTTTGGCTCTTAATACTGGTTCTACTTCCAGTCCACGATCAACCATTTCGATCAAGGGGTATACAACATAGTTGATTATGTTCAAGATGGTTGAGAAGAAAGAAGTTATTTTCAAACCCTAAAAGATAAAGTGTTGTTCTCCTGCACATTTGAACTGGCCGTGCATATTCTGTTGTTCACCTAGGGACTCAAAGGGCTTTTTTTAGCTCCTCTACGCGTAGTACTATGGGGTGAACAAAGTGCAATCTCGGACAGACACCAAAGGGGAGCAAGAAACTTGGATCGGCGCACAGCGTGGGGGGAAAACACCCAAAAAGGTAGGAAGAATGCTTGTACGTCATTATGCACTTAAAAGTGGCCGCTATTGACTTTGCAAAAAAGGCGTTACAAGAGATGATTTACTCGTATAATGAATTGATGGGATTGAGAGAAGAGGCGATAACGTGATTCACTTCCACCATCTCATCTCAAATATCATTTTGAATCTACGAATAAAAGGAAATCCGATCTATAACTAGCACGCCAAAAACTCTTCCGCACCTACCCACTTCCCACACTTCTCCTAGCATACATACACAAAAGAATGGCTTCTTTCCAGCGATTCTTACAAGCAACGACGGCCACCTTGCCAAGACAATGTGCAAGTGCGGGAATCTTGTTTGCAACGGGAGATTGCATTGCACAACAAGTTGTTGAAAAGAAGGGAAGCAAACATGATATCATTAGAACGGCACGTTTAACTGCTTATGGTGGTTTAATTTTTTCGCCAATTGCAGCATTTTGGTTGGGAAAAGTGTTGGAACGTGTACCATATAAAGGATTGGCAGGAACGGTAACAAAGGTTGCTTTGGATCAGAGTATCGCAGCACCTAGTTTATTGGCATTATTTTTCACTTCTACTACTTTGATGGAAGGTAAAAGTCTTAATGACGTAAAGGTTAAATTGCAAAAGGTGAGTAGGACATAAGTGTTGGTATTCTAAGAAACTGAAAGTGCTAACGTTCTTTCTTCCTTTCACAATGTCGCTATAGTCATACTGGAGTACACTGCTAACATCTTGGGCTGTTTGGATTCCCGTTCAATCGATCAATATGGCATTTGTTCCACCACCTCAAAGACTCTTATTCGTAAACGTTGTGAGCATCTTTTGGAACACTTTCTTGGCTCTTGTTGCTTCGGGAGGAGGTCCTGGTGAATCACAGCGTGATGAGGCAAACTTAGAATTGGGAAAATTGCCCACTCACGTTAATCAGCAGTTACCGCAATTGCGAATGGAGGGAAAAGCCGCAAAAATGTGGTAAATTGAGCATTGACACGAGATCTCACTCAGACTTTCTTGTACGGCTACCTATCTTATGAATGATCAAAATGTATAGAACTCATGACTATTTTTATCATTATGATAGCGTGATTATGGAATTTTGACACTTATGGTATTCACTAACATGTACGGAAAAGAGTACATTGTTAACCTATGAAATCGAATAAAAGAGATATGAAAGCGGTCGTAATAGAGAAATGATCGTAGGTTCAATAAACGCAATAAATCGCAATACAGGAAAATTCTGTTCTGCATCAAACATCGCACACCAGGCGCTTTAAGTAGCACCGTTTGGTTGTGTGTGCTGCTGTTGTTGTTTCGTGCTGGATTCTTTGAGTGCCAATAGTTGACGACTGCGGAACGATTCGTAGTGGGTGGCGGATGTAGTTTCGATGAGATCTTGCAAATGCGTTCTTGTGAGGAAGTTACGTAAAAAGACAAATTCGCAGTGATTCTCATTTTCCACGTTGATTACACCATAACGATTCTTGCGTCCACGAACAGTCTTTCCATCAATGATAATGTTCCTCTCACTTCCCACAACGGCGAATGGAATCAGAGATCGAATTCGGTCATTCAACTCGCGCTCTTCTTCTTCATGTTCTTCATCATCGTATGGATATAGGCGGATGTTGTTGTATTGCATCTCCGCACGAATGCGTTCTTTGAACACTTCTCTTTCTTCTAGTGTTAGACTATCACTCTTGGCAATAACTGGAACGATGTTGACAACATCTGCCAACTTTTTCATAACAGTCACATCGATTGGGCGAAGACCATGGCCGGTTGGGTTGATGAAGAATAAACAGCAGTGAATACGTGTATCGGTGATGTAACGATCACGCATTGCGGTCAATTCTTTACGTAGGTAAGCTGAATGTTGATCTTTGATATATTTGATAATTGGTTCCCAGCATCCATCATTATTGACTTGATCGCCAAAGCCAGGTGTATCAACGATGTTCAAGCGTAATTTGACTCCATTTTCGACAATGACATGGCTGACAGGATGAATTTCTGTAGTAGAACGAGGTGATTCATATGCTTCAAGTCTACCTTTTGAATCGATTAAATGACTTGCGAATAAAGTGTTGACAAGTGTTGATTTTCCCAAACCTGTTTGTCCAACGACCATTACGTTGAATTGGAAACCACGTTTGAGCAACTTTTGCTCGATTTGCATAGGCAAGCTATCGAAACCGACATAGCTGCTCAATGGTGTGGGTTCAACAGCAGCTGCCATATTGAATGCTGATGAGTGTTAAGGTTGTTTACAATATGATTTGATTTGCAAAGAACAGCCAGGCCTTTGTATATAGGGAGTGATGGTGATAATGAATTGTACGTACGAATTGAGGACAAGGATTGAGCTTACCACAAACCCAAGGCTTTGTGTAAAAGGCTCTGTTCAATATTAAGAATAGGAACTTGTTGCTTGCGCGCGCAGAATAACGCACTTTAACACTCATTTGAAATAAGTCCAGCGCACCTTCTAGCGTGAATGAAGCTTAATATATGGACAGCGCTCAGACAGTGCAACAGTTTTGTACAAAAGCACGCTAGCGTACATGAACAATCAGAGTCCAGCAACACTATCTGGCTGTTTGTTTGTTTAAACGGAGGCGGAACAGGCTCGACAAAATGAGGGCTAGAGAACTTTGTACGGATCTTTTTTAAGGGTATGCGATGAAGTACATTTTACAGTTTTTGATCACGCTCTATGATGATGGGAAATTATGGTACAAATGTTGAAGTTACAGTATTATTTATACAAACCTCCTCTTCTACTCGGCATCCGCTTGTAGAATTGCTTCTTCTTGCCTCTTCTTTTCTGCTTCCCGCATACGTTGCAAGATGTCAGATTCATTGATAGATGGTTGATCTTTCGAAGACAAATGATCATTGGTGAAAGTATGTCCATTCGCATTGCCATTTATGGATGAAGCGGCTCTCATTCTCTTCAAAATATCCTCTTCGGAGGCTTTCTCGGGTTTTTGTATTCTTGCTTGTCGAGCTTTCTCATCTTCTCCCAACAATTTACCATGCCTTCTTAGCCATGCAACTCGAGCTGGCTCACCTGGATGTGATGTTGAACTTACATTCTCTTGGAATTTGCTGCTACCCTTCTTGTTGGTTGCCCATTCGATCCAAACGTCTTCCAACACCTCTGCTGCTCCCATTCCACCAGCTTTGAATTGACTTCCTGCTTTTACACTAGCAAATGCAGCATCCAACGTTTTGAAACTCGCAAGAGCGCTCGCTTCCCGCTTTCCATCTTTTAATGGACGAAATACCAAAGCTTCAAGTTTGCCAAATCGAGAAATCAGCCCTTTTGCTAAAGGAGTATTAAGGGTGTCCGAAATGTTGTCCAATTGTATGCTGCCGAGTAGCCTACTGTGCAATTCACTCGGAAATTTGAGACGAACAGTCAGATCCAAAGGACCAAGCTCAGGTTCAGGCGATCCAGTAGTCTGATTGATAGGACGATTATATTGCTCTTGCTTTTCTTCTTTCTTCAGATTTGCTTCAACATGCTTTTTACGTTCATGCTTTTCGCGAAGCTGTTTGCCTTCCTCTCTTAATCGTTTAAGAGTTTCTTTTCTTCTTCTCTCATCGTTCATCGTCTTCGTTCGCTTTTCATGCTCTTCCATTTCTCGTTTCTCCAATTCTTCTGCCATTGCTTTACGTTTGCCTTCGTAAGCACCTTGTCTTTCTTTCCTTGCTGATTCAGTTTTATTCCTTTCAGCAGCTGCAAGTCGAGCACTTGGATCCATCAAGATTTCATATGCTAATTGCATCTCACTGAATCGGGAAGCAGCTATTGCAGCATCCATATGACGATTCTTATCCGGATGCAACGCTAACGAAAGCTTCTTGTGCGCTCTTCGGATCTCTGCCTCACTCGCAGATGGCTTCAAGCCCATCACCGCAAAATAATCCACCTCATCCTTGATCGCCATGATGGCGATTTAAGATCCTTGAGCTATAATTGATATGTTGACGTTGGAAAAGATGGAGGCTGAGTACAAAAGTTTGACTAAAAGTACATGCGGAGAGTATCACAACAAAAAGTTTAAAGCGTGTGGAGCAAAAAAGGATTGATTATATAACCCCTTCATTCGCCTGTTCGGCTGTTCCAGAAATTCGCGTGCGTTTTGATTGCCCTAGCGCCCACATCCATCAAGACCCTAATCATTGTTATTTTTTTCCTTGCAAATCAGCATTGATTGGTGTGAATAGTGAAAAGAGAGAGATTTTAATGGTGATCAAAAAGTTTTATTATCAAATTCAAAAATATATACAATACTGTTAATGATTATTTTTGCAGATTCTTTTAATGGAATCTCAAAGGTGGAAGTTGATTTATTGGTTTATTTGGAAGTTGATTTGTTGGTTTGTTTGATTTATACGGACATTCGTTTGGTTTGTGTGATCCTTTCTTTCCACAATGATGACAATCTAATCTAGGGCAATTAGCTCTTTCGTGAAAATCGTCAGCATTACAAGATTTACAGTAATTACACCAATTCTTTCGGCCTTCATAAGATAAAATGCATCCTTGTTCAACACCATCGACTTTCACGTATCCGGGTAATTGAGGATTTTGAAGGGTTCCAATAGAGATAAACCATTTACCGGTAGGACGAAAAAGGTACGGTCGTGGATTTTGATTGTTTCGCGATGTACTTGTGTTTTTCCAAATATCAAAAATAACAACATCAGGTATAACTTCAATTGCCGAACGAATAGAATCTACCTTTATATTAGGAGAAGTCGTTATACTCAATAGAGTAACAAATGGCCATACCATAGTACCGTGATCAACCCATTTAATTGTGTGTTGTCGATCTGAAAAACAGTAATCAAAACAAATGTTATCGATATTCGGATAAATTGGATCCCAAGGCAAATCGATCACCCTGTTAGAGCAAGTTAAGATTTTATATTCAGGGATATTATCTCCTAGAATATCATTGATCCTGTTTTCTGAAACCTTGTTTTTACGTAAATTTCCGGCTATTACTTCTACCAAATAATCCAAAAGCGGTACTTGTAGATTATAATTATTCAATTCGGGAATAGTATCCGGGATAAGCCAGCGGTGTGTTCTGTCTGGAATATTTTCGAGTTGATTAAGAATAACTTTATCCTTATTGATTGTACTTAAAGGATAATGTTGAAAAGGGATAATAGGAATAGCTTGATAATTCTTGATATTCTTACGATGTGGTAACTCGATTTTAAAACCACGTTTAAAATCGCTGGTAGCACATGTCCACGCTAAAATAAGTCTATACGAAAACAAGTCGGAAGAATCATTAGCTAGAGAGACACCATATTGAATAAAGTTAGTATCTCTTCGAACCCGGGGATTACTTCGAGGAGGTTCACGACGGTCGAAATCAGAAAGAGTAGTATTACCGGTAGAAGAATTTAAAGTATCTCTATCTGTTATTTCGGTCTGGCGTAATCGAGTACGTAAATTAGTGCTGTAGTCCTCCCATACTTGATTATAATCACTGTTATTAGTCATAGACATAGCGAAGAGGCTGATAAAGTTAGGCTAGGTAGGGATGATAGTAGAATTTTAAAGATTATGATAGGATATACCACTTTTTATATAATAAAAGTAACTAAGAAAACTAAGAGGTATAGTTATAGTTAATCTACCTATATATAAAAGATCCTTTAATAAGTCGTGTTAAAATAGTAATCATAATGATATAATAGTGATTAGGTGTTTGATGTACTCGTATATACAGATTAGTACCATATGTTCTAGATCTTTAAAATTAAGTTAGCGTCTTTATAAGATATAAGCTATTTTAAGGACTAGAAGGTTCTTTTAATATACTTATTATATCTTATTTAGGTAAGTAAGGTATAAAGTAAAATAAAGAGGTCGAAATAAGATAAAGAAAGAGGCCTAAGCGAAATAAAATAAAGAGGTCTAAGCGTAATAGAGAGGTCTAAGCGAAATAAAAAGGTCTAATTAAAATGAAGAAAACTAGGTAAAATAAGGAAGAGGTATAAGCGATATAAAGTAATATAAATAGGAAAATTAGATAGGAAAAAGGTTAAAGCATAATAAAGGAGAATTTAAATATTAAGGAAAGCCTATAAAAGATCTTAGGTATAAAGGTATTATAGTAAATTATATAATAACTATAAAATAGTAGTTTACTACTATATTTAATTAATAATAGCGATCAGGTTACTTAATTAAATTTAAAAAAGATTATAATACTAGAAGGTAAAGTAATAGAAAGTCTTAATACTACTAATTATAGAGAAGAAGGTTTTAGATTAATAAGAAAGTAATTTTATAAGAAATAATAGATTAATATATAAAGAGATTATTATAGATAAACTAAGTATAATAGAGAATACTATTACTCGTAGAAAATAAATAAAATAATAGTATTTAAATACCGAAATATAATATTTCTTACTTATATTCGGTAGTACTATTAGGCAGAACCTAATAGACCTTAAGCTTAAAGCCTCTTATCTTTTCGGTAGGATAAAGTTTATCTACTAATTATCTACTAACTATGGTTTTACATCTAAGGAGTATTAAAGGTACTTCCGACTAAAACGTAGGGTAGTAAGAAAAAGGGTCCGAGTATAGGTGATAAGAATAAAATAAGAGGTCTAAGTATAGGTGATAAGAATAAAATAAAAGGTTTAGGTCTTAATATAGATATTAAAGAATAAAATAAAATAAAGATAGATTAATATAGATAATAAAGACTAAGTAAGAGATCTAGATTTAATATAAGAGAGGAAGACTAAATAATAGATCTAGGTTTTAATTAAGGTTTATTATAGTATAATAAAGGAAAATAGAAAAATAGATTATATAGAAAGAAGGGATATAGGGTAAGCTAGGAGGTAATAAAGGAATAAGATAAAAGGCGTATTTTAAGGTAAGGAGTAGGATATAAAAGCTAAAGTAATAAGATAGAGTTATAGGTAAGTTATATTAAATAATATATTTAAATATATATAAGTTTTTTATTTATAAGATAATAGGTTAAAATATAAAGGTACTAAGCTATAGTATAGATAATAATATATATATAAGTTATATATAAATATATAAATAGAAATATTATCTAAAAATTAAAGAATAGTATTAACTAGTCTATAAATAATAGTACCAGAGGGTCTTTCTATAAAGATCGTATTATACCTAAGTCTTATAATCTAATATAGACTGATAGTCGATAAATTCGTAATTAAAGAAGAACCTTATATAGAATTAAAGGTACGGATATATAATACCGGTTTACTACTATTTATAATAAGAGTAGGTAACCGAGTAGTATAAGTAGTTATCGAAGAAACTATATAACCTAGTATATAAGTAATAAAGAGAGAGGTATAAAGTACTAAAGAGAGGACGGTGTTAGATACCTAGGGAAATAACTATATATATATATATAATTATATAAGATAAATAATTATTTATAATGGTAAACGCTATCACTCGTCGAAAATAAATGAAATAATAGTATTTAAGCGCCGAAATATAATATTTATCACTTATATTCGGCAGCACCATCAGGTAAAGCCTGATAGATCTTAAGCTTAGAGCCTCCTACCTTTTAGCAGGATAAAGTTCGTCTACCAATCATCCACCAACCACGGTTTTGTGTCTAGGGAGCGCCGAAGGCGCTCCCGAGCAAAACGTGGGAGGGGGATGATGGTAGTAAGAACGGCTTTACGGTAGATCCTTCCATTGTATCGGGGATATTAAGAGTTGGTGATAAGTACCATCGATGAGTATCAGGCTTGATATGAAGTGTAGCATCGGGATTTGAAATGATATTGTTACTAATGACATATCGAGCATGTTGCAAATAAGGGATCATCGGCTGAGGTGTTATATCCATAGCAGGGTCGTGGCCGAATCCTTGATTGTCAAACCAGATGTTAAGGCGTTCCGTAGGGGCGTTATATACTAATTCGACGAAATAGCGGAATAGAGACAAAATATCTTAAGGTTCAATGATATAATTAACGCGTTTCTCCGTGAAAACGTGGGTCGGTTGGGAAGGAAAGAAGTTGTTGACCTCAGAAGGATTAGAGGTATATGGTGGGAGAGAAGGCGTTCGGGAGGTTGCGATTACGGATGAAACTTGTTCCCTTGTCGGACTATCAGGAGATCGGCTTTGACGGGTTCGATGAGGAGGCATGATGAGTGTAGATAGGCGAGTGATAATAATATTAGAGATTATCAAAAGTTATGATATGAGAAGATTGGTAAAAAGGGGGGTAGGGGAGTAAACTATATACGTAGCTTATATAGAAATTGTTTTAGATAGGAATGAAATCTGTTGGGGTAAATAGCGGTCCGAGCGTATGAGAAAGGGGTAGTGGCAGAGAACGTCATTATGATTAGGTCGGTGATCGATTCGGTCGATGTCATAGCGTGGCCATGAGCGATTATATAATCTGATAAGGGGTCGAAAATAGAAGGGAGAAGTAAACGAACTCTTTTTCATTCATTATTATAAGAAGTTAGTAGATGAGATTCTCTATACGCACACAGAACTAAACGACAAGTAAGGAAAACATATACATTACGAAAGTAGAGAATCTAAGAACGATATATACGTAAGAAGAATACAAATAAATAGAGGTAGAAAGAACTCAAGAAAAGAATGTAAATAGGTAACAACAATTCGTCAGAGACAATGTGGTTGAAGTATCAAAGTTCTTCTTCCATATAGTTAGCATTTTCTTGCGGGGGAGGTTGGTTGGCAGGCGAAGAATGTACTAAAGGGGGTATAGGGTGGACCTGGGCATTAGCATTTGCTTGAGGTTGCTGTTGTACCTGCTGTGATAGTCCTAGAAGTGGGGTAGGAGGGTGATAGGCCGTAGGTTCGGTTGTTGTAAGCGTCATTTCGCCAACTCCAATAGGTTGATTAAATTTATCTGAGTGCGTTTTCGACTTTCTGTTGTTATCAGTAATGTTGGTTGGGCATTGTTTAGGAGGATGATCCCCTTTCGTTCCACATTTACGGCAGTCGAGGAATATACAATTGTCACGATCATGGAATGAATCGTAAGCATCCGATTGACATCGTGTACAGTGTGGCCGACGATCCTCATAGTTGAGGAAGCAGGAAGATCCATTAATACGCAGATATCCGGGAAGTCGTTCACGTGATTTTTGAGGATCTGTGGTTGGTGATTGACCATTATATTCTAGTAGACCAACAGCAATATACCAGGCACCCGTTGGGCGAACAAGGTAATTCTTGTTTTGTGGATTGTGTTTAGGTGTAACGATGGTTTTCCAAATATCAAAAATAATGACTGTTGGTATTTGGCGGGTAGCTTGTGCGATTTGTTCTGCAGTAGTTTTTGTTGATGTGGAAATTGCAAGAAGAGTAGCGAAAGGCCATGTCATTGGTCCATGGTTGATCCACGGGAAATCGTAGAACACGTTATCATACGGGATCCTAAAAGATAATGAATCCAAATCCGGATAGGCCGAGTCCCATGGTAAGTCTATTACTGAAATGTTCTTCTTTCGGTCAATAAAACATGTTCTGGGACAGCGTTAAGAAGTATTTGATTAATACGAGCCGAGGGTGTGTTAAGGCGCAGCATGTGATTTTCAATTTCCAGAAGAATTTGGTCGAGAATCGGAAAAAATTGTTGTGGATCACGAATGGTCGGGAGAGTATCTGGGACCATCCAGCGATGTGTGGCATTTGGAATTTGTTCGAGTCGAGATTTCTTGATGCGATTGGGGTTGACGGAGGAAGTTGGGTGTTGCATAAATGGGATGATAGGGATGCGGATCCATTGGCCTTGCGTTACGTCAATACGGGCAGGAAGAGCAACTGAGAAACGACGAGCTATATCGCCAGTTGTAGCAGTCCAAGCAAGGAGGACATTCGTATAGTATGCTGAGTTAGGATCGTCAGCAACTGGTACTACCAACGGTTTAACCGGTTGTGGTGGTTGAAGGTCCGGTTCGCGAGATTGTTGGCGTTGACGTAGGGTGTGTTCTCGGAATGCATCACCTGATTGCGGTGTAGAGATGGCGTGTAGGCTTGCGCCAACACCTGTAAAATTAGAATTAGCAGAAGTTCTATTACTTGCGGCAGGAGGAGATGAAGATGTAGCCATATCCTGGTCTTGTGTAAATTCAGATTGGTCGTTTTGGTCGAGCGTTGATGGATGTGGACGTTTAGTGCTGGAGCGTGGCATAGAGAGAAGAAGAAGAGATAGGTATGTAACGAGATTGTTCTAGAGAGAAGAAATGGCTTAATTTATATGTTTAATATTCGATATAGAATAAATGTAACTTCAGGGTTAGGGGTAGAAAAGGGGGTCTGTGTGTGGTTTAGTAGAATTAATTATTGGTTAAAGAGAGGGTCTGGGTGTAATGAAATAATATATTAATGATTTCTAGCGTGGGAGGGTAAAACTAATATCTGTTAAATGAGCGAACAGAGCGTTAATTAAGAAGTGATGGGATCGAATTTATAGAAGGATAGGTTAAAGTAAAGATATATAAGAGGGTAAGGAAAAACACAAGGAAGAAGAATAGAGTATCATTATTCGGCAATATATTTCAATAATGGTATAAAGTCAAGATTTTAACAGGTAGGACGATATTTCTTTAAGGTATTAAATTCTCAATAAAATTTAATAGAAATATCAGTAACAAGATAATAGGTATATTATGATATCTTGTAAGTATAATATAAGTCAAGATATAGATAAAAAAAGATATCAGGTCAAGTATAAGTTAAGATTACCTAGTACCGAAACTAGGGAAAGCTCACTAAATACCGAAGTATAGAGTTATGCTCTCCGTCCATTTCAGCACCATCTTTTTGCTTCTAGTATGAGAAAATTTTTCAAACGTCTTTATTTAGTTTATCATCGATAGCTGAATATGAAATGTCAAATTATATTTTTAAATATATGAATGGAAAGTATGTTGAATAAGGAAGTTTATGAGTGTATAAGTCTAAGTTAATTAGGAGAATTGTGGGTAATATAAAATGGCATGTAAAGAGCATATTGTAAAACAATATAAAATAGCATATAAATGGCATGTTTTGAAACAATAGAAAATAGCATGATTCTAAACAATGTAAAAGAGCATGATGCTTAAACAATATAAATGACTTGATGATAGATAGTTGTTGTGAAATGGCGTGATCAGAAAGAGTTAACGGCCGTATTTAATGCAGGCTTATTTATTGCGGGTTCATTTAGTATAGGTGATAAAGACTAAAGAGGGGGTCCAAGTGTGTTATGGGTAATAAACTAAAGGAGAGGTCTAAGTGTAGGGTGGGTAATAAACTAAAAGAGAGGTCCAAGTGTAGTATGGGTAATAAACTAAAGGAGAGGTCCGAGTTTGATTGGGATTGTTTATGAGATACTGGGAAAGCTAGAAACCTAGGATATGAAAACGGGGTGATATGGCATTATGTTTAGGTAAGGAGTAGGGTATAAAAGACATAAAGTGTGTGAGAAGTTTATAGGCAAATCATATTAAACAATATATTCAAACATGCTTTTTGTAAAATTAGAAGGGCAAAATGCGAAAGTACCAAGCCGGGGAAGTATAGGCAGTGCTGGGTATTATTTATATGCAAATGTGCAAATGGAGATATTTCCTCAAAATTGGGGAACAGTATCAACTGGTATACAATTGATGATACCCGAGGGTTATTATGGTAGAATCGCATCACGATCAAGTCTAGTAAGCCAACATGGAATTATAGTCGGTGGAGGTGTAATCGATCAAGATTATCGTGGTGAAGTAAAAGTGTTATTATATAACACTGGTTTACATCGATTCTCAATAGAAGTAGGTGACCGGGTTGCACAGATTATATTAGAAAAAATTACAATGCCAGAGGTACAAGTTGTAAAAAGTCTGGGATCTAGTGAACGAGGAGAGAATGGTTTTGGATCAACAGGGAAATAATGTAGATATGATTTTGTAGTCTGAATGTGTGTTTATGGTGGAGAGCGCCACCATTCGCAGAAAGAAATGAAATGATGGCATAAGAGCGCCAAAATGTGACATTTGTCACTGATATTCGGCAGCACCATCAGGCAAAGCCTGATGGATCCCGAGCTTGGAGCCTCCTACCTTTTGGCAGGACGAAGTTCGTCTACCAATCATCCACCAACCACGGTTTTGCGTCCAGGGAGCGCCGAAGGCGCTCCCGACGAAAACGTGGGGGGGGGATGATGGTAGTAAGAACGGCTCCTTAGTTTAGGGGCAAAATACAATCTTCGGGCTATTTGTACGACTTTCTAGTATACAAGCCGATCAATTGGTTGAGGCCCGGGTTCGAGTCCCGGAGGAGCCCACACGTATTTTTTGTTTTTTTATTTTATTTTTATTTTGGCTGAGAACAGACGAGAGATTTGTGTAAAAACACGCTAAAGAAGCCGGATTAACGATAAAAATAAGAACTTTCAATCTTTTTTATCCCTTTGTTTCGTCACCATCATAGAGATTATCAAGATGCATAGAGCTCCGCACCTTCTCAATTCTATACGGCAAAGTGTACGTGCGGTGGAGTGTCAGTCACAGAGGACCAGTATTGCAATTGCCGGTCCTAGTCGATACGAAAGCTTTGCAGTAAGATCAGAACTTCGCTCGACTTTGCGACCTTTCCATTCTTCACAACAACAAAGAGAAGGCCAAAAAGATACAACTGTCAACAAAGCCACTCCGGATGAAAATGAAAAAGTACTTCCCGAAACCACAAAGGAAACAGAAACAGAAGCGTCAAAGCCTGTGCGAGAACCTTTAAAGTCTTCATATGCACCTCAATCCTCTTCCGAATTTGCAGAACAAGGACAGAAGCCGTTGCCGTTCCTTTCTGCTCCTCTAGGAGTATCTCAAAAGCCTTCTAGCAAGAAGCTAACTTGGACGGAAAAACGTGAGAGGCAATTCGACAACAACTTACGAATGGAAAGACGAAAAGCAATCGTCAAAGAAGCAACGAGAGGTTATTTTCATGACGTTCATGCAATGAGATCGCATGGTGGAAAAACTTGGATTGCACCTTCTACATTGATCAGACAAGATCGAGCATTATTCTTTCCCGCAATCTCTGGAACTTCTTTGAGCGAAAGCAGACAAAAGAGGAACACTGCAGACTTTCTTCCCGGCAAGGTTTCAATCGTTGCTATTCTGACCAGTCAAGTATCAGAAGCTCACGTAAAGAGTTTTTATGAACAAACACATTTAATGTATCGGGATGATCCAAATTACCAACTAGTTCAAATCAATCTGCAAGAGAACGTCTTGAAAGCAGCTTTGGTGTCGCTTTTTCAATCTTCTTTGCGCAAACAAATACCTCAATCTTTGCAATCGACATACCTTTTCACCACACAAGATTTAACAGTGGAAAAGGAGGCAATCGCTTTGCATAACAAGCACGTCGGATATGTCTATCTTGTTGGACCAGACGGAAAAATTCGTTGGGCGGGAGGTGGTTTTGCTGAACATCGGGAACAACAGGCATTGGTTGCATGCACTGGTGTCCTATTGAGTAGAATAGCAGAAGGAAAGGCATGATTGCGAATGGAACACACAACATCATCTGTACAATATTGAAATCTATTAATTTGTAAGGAACGGGTATGATAATTGATGCTTGTGGCCTGAAAAAGTACATTGTTTGAAGGAAAATAGGTATCAAAGAAATTAAGTGGAGAGTGGGGGTATGTTACTAAGATGTGCTTTTACTCGCAGAGTCAATATCTCCTTCTACCTCCTGCGAGATCGATGTTTCATTCGTTATATCTGGCAATCGCGACGTATCCGCATCATCTTCTTCTGCCTCTGAATCGCTTTGTCCATCACCACCATCAAGACGTTTAACTTGTGGGCCCTCCTTCTCATTCTGCATAGCGTCCACTTCTGCTGGATGTAGAACTCTGTTTCCGGAAGAATTGATTTCGGATTCGTATTTTGACAGAATAGCATGACGTGCTTGAGCGACCATTGCATCTATTAGACCTTTGCATCTTTGATGCGCTTCTTCAAGTTCAGTGTTCAGTGGTGCCTCTTCATCGGATACGCTCTCATCGTCTTCTAAATCACTCTCGCTTACTTCACCACATTCACGATCTTGAATCCCAAGAGTATCACCGAGTGTACGTCCCTCACGCAATCGTTTCTTTAATTCTCGAATTTCTCGTGCCTGTTTTAATTTGACCACTTCTAGACCGCCATTGATGGCCAGTAAACTTTTATTCGTGATCTCTAAGTCCAAAATCTTTCTGTTTGTTTTCGCTTCCAGTTGCTCTGCATCTACCTCAACTGTCGGTGACAGAAGTACGTTGGGCGAAGGAAGAAGTCCATTAGCTATGGGAGAAGTAAGTGGACCACTACGGAAAGCAGATCCATCACCTGTTGTAGATGGCGAAGGAAGATGATTTGGCGACTCCAAAGCAGTACCACTTGACGATCCTACATAAGAATCACCAAACGAAGCATTGGCAAACTGCGTGGACATTGCAGTAAGCGATGGTCTCTTTGGAGCTGCATTGAATGATGAGCGGCCGATAGAATTGCTTTGAGTACCCGAAGTGGACGATTGGCCGCCTGTCGATATATTAGAGCCATGAGAGATTCTCCTTCCATCCCTTCCATACGAAGACCGTGTAAGTGTGGGAGATGGTGAACGGCTTGCACTCCGCTGTAGAGGCGGTTGGGCTGGATGGAAAGCATTTTTAACCAAAGGTGTAGCGTATGAGTTTGATCGTGCATGTTTTGCAGTGGGCGTATTATCGTAAGATGGATTGGTAACTTTTGCAGTAAAACTTTGTGTTGCTGTGCGAGAATGTATACCTGCCAAAGTGCTTTCTTGACTTTGAATGGTTGAAACTGGCCGAACTCTTGCTTTCGTTACAGGAAGTGAAGGTGACTCAGATCTTCGATTTTGTGATTGAAGTGAGCTACTGCTGCTAGCATTTGCACTACGCATTACGCCAGCATGCAATCTTGTAGGGCTAGGCGATCTGGTTGTTATTCTTGAAGAGGAAGCACTGCCATCTGCAGAGCGAACGTGAAACATGTTGGATTGTGGTACGGATGTAATTCTTTCACCATTTGAGGGAGACATGATCGGATCGAAGCCAGATTGTTGGAATGGCGATCGTACGTGTGGCGAGCTATATGCAGATGAAGCGGAAAGTGGTGGCCTACTGCTTGGAAGTCCGTTTGAGTGAACAGTACCGCTACCTGAGACCATCGAATTCATGTTCACCTTTGCTTTCCTCATTTGTCCATTCGATGAACCAATAGAGGGGGAAGAAACATGACTGCGATTGGCCGATGAACTTGTAGGTCTACTTTGTTGACTACTGCCGCCGTCGTTCAAGCTTGAAAGGTCTATTCGGCCCATGACCTGTTATGGACAGACGATCGGATCAGCATTCATTCATACTCCACATATACTTCACCAATCACAATCACTCACCTTTCTCTTTGTCGTTGGCGTAGACATGATGTCGGAAACAGATAGAAGATGTACACTTTACCTGTTCCAAAATAGATACGCCCAACAAAACTTACCAATGACGCCTCCTATCTTTGTCAGACGGACAATTTGCCCAAGAGCTAAAGGATGAGATGTAGGCGATTTGGACCTTTTTACGTTTGAGATCTCATCGATCGTGCAAAGCAGCCATCTCGAATGACGTTTGAATATTGATTTGATTTGAGATAGAGATGACCACGCAATTTATAAAGATGTCTTGTCTGTCTCCAAATTGAATGACGATCGTCGTAAAGTAGAATCCCGAATCTCAATTCTCCCATGCAATAAGCTTGCTTTTGACGCGTAAATTTCCAACTGACAGGGCGGCTACTTTTATTTTTTTTTTGGGATACAGATTAACAGCCACAAATTTCAACCTATATAGTCTATGTACATTATCAATTTGGGCTGAGAAAAGTGTCATCTCTGTGTTGATTTGCAGGTAGAACGCGTGAAGAACCACGTAAAATCTGATGGAATGAAAAGTGTTGTTCTATGTTGAAGAATCCCTTGCATCTTGTTTGCTCAGTAGACCAGGCACGATGCTTTTATGCGTACACATCGTGAAAATCATTGCCAATTTGAGAAGTACGTACAATTGTTCCTCTACAGGTGTAAGAAGTCAAAAATTGCATGCATACAGTATATGGGGTGCATAATTTATCGTGTGGTCTTGGCGAAAGAATAAGAACATTCCTCAATTAACGCTAACAAAAAGATCATCAATAATGCTAATAATGATGTAAGCACAACTGTCCGTTCACATACATTATTAGAGAAAAGGTTCATAAATACAGAAAGCGATGAAAGATTGGATAGTGAGGAGTACGTTTGCTTAGTAAGTCTATTGCTTAAATGCTCTTGTGTCGAGGAAACTAGATGCTCTTTGCTCAGCTTCAGAATCTTTGAAAGCGACAATTCCGATAATGATACCAGCGGCAAAGAAAGCGAGAGAAATGATGAACCAAAAGACTCCCCAGCAACGACTATCGCCACCGACAACTTTGGCAAATGCGCTTGCATCCGATTCATTTACTTTGCGGCTGTTTGTATAGAAGAGGGAAGATTGTCAGATATATAATACATTTGCTTGACATCATCTTTCATAACTCACAAGATCAAATCATCACAAATATCCCACAACGAATATGTTGACGACATAACTCCCTGTGATAAGAAAGTATCAAAGAGGTCAGCAAGTTTGTTTCTATGTCGTCAGACATGGCGCGCGCGTCATACTCACTAAAAATAGAACAAGATACTGCAAAGCGACTCCATGAGCAATGAACCAGAATGCAACAATGATACCAGCCATACACAAGAGCAAGACCCAAGTTAACCAATCCCTTCTTGCCCACCAAAGGGTGAACAAAAAGAAAACCCCTATGATCAAAGTCATAACTTTAGCTGCACGTATATCAAAAGCGGTTGCTATCATTGCCGCTCCAATAAAACTACTACCTAAATAACCAGCAGGTAAAGTTAAAGCGGGTATTCCTCCTCTCATTCTCGTTGCTCCACCTTCATTTGGATCCAAGTGAATTGATTCGATTTTTGCACATGTTAATAAGCCCATAAATGCATGACTGAATTCATGAAAACCGACTGTCAAAAGCTTGAATGGATATAATAACAATTTAAGATAAGGTATATTCCATAATAAAGCGATTACCACAATATATACGCATGCTACGATCACCAATGTTCTTTGATCAGCTGTTGGCACGATTCTACTTTCGCGTTTGCTAAGTAGGTGTTCTGTCGCTCTTGCTTGTAATTCTGACCATCTTGGCCATAAATTTGGTGTAGGTGCCATTCTATTGAATTTTGTATGGCCAAAAGTGATGGAAGAGAACAAAGATTGAAGATTCAAATAGCCTTTTTATGAATTTTAACTTGGATCCCCTTTGTGTAGGAGAGAAAGGCAAAGTCTAAAAAAAGTGTTGGTTAATGTGATGTCTACTGGAAACACACATATTCTTGCCGTGGCCTGGTGCCGAAAGAATGTTTAAAACGCGTAAAAAAGCTGTACCTGAGGCAGTGCTTCCTTCCCTTTTTTCTAAAATAAAATTCGCCGGCATTGCTTTATACATGCATTCCTTTTAATGCATTTTGACAGTTTAGGCAAGTTTCCAAGAATAGAACCCCTAAAAAATGTTTTATTGAGAATAAGCTTTTTTATTATTTTAATTCAAGATGCATACATTCAACAATCACCATCCGATCACCTCTTCTCGTTGAATAAGAACACCAGATGGACCTTCTTGATCCATGATGACATCGTATAGATATTTTGCAGCCGTTTCTACCGTTTGACGACCTATAAAGCCGTTAAGTGCAGTTGCTGTATGTCCAGGTGCAAACGCAACTAGGAAAGAATATGTCAGCTCTGAGAGGATAGATGATATAGTCGACTCAATACACCACTCACCTATCCTCCAATCAGGATGTTGTTTAGCCAACCAAACTGTATATGCATTTAAAGCAGTTTTTGAAGCAGGATACATCATTTCCGTATTTCCATATTGTGCTGAAGCAGAATTGGTCATATTTGCAAAACTTGATAAACCTGTACTAACGTTGATAATTGCAGGTCTATTTTGAGATTTTTCAAGTGATGGTAAAAATGCTGTAGTGACTGCAATCGGTCCGATCAAATTAGTATTTAATGTACTTTGCATATTTTCGACAAGATTATTTAGACTGGAAAAATCATCCGGTACTGAACAAAACAGAAAATTATGTTTAGCAGCTATTTCAAAAGTCTTAAATTGTGCAAAAATACTCACCATATATACCAGCATTATTGACTAAAATGTCCAAAGAAGGTATTTGTTTTACTGCTTTCTCTATCGTTTCATTTTTTGTTATATCGATTTCTATTGGAATTAATTCAACTTGAGCGGAAGTTTTATCGGAAATACCAACCTTGATCTTCTCAATTGCTTCTTCTGCTTTGGTGAACAATCTTGATCCTACATAAACTTGAACTCTTTCAGATGATTCGGTAATAATTTGCTGAACGGTAGCATACCCGATGCCTTGATTTGAACCAGTGATTAGTATCTTGAGCATTGTCAGTTTTGAAAGAAGATTGAATACAGAGACAGGATCACTTCTATGCCTTCTTTATATATTTTATGGGATAAAAGCTGAGTACTGAGCCCATCATTGCTGAGCGTGCACTAGTAAGCTTCGGTCGGGATTGTAGGTTAACCTTAAAATCTGCATCTCGCACGGACTCATAAAAGGCACTTTATCAGTGTAAAATTAAAACAGTTGCCTTCCAATTTGACCATCACCTCAACAGAAGATGACAGACACCACTTCCGTACCACATGAAGGTTTAACACATTTGAAAAAGTATGATGTTAAAGATAGTAACGTTGAATTAATAGGATCAAAATTAGATCATCAAGTAAAATATAATTCTGCACAAACGGAACCAGCATGGAAAAAAGTGGGAAAAGAAGCAGGATTATTTATTTGGAGAATTGAACAATTTCAAGTAGTTCAATGGCCAAAAGAGAAATATGGAAAATTTCATGAAGGAGATAGTTATATCGTTTTATATTCACGTAAAGTTGGACAAAATCAAAATGAACAACATCTTGAACATGATATATTCTTTTGGCTTGGAAAAGAAACTTCACAAGATGAAGCAGGAACGGCTGCATACAAGACAGTAGAATTGGATGAATATTTAAGTGGAAAAGCGATTCAACATAGAGAACTACAAGATAATCCTTCCTCTGAATTCTTGAGCTTGTTTCCAAGGATTACCATCTTGCAGGGTGGAGTTGCTACCGGATTCCAACATGTGGAAGAAGAAAAGCCAGAAGAGACTCTCATCTTATACCAAATCACAAAAGCAATTCCTGCTCAAGGATCTACTACACCATCTGCCAAGACCAGTACTTTGGTCAAACAGGTTCAACCAACCTTTGCAAGCCTTGTGGAAGATGACTGTTTCTTGTTGGATCGAGGTACAAAGGTTATGATATGGCAAGGCAAAAAAGCATCTCCAATCGAAAAAGCAAAAGCTGCACAAGTTGCTCATGATTTAACATTATCCAGACAAGCCACGACTGAAGTTTTAGCTCAAGGAGATTCAAGATCGTTTGCATTTTTGGAACCACTCGGTGGTAAATCTACCGATCCCATCCCATCCCATGGAGCTGACTCCAATAAAAGTACCCCTACATCAAAGCGACCTAAACGACTCTTTAAACTCAGTGATGCTTCTGGACAACTACGATTCGATCTTATCAAAGAAGGATCGAAAGAGCAAATTTCACAATCAGATTTGGACAGTCAAGATGTATTTTTGCTTGATAGCGGTATTCACATTTGGGTTTGGCAAGGAAGCGGAGCGAGCACAAGAGAAAAGTCTTCTTGGCTTAAAGTCGTTCACGCATACATTCATTCATTTGATCCATCCGATAGTCAACCTCATTTATCACCAGTCGCTAAAGTGAACGAAGGTAGTGAAAATTCCGCTTTCAGATCAGCCCTTACAGCATGAGCAGGATGATCAGGGTTAATTGCGCCGCGCTATCGTCTGATGAAGAATGACATTCTAAACAGAACAAAGGAGGAGATGTTTTGCTTCATAAACAAATTCTCAACGGAAAATCCCTCCTCCCCTCCCTAATCAATTTCTGTTCAGATGAGTGAAATTGTACATGAACAATTTTAATGCACGCGACTCTTCGTCATTTTTCTAAGGAGTGAATTGCGGCGGCGCCGTGATTGCTGTGTATCGGAGCTCCTCTTTTCATACACAGTCTTTGTCTAGAGAGAGATGATTGGATGAAGTTAAAAATCTCCTTTCGTTCCTTACTTTCACCTCTTCACCTCATCTTTGAATATCCATCATCGTCATGAAGAACATCATTTATGGTTTGATTGTATCATTTGCCACCACAATGACAGTTTTGGCAAACAATAAAGCACCTAAAGATTTTCAAAGATCATACAAATATTGGAATATGCAAGTGAATCGACAAGGTATAACGTATGCAAATATGACATTTCCATGTTTTCAACCTGATGCAAGATGTATGGGCGTTTACGATCCAACGATGGAATATGAAAAGTATGAAATTAATGTTGTTGGAAATGGAAATGTGACTTGTAATGAAAAATATCAAACTGGATCGGGAGATTTAGAAAGAACAGCATATTCCGGTCGTTGTTTCGCTACAGGACCAATAACTTATTTGATCACATGTAGAGATCCACCAAACGATCCAAATTACGGAAAAGGATGGGCGATCTTACATTTCAAATCTGATCATACATACTTTTCCACAAAAAATGGAGCAAAAGGAAGATTTGATCAACAATTAAATAATACAGTTGCTGCCAATCCATTTAAAGAACATGATCTTTCTCGTGATTTATTCGCTACTGTTCAAATCTTTTGTCCAATTCAAATGTCAGAAGGTTGAATTGTGTATGGTTTCGTACTGTTTCATCTTGATAATGAACTTAATTTCATTTTGTAGTCATGTTTTATAGAGATTGTGAAAATAAAAAGGTGCCGTTCTTTTACGCATAACAAAGTTGATCGGCCGGCACAATAAACAAGGGGCTAATTCACCTGCAATTTAAGTAAGGTACAACGTATGTATAAACGGTAAACTTTGCTATAAATCTCATTTTTTAGATGAAATAATGTATCACCTGACCTACCTTTCTTCCTTTATTGATTGGGGTTAGTGTATCTTAAAGAAAGGGTAAAATGTCAGTCAACTACAACAATACGGCGCCAAGAGCTAGGCACCGCCCCCCTTTTAGGAGCCGATTTGACCAAAAAGAAAGAAAGAAAGAATCGGATCCTATACTTCCGTTTCATGAATCAAATTAACGAAAGTCTTGTTGCTGAGAAAATAAAAAAAGAGGCCCGAGCAAAGCAAAAAAGAAGTTTATTATAAAAGGATGGTGAACTTGAATATCTTGTTCTTCTTCCTTACCCTTATCTTTACACTCCACTCACTCAACATCTCTTTTATTTCACCATGCAACTCCTCAACATTATCGTTTTTACCTTTACGATCTTATTCGTCTCAATTGAAGCAAGAAGGCGATATAATCCAGTGTATAGTCAAATGCTCGATACTGCTCATAGAACACGTAAAAAAACAGTAAAATGGAGAAATGAATTCGAAACCCGATCAAAGGGTAAGAGAAGAAATTAATTTTCAAGGAGTTTCTTCAAATAGCTTTAAAGCTGAAAATGGAGCTTCAACACGTTTCTTATTCGGTGGTATTCCAACGGGTGAATGGAAAACTGAAGGTTGTTATCAAAGCACTTCTGCTATTGTCGAAGTTTATTGCCCTTGAAAGAATATCTTGACTCTCTCTTTCTTTGATTTTATACACATTCTTTTGCTCTTTATGTATATATATATATATATATTATTAACAAGATAATTGCACATCAACTCTTTATCACTTTCCTAAAACTTCACCCACCATTAAAGATAAAATTTGCATTAAGAGAAACCCTTGCGATTGAAAAATGATGAATTTAGCCTCACACTTATGCATGATTGGCTTAATGAACATTCTATAAAGATTATAAAGTAAAAATGGCGCCGACATTAACAAAATTATTACGATTCGGCTGTCAGAAAAATGGGCTGATCCGTAAGACCCACACCAAAAAAACGGGCAAAACTGGCGATAAATCTGTGTGAATTGATCTCAGACAAGATAAATTACGACTTTATTATTTGAGTTGTATTGATTATTTCGCCGTTGATTAGACTATAATGTACAAAATCAGTCAAATGCAATAATCTGCACCCCTTAGGTACCTCATCGTAAGCGGCGCCGATTTAAGCAGAACAAAAGAAAGAATCGGATCCTATCTGTCCGTCCGCTATAAGTTGGCTAAAAGAAGAAGAAAAAAGATAAAGAAAAAAAAACTCCGGCACTTGGGAGTTGGGAAGTGGTTAACGTCGATCATAAAGACGAATGAAAGAGGCCCGAAAAAAGTGCACATTCGTATTAAACAGATAAATGTATATAAAAGAGTGATAATTTATAAACCTTTTACAATCCCCCCTCTTTAAAAAACAAACCTTACTCAACTTTACACTCACAACATTTATAATATTTCATCATGCAATTCTTCAACTTCATCTTTTTATTTGTTGCATTTTCTTTCATCTCTATTGAAGCAAGAAAGGGTCAACAATATAATGAAATGCTCGATCCTAAAAAAGGAGGTTCAGCAGGAAGATCAGGTGTATCAAGATTGAAAAAGGGAAAGAGAAACTATGGTTCATCCTTACTTGGTGGTGGTGATGATTATGATTCATCATTACTTGGTGGTAGTGATTCTTTACTGAACATTCAAGCAGAAATTGAAACATTAACATCATCCACCATTAATTACGTTGATTATGATCAAATTGATTGTAATAAAGATGGTGCAAAATGCATTAGAAGAAACACTGATGGTGTTGAAGAACAATCAATTTCGATCGAAGCATTAATTGATACAAGTGTTGATTGCGATCTCGATTTCGAATCAGGTGGCGATTATTCATACTCTTCTTCAAACAAATTTTTACAATGCATCACTTATGGATCAAACAAGGTTCGAGTCACTTGTCAATCTCCTTCAAACGCTTTTATCGATATCATTTTCAAAGGAACAACAAACAGTTTCTTAGCTGAAAATGGCGCTTCAGGACGTTTCGTAAAAGATAATGAGCCAGCAGGTGATTGGGAAACTGAAGGTGTCTATCAAAGCTTGTCTGCTATCGTTGAAGTTTATTGCCCTTGAAAGCAAATATTCTTTTTTTTTCGTTAACTTTTCTTTTCTTTTGACTACTTACACACTCACACTCTTTTTTTTATAATTTCTCGAAAATATTATTTTTAATAACATGACTCAATCTTAATCGGCTGAACATTTAGCATAAAGAGTTTCTGCTTTCTTTGAAGAATAATGAAAAAAGTTCAACTATGTATGTATAAGGAGAAAGATGGTTAACAATCAGTACTATATAAAAACAAACATAAACACTCACAGCAAGCCAAGGCGTATAATATTGATCACTTTCCCACTTTGCTGAAACATCATCTCCATAAACTGTAAAGCTTGCATATTCAACACCGTTAGGAGTAACATCAATTTTACCAAAATGTGCATTAACGGTAGAATTATGTTGTTTACCTTGAAGGTCTAAACAATTCACAGTAACATTAGCACTTTGTGTTTCAAAATCAAATGGAAAGACGCACTTTCCCGATGGTGTACAAGCGATGTCTAGATTACCATCATTTGTTATATTTACGCCAGTCAATCGAGTTTCGAAAATTAAGCATTGTTGAGCAGTATTTGTACCACAATGAGAAATTGAACCTTCTGCTACTTTTCTATAACCATGATCACCAATATCTACTTGACTAGTTGAGAATGTGTGTACTATTTGAGTGAATACAAGTACTAAAAGAGCAAAACAAGTGAGCTTGAACATGATTGTTGAGTAACAAGTTTGAGAGTGATGATAGTTAAAGGGAGGAAATAAAACGCGAAAACAGGACAACTTATAATTTTCATATTGCTTAAGGAGCCGAACAAACGGGCGGCTACCCATTCCCCTTTTGGCTGAATAAACGGGATCGAAAGAGGAATTTCATACTCATTTTCATACTTGGAAGGGGCGCCATGCTTTAGGAGCCTCTTAAAAGGAGGTTATCCATACAGCAAGAATAAGAGCGATGAAGAAAGGAATATTAATATATCTGTCTTACACGGCCATACTGTTGAAGATGAGGAGCAAATCGGAATAAGGAGTTAGGTCATGCATATATTTTATAAAGGGTAATTACGAGATCATCGGTGTAAAATAGATGCAATCCAAATTTCAATCGATATCAATAAACATTGACAATATGACTTTATATCAACTCTCATCGTCTGAGCATTTGATGTAAAGAGTTTCTGCTTTTCTTGAAGAGTAATGAGGTAATGGCAACTGTATATAAAGAAGAAGAAAAAGTTAACAATTAATACTATTTAATTAAGACGACACACAAAACACTCACTGCACTGAAAAGCGTATAATATTTCTCACTTTTCCATTTCGCTGAAATATCATCACCACGAACAACATAATTTGCATATTTGACACCATTTGGAGTATCCGTTTTACCAAATTCCGCTTGAACGGTAGAATTTTGTTCTTTACCTTGAAGGTTTAAACAATTGATAGTAACATTTGCATTTTGTTTTTCAAAATCAAACCCAAAAGCACAAAGACCAGATTGTGTACATGCAATGTCTAATTTACCATCATTCGTAATATTAACATTCTTTATTGGAGTTTCAAAATGAAAACATTGTTGTGTAGTATTTTTACCACAATGAGAAATTTCAGTTTTTGCTACTTTTCTATATCCATGATCACCACCATCGACTTGACCAGTTGAGAATGCATGTATCATTTGAACAGATACAAGCACTAAAAGAGAAGTGTACTTGAACATAATTCTTAAATAATAATAAGTTTAGGATTGGTGATTGTTGTATGGAAGAGATAAAAAGCGAAAGAAGGGACAATTTATAGTTATCAAATAGCCAAACTTTCCTCTTCCCAATTTCTCCTTTAGCTGGGTAGTTGGGTTAGGGATTCGAGCTTTTACTTAGTGATATAAAGGATAAATTACTTTCTCACTGAAGTTGACACGATTAGAGTAAGACTCCCAAAGCGAAATGAGGGGTAATTTTCATACTTGGATGGGCGTATTGCTTTAGGAGCAACATAAAAGGGGTGATCAACCATTTCGAAATTGATAAAGAGATATAAATAAATAAAGGATTTTGATGATAAATGAACATTACTCTTAATTATGAGAAGCAAACATGACATTCACATCATACTTTGGATCGTTAAATAATATACTTTTCACAGCCAACCAAGAGCTTTGTAGCTGGCTTGTGGGTAAATATAGGATCATCAGGCTGAAGAATGAGAATAAAGGGGAGTAAAATTAGTCATTCAAGTTCCATTTTTATGTAAAATTATACACTCACATCTGTGAACCGTTTCACATTCGTTTGGTTCTCTTGTTCCCAATTCGCGGTAATATTTTCACCATGAATTTTATAACTTCCATAAACGATTCCATATGGAAGTACGACTTTTTTACCAAACAAATCCACATCAACGTAAGAACCCGTAGGTTTACCGACAAGATTTAAACAATTCACTCTAAAATGAGCAAAATTTCCTTTTGTTTTAAAGTTGAATTTCATCGAACAACGATTTTGATAATCACATTTAATGATATTAATATTTTCAGTTTTATTCGTTACGCTAATTGTCGAATCAGATTTGAAACATTGATGATGAGTATCGGTATTGTTTGTACCGCAATGTGGATTTGCACCTGGAATTCGAATTGTGCCTTTTGCAAAATCTCCATCATCCATAGGTGGTTGCCAATTGGTGTTTGGAGGGTCCTTGCTTCCCTGACTTAAAGCTATTTGAATAATGGCAAATAAGAATGCAACAATTAAGAAAACTTTTGATGAGCTTAACATGATTGAGTGAGATTGTATAAGAGGAATGGGTATGGTGGTAAAAAGGTTCAAAAGTGTCATTAAAATTAAACCAATTTATAGTCTCCTTTCTGTTGAAATCCATTCACGCTTCCCAAATTAAGGACGGCAATCCTAAACGTAATAACGGAATTCCTTTTTTACCCTAATTTATCGTATACGGAATAACCGAAAGCGGGCGGATTTTAAAAAGCTTAAGAAATACCGAAAGCGGACGGATAACAAATAGGGTAAATTTCATGTCATTATATGGAAAGTTGGAATCGAATCTAAACACAATCTGTGGAACTACAACTAGATCTGCTTTGAGCATTGAATGTAAAGGTTCTCCGCTTTCTTCGAAGATGGTTTCGGCGTGCCATTCTGTAGAAGCCAAGATCAATAAACATGTCAATAACAAAGTACAACTTATTCTTTTAAGATTTCTTTAAACTCACATTACTAGTATAATCTGAATCACTTTCCCATTTTGCCTTTACTTCTTGACCATAAGCGAAAAAGTAAGAATAAGCTGAAGAAGTTTGAGAAGCAACACTACCTTGACCTAAAATAACATGAACATTTGAACCTTGATCTTGTCCAGCATAATCTAAACAATTTACTAAAAATTCAGCATATTTACCTGATTGATCAAAATCGAATGGTGTTACACATTGACCGTTTGGTGAACAAGTTACATTTACTTGTTGGAAATTTGAATCACCTGAAAAAGTACCTGAACTTTCTATTGGATTTTTTGGTACAGTTGTAATACTTGTATTTTCCAATGGATCAATTTGAAAACATTGTTGTTTTGTATCAACTCCACAATTTGTGATTGAACCATTATCTACAATCGTATAACCTTCACCACGATGACCATTTAATGGTGTTAATCCGATACCTTGTGGGCTTGTCTTTCCGATTTGGAAGAGAGCTAAAGAGAAAAGAACAAATAATAAAGACATTGTTGTGTTTGGTGTTTGTAAGAAAGAAAAATTAAACTACATAAAAGCGTGTTTATATACCTTTTTCATATAAGTATAAACACATTTTAACATTCTTTATCCCCTTTGAAAACATAATGCGGAATGCCAATACTGAAATCAATAAACAAAAAAGCGGTGCCATCTGACACGGGATATCTCATTATGGAATATCTCTACCGAGAGTGCTTTAACACTTTAATAACAACATCAGGGGTGAGGAGAAAATATTGAGTTTTAATATATTTTAGGGCAAGTCAAATTAAGGAAAACATAGCAAGTTATGGTGAAGTGTAGAGAGAGTCAACAGCATCTTTTATTGCTGAATAACAAGGTTCCGAAATCAATCAACAGCCATACAACTGTACTCCGGAACCTCACTGACCAACACTATGACATCATTATATTTTACTATATGAAACGGAACACCAATGCCGATATAAACACCAAGAAACAGATTCACTGCCCCTTTCTTTAATGATCTTTCCTGAACAAACAAACGATTTAGGGACACAATATATTGAGAGATTTAGGCTTTATAAGAACCAGTCACAATTACCATCAAGACCGCATCACAAGCAGTCGATGTAGAGGGTTTCTGCTTTATCGGAAGAGTATACTGGCATGATACTCTGAAAAGAAGATAAACAGAAAGATATCAGTAAACAAATAGAGAGTCACTTCCTTCTATCACCATCATCACTTACGCTAGTAGTATAAACATTATCATTTTCCCATTTTGCCTTTACGTTGCCTTTGAGAATGAAGGATGCATAAGCTGAACTATGGGCTGAAATGCTTCGAAGGCCTAAAGTGACATTGATTGCAGAACCTGAGATTTCACCTTGTAGATTTAAGCATTGACCGATAAAGAAAGAAGTTTTACCTCGTTGTTGAAAATCAAAAGGTAAAACACAAAGACCACTTGGTTCACATGCAATATCTAATGGTTCATCAGTTAAAATACTAAATTTATCCAATGAAGATTCTACTTTGAAACATTGTTGACCTGTATCCACTTGACAATGAGTAATTGCTCCAGATTGAACAACACGATAACCTTTTGTACGTTGATCATTTGCTGCTACCAATAAGTTGATAGCTAAGATCGAGAGAAAGCCAAAAACGATTTTAAACATTGTAAAGGAGACTTGGATGTATGGGATAAGGAGTAGGATAAATGCAGGTAGTACTATATATACCCCCTTCTTGAAATTTGAATATAGCGGAATTTTATTTTGAAGTACATCATCATGTATGGCTCCGTGTTTATAAATATAAACAATCTAAGCTTTTCTTCGGAATTGCGCGTCTTTTCAATTTCACACAAAGGAGTACGTACATGAAGCGGAATTAAGTTCAAACATCTGTACAGACCTATGACATCACTCTTTCTAGCAATCCGTTCCGCACATGATTAATAAACGATTACAAAAAAGTTTATGAATTTGTTCTTTATTTCCATCATCTCATCAAACTTTTGAAACAATGACATACATTCCGATCAAACCATTCTCTGCAAATGGAGTTGCATCAAAGTTATGAACATGGTATCTTACTCGAATAAATTTAAACGGAGTTTCCGTTGGTCAAACAAATATTACCTGTACAGGTTCATCAAATTGTTTAATTCCTCTTTTCGATGAAAGAATCATGGCGCTTTCCGTTTTAGATAAAACACATGCAGATTGCACAAAATCATTCAAAGGAGAAAATGATAATATTTCTCGATATACAGGTATGAACATTTCATTTCCACTTTTTATTTTTGGTTTGCTCATTCTTTTCTGACTGACTTTTAATATTCATTTTCAGGTACATGCCAACGCCAAGATTATGGAAACGATATCGCAGACGTTTTCCTTGCCGAATGCAAATCCAACGTGGATGATTATATCCTAATCACTTACAACAAGGACAACAGCAACTTTACTGCAAATGGTAATGCTCGTGCTTTGTTTAGCCCAATTCCAATCAGCGCAATCGATCTTTACAAAACCAATCAAGTAAGCCAAGATGTATCATCTGATGTGTATTTGTTCTGTCCCACCTCAGCTTCTCTATGATTATATTTCTTTATAAATGAATTCGATGTCATTACAACATAAGCCAAGAGTCTCTATACAACTTTATTTTATTCGCGATCCTTTGCGTTTCCATTCGCACCTGCTTTTGCATCCCCATCACTCCAATCTCCCTTTTCCAATAATTGGCGAATCAATTCAACACATCGCTTATTCTCCTCTTCCGTACCAATCGTAATACGTAAACAGCCAGGACATCCAAGTTCGGAACTCCTATTCCTAACCACAAGACCACGCTCCTCTGCCATTCGCTTATAAATCATACCTGCTCGAGCATTATCAGGCTTTCCACCTTCTTGTGCGGGTTTGTCTAGAATAGTTGCCAAGAGAAAGTTTGCTTCATTCGCACCCAAGATTGGTCCGATTCCTGTAAGTGTTTTCAAATCGGCTTCCAGCGTTTTTCTGTTCTCTAATAGCGTTCTCACATTCGTACGCATACGATCCAAACCTTGCGGGCTGAGTGCTAAAGATGCCAAGTGTGCCGTAGGAACAGAGATATTGTAAGGCGCTTTAGTATTATTCATAATTTGAATCAAGCCAGGTTGTGAATATGCAATTCCCAATCGAATAGCCGCTAATCCGAAACTTTTGCTCAATGTTTGTGTTACGATAACATTTGCATATTCATTTACCAAAGATACTGCACTGACAGGAACGTCTGCCTTTCTCGCTCCAATCCTCTGCTCTTCTTCTGCAAAATCAATGTATGCTTCATCCACTACCACTAATCCCTTGTATCCCGGGCAATCAAGAACCTTTCGAATCGAATCAAGTGATAAGAGTGTACCGGTCGGATTTCCTGGAGAGCACAGGAACACAATCTTGATATTTGGGTTACTTGACAATGTCTGGCAGACCTTTTCTGTATCCAAGGTAAATGCTCCTCCTTCAGTAATAAGCGGTACGCTGACCACATTAAGATCATTGACCGCTGCACAAACGCTATACATTCCATACGTAGGCGGACAGATCAAGATCGAATCTTTGCCAGGTGCAGCTGCAACACGCTGTATCAGATCCAAAATTTCATCGGATCCAACTCCCAGGACAACATTGTTCTCTGATTCTAGATTGCGAAGTTTTGCCAACGTTGGTTTCACTCCATACAAGGATGGATCAGGATATCGGTGTAAGGAAAGAGGGTCGTCCGATCCTGATCCAGTGATAGGTGTGGCAGCCTGCTTATCTCCGGCTCCAGGAACTGTTCCGTTGGCAGCAGTTGTGACATTGGTAGTGTGAGGAATTGAGGATCCTGCAGGCAAGGAGTGACCTAAACTGTTTTCATTTGCATCAAGTAGGATTCCATCTTGATAATCATCCCTAGCACATCGATATGGCTTCAATGATAAGATGTTTGGTCGAATAATATCTTCCAACCGAAAGTGAGCCGGCTTCATTTGTTTGATCTTATTTGCATCTTGTGCAGACACGCCAGCAACAGAAGCCATGTTGGTCTTGAAAGTATTGCAGATGGTTGTTGGATTGTAAAAGTATTCAAAATCTTCTCGACAATACAAAAGTGCATGCACCTCCAGTCATCTAGTCTATCTTCTCGAGTCACTAATCAGAAGCACACTAACGCCGCGCCCTGTTAATTATAAATGTGCGTGCAGGCAGACACTTTTCGGAAATTATGACTTCTGTTTTCACACGTGAATAATTTGCTCTCACCACACCATCACAATGGTGATGAGCCCTTTATAGCATTCATCAAGATGGTTTTGCTCTCTATAATCAGAAAGAATAAGCTAAAGGAGAGAGAATTACGAATCTTATTTCTCGGGCTAGATAATAGCGGAAAGTCAACGATCCTAAAACGCATTCAAGGGAAAGACGTTCATGACGTGAGCCCAACGTTGGGTTTCGATATCTTTACGATCTTGCACAACGGATATACTCTCAATATATGGGATGTTGGTGGTCAAAAGACTTTAAGACCTTACTGGCGCAATTACTTCGAACGAACTGATTGCATCGTTTGGGTAGTGGATTCGGGAGATCGGGAACGCATTGAGGATTGTAAAACAGAATTATGGAATTTATTAGGCGAAGAAAGGCTTGCAGGTGCAACAATTTTGGTATTTGCTAATAAACAAGATATTAATGGTTCGATGAATGCAGTAGAGATTCGTAAATCACTTCAATTAGACGATATTCGAACGCATTCATGGCGCATTCAACCATGCAGTGCAATGACGGGAGAAAACCTATTAGAAGGACTAGAATGGGCAGTGAAGGATGTAGGAAGTCGGATATACTTCCATGGGGCAAGTCATATTGCTTGATCGCTAAATCTTGTATCATATTCTACATCATCTACATACATATACCCAATGATCATTGATAGACCCGAGTATCAGATTCTTCTCATAAAGAAACAAGAAAGGGCCGGACTTTAGCGCGTACCCTATCTTAGCAGTCGACACAAAGGGCACCGCACACGTAAGCAGCTCAGCTCAGCTAAGCGTGCACAACCAGATTGACACGAATGCATTGAGAATTTTTGACACGCCTTGTTGGAGTGGAGAGCTCGAGCCACTTTGGATTAACAATTCGACGTGATTCTACCAGCACAGGCGTGCGCATAATCGTGCACTAGCGCAGTGCGACAAAGACGTCGTCATCAGAATATTTCTAGAAGGATTACTGATATTTAATTACTTCCTTTCTCTCACCCAACTATCCTCCTTGAAAAAGAGAAAATTACAACAAGGGTGTCAAACTATTCTTTTCCTTTCCACACATATCATCGTCAAGCTCTTTTGGTGACGATCTTTACTCTTTTGATCGGGTAAACTTACAAAGCGAATTGCCACTCTTTAGTACATCAAATCCTACATATATAACCCCAAGATGGCGGACGCAGACGCTAAACCCCCAGCTCCTGTCCCAGCCGAGAACAAGGATGAGGTGGCAACCGCAATTCTCAGACAAAAAAAGTCACCCAACAGACTCTTTGTTGACGAATCCACAACTGATGACAACAGCGTTGCTTGTCTTTCAGAGGCAAAAATGGAAGAACTCGGATTGTTCCGTGGTGACACAATTTTGTTAAGAGGAAAGAAACGTCGTGATACTGTATTGATCGTTTTGGCAGATGAAACAACAGAGGATGCAAAGATTCGTTTAAACAAAGTTGCAAGAAACAATCTTCGTGTCAAATTAGGAGACATGATCACAGTCCACGCATGCAGTGATATCAAATACGGAAAGCGCATTCACGTTTTACCCTTCGATGACAGTGTCGAAGGTTTGACTGGTAACATCTTTGACGTTTACCTCAAGCCATACTTCTTGGAAGCATACCGCCCTGTCCGCAAAGGTGATACTTTCACTGTTCGCGGAGGAATGCGTGCCGTTGAGTTCAAAGTGATCGAAACAGACCCAGCAGAATTCTGCATTGTTGCACAAGACACAGTTATTCACACAGAAGGAGATCCAGTCAAGCGTGAAGACGAAGAGGCAAATCTGGCCGAAGTCGGATATGATGACTTGGGTGGTTGCCGCAAACAATTGGCACAAATTCGTGAAATGGTTGAATTGCCCCTTCGTCACCCTCAATTGTTCAAGAGTATTGGTATTAAACCACCACGTGGTGTATTGATGTTCGGTCCTCCTGGTACCGGTAAGACATTGATGGCTCGTGCCGTTGCCAATGAGACAGGAGCTTTCTTCTTCTTGATCAACGGTCCCGAAATCATGAGTAAGATGGCTGGTGAATCCGAATCAAATTTACGTAAAGCATTTGAGGAAGCAGAAAAGAATTCGCCTGCAATCATCTTCATTGATGAAATTGATTCTATCGCACCAAAGCGTGAAAAGACAAATGGTGAAGTAGAACGTCGTGTCGTTTCACAATTGCTCACATTGATGGATGGTCTAAAAGCAAGATCAAACGTTGTTGTGATGGCTGCTACAAACAGACCTAACTCTATCGATCCTGCTCTGCGTCGTTTCGGTAGATTCGATCGTGAAGTGGACATTGGTATTCCTGATCCAACTGGTCGCTTGGAAATCTTGCGAATTCACACCAAGAACATGAAGTTGGCCGAAGACGTTGACTTGGAACAAATTGCCACAGAGACACATGGATACGTTGGTTCTGATATTGCCAGCTTGTGCAGTGAAGCAGCCATGCAACAGATTCGTGAAAAGATGGATTTGATCGATTTGGAAGAAGAGACAATCGATGCCGAAGTATTAGACACTCTCGGCGTCAGCATGGAGAACTTCCGCTTCGCACTTGGCGCTTCCAACCCATCCGCTTTGCGCGAGACCGTTGTCGAAGTACCAACAGTTACTTGGAAGGATATTGGTGGTTTGGAAAAGGTCAAGCAAGAATTGCAAGAAACAGTCTCATATCCAGTCGAACATCCAGAGCTATATCTCAAATTGGGACTTGCTCCTTCAAAGGGTGTTCTTTTCTACGGTCCACCTGGTACTGGTAAGACTATGTTGGCCAAAGCTATTGCAAATGAATGTCAAGCCAACTTTATCTCCATCAAAGGTCCTGAATTGCTTACAATGTGGTTCGGTGAAAGTGAAGCAAATGTGCGTGACGTGTTCGACAAAGCACGTGCTGCTGCACCATGTGTGATGTTCTTTGATGAATTGGACGCAATTGCAAAGAGCAGAGGTGGCTCTTTGGGTGACGCTGGAGGTGCAGGTGATCGTGTGATCAATCAAATTTTGACAGAAATGGACGGTATGAACGCCAAGAAGAATGTTTTCGTAATCGGTGCTACCAATAGACCTGATCAAATTGATCCTGCTATTCTTCGACCTGGTCGTTTGGATCAATTGATCTATATTAGCTTGCCCGATGAAGCTTCTCGTCTCAGTATTTTCACAGCAACACTCGCTAAATCACCTTTGGGCGAGGGTGTCGACCTTAACTTCCTTGCTAAACATACCAATGGATTTTCTGGTGCTGATATTGCCGAAATTTGTCAAAGAGCAGGAAAATTGGCCATTCGCGAGACCATTGAAGCGGCTGTTAAAGCACATCGCGAAAAGAACGAGAAACGTGCCGCTGCTGGAGGTGACGTAAAGATGGAAGAAGATGGCGAAGCAGGCAACGCTTTGGATGATCCATTTGCTGACGCTCAACCAAGAATCGAGAGAACGCACTTCGAACAAGCAATGATGTTTGCCAGAAGATCAGTATCTGATGGTGATTTGAGAAGGTATGAAATGTTTGCTCAAAATCTTCAACAATCTCGTTCGTTCGGAAGTAGTTTCCGCTTCCCCGATTCAGCTGAAGGTGGTGCAGCAGATGGAGCAGCTGGTGGAGCTGGCATCGGAGGAGGAGCATCGTTTGGTGCAGACGCCGATGATGACGATCTATACGCCTGAAAAATAAATGATGTCTATTCCTCTTATTATCACCAAGTATATACATCTAGATCTTCTTGTTTCATTTCTCTGCCTGTAATCCCAAATCATCCTTTCCCAGATGTGTTTTCACTAGCGAAGAAAGAAGAATAAAATGCTATCATATTATTAGACTTTATTAATCGTGATTGTCTCACTTATGTAAGCAATGATCATTCTTGTTGTTTTATTTGAGATCGACGACATACATACAAACATATTTTGTGAGCTCTATTTCCCATGCAACGTTGTGCCTGCATTGATCTCTACCAAATTGGGAGGGAGGTACGATTACATAACCTATATCTCGATTGACGGGTTTCCGTCTTCGATCCAGGTAACTAAAATTAAAAAAGAAGTCATAACTATCTGTACATATCTGTCCGATTGAATTTCTACCTCGTGCTTTCTAGTGTCTTTTCTTGCATTTATTAATCACTCCGATGGTTTAAAGAAAGGTCTTATGCATGGCTTTAAGATCAAATTAGGACAATACTGCTTTTATGCCTGCATACCAAACATGAAACAAATCTTCAATGAATAATCGCGACGCGTTTTTTATTTGTCGCCTTTGTTATACGCCAGAAAGAGAGAAATTAGCTCAAAACGCATGTAGCATTGAGCTCCGAAGGTACGAAAAGAACACTTGGATGCCGATTGGCGGCGTGCTAGTGTATCCTACATACTTGGCTGCGTTGCATTTTGTTGCGCTGCGCTTACGGGCAAGTGACCTTCCTGGGAAATAGGAGAGTAAATTGACTTTAAAAATGCAAGTGCTCGATAGGACAAAAAAAAGCCTCTGAAAATGTGACCATTCTTGCTGCCGTATTATGCCCGAATAGTTAACAAGCTTGTTGGAATCGGAACGCGCATAACCGTATAGGGCGGAAATGAAGAGTAAAATTTTGGGCGCGGCTAAGAACAAAGAAGTTTGATCGTAGAACAATTCATACCTGCATTAATTCGTTTGTCCGTCTAGCTGCCTTTTTTGTTAATTGCATTAAATTTCCTCATGGAATCTGTTGCTAGGGGGCTTTTGCCGTGTTAAACGGCGTAGTGCATACAAAGGTATGGCCCAGATATTAATGTTGAGAGCATTCGCGCGCGTATACGCTGTATCTGGTTGTGTGGGTAAGAAAGACGCTTTACCCAGATTGCGGTTTGTCCTGGTAGCCATCAATTAATCACACGTACCTCTTTCTCTCTTGATCATCACAATCTCTCATCTCTCACTCCCTTTCCCTCTATTTTCCCTCTTTTCGCCTCGATAACGGTTAACGACTCGATAGCGAATCGCATATACACATTCATTCTCAACTTGAAATCAATCATTTACAACAACAAAAAACAACAAATCCTTCTTCTTTTCTTCGACGCTGGCAGTCCTCAAACACATAATGAAGCTCTCAGTTTGCTCTGTTTTATTGGCCACTTTGTTGGTCGCATCATCTGCTTCTGAAGCACAAGATGCTCAATCTTCCCTTGCTCGTCGTCATCACGCAAAAATGCAACACGATATGGAAAAAAGAGGCATCTTCTCCGGTATGGCAACTTGGTACGGTTGGGGACCAAGTTCAACTGGTGCTTGTGGTGGAAAACTTCCCCAGAATGGCTATTATGTTGCTTTGAATGCTCCTCAATACGGTAACTTGAACTCACAATCATCTATGTGCAACAAACAGATCACTATCACAGACGGAAAGAAGACTACTACAGCAACTATTTTGGATGCTTGCCCAGGTGATGGATCTACATGCAAATATGGTTCTTTGGACATGAGCAAGCCCTTATTCAGCTTTTTCAACGATTTCGGTGTAGGTGTCTTCAACATCAGATGGTGGGTCACAGGTGAGGGAGGTGATGGTGATTCCAACAGTGGAAGCAGCGGAAACAATGATAACAGTGACAGCAGCGATAGCAGTGATGATGGTGCTGCCCAACGTGCAGCTGCCAAGAAGGCACAAGATGCAAAGGATGCCAAAGAAGCAGCAGAAAAGGCAGCAGAACAAAAGAAGGAGAAAGAAGCCGCTGCAGCAAAGAAGGCTGCCGCAGAAAAGAAGGCTGCCGCAGAGAAAAAGAAGAAGGAAGAAGCAGCAGCAAAGAAAAAGAAGGCTGCTGCCGAAAAGAAGAAAGCAGAAAAGAAGGCCGCTGAAGAAAAGGTTCGCAACGCTCAACACCAAAACATCGCCGCTTTCGGTGAAATTATGCAAACACTCAACCAAATCGTTGAAAGTGCAGGTGGACAATCAGCCGAATCATCTTCTACATCTTCCGCATCTTCAGCATAAGGGTAAAAATCTCTATGCTATGACAATCTTCTTCTCTACCTCTTCTCATGGAACTACTTTACCATTTCCGTCCGTGGAAAATGGTCAAGAATAACGTCATCATCTTTCCAAAACAAGGTCACCCTATTTTATACATACACATTCGTCCATTGCTTTGCTGGTCATGCACAGGTCATTGTTTAGACTCATTCAAATCAAACGTCTTTAATTCTTCCTTTTCTTTACGTTATCGTCTTACGTGGTAAACAAACATCCTCGTATAGACGATAACATTTGTACGCTTTTATAAATCCGGTCTTTCTTCCAATCCACCTTTACATTATTCTGCAGCACTTTTATTGCACGTATGCTAAATCCCCCTTTTTCAAGCTTCTGCCCCATGCCCTCTTTTATCAACTCTAATCATCAATATTCCCCCTCGTTGCTTAAAATGTCATTGGAAAAGTACACAAAGGGAGATCACAATGCTGTGCATCCTTGAAAACTTTTTATTCTTCTTTCAAACATTTTGTGAAAATGTGTGATGAGATGGTTTGGTATTAGTAAAAAGTTATATGTACATGTTGTCACTCTTCACGATCGTCCTTGTGTTGCTCCTTGACTTGCAATTCTGTCTGTAATTTAGGTACAATGGTGGGTAAATCTTTTTGTGTCTCAAAATCGGAAAAGAGTTGTATCAAGACAAAAATTGCAAACGATTTACTGGTCCAATAAGAAACATGAGCAGAAAGCATATCAAGATATTGATTCACTCCGCCTGAATCGTAAAGGAAATCTATGCAACCGTGAGGATTTAATGCTCTGAATCTTCTTTCTGCTCTTTGAAGTTTTTCCAAATCGAATGAATCGCCTTTTACACTTTTAGCTTTTAATTTGATTTGTTCTACCTTTTGTTCAGATCCTCTTTCAATAAGAATAGGTTTACCAATCTCTTCTACCGATGAAGTTTCTTGGGAACCGGATTTTTGTTGCATCTTTTGATCTATTTTAGGTAATGGAGATCGTGTTCCTGATTTCATATCTTTATAAACTGCCGATCCTGGATGTTTACCTGCTTCATTTTCGGCACTTTTTGCAAACGGTTTTGCTGCTGCGAAATATTTGCTTAAAGATAATCTAGGTTGTGCTAAAGCATCTAATAAAGCAGGAACTGCATCAGGAATTGAAATCGGTCTCAACATTCTTGCGTAATCTCGATCAATCGTTGCTGAAAGTTGAAAAGCGACAGGATCGGTAGCGTTATAACAATTGTAAATAGATTCAGCGGCTAAACAACCATACTTTCCTACTTCATCTCTTGCTGCATCTTCTTCAACATCTTCTGTTCGTGCATTTCCTTTCCTTGCGATCAATTGAGCACCTTGTAAATGAAAGAAGAATCCATTAGGCGATCCAACAAAGAATAAATTCTTCACATTAAACACAAGAAGATCACGGCTGTGACTCTGATCCGTAGATTGCTCTGATAGCGGTGCCACTTTTGTAGGTTGATTTGAAAGGATATCAGCAGCTAATGCAGATCCCAAAGAATGACAAATTAGTGAAACTCTACCTCCCTTTTTCTCGAAATCAGGATTTCTTCGAACGAATAAACGATATACACGATTCAATTCTTGAACAACTGCTTCTATCATCGTCTTTTTATGTCTTGAAAGGTAATAAGGCACATCTAAAATCACTTTTGATATGATATTGCGCACCATTGGAATAGTTGCATCATTGCTTACATCACGTAATCCGTAAACGTTATCGTTACCATCTAATGCTTCCTGATCATCAAAGGAAAGTTCTTTTCTCCAACAAATAGGTAAAAATTGAGCACGTTTTCCATGTGAGATACGTTGAACTGCTTTATCATTAGAAAGCCTTTTTGTCAGATTACGTAAACGTTCGATATCGTATACGAAATCTATCGCATCAAAATCATCCGTAAGTTTTTGTCCAATTCCATGAATAGCTAGAACGAGTTCAGGTGGATCATCTTTTTTATCTTCAGGTATATCTTCTTCTTCTTCCACTACTTCTTCACCATCTTCTTCGTCCTTTTCTTCTCCTTGTGCGTCTTCTGTATCTTTTTGACCTTCATTACGTAAAGCTTCTTCTGTATTTTGTTGTCTAGCCGATCTTTGTCCTTCTTCGATTGCATCATCTTTGCCCCAGCCAAGAGTTTGAAGTAATTTGACTCTGGGTTGAGATAAACTATCTGTATTTGGCCATAATTTTCCCAACCAGCCTTGATTATCTTCTTCTGATTGCTTTTTATCAGCTTTTTCATCGCCTGATTCTTGTTTAGGACGATTGGGTATTTTTGCTGCACCCTGTCGCATCTTTGCTCTTTTACTTCCAAAAGTATCATTTTCAACATCTTCACCATCTTCATCTTTTTTCTCTCTTTCATTTGGCTTTTGACCACCTGTCCAAGGTAAAAAAGAAGAATTAAAGATGCTAGTATTGCGTAATTGTTTCGATCGATCTGCCGTTTCTGTCCAACCACGAATGACGAGTGATCCTCCAAGAACAGATAATAATTTCCCGCTGAAATCTTGCGTAAATATGCGACCTGAAGTAGCTCCTTCGAATCTAATCTTACCTTTACTTGGCATACTAGGTAAATCCAACAAATCTGCATCATCTGAATCGTTTGTCTTTGTATCTGATTGATCTCTGTTCCATGGCTTTGCTTTATCATATGCAACATCTAAATCGTTTGATAAATCTTCATCGAACGGAATAGGTGCAAAACCTCCATCACTTGTAAGATAAAACCAATGCGCCCTTACAACTCGCAATAAAACACCTTTCCAAAAGACAGGAAATAATTCCATAGATTCAAGGTTAACATCGAATAATTTATCTTCCATAACCTCTACGAATTTCCTTCTCTTCTCTTTAGGTTCATCAGGATCTAATTGATGGGCAACAATCTTTTGTCCTTCATCATTTCGTAATTCTTCAGCTTGCTTTTTCGATTTTGCTTCTTTGTCTGCTTTTCCGTTCAAGATACTAGATCCGAACAAAGCTGCTCTAATTTGATCTACTCCAGAAGGTGGCCAAGAATTGCTTTTTTGTTGTTGATCTGTTTGAAGTTCATTATCATTGTTACTATCCTGCTCCTTCTTATCTTCTTCTTCTTTCTTCTTCTCTTCTTTAGCAGCCTTTTCTTCTTTCTCTTTGACTTTTTCAAAAAATCCTTCCTTATCTAATGTTTGCCAACGCTCTTCCAACTTTCCATCATCTTCATCATTAAATGCTTGCCAACCATCTTCGAAGGCGTAAAACCATCTAGTGCTAATCTTTGGCTTTTCACCAACATCTTCAGATTCGGACATCCTTTCTTCTCTTGGTCCTTTGTCTGTAGATGGAAAGGTTGAGGGAATTTATCTGATGATTGCCTTAAATACTTATTCTACGAGGATAATTCGAAAAAAAAGAACGCTAAATTCAGCGTGAAAAAAAAGCTCCACAAGGGGCAGGAAGGGGCCTGCATTTATTCAAATCTAACACGGTAGAAGGGGCGCGTGCGGTTCTTTACGCGGTACGATAAAACCCTGTCGCTATAGTCTAATTTCCGGGTCTTAATTTTTTTGATATGCATTCGTGCAGCGCGGGGAAAGGCTTTAAACTCCGTTCAATTTTAGGAGCAAAAATCCCATCCATCAGGACATCAATCAAAACTCAACATCATTTCCCTTTAATCCTATATACCCAACTTGTATACTAACATTTCCACCAATATGACCACAAAATCACCCAGGAGGAGAATGTCAAGCGTTCAATCATCCTCTCCTGCTACACTTCCATTGGACATCACTGCTCCTGCTCGCGTTGTTCAAAAGCAAGTAATCCAAATATGCTCAAATAATAAAGGTTGTTCAACTGTTCTATACATGCGATTAGCTCTTCCTAAATCTTCAAAAAAGCGTTCATATGCTTTATTTCCAGAAGAAGAAGGAATCAGATTGAAATCTTCAGCCGTATATCCAGTTTCGGTTGACAAATCTGGCAAAACTCTTTTACCTCAAGACGCAAGTCCTGCTCTAAAAAGAGCTTCTAGAATACTTGCATTTGGTTCCAACGCTCCAGAAACACCTTTGGCTTCTACTTTTCCTGAAACTTCAAATAGCGATGATTCTGGGAACGAAAGTAGCAATAAGCTGGTCAAACCTAGAATTACGATATCCAACTTTCAAATCACAGTTGTTTCGCCCCAGTCAAAAGAGGAGCATACAGACACCTTGGAGAAGCTTTACTACTTGGCAGTAGTGCAGATTGATGTTGGACTTCACAGAAGTCCTCCGACATGGCCATTTGAAGTGCATATACCGATACCTCGCTGCCTAAACAATAAGTTGCAATTCACTCGAGATGGAGAAGGCACAGAATCAGATCAACGTATGGTGGTTGACTTTGAACCAGCTCTTGTACAAAGATCTACAAGTAGACCTTTTGAAAATCCATCTTCTCTTGATGTAGAACTAGAGGGAAACGATTCCGCAAGCCTGATGGAAGATGTTTCACAAACAGTAGTCAGCGGATCCTTTCCAGCTACAAACAAAATCATTGCTAGATGGGCGCCGGTGCATGCTGCAACAGATATCAATCAACATGTACATTCAAGGTCCAGATATCATCCTATTCGAGCTCATTCGCTTACCAGTGATGGGCAAGTGCTTAGCGTTACCGAAGTGGATAAGGATTATGCCGATATTTCGCTACGCTTTCATGCTACCCTTCAAGGAGGAACATACCCTGGCTTAGAGCCTGTTGCTGAATTGGAACTATCACTGAACTCCACAAGCGAATTCCATTGGCTCAACGAAACTCTTACAGTTCACAGTGAACGCAGCCAAACTTTGCATTCTTGGCGAACAGATGGGAAAGAAGTCTCGCTCATGTCACGCAGTTCCTCGATGAGCATTACTGAGCCGTCCTCTGTAGATACAGATGATAGCAAAGCCTCTACTGCAGCCACAACAGATCTCTTCACTACTACGGACGAATTTGCAAGCCTGATTGACGTTCAGCCTCCAAAAGAGGTTATTGAATCCTTGCAAGACGACACAAGCTTTGACGGGTCCAACAATCCGGAAGGTTTGGGTCTTCCATCTCTCCTATCTCCTGGAAGGACGAGAAAGATATCAATAGGTTCGCACAAAAGCTTGGCTTCAGATTATTCACAAAAATCCGCCGCCAGCTCTGATGATACTTCGCTGCATCTGTTTCTGCGTACTTCGGCAATAAGAGAAGCTAGCGCAGAAGGGGAGGATGTTGCGTTTTTCATTGCTGGGAAAGTGAGAACGAGAATCACAGAAAAGGAAGCAGATGGAACATTCAAAGCACCCTGTCCATTATTGATTGCCGCACATCTACCTTCGCACGCTTCAATTTCTTCGATTAATGATGAAATCGATCTAAGAGGAGATGCCAACGACAACAATCGCAAAAGCCTCGTTTTCGACACGGACGGATCTAGCATTATTAGTAAGGCAGTGTACTTAATAGGGCAACCCAAATCGACTTCAACAGATGAATCCTTGGACGAGCCTAGTGCAGACTACAGCACGTCCACTATTGGATTTGCGAATGGCAGAGCACTACATGGCAATGGTCGACGAAAAAGCCTGTATCATACCGCAGAAGACAAGTTTGACGAACTTGGTCTACATACCATCGTGGGTGAGGAAGTGGATAATTCTGCAAAGCACTTGGATGATTGGAGCGGGGTCATTGAAGATATTAATACATCAGTCTGGATAACGCATGGACCTTCTTCAGCCTCAAAGCGAAGAAAGGCTGTCTATCGAGCTCAAATTTCATGGCCTTATGCTTTGAATTCGGTCCCTATCCAATCGATGCAAACAGAGTTCGTTCAACAGAAGCCACTCCTGCTTCCACGCCTCGTTCTTGCTCTGCTACGAGCATCTGGCGATGAGAAAATTGATTTGTTACACGCCGGAATTCAAGGGAAGCCGGTACAAGTGGCTTTTGATACTCAAAACTGTCTAGAAGCTACGTCAAAGAGTGATGCGACGCCTTCAAAGATGATAGATATCCGATTGCCTGAGTACGCGCAAAACACTGAAGGTCAAGTACTTGTGACACTTGTCTATTCAGTAGAGGGGCCTTCTTCTTCAGCCCTAAATCTCTTGGCTCCAGTTGCAAGTGTTGTGACTTATTTCCATGCCAGTATTCATGATGAAGCTTTGCAAGACTCAGTACCGATCTTGGCATATTCTAGTGAGCCTCTATCTTCTTCTGTTCAGTGCGATGAGCAACACCATACGGCCATAATCGAGGCTAGCATGCTTCCTTCCATGACTTCTGTCACTATGGAATACGTTAAGCGTACAAAACCTCTCGTTCCTCTATCATCTACACCAACAGCTCCTCTTCGTCGTCAGTCTGTGGTATCAAATACATCTGCAAGCATTGTAGCTGCTTCTTTGCTCCCATCGGTGAACACGCCAGAGCCAAAAGAAAGATCTGCGCCAATTCTTTCAGCAAATGAAGGTCAGTCTGTGCAACTGAAACAAAAGCAATACTTGCAAGAACAACAATCTCATCATCTTATCACTTGGTCAACATTTCACGCTTTCCTCTTGGTTATCTTGGCATGCTGTTTGTATAATGTCAATTTTAACGTTATTCCAGCTGTACAACAAATTTCTCGCAAAGTCGATGTGATGGGATTGGCGCTTAATCTTGACTTTCAACATTTGCAATATTCAGATCCAAATATAAAATTCGGATCATCACAAACTGATGCGAAACCGTCAGCAAACAATCAACTCGCTGTACAACAACCTTACGCAAACAGTCTTTCTATACCCAACTCGGGTGGTGGTATTTCCGATTTTGTCACTTGGCTCTCATTGGTTTTATCTTGGCCATTGAGAAGGTTCTTATCCATTTTTGCGCCTGATAATCATTGATCTTTGATAATCTTGTCTTTTCTTAATATTGTATTGATAAGCCTCTCTGTATTCTTTTTCATCAAAATATCTGTTCGTACACAAGGTCTGATAAGCGGCTTTACTCGGATATGCGGGCATTCAAAGCTTATTTCCGAAAGAAAAAGTCTCGCGTTGCACCTCATTCAATCCTCCACAGTTTGTTGTATGCATGTGTGCATGTGTTGTTTGAGCTTAATTGTGGGGAGCCATTCTTTTCAAACAAACCATCACAAACTATTCAACAGCATTCATCATGAATCGGCTTTTAGTCAAACATGTCCATTCAGGACTCAGAGCTGGTCTCTATCCTAACAGTAAAGCTTTGATAAGTTCAACGGTGAGCAATTCAATTCGTTCCTTGTCCACAAAGGAAGGAACAAATTCACAAAATATAGAAGAATGGGCATCAAAAGAAGCAATTGAAGCATTGAATGGATTTAAAAAACGTTTTGCAAATTCTCAATCATCAAATGAACAGTTGCCAGTTTCAACTTATTATCAAAAGTTAGACGCTAATCAAATTCATCTTTTACGAATTACAGAATCGAGTATGCTTCCTTTGGGTTTAGGTGATGGAAAAACAGCAAAAGGACAAAGTGGAATAGAATATGAAGCTGAATTACGTGAAAATGAAGAAGATATACTGACTGGTAAAAAAGCTGAACTTAGTGGAATTTTAGCAAATGGAATTGCAGCTCAATCAATTATTAGACCGACCGAACATCTTGTCTTCTTTACTCCTCGTGTTTCTTCTTCTTCTTTGGGAGATGATGGATCAGATACAACTTTTAATCCTCCAGGTGGAATATTTACACGTAGAATGTGGGCTGGCGGAAAGATGGAATGGTTGGGCAAGGATAAAGGTCATCAAATGCGTATTGGCGATCGAATGTGGGAACGTACGTTCGTTGAAGAAGCAGAATTGAAAAAGTTATCGAATGGAGGAGAGATGATTCTTGTTTGGGTTCGTAAGGAATTTGGCATTCATAAAGATACAACATTATTTAACGATAGAAGATCTTGGATCTTTCAACGTGCTTTACCAACTTCTTCCAACGCTGAACCTCAAAATAGTGTCGCCATTACAGCTAAACCTGACTTGTCTTCTTTGAGTCCACCAGAAGGTTTACTTTATCCTACTCTGCAATATCAAACACCTGCTAATCTATTCAGATATTCTGCTCTTACCTTTAACGCACATGCTATTCATCTTTCTCCTCCTTGGGCTCAACAAGTTGAAGGTCATAAAGGAATTGTAGTTCATGGACCTTTAAATTTAAGTTTATTGGTTCGTAAATGGGGAAGAGAGATTGCAGGTTGGCATTTAAACGAAAAAGGTGAATTTATTGATGCAAATCCGAAAGAGAAGAAACAAGTCTTAAAAAGTGTCGATTATCGAGCAAAGAGACCAATTTATGCTGAACAACCATATTGGATAGGCATTCAACAATCTAACTCGAATGAACCTTCTGCTGATAACGAACATAAACATACCGTCGTAGCAGTGAAACCTGATGGTCAAATTATTATGGAAGCGACAATCACATCTCAATCGAAAGCATGAGAAAATTGTTTTATGTACGAACTTCAACGGTTATTGTACATGCGTATGAATGTGTTTTGCAAAAAGCATTGTATAAATTGAAAAGCATCTTGATCAACCATTTAACCTGATAATTGTACAAAGATTAGAGTATTTATTTACCTTTACGCACTTCTCCCAGCCGTTGGATCCTTTGCGATACTCAATTGTCCTAGATATCCGACACGATATTGGTCTGGATCTTCTTCATCAAAGAGTACATCATCGAAAGGCGTTTGAGATGTTCTTTTTACATTACGTAAACGCTCAGGAATATCCATCGCATCTTCGTCATCTTCTTCATCTTCGACGATCACCTTTCCGGCTAACATTGATAAATCGTTCGATCCAGTTTGAATTCGTAATCCTTCTTCGTTGGCTAAATGTAACAAGCAAATAAAGCAGAATGAAGTACTAATTTCATCCATCCTGTCTTTAGGGTATAACTTGCGTAAGCCAGATAGTACTGCATCAAACGAACGTGGATCGGTAGGATCACGTTTGACAAGGGCTGATTTGTCCAAGTCCATAGTATCACCAGGTTTAGGTGTTGAATGACGACCGCTCTCGTCACCCATTCCAGATCCACTTTGTTCAGCACTAGTCTCTGGATCTTCTTCCTCATCTTCCCCTGCAAAGATCGCCAATTCACGCCAAATGTTATCTTTCAGTTTACGAACATCAACCCGTTTTGCTTTCTTTGCATAATTGACAAATTCAGGTCGAATTCTCTTCAAGGCTTGTGTTGCCAATTCTTCTTCATCTTCGGGTTCAAGAGCTAGAGCATTTTCTGTTGCTTCGCCCATCGGATCGAATCCTCCATCATCATCTTCATGGAAAAATTGCGTATCAAATGGCACTTCAGGCATTCCAGCATCATCTCCATCATCGAATCCAAGTCCTGCTCCGCCTTGTCCTTCAAGTCCGCCATTTTGTGCTGCAGCTTGAATCCAGTAATCGGCTTCTGCATCCGTTCGCATTGCCGCACGTTCGTCGAGCATTTGTCCGTGTCTACGAGGATTCAACATGGCACGTGGTTTGATGAATAGTCGTAAGAGTTGCTTGCTGGAAAAATGACGATCTTCTGGCAACAAGTATAGATCATCAGAATCCCTCGATGCAGGTAAAAGTGTACCTGCTTGTCCCCTTCCTGTTTCGAATAGCTCCTTGGATGTCACTGCACCATCTGATGACGTAAAATCAATGACGAAAGGCTCTTTCTGTTTTCGAGCAGATTTCTCTGGTGCGCCTCCGTTTGCAGCATTAGCTCCTCCAGTTGTTGATGCTATCACATTACGCATCTTCCAGTGTTCAGGTCCTGCCCAATTCTTGGACATCTTTTGATCGAAATATCCGAAAAAGTCATCACCTTCGAATAGTTGATCAGATGAATTGTTGAGTATACCTTGTAAAGATGAAAAGTCGGGTGGTCCACGTGGTTGAACAGATCCTTCGCCGGTAAAGAAGTTACCACCTTCCTCTCCGTCATCAAATGTAGCCTCTTGATAATCAAATGGCTCAGCGGATCCTGCATAAAGACCGTTCATCGCACCTCCACCGATTTCGCCAAATGCATCATCCATTCCATCATCAAATACAGCTCCATCATTCATCGGCTCATCTTCCCATGTGTTGGATTGCGCCATTGTGTCAAATCCAAAAGTGGGAGCGTTGGTTGTGGATCCATTTTCGTTATCCGCCATAAGGGCGGAAAATGGTGTATTGTCATCTGGAGCAAATCGGAAACTAGCAAATGTGGGACAAACGGTCATTTCTGTTAAAAGTGTACCGAGTGCATCTTCCTGTCCGATCGCAAAATCATTTTGACCGAAAAGCTTCGATCGAATTTTGGTTAAATCAATAAAGTCCCCATTTCGATCACTTTTTGAAGTTTGTTCGGTCTCTGTCATGTCGCCTTCATCTTCTTGATCAAATTCGGATTGTACATCTTCATCTTCGACGACGACGGGTGTCTCACCTTCTTCCACATCATCTTGGCCAGGAACATCACTGGCGTCGAATACGACGCGTGCTTTCGAATCGACACCAAGATGATTCATCAATAAACCTCCTGCACCACCTTCATCGAAATCCGCACTGGTCTTTTTGAATAACGGATCGACTGTGAATTCGAGATCAAGCTTCTTGACTGCTAATTGATTGAAAGATTTGACCAATGTTGGTTCTTTCGACCTTGCTTTCTTTTTCTTTTGGCCACTTCCATCCACATCTTCTTCGCCTTCGCCTTCTTCGTCGTCCGCATTGCGACCACGCCCACCTCGTGTGTTTGCCTCTTTGCCGTCATCTTGTAAACCACTCAAGAGCTTTCCTGTTTCAACAACAACACTGTCTACGCGTGAGGTCCACACCTTCACACATCCATCTAGAGTACACGATGCTTTTTGAAAGTTGATCGAGCCATCTCCGTTGTCACTTTTCAATAAAGACATATCATGGAAATAATCGATCAGAGCAAAATTCCATGTATTGGTTGCATTAATTTTGTTGTCCGTTGCCATTTTCATCCACTCTTCGAAACTGGTACTGTCTACTGTGAGCTTATTCAATTCCCTTCCATCACGATCGTGTTGGGCAGCACCTCCTGTAGCAGCGGCATTTAAGGTCGCACCCAAACTTCTCCTTCCATTTGCGCGTGCTAAAGCAGTCGGAGCAGAACGCATCGAAGAACCAGATTGATGGGAAGAGCTGCTGGACGGCATAGCAGGATCTGTGCCTGGATATGCACCTGAAGGCATAATCGTTCTTGAGGCTATTCGACTTCCTCCAGGTGGTAATCTACGCAAAGCAGAAGGAATGCGATTGCTGATTGATCGATTTGTACCTTGTGATGAGCGAGGAGCATGAATGCGATCTGAGGATCCATCGCCCGTATCATTGCTTGTCTCATCTGAAGCATGTAAAGCAGCTGCAATTGCAGCACCTGAAGCGGTCGGCATTCTTCGTGATGATTGCATTTCGTCGTCGTAAGAAGATGAAGCACTTCTGTTGGTAATAGATGCTAAAGGAGCGTTGTTTGTTTTTGGAAGGTCAGATGTTCTTCTATGAATGTTTTGTTTATCGATACTTTTTGACGTTGTTCTATTTCCTACGTTTTCGTTACTTCTATGATCCGATCTTTGTGAAAAGATACGTTTATTTGTACTTCCGTTACTCTGCCTTGCGCTGAGCACGCGACTAGATTCAGCTTTTGCTCCTGAGATCGTAGGAGAAGAAGGTAAAGTTGCAGCGGAAGAAGGTAATCGTATTCGTGAAGAAGAAGAATTATTGGAAGAAGCAGCGATTGCGGCCGGATTTGAAGAAGTGGATGGATTTCGTGAAGTATTCACAGAGATAGCCATGATGAAAAGACTCTCAATCACTAAAAATGCTATGAACGACTTGCCCCTAATCCGACCGATTGAAAGACAAAAGAGAAACTTTTAAAGAGTCTAGATGCTTTCGATCGACCACCAAATTTCGCCCTCTCCACTGTTCGAATAAGTTCCTATCGTCAAAGGTTTTAAAAAAGTATGTTGATGATGATGATGATCGTTCGTAAATGCTAGATCTTCAATGCACCTAATCAATCATCCAACACACACACAACTGTTGGTCTGTTTAACACGCACGCACGCATATACGCACACAAAACCGTGGAGGGAAAATATAAAGCACGTTGCTCCCGCGCACAAAGGGCGCGCGTTTAATGAAATGGGTAACAAACATAATCCAAGCTTGGATTTTTTTTCTCTGCATGCAAAAAGTGTTGTTTTGATTTTACGCGTACAGTGTAAGGTTAGTCTATGCTTACATACATATGTTGCTCTCTGTATGTAGACTATGCACACGCTCGCGTCGAATCTGATTCCCTAGTCAACACAACCAGATAAATCTTGCAACGCTCTGGCGCGACGCGAAAATGACTAATATCACGTGCTAAATTGATGTCATCCTCAGCCCCCTCAATCACGCAAAATATCGATCCTAACCTAGCATATCATATATGTAGACCACATCAGCAAAAATGTATGATTCGTTTAACGAAAAGATTTCAGCGAACAGCTCATTTGCATCTTATATCCGCTTTCATTTTCTACCCTGTACGTAAAAGCGGTGTTTTCTTTATTCATTTAATAAATCAATATATAGTTCCGAAACTTAAAGCATTGTATTGCAAAGCTGTGTTAAATTTTATTTTGTGGGACACTTTAAGCGAAATTTTATTGCTCGGATTAAGTCGGAAGATATAGAAGCTTAATAAGTTGTAGTCACAATTTTACTGAAATGCAAAAACAGATGAACCCTTTGCCCAATATTTCATTAAAGCCAAAAACAATTATATGCTTTTCTTTGTTTTGATTTCAGTGTTGGAAATCAAATAAAAGTAGCAAGATGCTTAACCTCTCCAATATTCTCTTAAAGAAGCACGCACCATGAAGCTCTCATGCTTTTTCTTATTCACGGTCTTGATTTGTGAAATATACAGCCAGGGATACGATGAAGACTATTTCGAGTCAAAGGGTCTCTATCGTAGAGGTGAGTGATATTAAACAATAAAACATAATGCTATATCCTCAACATCTCTTCCCGAAGCATTTTCAATTTCACATAGACGTAAAGCTCAAGTTCATCCAGATGCTGATCATCAAAGGTGTGCTGTGAGTTATAATATATATGCTAAAAGTATAAGAAGCCTTGACTGATACAATCACATATATTGATGGTACATATCCAGGCAATCGTATGTGTAGGAATTACTGTCGAAGTAGCAAATACTGCTTGTGTGAGCGCTCGTGAATACCAAAATAAACAGAGAAACGAATTCTGACATCTTCCCATTTTAGAGAAATAAAAATTGTGGACATTGCAACGTACAGATAACACACGAGAGTGGTTCGGTAAATGGTACATGTACAGGCCGCGAATAAATAAAAAGTGTGAATTACCGCTTCTTACTAGCGAAACCGAGAACAATGTATAAAACAGTCAAACTGATTGGTCAAACGTGTTGACCATCTGCTGCATTGACAAAAAAGATTGCTATGAATGTTTTCACTAATCAAGATACCTATTTATACAATTATATGTTTCAAATTCACCATAAAGATAGGAAAAGCTATGATGATAGCAGCAACAGCAACGTAAAAACCACATGCAAATCAACAAAGTGTACATACAGACTACTATGGCTAGCGTCTATCGAATCATCAATTAAACTCATAGAACCCTTGATTAGCGTAATCTCACCAAATCATGGACCACGAACTTAGATCCGGATCCGATATTGACTTCTTATCGATAAATGAATGTGAATGAGATAATAAGGTCAAAAAACCTTGTGATAGCCATCTTCTCAGCTATTTCAAAATCTGTGAAACCGCATACAACCTTATCAACATATCGAGCACGTTCACTTTGGTTCAATCAAATGTAAACTTTTTAGGCGGTATCACAGTTATTGATCTCTGAGACACTTCTTCTGTTTTGAGCATATGGAAAATGTCGCCTTATGTATGCAAGACGCGTTTTCTTTTTCGACTGCATTGCCGAACGCAACAACACACACAAATCAGCAACAAATGCTTATTGCTAAACCCAGGCCTTCATGAAGAAACCCAGGAAGAAAGCTATGTAGAGTATGTCGCAGTAGGGCCGCGTTTATCCGCTTCAGAATAACGGAAAGCAACACGTAAAATGCAACACGCCAAGGCAATTACAACAGCACAATCTCTGTCGTTCCAAGTTCCAACTACTGCATATTATGGCGGCATTCGAAAAGAATTTAAGACGTTTTACATGTGCAGCTTATACGTATGTACCTGTATGTACATCTTGCAAATATCTAGAACAAAACTAGGTGTTTCAGAAGTGAGCAAAGTACACAAAAACAATTTTGACGTTCAATTCATCTTCCATCACCATCATCTTCTTTCTTCCCTCTTTGCCTTTTGCAAAAGGTTTAATCACTTTGAGAGAAATTTATAATCGCGCAACACTTCCGCAAGTAGGGTAAGAAGACTACCATCAAGATGGCATCTTCACAAGACTTCAGCTCCCTAGAGGGTGGCAGTAGCACCGATAGCACAAATGCGTTGCGATTCTTGAATCCTGCAAGTGCTAGAAGGACGGATTCACCTTCAGGAGGAGCGCCAACTTCAAATTCGGATGATCGATCCGCTTTGGCTCAAATCTTGAATGGTATTTCTGATATGCAAAGAGAGTTATCACGCTTACACATTCGTATGGACACAATCGAAGATCGCAATTCTGGCATGTCTCCTGCTCCCTCTCCTCACATCAGACCTCGTCCTATCGCAAGACAACTTTCCAGCAGAAGTATTCGTTCCTCTTCTCCTGACAAATTACTGGCTTCCATTCCTAGCAGCACTACTCCTGCCCATCTAGCTCAATTAGTCAATGGCGTTGCTGCTCAACCTGCTCCGATCTTAGCAAAAGAGCCAGATTTGAATATGTGGTGTGTGGTTCCTGCAGGTGGTGCGGGAACACGTTTATGGCCTTTGAGTAGAGAAAGTTATCCAAAATTCTTGTTGGATTTAGTTGGACAAGGAAGAACATTACTGCAAAGCACTTGGGATCGTTTATTGCCTCTCAGTGGTGCACGTCAAATGATCATCGTCACAGGTGATGCTCATGTAGATGGTGTTTTGGATCAATTACCCGATCTACCCGATAGCAACGTTTTAGCCGAACCTTCTCCCAAAGAATCTATGGCAGCTATCGGTTTGGCAGCTGCAGTACTCTTGAAACGTGATCCAGAAGCTGTTTTAGGTTCATTCGCTGCTGATCATATTATCTCAGGTCGTGATGCATTCGAATCAGCAGTGCGTGAAGCTGTAGCAGTCGCAAAAGCAGGTTATTTGGTCACTATCGGTATCGCTCCTTCTCATCCTTCAACCGGATTCGGTTATATCAAACTCGGATCTCCTTTGAACGTTGAAAAAGCACCTAATGCCCGTATCGTAACCGAATTCAAGGAAAAGCCAGACGCTCGTACAGCTAGTGCTTATTTGGCAACTGGTAATTACAGATGGAACGGTGGTATGTTTGTTGTGAAAGCAAAGACTCTATTGAACCTTCTTAAAGCCAGTGTTCCAGAATTGCACGAAGGTTTGATGAAAATCGCTGATGCTTGGGACGTTGGAGGTCAACGTGCAAAAGCATTACAAGATATTTGGCCAACTTTACCCAAAATTGCCATCGATCACGCCGTTGCTGAACCTGCAGCAAAAGCAGGTAAAGTTGCCGTCATTCCTGCCACTTTCGGTTGGGATGACGTTGGAGATTTCTCTTCTTTGGCAGACTTGATTCCCGCTGAAAAAGGAGAAGCACGTATTTTGGGTGATGCATCTTTGGTTCTCACCGAATCTCAGGCTGGTGGTTTGATCGTTCCAGCTGCAGGAAGAACGGTTGCTTGTCTTGGTGTGGATGACGTTGTGGTTGTAGATACTCCGGACGCACTCTTGATCACCACTCGTGCCAGAAGTCAAGACGTAAAGAAGATTGTTGCTCGATGCAAGAAGCAATTCCCCAATTTAGCTTAAAAATGGATTTAAGCTTCTCTGAAATGTAACGATCCTTACTCTTAATCTATCGCAAATCAGAATTAGTCATCGACAGTATTCCCTCATTTCTTTTATATAGCATGTTTTCGTTTTTCAATCTCTGGGGTATGCTCTTCAGTCTTTGCTGTTATTGTATGCACAAATGTCAATTTATATATTAGTGATCCAGATGCGCCAATGAACGATACAGTAAATAGTATTACACATGCAAGAGCAAGAAAAAAGCACCAAAGCTTCACGTTCATCTCCTTCGTCCTTTAACAACAGTTGTAAATCCATCTTCGTCAACGACTGGCTGAGGTCGTTCTCGTGGTTGCTGTTGTGTTGAATTTGCTTGTGTGGAACCTTGACCATCCACTTCCATAGCATCATGTTGGGAATGATCATGTTCTTCGTCGCTACTATCACCACTTCCATCTTGTTCATCTCCATTTTCTTGTTGAGTTCTTTGAACTTCAACCTTTTGTTCTCTCAAACGAACAGTTGCTTCGTATAATTTATTCACTTCTTCATCAGCATATTCTAATGATTCTTGAGTAGGTGGAAAAGCGGCATAAATGCATTTATGTAAATGAACGATCCTTCCCGCAATCCAATCTGCCGATCCATCTTCAATCTTACTCTCATATTCATCTTCAAAGTACATTTCCAAAGTTTCCGCTAAATCATCAACGTCTGGTACTTTTGGTGCTTGTAAAGTAACAGATGAAGATCCGTTCGTTGTTGTTGTTGTTGCTGCTGTTGCTGCTTGTTGTTGAATTGAAGCAGAAGGTTCTTCAGAATATGTATCACAAATATGAGAGATCAAAAATTGCTTTTTATCCGCTGAATCTTCTCCTCCCCATTCTTCTGAAACGGCTAAACGCATTGCAGGCCATAATTCCATTGTTAAAATTACAGCTCTTGCAAAAAGCAATTGCGTCCTTGTCGGGGCTACATCTATGGAATTTGATGTAGATGCCATATTTGTATAGATGTATGTTGGTATGGATGAAGTACAACAGTGGGAAAAATCTTTATTAGGTAGGAACCTAATTTTTTTTTTGGTAAATTTCGGTTTTCGGGATCTTTTCTTGAAATTTTTCTTCTGACCGCATAGTGTAAAGCGTATCAACGCGTACGACAGCTAAACTTTTTAATTCTCCACGCTTTTAGCCGGTTGAATACAAAAAACCCTTTCAATTGCTTATCTCTACGAATACAAATAGCGAACGCGAACATTGCATGCATTGCATATGTTATTCAAACTCAACCGCACGCATAAAGGTTTGAGCTTAGGAGTCACTTTAACAATTCGATACGAAGATTCCTTCTCTCGATCATATCAAACATCATCTATGTTAAACGAAAAAGGGTTAATCCGAACATCGTCAAAATAGCCCTAAGCTTTTGCCATCCTACTATCAGGATGCCGGCTAACGGACGGGCAGATCCGCAGACGTCAAAAGATACAAAGCAAACAAATAAAATGGAAGCGAGTGGAAGTGGATCTGGACAAGTACATACACAAACACTGATAGAGAATATTTTAATCTTAGGGCTAAGAAGATCGGGAAAATCATCAATAGTTGAAGTGGTATACAAATCCTTACCTCCAGACGATTCATTATTTTTGGAGAGCACTTTGAAATGCAATCCATTTGACGTGAATACTATTCAACCTGTAAGGATTTGGGATGGCACAGGTAATGCTGAAAGTAGTGCACTTACTACACAACAATCGCAAACTTCTCAAGCAAGAGCTTCTAAATCAGCTGCTGTAAATGCATCAGGCCAATCTAGTGGAGAATCTGCAAACGCAAAAGGAAAGCACGCTTGGGGAACGGGTGGTCAGCTATTTTGGGTGGACACTTCAGCTGTAATCTTTGTTATTGATTCACAAGATGACTTTTACGATGCTATCGATCGCTTAAATGATGTCATCATAGAAGCATATTCTCACAATCCACTCATTCATTTTCACATTTTCGTTCACAAAGTAGACGGCCACAGTACAGATTATCGATATGACACTTTGCAAAACATTCAATCCAGGGTTGCTGATAATCTGGCAGACGCTTCAGCATCTTTCATCTTTGCACCTACTGCTCATGATATATTAGCGGATGCGGCCGCAAGACGGGAAAGAAGGGAATCTTTCGATGCTGAATTGGCTGTGAGTAGTATAGAAGGAGGCGGTGCTGTCAATCCAGTCGGAGGTAATCCTTCCGGTGCCACTTTTCGAGGAGGTATGCCCGGCACATCTGTTCCATCAGGTCCGTACGAATCAAACTTTGCTCCATCCATTGCTGGCTTACCTTCAAGCTTTGGACCCGACTTGGAACGTGATGTTCGATTGTCGTTCCATGCCACTTCGATTTATAACCCTAGCGTTTTCGTTGCAGTCTCGAGGGTGCAAATGGGATTGATGAATAATGACGTCTCAAGAACGCTAGAAGATTTATGTAACGGATTGGCACATTCATGTGAATTCGAAAAGGTATATCTTTTTGACGTGCCTACCAAGACTTACGTTTCCGCCGATAGCAGTCCATACGACGAAAACAATTTTGAGGCAATTTCGGAGTATCTCAACTTTCTAATTCAATTTAGTGGTCTATATGGAAGCCTTGCAAATGAACAGACCCAACAAGACAAAGACAGTATTGCGGAAGGAGAGACTCGTTATTCTGCCAGCATTGTTCGACTGTCACCCGATACAACATTAGGCTTTCATCAGATTAATCATCATATGGCACTGGCATTCATCATGCGCACCGATATCCATACGAAACATGCCGGGATGATTGATTTCAATATATCGATTGCACGAAAAGCAATTATCGATATTTATGATACTTGTCGTTCTTGATCATATTTCTCCCTTCACTTTCGCAAATATCTCGCGACGCAATTTGTTCAGCAGTTGTTCTATGCAAGTTCCCATTTTTTTATACCAGCAAAATCACGAAATACACCCAAATTTTACCCATTGGAGCATTCAATCTTTGTACGATAGACTATACATTTAATTTTGTTGATCATTTCTATAGTGTACATGTGTGGAGTGTATTGTCCAAATGAGGTATGCAGCACTGTAACTCAATCGTTTAGCTGGCTCCTGCTGCTCGAACGTCTGGCGAATTTTGCCTTGGTTGTCTTCTCTCTCTAATCCTCGTCAATTTCTCATCGATGTCATCCAGTTGCCGAGAGAGATGTAAACGTTCGGTTCGTAATAGCAAAGTTTCATGTGGTGCAGTAGAGGAAGCATTCTGGTCGCTGGAGCTCGGTACAGGTTTAGCATTTGCCAGAGATGGTACAGATTGCGTGTTTGGCAATCCTCCTGCGACAGGTGGTGCTCTTGGCAGGACACCATCTTTGGATTCACCAGAGTTTGCTTCTCGCATCTCTTTTTTTAAATCCAAGTATTCATGTAATGCCATTCCTCCGAACCAGCATGTAGGCAGCAAGATCAAAGCAGCAAAATACGCTGCTGTATGAATCCGAGGTCGAGGCTTAACAGGCTGAATAGGTGGTGAAGATAAAGGCTTTGTTCGAGTGGAATATTGTCTTTTGCCAAATCGAGTAGTACTACGCACTTCATCAATCTTTTCCTTTATTGTCGGTATCTTAGGCGAAGCGAAAGGATTATATTCAGGCAAAGAAGGATAAGGTCTTTGAGAGAGCTTTTCCAGAGCCATATTTCGATTCCTTGGCAAGTTCACGTCCGATAATGTACCACCAATCTGACCTTTAGTTCCTATTCGTATCCCATCATTGATTAAATGCCATCCTTGACCCAAGAAGCTAAATGCTTTACCTGAAATTGTTACGATGCCTAGCGCAGCAGCACTTGGTAGATCCTTCACACGATCTGCAATAGACATTGGCGGTATATCAGGGTTGTTAGGTGCTTGTTCGGCTGCTTCCTGTTCGGCATTTAATTCGGCTACTGCTGGTGCATCGTCTTGTGTTCTGATCATTTTTGACCAGCTCTCTTTCGCCTCTATGGATTCTGGAGACTTTTTCGTAAACCATGTTGTTCCTGGTGTTATTCCAATTCTAATCAATCGATCTAAAATCCACATTTCCATCGCTCGCATCATTCTAGTCGTCAGCCTTTCAGGTTCCAAAACGCCTGTTGTTAATACTCCGATAGCCTGAGAATTTATCTTTCCCTTTTTCAATACTGTATTGATCCGATTGGCGAGAATGATATCCGTTGTTATCCGATCTCCTACTACTGCAATATTCCCTACACCTCCACTACTTTCTGTCTCTGTGCTCAACACATCTATCACTTGTTTTGCACATCCTATCGCTGGCTTTTTGTGTGGATGAGCGAGTACTCTTTGACCTAATTTACGTGCCAATTGTTCGGCTCCTATTGCCAGAGGATCATCGCTACTACCGGCTGAATTGGAAACGATTAAAATTGATTTAAAGCCTGCATTCGCTAGCGAATGCCAAGCGGTATGCAAGCCAGGTGCAATTTCATCACGATAAGGTAGAGTGATACAATTATCTTTATCGATTATGATATGATCCACTTTACCCTCCTTTCGTAACTTTTTCCAATCTATATCCCCGATATCATTCACAATCAAATGAGGAACCACTAAACCCGGTCTTGCAAAAGATGCAAGCACTGCCCATACTCCAGCCGAATTGCCCATCTAGAAGCAATTAATCAATTTGACGACCAAAGTGGAGATCGTATAGGGAAAGTGTTGTTCAATCCATTGATCTTCTTTCATCAGGTTAACTTTTTTTAGTCTGAATGCAAGCATGAGTCTCACGTGTTTGTATCCGATTTAAGCTTAGCGTGTCTTTCTCTATTATAAAAATCCTTTGTTCCAAAAATGGAAACTTTATTGAAAAAGAAGCCAACATTTAGCCCCTGCACCGCGTTTGTGTTCCTTCCCTCAATATTTAATTTCAGGGACTGGAAACAATTTTCATGCATTTATGCACTTTTACACTCTAGACGCAGGAAGTCCGATTTAGGCTGTGTTGATCTTTTTCTATGTATGTTTGAAAATCACGCCAAGAGAAGAGAAACCAACACCTGCGAACTCTTGCTTTTGAGGGAATACATACTTACAGATATTTTCTTCATGGATGGATTGCCTAAACATTGTGTGGAGATGCCGTTCAATTTGCCGAGAAAGTGTGGTAATGCACATACCTGAGATTTTACTTAAAAATTGATACTTGAATGATGATTTTTTTCACCGCCACCATCCTTATTCCATCTTGTCGTGTGATAAGGTGATCAACCTCTTTCCTTTTTCTCTTTCATCCACTTTTATCGTTCGTCTGATTCACTTGGCTGGCCCATATTGAAAATAGTAATCATACTCTGAAAAAGAAATGATCGCCAACACTAAAACTTCTACAATTTTCACAATTTTATGCTCGTTGCTGGTCAGCGTTGCATTTACAAGTGTTCATTCAGCCACAGTAAAGAGGGCGACAACTTGTAACGGTTCATCGCAATTATGCAATCGTTTGTATAGCAATGTAACATTTGCTGGTGCACATAATTCGTATGCAATCGTTCATAGCGGTACAACTTTGGCTTCCAATCAAAATTCTTCCATCACAACTCAACTAAATGCAGGTATTCGAATGCTACAATCTCAAGCCCATAAATCGTCAAATACAAGTGCAACGGGTGCAGGAATTGATCTTTGTCATAGTGAATGCTCTTTATTCCAAGGTGGAGCAATAGAATATTGGTTAAGTCAAGTAAAGAGTTGGGTTGACGCAAATCCAAATGAAGTTGTTACACTTTTGATCGTTAATTCCGACACTTTACCTGCATCTCAATATGCTCAAGCATTCCAGTCAACAGGTTTAGCAAGTAAAATGTACACGCCAAATGCTGCTTCTTTAACCAAACAACAATGGCCATCGTTAGGATCAATGATTGATTCAGGAAAAACAGTTGTTGGATTCTTATCATCAGGTGCAGATACTTCTTCCGTTCCTTATTTATTGGACGAATTTAGCAATATCTGGGAAACACCTTACGATCAAACAAGCGTTCCATTCAATTGTTCGATAGATCGAATCGGTGGAAGCGTTAGTGGTTCACCGCAAAATCTTATGTACATTTCCAATCAATTCCGTGCTTTGAGCTTATTCGGTGGAAACGAAATCACAACACCGGATGTGGCCGATATTGGATCAACAAATTCAGCTTCTACAACTTTATCTTCCTCTGATACCTGTGCTTCCGAACATGGAACGTATCCCAACTTTATCTTGACCGATTACAGTACTGTGCCAAATTACGATTTCCCTCGTACGGTCGCACAGATGAATGGTGTTAGTTACACTGCGCCTCAGCAGAGTAGCACAAGCAGCGGATCATCAAGTGGAAGCAGTAGTACGACCTCTTTATTCTCCTCCTCAACCGCTCTTTCATTTATTGCTCTATCTTCAGCACTAATTTATTCCGTTTTGTGATGTATTTTGCCTCCCCCTTCTTCACTCACAAGGACAATATATTTAAGCTTGCAATTCTTATCAAAATGTCACTTTTATAATTTTGTGTGATTGTGAGATGAAAATAATTAGCAGATTGATTATAAAGACATACATGATTGCATCAGGTGGCATTTTCTACTTTTTCCCAATCCTCTTGCGAACTCAAGCTGGTATCCTTTGCAAAAGAGATTTCCGGTGTAATGATTTGACTGTTTCCATTTCCTTTTTGTTTATTTGATGTAGGTAAAAGTTGAGAACTATGTGAGATCGAATTACTCTTTTGTATTGATCGATGAGCAAGCATACGATCATGAGCTTCCTTTTCTGCTGCTTCTAATTCTCCATTCTCTTCTTCTAATTCCAATTCACCAAAAGGTGCTAATTCACCATCATGTGCTTGTTTCCAAACACTTCTTGCAACTCCTTCACATCGGATGATCAAGTCACGCGAAAGTGCGTTCACTACTTCCGATGGTCTTGCAGGTAGACCATGGTTGGTGTTGCGCTTCAGATATTTCTCAACGATGGACGTCTTGGCTGCTTTTGCTAAACCAGAAGGTTGTTCAGAATTCCAAGCAAGCTTTTGACCTTTGAAAACGTATTCACGACCGTGCCAATCACATTGACTTCCATAACGTGCATTAGGATCCAATTGAGGCAAAGGTGCTAGAGCAACATGGGAAGCAGCAATTGCACCTTTGTATCCCTCAATACAATGATGCTGTGAAAATGTCCAACGTGCGAAATAAAAGGCCAAATGCATCATCGCAGCAAGGAAAGCGTTTAAGCATTCAGCAAAAATACTGCTTGCCACTACACCAGGATGAGCTAATAAGCTCTTGGGCTCCATCGTATGTCCTGCATGGTTTGCCGCTCTCATATCCAGGTACGATCCCGCTTCATCGATTAAAGGTGTTCCAGGCTCAGTCCGTAGACGACGTTTGTTTAGCAAATCCTCTAATCCATGAGCTGCCAATTCACATTGATACTTTACACTTTCGTAAGGATATGGTGATTTAACTTTGTCCGTGCATTGAAAGTCTGTTGGGTCGTATGCAGCTTCACTGGCTTCCAAACTACTGGTCCAAATTATTCTACTGGGAGTTGAATACGGTGTCGCACGTAAAGCAGGTAGAAGAGCCCGAGCTAGGATATAATGCGCTCCTACATTGGCTTGCCAGACCCAACCATATCCATCTTTACCCACATCTCCTGCTCTTTGTGTCTTATATGCTGGGTAGGTAACCGCTTTGTGAAAATTGATCATCATCATCCAGATTGCATGCGGCCAATTGATACCAGTAAATGCAGCACTTCCAGCATTCATCACCACATGCGTAACGTACCCATGTCTAGCAGTGATGTCTTTTGCACATTGTAATGCAGAAGCCATGCTGCCCAAATCAATCGCTTGAATTTCAATCTTTGTTCCTGCAACGAATCTCCTTCTGTACCTTCCACGTGCTTTGGCCTCTCTTTCTCTCATGGAGTACGTTCGTCCCGTTTTTGGATCCCTGGTTAGATCTTTTGACTCAGATCCCTCTCCAAACGTGCTAAACCCGTTCTCCTTTGCATTGCTAATAGCTGCATTTCGCCTCCTCCTTCTCCTTAGACTTGCTTCCATAGCTTGTGCAACCAATGCAGGATCAGCATCTTCGTCGATGTGTCCATTAATCTTGACATCCGTACTTTTATCAAGAACTGCAACTGGAATATGAGTTGGTGTTTCGGCTTCATCAGGTAATTCTTCCAAATAATGCAACAAATTTAACAATTGAGCTCGCGCTCGATGTGCTTTCATTGCATTTCTGCATGCCATCACCAAAGTACATCCTTCCGGTGCTGCAAAAGGAGTAGGCGGAACGGTGACATCTCGCTTTGTTAGATGAGGATGTGTGGGGAGCGTATCAGAGGGAGTAGGCGAAGAAAGTTGTACCAACAGACGTTGTGCTAAACCGAATCCAACGCCGCTATTTGCACCAGTGATCACAATTACCGGCCTAGGGGATCTATCTGCTTGTATGGAAGAGGTAGAAGATGTGGCCATCTCGAAAATTTAAGCGTAAGATTTGCTAGAATGGTCATGAGAATAGGAAGGAATAAGATCATAAAACCTTCATTGTGTATGCACAGGAGAATTAGCGTCTTCTCTTTATTCTTTATTTTACCAAAACGCAGGCAGCCAATGAGTTATCAGACGCTAAAGTCCTTACACACATGGGGTCTTTGTCAATCGGACGATTCCAGTATGCAGCACAAAAACACCCAACCCACAAAGCGCGTCGAGACTCCTCTTCCATGCGGCGATAATTACGTCGTTGTATGGAAATAAAGTCAACCCCATCACGGAAGATTGCGCCATCTTGGCAAAAGAGAAGATACATTGGATTGTCATGTGACGAAAAGTTTTTTGAAAGATAAGATTTGATTGGCGTCGAGAACAGTATTTTGAATCGTTTCGGCTATATGAATTTCTGTCATAAAAAATGCGCGGATTGTATTCTTAAAAAAACCGAGAAAAAAAGACTTTCCCGGATAATTATCCCATTGCACGGTCGAATTCTGATTTTTTTTCCTGAGAGGGCAAGTACACATATTGATCAAACGTGTCAAGGTCCGAAATATACTTTCATGCAGAGCAACTTACAGCTTTTTCCCGCACACCCTGTATTATTAAACATTCAGATATATCGCATATATCGTCAAAACCCTCTGTTGATCGATTGCCGAAAATGAACCCTAAAAATTTGAGAGCACAGCAAATTACATTCAGTCCTTTCATTCATACCTCCATTCCCCTCCACGATCTTTAAGTATTTGGTTTGTGATCATTCACATGCCCTTCGACAAATTCATCAAGGTTGCTTCCTCTGCCATTAACTTTTACCTTCATCAAGACATCAGATTCCTCGAAAAGAGATCTGGATTTGAACTTTCCAATCATGAAATCAAAATCGAAAGTCTTTTGCATTTGCAAATGCATTTCGTTGATGATGTCTATCTTGCTTTTTTCTACATTCATTGCATCTGTCAAAGGGGACTTGCATACTGCTAGAGAACGAAATAGACATGCTACTCACCTCAAGAGAATTAGCCTCAACGCTAGAGGCACCAACGTTCAAGATTCTCAACATGTGAGACGTGAAGAAAAATCTGATCAAAAATCAAGCACAACTGAAAGTGAAAGTGAATCCTTTAGCAATGCTATCAGTACAGTCTTCGTTTCCCCAACAGATAGAATGCCAACCGCTTCTTGGACTCTTCCATCTACCGTCACGCCAACTTCTACAGCGACAATTGATTTGTCAGGTATGCTTGTCACGGCAAATAATGCAACTCTTCCCACGCCTATCACCACAACCGTAAATACATCTCCTGTTCCACTCTACGTTCCACCTTATGATCCTCTTGCTGATCCAGGAAAGTACAACGTACAGTACTACGGTCCAGGAAATGGACATTCGACGGTCTATCAAGTCATTTATGCTGGTAATGCTCAACGTGGACCAATCACTGCGACAATGGTGGCAGATGCGAGTAATGCAAAATTGTTTGGCGCACAACAATCTACTGTCATTGATGGTCAATCTGCCAGTGTTTGGGCAGCAGTTTCGTGTGGATATCAAGACGGTCTGGTCTCAAGTGTTGCTTCTCCATCAGCTGGTTATTGCATATACTACAACAATCATAATCACGTCACTTCTACATGGACAACAGAGATGTAAGTGTAACATAACTCTCGTCTCTCTATATGTCACAACTCTGACCCTTTTCTCTCCCTATAGCACTCAAATCTCAGCAGCAACAACAATCACACCTTCACCAGGTGCAGTAGAATCATCGATCGCTTCAGTCAAATCTGTGCATGGTGAATATGCTGTGAAGCCAGCATTATCCAATAGCGCCTACGCTGTGTTCACGAAGCCTACTCAGCTTGTCGCCGTATCTCTCGTGTTCATCATGTTCCTCTATTTCGGTTAATTCTTTGGATGTTTCTTTCCCTGTTTCGTACTCTGTCCAACGCCCCTTTAACTATCTGTAGCCTCACTTTCTTCTTATCGAACCAGAACAATATCTTTTTTTCATGCAATAAGTCGATCTATGGACAGTATTGATGCACGTCTCTTTATTTGATGTGATATTAATAGATTGCATGATTTTAAGTTTATCCTTTACTCGTCTGTGGCTGCCTCTTCTGCCATGTCAAAGTACTTCCATTGATTCGGTCCTGGAGTTACTTCCAAAGGTTCATGACTGAAGGGAATTAAAAGAAAGTTAGTCAATAAAAACAAGGCCAGAAAGATTATACTATAGCTACTCACGATTTCCATTCTAGCATCTTTGCGGCCAATTTGAGTTCATCTTGTGCTTGAACAATGACTTCTTCAATTTGTCCGGCATCCAAAGTACGTTCTAGATCAGTAATGACTTCTTCTACTTGATTTGCATCTCCGCTGCTTAATGCTTGTTGATGTTGTTTTTGTGTTTGTTGTAAAGCTGCTAATCTTTGTTGAGTGATTGCTAATGTAGCTTGACGATAAACTGATTCAGAAGGTAATCCTTCTAAGAATTTTACAGTTTGTGTATAACTTGATTCTAATGCGGAAAAGGGAGATGGATGAACTGCTAAACCTGTCAATTCAGTTGTATTCTTTGCTCGTAATAATTGAGATGCTCCTGCTGATGCACTTGCGATTGTGCTTGTGCTTGAAGCAGCTCGTAAAATTCGTGTGGCCAACATTACTTCTCGTTTGTATACGTATGATGGTGATCGAATCTTACCTGTAATTCACTCCATCTTCTTGGACTGATAGGCAGCACTATGCTCTACCCAATCTCCGTGTGTTCAATCAAGCAAGGCGTTTTGTATTTATAAGCTTGTATCCAATTATCTCGCTCTACGCCTATTCTAATCGTAAGAAGACGATCTTGTTGGCACGTGGTCACTTCAGTTTACAAGCTTGGCTGCCCTTTTTTCGATCAGCAATTCAAACGCGTACAAGACACGCCCGGATAGGGCTGGTATTGCTCTAATTCTTTAGCGCACTGACCGGTAAAGGCGATTTTAAGCCCTGCAGCACCGTTACTGTTCATAAGTGGGTGGATGAATTGAAGCACACACACGCACACCAAGTTGACAGTCTGAATGAGGAGAAAAAATTGGGCACTTTACTACTGTATGTAAAAAAATTCAACGGAGAATCTGCGAATTATGATAGTCGTGCTTCAAAAGTATGAGAAAGGCGGCATGGTATGCTACGATGAATGTTCTCTTTTGATTCTATTCTTCTCTTACTTCAAGATTGATCTGGATTAATCATCTGTCATACAACCCTATCCTCGTATGCAGATCTATCACTTCATCTGATCGAGGCCATTGCCCCATATTGGATCACATAACCGATCTACATACATTTCCGCCTCCATCCACTGAAAAGAAATAATAATCGAAAAGAAGAAGGCTTTCCTAAATCCAATCCTTCCAAATACACGATGGCAGGCTATCCTCCTCAACAGCGTAAGTATCCGAATAGAAAGTCAAAAGAATGGCAAAAAGCTTCGGATTCGCTTCATAATAGCATTCATGCTCACCCATCCCACCTTTTCACACATCCTTTCTCCTTTTCAGATTATGCTGCTCCACCACCACAGCCTGGTCCATATGGCCCACCACCACCTGGTTATCCTATGCATCATGGTGGCCCACCAATGCATCATGGCTATCCACCTCCAATGCCACCGCCAGGAGCAGGAGGTCCATATCAATCACCTTATCCTCCCGGAGCTGGTCCATCCGGTGGACCTTGGGCTGATTCACATTTTGATCACCATCCTCCGCCTCCAGGCTCGATGCATGGTCCACCACCTCCGCAGCAACAGCAACCTCCACCACCACCTCCATCACAGCAACAGCCACCACCTCAGCCTGGACCGCCATCTTTAGCAAGACCAGGTTATGGAGGTGCAAATGGACCGCAAGGACCTCATTCTCAACCTAATCCGGGTAATGTACCACCACCCCATCCTCAAGGCATGCAACATCAAGGTCAGCCACCTTTTGGCGTGATGCCTCCTCGTGATTACCCTCCTCCACCCAGACCTGGTCCATCACAATCAGGTCCACAGATGGGTCCAGGAGGTCCACAACCACCTCCGCAGCCTCAACAAGCGCAATCACAACAATCTAGGCAACAGCAAGGACCTCCTCATGGATTTTCGCCAAGTACGCCAAGACCATCAGCATCGGCAAAGAGAGCGAATGCCGGATCTTCTTCACGCGATAAAGAACGTGGTTCGGGCGGTGGAGGCAATACTGGCAAGAGCGGAGGTCAAAGGCGTATGCAGCAGGATAAACAAGCAGGTGGTAAAGGAGGTAGAGCTGAAGCTGCGAATGCAAAAGCGGAGGCGGCAGCTGCAAGAGCAGAAGCAGCAGCAGCGGCAGCGGCACAAGATGAACCTGTACAAGAAAGCAAAAAGATTCGTAAGCGTAAAGAAGTGGTAGATCGTATACATAGAGTTCATTGGGATACGGTAGACAATCGAGATCTATTATACAATGAGATGCAACACTCATTAGCACAAACAGGTTCAATCTTACTCTTATCGCCCGCCCTTTCACGTCCTTATTTGCTTGCATTGCACAGACTAACATTGGAAAGGGATGCTCAATTGCGACAAATTGCTTTATTACATGCACACCAAGTAGAAAGTGCTCGAACTGCTTTTGAACAAGATCGTAACAAGGTGGAAGATGAAGCAAGAAGTGCTAAAAAGGCAGTGCGGGAGCGTCTCTTAGCCGCCGTAGAAGATAGGAGGAAAAGATTGAGAGAGGACAAAGAAGGCGGAGAAGGAACATCTGATGCTTTGTTAGATTCTTCTTCTAGAGCACATGCAACGCGTAAATTACGCAACAAAGGTCCTGGCGCTTCCCGTCGTGGAGATGGTTTAGAGCCGGAAGGAAGCCTTTCATTAAGAGGAAAATCTTCTAATATGACAAATGGCACAAGCAATGGCTCTTTGGGACTATCGTTTGGTGGAGGAGTTGGTTCAGGCAGTGACGGAGACGGAGCTTCGACGCCAAAAGGTGCAAGCAACGGGAATAATGCTGAAACTGCTGCTCATCCACTTTTGAGCTCTTTGCTTGAATTGACGGGCTTAGCAGGTAGCAATGGACAGGTAACATCTTTACCACCAAGCAACTTTGATGCTCTTACTAGCGGAGCTGCAAGTGCTACTTTGCTACATTTAGGTGTTGGAGGAGGAATGGGTGATTCGAGTTATATGGCCAATCTACGTGCAAATTTACAAAGTCATGGCAAAGGAAAGAAGAAGACTTCAGCTGCTAACAAAACTACAGTGAACGGTGTTAGTACAGGTGTTGCCGGAGGAGGAGCTGCTATCGAGACTGGAGTTTTAGCAAGTGGTGAAGAGGAAGATGAAGATAGTAATTCTCGTTCTATGGCCGCTGCTGCTGCCGCTGCCGCCGCTGTTGCTGCTGCTACAATGGTCAACGGTACAGGACGCTTACGATGGGATCAAGGCAAGAGCGTAGGTCAATTGACGAGCGCAAAAGATATTGAGATCGAATCAGATCTGATCAATATTCGAAAGGTTGGCAACAAACGTAGGAGGCGGTGAGGTGAAATTCTTCACATTTGTATCCTATCTTTTGGTCTTGCTTGATCTGCTCTTTATTCGCAACTTTTTTTGTATTTGTTCATCAATCCGAACACTATACCCATCCCTACCTCGGATAGGTTTCGCAAACAATTCTCTCATGCTGTGTGCATTGACATGCACCTGTTCTTAGACTGTATACTTAGAAATGAATAAATGTTTTTCAGATCCTGAAATGGGGTGTATCAGATAAATTTCTTGGCATTTTTTCTTTCTCTTTCGATTAGCTACGGAACAAAAACAAATGAAAGAAAAGAGATAGACGGAAAAGATCAAAGATATGATATAGATGAAAAGATTTGTTTTGTTCGTTTAGTTTTTTTTTTCTCTCTCTCGAAGCTTGTTACATTTACTCGTGTTTGATCTCGCACAAAAGATCACCTTGAGAAACGGAATCATTTGCTGCGACCAAGATACGTTGAACTTTACCAGAAACAGGAGCAGAGACGACTGTGTCCATCTTCATTGCACTGAGAACGACCAATGGATCACCTGCTTTAACGCTACCGCCTTCTTGAACTCGTACTTCAACGCAAACACCCGACAAAGGACTTCCAACGGAGCCAGGATCGGATGAAGCCTTTTCACGACGAACGGTATCAACGCTTGCCGTCTTATCATCAACGATGATCGAACGTGGTTCAGAGTTCAATTCAAAGTATACTTCACGTTGAGCATGGTCTGACAAAGTACCAACAGCCAATAAACGAACGATGAGCAATTTACCACGTTCAATGTAAGCGTGAATTTCTTCTCCTTCTTTAGGTTTGCCCAAGAAGTAACGTGTTGGTAAGCTTGAAAGATCTCCGTATTGCTCGATAAAGTCTTGGAATTCTTCAAACACCTTGGGGTACAAGGCATAAGAGACAGCATCGCATGTTGAGAATGCGCGATTGTAACGTTTTGCCAAATCCTTCTTGATCTTTGCAAAGTCAACCGGTTCCAAATCAGCACCTGGACGACCGACGACCTTTTTACGTCCACGCAAGAGCTTATCGCGGAATTCGGGGAAACCTCCTGGTGGAACACCCAAACGACCTTGGAAGTATTCATAAACTGATTCAGGCAAATCAATTTTATCGCATTGTTCGATAAAGTCTTTGCGAGACATTGTGTTTGCAACTAAGAATTGAGCAAGATCACCACAAACCTTGGAAGAAGGTGTCACCTTGACAATATCACCCAACAAGTGATTTGCTTCAATATAAGCATCTTTGATTTGGTTCCATTGTTCACCCAATCCGTTTGCTTCTGCTTGCATACGTAAATTGGTGTATTGACCACCAGGCATTTCGTGATCAAATACGGAAGAATCTGAAGCACGCAAGTTTGCCTCGAAGCAAGAGTACAATTGACGGATTTGTGTCCAGTACAAGTTGAGGTTTTGAATATCTTCATGACGAATACCTGGACCGAGACCGGTTTGTTCGAGAGATGTAACAACTGCACCCATGGATGGTTGAGAGGTCAAACCAGACATTGAGTCAATAGCGACATCTACAACATCAGCACCAGATTCTGCAGCTGCCAACATACTGGAAACAGCAATACCAGCAGTGTCGTGAGAGTGAACGTGGATTGGCAAGTCTGGGTATTTCTTGCGAATACCACCAACCAACAAACGTGCAGCAGCAGGCTTCAAAAGACCAGCCATATCCTTGATACCCAAGATGTGAATACCCATCTTGACTAATTGATCGGTCAAGTTCATGTAGTATTCCAAGGTGTATTTAGGATGCTTCTTGGGGTTGGCAACGTCACCTGTGTAACAGATTGTACCTTCAACAACACCACCAGCCTTTTTGGCAGCATCGATACCCAATTGCAAAGAGTCAACGGCGTTCAATGAATCAAACACACGGAAGATATCCAAACCGTTCTCAACGGCTTTCTTGCTGAATTCGTAAATGACGTTATCAGGGTAAGATGTATAACCGACTGCATTTGCACCACGGACTAAAGCTTGGAACGGAATGTTTGGAACCAATTTACGCAACTTGCGTAAACGCTCCCATGGATCTTCGTACAAGAAACGCATTGCTACATCGAATGTTGCTCCACCCCAGCATTCCAAACTGAAAGCGTTCTTGAGAACGTGAGAAGTTTCGCGCGCAATGTTGACCATATCGATCGTACGCAAACGTGTGGCGAACAAACTTTGATGGGCATCACGCCATGTTGTGTCCATGATCAAAGTACCTTTGTATGCACGAACAGCTTTAGCGAATGCTTCAGGACCTTCGTTGACAATGATATTACGCCATCCTTCTTGACAAGGTTGACTAGCGTCCAAAGGCTTGGAAGGATCTTTGGGATCGGTGAATGGTGGCATTTGAATATCTGTTTTGAGTCCGGGCTCTCCACTTTGACCTTTGATCGAACTTCCATTGACAGCAACATCTCCCAAGTATGCCAACAATTTTTGTGCACGATTCTTGGATGGAACAAGTTTGAAAAGTTCAGGTGTATCATCAATCATAGTTGTCCATGTTGATGCAGTTGCAAATGCTTCATGCGTCAAAAGGCGGAACAAGAATGGAATGTTTGTCTTTACACCGCGAATACGGAATTCGACCAAAGAACGCAACATTTTACGACGAGCAACTTCGTATGTTGCACCACGACATGTAACCTTGACAAGCAAAGAATCGTAGTGAGGAGTAATTTGACCACCAGCAAAGCCTGAACCGGCATCCAAACGAACACCGTTACCACCTGCAGAACGGTATACTTCGATACGACCAGTATCGGGTGCAAAGTTCAAAGCAGGGTCTTCGGTTGTGATACGACATTGAATTGCACACCCACGCTTTTGAATTGTTTCTTGTGACAATCCTAAATCTTCTAAAGTAGCACCAGCTGCGATTTGAATTTGCGATCCAACAATATCGATACCTGTGATTTCTTCAGTAATTGTATGCTCTACTTGAAGACGAGGGTTAATTTCAATAAAGTAATGTCTGTTTTGTTGATCGACCAAGAATTCACATGTACCAGCGTTACGGTAATTTGCTGTTTTGGCAAGTTTCAAAGCATCATCCAAGATTGCTTGACGAACTTGATCGGGAAGATTACTTGCTGGTGCAACTTCAACGACTTTTTGATGACGACGTTGGACGGAACAATCACGTTCGAAAAGGTGAACACAGTTTCCTTGTCCATCGGCCAACAATTGAACTTCGATATGCTTTGGTCGGTCCAAGAAACGTTCGATAAACACTGTTGGATCACCGAAAGAGGATTGAGCCTCTGATTTTGCACGGGCGAAAGCTTCTTCAAATTCTTCTTGTTTACGAACAACACGCATACCACGTCCACCACCACCCATAGCTGCTTTAATAATGACTGGGAATCCGACTTCCTTTACGAAATCAGCTGCATCTTCGTACTTTTCGATAGCACCTTCTGTACCTGGAACGATTGGAACTTTTGCCTTTTTTGCCAATTCACGAGCTTTGACTTTGTCACCTAAACCGTCAATTGTTTCAGGACGAGGACCGATGAATGCAATACCTGCAGCTTCGACAGCTTTGGCAAATTCTGCATTTTCGGACAAGAAACCGTAACCAGGATGGATCATATCAACACCTGTATCTACGGCCAATTGAACGATTTCTGGAATGTTCAAATAAGCACCAATAGGTGTAAGACCTTTTCCGACTTGATATGCTTCGTCACTCTTGTATCTGTGAGCTGACATTCTATCTTCGAAACTGTAAATAGAGACGGTTGACATGGCCAACTCGTGAGCAGTTCTGAAAATACGAATTGCAATTTCACCACGATTTGCAACCATTAATTTCTTTAATGGTGTACCTTGAGCCGCTGTCAAATCACGACGGATACGATTAATGCTTGGTGGTAACCCATTTGCGGTATGGCTACCAGGTGTGCCTGGAGTACTTTCAAAGGAAGGATCTACAAAGACACTTCTTTGAGTGCCTTTCGGCGCTTGAGCCGTTTCTGGCTCTGTGATGGCCATCTTGATCAACGAAGCCTAATAAGATGAAAGTTTACCTCTTTTCCGGTCAAATACCAAAAGTTGAAGAAAAGAAAAAGGATAGGTAGGAAAGAATGATCTGGTGGAGGATAAATAGGGAAAATGTACCTGTCAGTAATCAGTGTATTTGAACCATTTTTTTTTCTACTTTCAATTGACTCGTTATCAATTGGCAGATTAGGATAAACACAGGGCGGAGGACAGCCATGCAAAATCGAGAAAGTAGAGACACTGGTAAAGTGTCTTGAAATCGGGCGCAAATCGGTCTGACCACTTCTTCCAATTATTACAGACTATTTTTCCGAATGTATGCGCCCAATATTCCAGCACATCACCACACGACTGTTGTGCGGCGCGATAAAAAAAAAAGAATCATATCTTCTTGACCTTTTTTATTTTTTTATCTCGCTCGGACCATTTCTAATCCGGCACTTCAGCCCAGAAAATTGGAAACTATCGGCCAAGAGGCGCGCTAATGCAATATACGCGTATAGGCGGCTCTACGCCAGTGTAATCGCATTCACACAAACTGAGATCGAATGCAATCTTTGTACCACGCCTCCCCAACAAGGCAAGAAGGAGGATGCAACTGATAGCGATTGACTTAAGATCAAAAGCAATACAGATTTTATCCTTTGAATAGTTCGGCCGAGGTGTGTAGAAGAATTGAAGGCTTTTGATAGTGTGCTTGTTACCTCGATGATGATGATGAGAAATTGATGTAATTTACCCGGATTTTGACAGGGTAAATGACAAATGAGGCGTAATCGAATGTCAGATGCATTCATTGTGCTCCATACCAACAGCAGATGAGGTTAACAATGTTGCAAATTGCAAAAAGTCTGTTCAAGTCACACTTGAAACGCTTTCAAAACATCAAAGGCGTTCCCTTCGATCGCCAATTTGCGTCTCCGAATTAATCCTTTTTTCTTTTTTCTTTTTGAACAGGAGCCACGATCCAACATCCTAGCATGCCATACTCACCTAAATATTTATGTGGATGTAATTGTGAGGCGTAATAAATAAGTCACAATTTACTCCGCTGAATATGTGATCGTTACGTTTGAGAGAGTGACTTTAAAGAAGGGAAAAAGAAGATGGAATGATGATGATGATGATGTTGTTGTAGCAATTCAAATTTCTACGATCCGCTTAATTAGACGCCTAACACTCACCCTCGTTCAAGCCGATCACGGTATCCCTGCCGCCAAAGCCGTAACGCATATGTGTAACCGGACCCTGTTCTTCCCTTTACAGGTAATAGACTTCGGGCGCACACGAACCGGGTCGTTTTTTAGGAAGTCTAAACTGCACGTCCTATGCTTTCATACTTTTTCCTCCTTTAGCCCGAACGCGCTTACTTTCATTCCGAGGTGGAGTTTCTTTTCCCCACATAAACAGTGTCTATCTTGCCATTGTGCTTTTTCTATTTACACTACAAGGCAGCTGCATCAGATCCTTATCATTTAAAGACTATCCGTAACTTGCATTTATGATTCCATCTTTATACATTTGAAACCCACAGTATAAAGCCCGCATTTCTCCGAATTTCTGATTGGTCAAAAAAATGAAAAGAAAGTATATGTATGTACTTCGATCTTGCTGGAAAATAAGAAGAGATAAGATATTTCTGTTATCTTTTTTTTTTTTTCAGTTATACCCTTCTTCATGGTATATGATTGCCTAAATATAAACTGTATAAGTACAATTAGAAAGAATTGCAAGGTACAAGCATTAAACGGTTTCCATCGGTAAGGATTCATATCCTGCCGTTTGATGTTTAGGTTGGGAAGAGGGTCGAATGAGGTTATAGATACCATCGAAAGTACTTTGAACGGGTGAATAGACCAAAGTATAGAGAGTTGAAGTTGCTGATTGTGCAGGAAGATCAAGGTTTGCATCTAATCCTTCTGCATCATTTTGAGATACGAGCCAAGAAGGTCTTTTCCATGTCTTTAACGTTAAACTGCTTAAAACTACACTTACGCTACTAAAAGCCATTGCCGCTCCTGCCATCATCGGATGAAGATGAATACCCCATGGTAAGCCGAAACCCATTGCTAAAGGAATAAATACGATATTATATCCTGTTGCCCAAACATAATTTAACTTTATTTGACGAAAGATTCTTCTTGAGAGATGCAAAGAAGCAGCAACGTCTAATAAATTTGATCGCATCAACACAATCGAAGCCGCTTCCACTGCAATTTCTGCACCACTTCCTACCGCAATTCCCAATGTGGCAGCAGCAAGTGCAGGTGAATCATTAATTCCATCTCCTACCATTGCAACTCCATTCAATTTATTTGATTTATTCTGCGCCAATTCTTCTCGTAAACGTAAGATCACTCCTCGTTTTCCTGTCGGACTCATTTCTGCGTAGACATCTTCTTCATCTATGTTCAACTGCTTAGCGATCGCACGTGCAGTTGCTTGACTGTCTCCTGTCATTATACCGCAATGAATGCCCATCCTTCGTAAACCATCAATACATTGTCTGGCTTCTGGTTTAAGTTGATCCGATAGAGAGATAACACATGCCAATGATCCATCAATCATAGCAAATACGAGTGTTTTGCCTTGCAAAGATTGTTTTTCAGCATATGCAAGCGAAGTAGGATTCAAAACCTTATTCTGACTATCAATATAATTTTGATTTCCGATAAAGATTGAATGTGGAATTTCTTCAACGGTGACTGTACATTGAATACCATGACCAGGTACACTGATGAAATTGCTGACATTCGTTTGCAAAGTTGTGCCAATGGTTGAATCGATAAAATTGGCAATTCCTCGTGCGATCGGATGCTCACTCTTTCGTTCTGCAGCTGCTAAAATTTCAAGAGCTTCTGCTCGTTTCAAACCGGAAACGGATTGAACTTGCAATGTATTCCTTTCAACTTTATCGCTTCTTTCGTTTGCTTTTTCTGAATTGCCGTCAAACCATCGAATGCCAGCAACAGTCAACCTTCCTTGTGTTAATGTTCCTGTTTTGTCAAATAAGATATGCGAAATAGTTTTACTTGCTTCAAGTGGACCTCCTCCTTTGATCAATATTCCGTTTTGTGCACCTACACCTGTGCCAACCATAACTGCAGTTGGAGTACTGAGTCCTAATGCACAAGGACAAGCGACTACGACAACGCTTATGCAAAGTTTGAGACAAATCATAGTACGTGAAGAGCCTTGATGTTGAAAGATATCCGGTAAAGAAGGTAATTGAAATGTGTGAGAGATACACATCCAAAATATAAATGTAATCACACCCAGTCCCACAACACAAGGTACAAAAACACCAGCTACACGATCGGCAAATGCTTGAATTGGTGCTTTTGACGTTTGAGCATCACTGACCAGGCGAACGATTTGACTCAACGAAGTCTCCTTTCCAGCTCTCGTAACGATGAAATCAAACGTACCCAAAGAATTGACCGTACCTCCAATGACTGCGCTACCGATCACTTTTGTAACTGGAATTGCTTCTCCTGTCACCATACTCTCATCTACCGAACTTTCACCACGTACCACTATTCCATCTGCCGCAATTCTCTCTCCAGGAATCACTTTAACATAATCACCTCTTTGAATTAATTCGCTGGCCACTTTTCGTTCTTGTGTTAGCTTTTCTCCATCGCTATAAATGACTGCCATACTGGGTGTTAAGCTGATCAATTTGCTCAAAGCTTCACTTGTTTTCCCTTTTGCTGAGTTTTCAAGATATCTGCCTAAAGTCACAAAAGTGATAAGCATCGTAGAAGTTTCAAAGAATGTTGCAGGTCGTTCGCATTGTGTGGTGCAAAAAAGAGCGACGATCATGGAGAATGTACTGAAAAAGAAAGAAGCTGTCGTGCCGAAAACGACCAAGACGTCCATTGTTGCTGAATAATGTCGTATTGCTTTGATTGAAGAGACGTAAAAACGCTTTCCAATGCCGAATTGAACAGGTGTAGCTAAGCAAAATGAAAGCACATCAGCCAAATATAAGTTCGTGATTGGTTGCCACATCAAGATAGGACGTAAGAAAGACCATTTAGGAGCGATCATGTTTAAGAAAAAGTTTGGAAGAGCAAAAGAAAGTGAGATAAAGAATGCTCTTCTCCATTCGGAAACTTCTCTTATCCGTCCTAGACTTTGCAATTGTGTCTTGTCCCTATCATCACTCAGCATTGCATCGAATCCAAGATCTTCTATACGTTCAACAATATCTCTTATTCCCACTTTATCCTTTTCAAATTCCACTCTTGCCTCTTCAGTTGCCAAAGATACACTACAAGATAATACACCTTCCATTGCTGATACTTCTCGTTCGACTGTGGATGTACAAGAAGCACATGTCATCCCATACACTTTTACTAATTGAACGTCTTGTGTTTCTTCCGGTAATTGTTCAGCTTCAAATCCAATATCTTCAATTTCTTCTGCAATCTTTTCAGGAGTCCACTTTTCTACGTCATATTCCACTACAGCTTTTTCTGCTAATAAAGCAACCGTTACCGATTCAATACCATCTTGTTGTCTTAACATCCTTTCAATCGTTTCTACACATGCTCCGCACGTCATTCCTCCGATACGAAAGGTAGCAACATGATTCAGATTTGATGTACCCTGTATATTCTTTGAGCTTATCAGCTCCTTTTCAGCATCCATCTTGCCACAGATAATCAGTTGATGGAGATGTCAAGCTGAGCTTTGAGTGTTATCTTGTCATGAGACTTGCGTGAAAAGTGTGTAATTATATAGTAAATGTATAAAGCAAAACTCTCTAATGGGGTGAGGTATGATGGAGAGGAGCTCTTAATAAACACTTACTTCAGACGCTTGGCTAAAATGTTAAATGCGTCTCGGTCGCATTTAGAATAAAGTTGCTTATTCGGTTCTTTGCACAATTTCAGTGTGTTGCATAGCCTAAGGTTTAACAAAAAAAAAGTGAAACTACCACAATGTAGCCCGGCGGCTTAACTCCGTGCCGAAATCCAAGGCTGAGCGTACCTTTATCTAAACCACACGCGTATATTAGAACGATTATATTCCCGATCAGATAATGCCAATCATCGGTTTGCCGTATTTATTGCTTCATCATCTTCTTTTCCCACACTTGTAAAAAAATAATTCAGGTAGCCAAGAAATTTGTATTCATGTGGTGTATATGACATGGAATGCTATGATAAGAATGGAAAAACACATGTGTATGTATAAATAAATCAAAGGAAAGGTTACACGTATCTAAAAAAAGACCAAAGCAAATTCTACTTTTGATGAAAACGGATGAAGATGACGAAAATAGATCACACTTGAACGGGAAAGAGGAAAGAAAAAAAAAACGGATCTTCTATGTTTGGTTTTTCACCGATCACAATTCATCGGGAGAAGGAGGTCTTGAGTAGACTGCAGAAAATGTTGTCGTTGAGCCTGCTTCAGATTTACCGTCATCGGTCATATGCTCGTCAAAGTAATGAGCGGCCATCGATCTAGGTGTACGTGGAGTTTTGACGTTGAAACCAGTTGTGCAAATCAGATAACTGATTAAACCTGTCCAACCACATTGATGACTTGCTCCTAAACCAGCACCAGATTCACCATGGAAGAATTCATGGAATGGAACTAAATCACGGAAGTTTGGATCGTGATCTAAGATTGGAATACCTGCATTACATGGTCTTCTCTGTTGAACGGGATCCATTTCAAAGATTGAGATTAATCTTGCACTAATCTCTTCTGCAACTTGTGCAAGGTGCATCATATTGCCAGATCCTGTTGGACATTCGATCGTGAAACTGTTACCGTAAAATTGATAGAACCTTTGCAAACTTTCAATGAGTAAAAAGTTTACTGCGATCCAAATAGGTCCACGCCAGTTACTATTACCGCCAAACATGGGAGAACGACTATCGCCTGGCCAATACCCAACTGAGAATTGCTCTCCATTCACATTGATACTCCAAGGCTTATCTTGATGTTCTTTGGATAAACTACGGATACCATAAGTGGATAAAAATTCAGTCTCGTTCAACATTCTTGTCAAAATTGATCGTAAACGGTCAGCATCCACCATGGATAATAATCGACGGTTTTGACGACCACCTGTGATTTGAATGTTACGTTTACTTATCTCTGGACGATTATCAAGGAACCATTTAACCCGCTTTCCAAACGAAGGGAACTTTTTGAAAACATTTGGCTCTAAAGTTAAAGTGGGATAAAGAGCGATCAAGCCGACTAAGCTCTTGACGTTGATCAAATCACTCTTACCCGGTCCCAAAACGATTGCATCAAAGTAGAATTTCTCTTCTTCTGACCAAAGTGAGAAAGATTCTTCGTCCGCATTTTTGTACGTCATTGCATCAGCAATAAAGATGAAATGTTCAAAGAACTTTGATGCGATATCTTCATAGGTTGGATTATGCTTTGCGAGCTCCAATGCCATATTGAGCATTTGTAATGCATAGAAACTCATCCAAGAAGTTCCATCAGCTTGACGTAATACACCACCAGTCGGCAATGGCTCAGAACGGTTAAATGGACCGATATTGTCCAATCCCAAGAAACCTCCTTCGAAGACGTTAGATCCTTCGGAATCTTTACGGTTGACCCACCAGGTAAAATTGATCAAAAGCTTTTGGAACACACGTTCGAGGAAATCCAAATCTTCTCTGCCATATACCTTACGCTCAATTTTGAATGTACGAAAAGTAGCCCAAGCATGCACAGGTGGATTGACATCGCCAAAGTTCCATTCATAAGCTGGAAGTGCTCCGTCTGGTTTCATGTACCATTCACGAGTGAACAGATCCAATTGTTTCTTTGCGTATGTTGGATCGACAACTGCCAATGGGATACAGTGGAATGCAGTATCCCAAACACAAGGGAATGGGTATTCCCATTTATCAGGCATTGACAAAATATCTTCCATGTGTAAATGACGCCAATCTTTATTACGCACATGCTTTCGTGATGGCGGTGGAGGAGGTTGACCTTCGTCTCCAGAAATCCATTCAGGTTGAATGAAACAATAGAATTGCTTGTTCCACAACATGCCCGCATAACCTTGACGCATGATCGAGCGCATATCGTCAGGCAAGTGACCTTGAGCGATACGATGATAGAATTCATCAGCCTCAAATCGACGTGATTCAACAAGAGCGTCAAATTGTTCATCATCATTCACAGTAACATCTTCTGATGCTTCGTTGGTGGTTAATTTGATACGCACAACAGCGCAACCGCCATTTGCAGGCACCTTTTCAAAGACGTAATGAGCGCCCATCTTTGTACCTTCATTGTTTGGGTTGATATATTGACGTCTTGGTGATGTATCAGTTGGAGGATCAAAGTATACCTCATCTTCCTCATATTCTTCTGTAATCTCTTCTGTATCATCAATCTCTACATCTTCACCGTCACTTTCCGCTTCTGCATCGCCATTTTGTAAGCTAGCCTCGTTGTTCTCTTGAGCAATACCGTTTGGCAAACTTCCAGGGGCTTTTCTGTTAGGCAAAGAAGACTTTTTGACAACCTTTTTGATTGGTTTGACAACCTTTCTAGTCTTTGTTACGCTGCGCGTCTTACGAATAGGTTCAGGTTGATCCTTCTCGAGACGATGGTGAGGGATGATGTGATCATGGAAGGCATCCTTGGCATAAGACTTGTTTCGACCATTATACAATCTTTCAAAGTTTGTCTCATTTTCAGTAAACATCAATTTTGGCAAGATTTCTTCATCAGAGATCAATTCTGGCGCTGCACCACGTTTGCGAGGGGGAGCACTAGGAGCTGGACTAGAAGGACAGTAAAGGTAGTAGGTACCCAATTCAGGATGTTCTGCTTCCACAGTCATATCGTCCACTTGTTTCATTTTCGGCTTTGGAGGTTCCGCTTTTGGCCATGACCATGAATTGCGGAAAAACATTTGAGGAATGATGTGAAGGTCTGCTTCTTCAGGTCCACGGTTGTATGCACTAATACGACAAGACACTGAATTTTCATTATCCGAGTCTTTTGCATATTCGATAAAGATGTCCCAATATTTGTTCTCATCAAACAAATCTGTATCTGTTATCTCAAATTCGGCCACATCACGGCTTCGCATTTGTGATTCACGAACGAGTTGCTCGTATGGATAGGATTGTTGAGGATACTTGTAGAGCATCTTCATATAGCTGTGCGTAGGGGTGTTGTCCAAGTACCAATAAAGTTCTTTGACATCTTCACCATGATTACCTTGATTATTGGCCAAACCAAACATTCGCTCTTTCAACATACGATCCTTTCCGTTCCAAAAAGCGAGACTGAATGCAAGTCTGCAGTGATTATCACTCACACCTGCAATACCATCTTCACCCCAGCGGAATGTTCTGCTACGAGCTGTCTCGTGATTGAAATGCGTCCATGGATCACCATTTTCACTGTAATCCTCACGAACGGTTGCCCATTGACGTTCACTGACGTAACATCCCCATCTACGCCAATAACGTTGTTTATTTAGATCTTCTTCTAAGCGCATTTCTTCTTTGGTGTGAACACGACTATGCGAAGTATGATAATCGATACCTTGATCAGCGAAAGCAGTTGGACCACGATGATGACCGCTTGCATCTTCATCACCGCTATCGAACGAGTCATGGAATCCTGCACCGCCTGTTTGAGTAGCTGTACTTCCGTTCGTTCCACTCATAGTTGGTGTGCTAGGAGCATTAGAATGATGACTATGAATCGAAGACATAGATTTGCGATGGTACGTATCTGGTCTTGCTGAATAGTGGTTTGGATTGATATAAGGAGATTTGGGATCGTGATATTCGGGTCTATGTTGTTGTAATGAGTCACGACCATGGAACGATTGTCTCTTATCAACACTGCTTTGCGAAGGTCTAGAACGTGGCAATGTTTGAGATCCTGCATTCTTTGAGTTTGCATTACTCTTCTTTCTTTGCTGTAACAAAGTAGCGGATTGAGTACCAGAATTTGCCGTTGGAATATCGATCGTCAATTCTTCCGACTTTTTATGACCACCTTCGCTATTTGGCGAGATACCACCATTGTCCGCATGACTTGACATGCTGTTGGCTAGAAATACTTTTTCCTTTGAACGATTTTGCAGAGAATTCGTGCGCAAAAGGAGATGGAGAAAAGGGGAAATGAAGGGAGTGGGTTTAAAGTAGTTGCAGGAAGAGAAGAAGCTTCCAAAACTGTTCAAAGAAGAGTATTTAAGTGAATACCAACGTGTAGCATCAATCGATTAAACTTTTGCTCTTTCTTTACCAGCAAAAGAATTTTCAAACGACGTGAATGATGGTTTATACACATCAGATGATACTTTTGGCTTGCGCTTCTATCATTTTGGCTCAATCATCAATCCATTTCCATCGAATCAAGTCCTTCGCGCTCAAGCCTTAGCGCAATATTGGGGGAGAAAACTGGACGGATAAATGCTAATCAATCGTGCTGTTGAGCCCTGAAATTTTTTTTTGGAGTATTGTGAACGGAAAAACGCCCTAGCGCGCAGCGCACGCTGTTGCACAGTGCGAGTGAAATGGATCGAAAGTGGACAAACCCCATTCAATCAGTTTGGGCTAAAAAGGCATCAGCCAAAAATCAAGAGAAAGCTTACCACAACCCGTATAATATTTATCTGGGAAACATGCACTATTTCGGAGGATCTTCAAATACATGCATGCACGCACCCGTCATCGAATTTGAACAAGTGAAAAGCAGGCACATAAGAAAGGGTGGAGGAATTCTGTCCAAAGAAAGCAACACGAGCACACATATTTACATGTCTCATCATATTCGGGACTCGATTTAAGAAGAAAAAGGGCCTTGATCAAAGAGGCCACTGGACCCTGTACATCACATCTTGTCCTTGAAGCAAACCTTTTCTTCCGAGCCAGGAACATATCCGAAGGGCTTTTTAGTATACGTGTGTGGCTGGTTCCTAATCATAACGCTCCGGATGTGCTTTTTTTCGAACAATGAAGCGCTGGGCTGCGCGCTGCGCAAGGCCGATACTGTTTTGTGTATGAAGCATTCGCGCATAATAATTCGCCGTAATCTATTCTGCCATCGATAAGCTCAGTGGCGCTCCTACATTATCACAAAGCTTATATACAAAGAGTGTGATGGCCAGGATGTTACTTTGAATGTCTAATGGGCGCAGCATGAAGTGATTGTTGCATCATTTCTTTCACTTTCGTCACATGAGGATTTGATATCAAGAACACTGTTCTCTCTACTGGTTTTTTTAAGTCTGCGGACCGCTTCATTTTATTTTCACCACAATGAAATGAGCTGAAGACAGATTGATTTGATAGAAGAAACCCTATTCACTCGAACCATCCACACCCTACTTCATTAAACTTCCGAGAATTTACGCTGTTGCTGTGAAAATAGAACTCCGTAGCGGTGACGTCTCCGCCTTTATGCGGAGGGACTAAATGTTTCCGCATGACTTCTACTTCCTTCAAAAAGCGGCGATCAAAAGCGGCCTGGTTGAATTGCGTTTCTAATCCGTGTGCTCTTTCCACTATTACAGTACCGTATCTTCTTCCTCTCTTACCATCATACATAGCATTCATCCGACATTCACGTTGGATAGCAATTTGCTCCTTTGAAGCAAAAATGGATCTCAGAGCATTTTCCAATACCTACAATACTGAAAGCGAGATTGATAACTCACGTGCCCAACCGTTCCATTCGAATGACATTCTTGCCAATCGTCATGATCCTGAAGCTCAAATCCGTATCCGTGATTCTCCCCAACGTATTCAAAATTATCCTTACATTCATGACAACGAGTCAAAATCATTTATGGTAGAGAACATTTTGGAAAATCAGTCAAACCACCCCAATCTGCCTAAACCTCCGAAACAATCAGCAGAGCCTCTAAATGTAGATGTTAAACGTCCACAAAGAGTTCGTGAAAATAACGAAAAGCAATCTTCTTCGAACAAAATTGGCAACATTTCAAAACAAGCAGGTGAAACGGCTACTTTGCCAGCAGACGCAGCTCGATACACACCTGCCTGGTTGATCACGCAAGCTTTCATTAATGGATTACCGATCAACGATATTGAATTTTACATCGAGGATGAAGATGCTAGCGCTTTTGCTAATCGAACCATTTTAGAATATGCATGTCCTCAGTTGCTAAAGAGTAAGTCTGATTCAGTTGAAGAAATTATTGCGGCTTGACTGATTTTCACTTTCTTCCACAGGAATCTCCAAAGCGAATGTGTTAATCTTTAATGCGAAAGCTGAAGGTGACTTTCCTCCCTTACGACCTCAAAAATCGAATGCAGATTACAATTTCAATTTTTTGCAGGAATTTACACCCGAGATGTATGAATATGATACTGCAAAATTGACGCAAAATCAAAAACAAGCAGCAAGAGGACGTGGATTCAATCTTGATGCTCAAACTGCAAATCAAGGTCCATTTCAATGGCTAAAGTTTAACAATCCAGGAAAAAAGGCTATGAGGAGAAACACATATTCGCCATCGACTAAGATGCCACCACTGGTTCCACCTCCTGCTCCTCCTGTTCAGACATTACAGGTAAGTAGAAGTCTCTAATATTCATGAATAGACAAATAATTGATAAAACCCCTTCCTTTTTCAGCCACTCGTTCAACAACCCAGATCGGACCGCATTAATGTACTGGGATGCACGATGCAATCTTTGCGAGCTCTGCTGTTCTACTTGATCACTCTGCAATTTCGATTCTACATTCCACCCCGTAATATTCCAGGAGCCAAAAGCAGCGCAAAGAATCCATCATGGTTCCCGAAAGGCAATGATCCCGATGCAAAGGAAATGATGAGAGCTGCTCCTCTATTCAACGTTCAATCTGCCTACGCATTAGCAACGGATTTAGGCGTAGAACATTTACAAAGTCATGCTCAATCATTTTTAATGGTCAACTTACAGGCAGATACTGTTTTAGCACAATATTTCACACCATTTACACAACGTTATCCTCCAATTCGTCGTGGAATTTTGGCTTTCATTGAAGCACACTGGCATGAAGTTCGTCAGAAAGCTGAATCACAAGAAACATTGATTCGTTTGGCACACGGTGACTTTCCGCAAGCTCATGCAGCTTTGTTCAAACTTCTCAGTCGATTGGACGTTAGCAAGATCCCACCTACCCCCTCTTCTCTTGGCTAAAGAGCACTGTATTGAATATCAAAGCATTTCAAACAATCGGGATGCACGTTTTGCATTCATTCTTAGAAATCTGCACCGAGACGTATATGTCTAATACTGTTTTTATTGAGTTAATGCTGCAAAAGAGTTTACTGTGCCAATCCTGTTTCAAAAAATGACACCTACCGTATGTAAAATATCTCAAAGATAACTTTAAATGCAAATTCATATCCACACGTGCATCCAGACTTCAAAAATCAAAGGGTAATGATATTGACTCGCATTATTGCGACAGAGAAGAAAGAGAACAGAAGCGATAGAACAACCGTATTATGCTTCGTCAAGATTGCATTCGAATCGATAGGAAAAAATTTATGTTGGATTACTGAGATATTTGGCAATGTGTTGACCAGAATGTGCGAATTTATTTAAAACGTCGAACGATGAGAAGAAATCGAGAAAAAGTCGGATAGTGAGCAGAATCACACCAGAAGGGAAGATGCCATATATTTTCAGACTGCATTGATCACCTTGTAGTGTTGACGTAGGTCGTGGATCGAATCGTGATGAAGGAAAGAGAGACTTGGCCGTAATATACGTCTTGAAGCAGCATATACGCTTTATGACTCGCCTTATAGCCCTGAAATCGATCCTACAGATATCTTCTTTTCCCTATTTAAGCTCTGGAAGCGTCATTGACTTTTCCGGCTTTCTTCAATCTCTCTTCAAGTGTTTTGCTCTTGTGCAAATCACTTGCTGTCAATGGCTTTTGTGCACCACCTGGACGATCAGAGTAACGAACGGCATCGGAAACGCTTCCTTGGAAAGAAGATGTGGTACGTTGAAGTTCATTTGCTCCGTTGCTACGGTTTGTACCTGTGCGTTTCATTTCTTTGGAGTTTCCTCCGCTCAAGCCTGACAAGCAGTTACCCTGTTATACGAGATGAAATATGGTTGTCAGTAAGCTGCTCAGCATTTTTTTTATGATCCTTCTGGAGAGCGGTAAGCTTGCAATGAATGCTTGGTGGAGGCCTCCATCCAATACCCTTATCTCCAAGCTGCATGTCGTTGGTACTCACCATGATGAATATGTGTTGATTGAAAAGTAAAAAGGTGTTTCTAGGATATCCTCAAAGGATTTGATGGTGGTTGATAAAATACGTAAAACGTAGATGGATGTGGTTATAAGATAAATGGTTAGAAATATTTTTTTTGCGTATGTGCCGTTCAGTTGAGGTAATTGTACGCTGCAAGAATGGCAGTTCAATAGAAGAAATAACACTGCTAAAATGCCAAATCACCTTCATCATATGCAGCACGCCGAATCCGAAAGAACCGTCTGTACAGTGCTAGATAAAATACCACAAAATGCAGTGCCCAGCGCAAATTACCAGTCTGGGCAAAAAAATAATAAAAGTAGGCACGGAACTTAATGAGTAGCGCAAAAGAGCACTTGCCCTTGCTAATATGCAAAGACTAATTAGGGGATGTTGAGTTCTCTTCTTATTCGCGCCCAAATGGAAAGAGAAATAGAAAATGAATGCAACAGAAGCGCTATGCCTATGTGCACTCACTCATAGTTACTTAATTTGTGTATGTCGATCATTTCATATGACATGGCCGTCAATTTCGAAACGAGGACGAGGAATATGGGATAATATTGCATGTATAAGAAAATATATTTATTGAACAACTTATCAAATAATGACATTCATTATCAAGCTTGTCTTCATCGACTTTGATCGGACCCACATCGGTCAAGGAACTTAGAGCGGTGTCGAACTTTTGGCGCAAAGCAAGAATACATTTCGGCTACCTCAGCCGAACGAATCGCGCAATCATGGTTGTACAATTACACGTCACTTTGTTCAAGCGGAAATTGATATTAGGGCGTCAAGAGGTACAGACATCCGTACAGCTTTACCACAAGGAATTATATATATGTACAGACCCCGACCGAAACGGAGATGGATTGCCGGCTGCTATCTTTTCTTCTTCTATGTAGCCCGTTACCCACTTTAGCTGGTCATTGGGCAATTATCTTTGTATATGTATTTACTCGGAAGAATTGGTACGCTTATTTGGTGTTTTTAATTTTCCTTTTTGACAAGTGGAGCTCTGTGGCTCTCCTCCAAAAAAAAAGAAAACATAAAATATCTCTCGCATTATTAGCGCGTATGCCCCTTAAAGAAGTCTTCTTTTCTTTAGCACAGAATCTTGCCAAGCTTTTAAAGGAAGGCATGCATTCTTCCAACGGTCAATTGCGTCAAACCAAGATCTAATCCTGGAGACATTTACGTCAACTGAACATGCGCTAATCTTGTGGCTTTGATTGGTTCTTTATGATAAGCTGACAATTTTGTTGTGAGGAACATTTAAATGCCGAAGAGAGATGTCCAAGTCCGACAAAATTGTACAATTTCGAAATGATGAACTCTAAAACTATCTTCTACGATACATGCTCAAAAAGCTTTCTTTGTCTTGCCATCCTAGATCCGTTCTCCTCAATCGACACCTGGAGAGATAATGAATAAAAAGTCAGCAGATCGCAATAAACCTCTCACCACCAAAAAAATGTATACGTACAATGAACTCATCAAGTCTGCACATTTGTCCGTTAATGCATTCACACGTTGAACTGCATTCGCATCAACGATAAAATTCGGATGAGTAGGCGATTCTTGTTCGGCTAAATAACGAATAGAAAGGGCGTAAAAGCTGGGCGAAAAGCAAAGGCGTACGAGGTGGGGTAGCGGAGAAAAAGGTGGAAAAGGTACCGAAAGAGTTGTACTAGGCGTGATTGCTGTTGGCGCTTCGTGTCTAAAGATAGTCAGAAATAAATAATGTCAGTTTAGAGGATCAAGATCTCTAAATTGAAATCTTGTTATGCTCACTTTATCGACATGATGAAAAGATTCGATTGACCTTGTCCTATCCGTATCGCTCCCGTAGCTTTGAATAATGAACGCCAGGAATGTGGTAAAATAGATTCAAATCTTAACAAACCACGATTATTGGAGGTGACTAGCTCAGGAAATATTACAATAGGTCCATCGGCTTTCTTGATCACTTCTTCCAATGATGCTTTGCTTCCGGTAGACCGCGTTGGTGGACACAGACCACTCTCTAATATCATTAACGGGAAGCTAAGTTCATTCCATCCAACTAACCTCTCTTCACCGCTTGTTTGACTGGAACTACTACCCCCAGATGATGCTTTAGGTGATTCTACTTTCATTTGAGCATGTTGCTGTCCTCGTGCTGCAGCTCCTTTTCTTCGCTTGTTAGCGTTAGAAGATGTGTTGTCATCGTTTGAAGCCACATCATTTGCATTAGGCTTCACAACTGGTCGAACGAAAACAGGGTTAAATTTAATCGTCAAAATCAAGACGTCCACCCAAGAAGACCAATTACACAAGATCACGTCTCCTTTCTTTGGTGAGAAGGTTGCCAAATTCTGAGCTTGATTTGCACGTCCACGTCCACGCAAGGATACTACCTCTTCTGCTATCCATGTAAATCCAATCACAAACAGTATGATCCTACCAAAAATAGAATGAAGCGTCGATCGAACTGGTCTTCCAAAGTGACCTATAGTTAGATTCAATGCCAACCATAGAAGCGAGAAGATGATGACCAAAAACGTTCGCAACACGCCTACGATTAATCCGACAGGTAAAAGCAATATATGCAAAGGCGAAGTCGATCCTACAGGCGGAACGGGAGGTAAGAATACTTGAATCCCTGTTCCAGCATCTCTAAAACGTGAGAAACGCTCAGCCATTGTGTGATTATGATGGTATGGAGAAATGCAAGCATTCATCATTCTTCTCGCGCTTTTCGATTTTTGTGTTCCGTACAGCCGCCGCACCTCTTTGCATTTTCACGTATTCGATGGTTAACTCATGTATATTACGCTAAGGTGTGTGTATCATTCAGTAGTGGCTTTAGATCGCGACATGCATTTGCAAGGCTTTAGCGCAGTGACCCTCACGCGCAAATATTAGTCTGGACATGCTATTATGAATTTAGACTGTGATTTTCCGGACTGCGTTTATTCCCTGAATGTTGAATTGGTTCGAGCCTCAAATGTCACAATCATCTACAGGTTCATCCTATATTCACGCTCATTTGACTTTAAGCAAACAATTTATATTCATCCAAGTACTGCGGAGCAAAGACGACTTCAAAGATTTGGGCGATTGCAGATGTGAACTACATCAATAAAAAGGCTTTACATCAATTGCATTCCTGGTCTGATTGATGGTTTTCACCCATCGTAATCATGAGTTCTCACAGCACCAGAGGTAGACCCCCACTACCGCCTCCACGTCCAGATCATCACTTTAACACCAATAGCTTTGAGCAACGATCTCCTCCTCCTATACAAACTTTCCGTCGTCATCAGCAGCAGAGCTCACAGCCTATTTCACATGAAGGCTATCGGACTTATGATTCAGCTCATTCGGAACAATATTCTGCACAATCGAATCAACATCAGAGAACTGCCTCAAATCGGAATGCAAGCAATGTTTCTTTAGATGATGCCCATGCCACTCCATCACAGCAGTTTTCAGCCGGACACGACAGTGCATCTATGTATGCACCTATGCAATCATATGATCAGAACACCTTTCCAGATGATTATCAGGAAACATTAGCTCCAACATCGCATAATCATCCTTCAGCCATGCCATCTACAGGACGATTGACTACTTCAGACGCTGAACATTGGGGTTCTTCCTCGCACGATATAAGCAGCTACACTCGTGATTGGGGAAACAATAGACCAGTCTCTTCTACTCCTTCAAACATCATTGCACTCTATGCCAGCTCCGATAACAACGAAAATTCATACAGCACGATTGCATCGGCAGCAGATAGCTATCTTCAACCAAGCGAGAGATCAAGTTCATCCGGAGCAGGTGGACTTGAAGGAGGTCAGCCGACATCCGACTCATACATCGTTACACCCACCAGTGCAGAGCAGCAATTTCCTGCTCGACGTCCTCTACCGCAGATACCGCAGAATTGTCATGTGTCTCAGCAAAGCAAAGACCACTCATTGCATTCAGATGAGCCTGTAAATGAGCGCTATAGGACGCCTCTACCTCCTCCGCCGCTGCACAGAAATCCTAATTCGAGTCAAAGTGTTGTCAGTATAGAGGAGGATGCATTGAAATTCTATTCGAGTCAAAATGGTCAAGCTTCTTATACGAATACACCATCGATCGGAGAACATTCAACTACAGTGGAAAGCAATAGTCAACAACCACAAACACCGCCAACCTGGAGCCCACCCTCGGCATTCCGTCCTACCATTCCATCGCGTAAAGGGACGCCGACAATAAATGATTCCGCCCAACAAGTCAATCTGACGTCGCCTGATGCTATGCCTATAAACGCTCATCCACCAAGATACGATGAAGTGACCAACTCCTCTCTGAATCGTAGCAAATCAATCGTTGGTAAGACCATCATTGCACCAGGTTCGAACAATCGACTTACTCAATTGACATTGCCGCCAAGAGATGCACAACGAGTTCAGGAAATGGCACACAGTACGATGCAAAATGGGATCAGAAATGGGGAAAAGAGTTCATGGGAAATGCAATTCGCTGATTTCCTCTCACCCGGTTTCATACAAGATGAAACATCAAGTCCTAATCAGGATGATCCAGACTTTTCTTTACTGTCAAATATCGCATTGTTATTGCGCGATGCTATTCCACGTGGAACACAAGTCAAGGGAAGCGTCAGTTATCCGCATAGCTTTACAGGAAAGGATGTCGTCTCAACCATCGAATCCATCATTCCTAAGGATAATTTAGATTGGGCAGCGCAAGGAATGATCTCTGCAACATACACTGCTACGGATGATCGACAGATTGCATTGTGCATGGCCAAATCTTTGAAAAAAGAACTCTTCTTTCACGAAGTTGATTGGGGAACGAGCGAGCTGCAAGATGGAGTAGAAGAAGTTTACATGTTCTTGGAAGATAGTATGGGAGAACATGTACAAAAGGCAAACGATTTTGATGTTGAACTTTCCCGTGCCTCTTTCGGAGGAAATCAGCTTCACAAAGGTCAAATGACAAGAGCGAATGAACTTGTCGACTTACCGACAGGTGTTTTCACGCCATTGACATCTTGCTATAGTCCTCTGTGTGGAAACCCTAACGCTCCACCGAATAAAGCTTGCTATAGCTACAGCTGTCCGCGATCACAACAAAGCAAACAAGTGGCAGACGATGTGAGAACATCTGTTGTTGAAGATGCAAGCACAGCAAAAGGAACGAAACCTGTCACAGGCGCATCGCACAATGCAGTCGCATGGTCCGATACCGTATCAGCAGAATTGCTCAAGACTTTATCAAAAGATGAGATCAAGAGACAAAATGCAATTCTTGAGCTCATTCAAAAGGAGGAAGAGTTCTTGAACGATTTAGAGTTGCTAGAGAATTTGTTCTTGAATCGTTTATTGCGATCTCCAGCGGTGACTGACGATCAAAGCAGCTTGCACGATGAAGCACAACGAGAAGATTTCATCCAAGAAGTCTTCTCCAATCATATTGAATTGACAAACTTGATTCGTGTTCTTGTTGAAAAGCTTCACATTAGACAAAGGGAAGATGGTCCCGTCGTGCGTCACATTGGTGATATCTATCTAGACGCAGCTCTCGAATGGGGAAGCGCATTCGAGACAAACATGACCAGTTTTCCGATGGCCAAACATCGCCTTCAGCGCGAATCAAGCCGCATTCCACTGCTTGCTACATTTTTGGAAGAGTGCAGAAGAGATCCAGCTTGTCATAAATTACCCATGGATCATTTCCTTCAACGTGCAACAACTCGATTGCCCCGGTACAATTTGCATTTTAAATCGATCGTGAAGGATACCGATGAGACTAATGCTGATAGGCAAAGCTTAACACAAGCCGTCGAATTGGTTGATGAACAGTGCAAAGCAATTCAAAAAGGAGTAGCTGCAGCCGAGACCAAGGTCAAAATTCGAGAATATGCTTTTAACTTATCAACGAAGCGCAATAAAGTCGCCATTCATATGGATTTGCTCAATCCTGAAAGGCAATTGGTACATCAAGGCCGCGTTTATCGAAAACCTGACTTTACAGATTTCGAATGGCAAGATCTGCTGGCCGTTTTATTTGACAATTACTTTGTAATCACCAAAACCAAGAAGCGAGAAGAAGGAGATAGAATGGTGTCGCGATTCGTATTGGAAAAGAGACCGATTGCAGTTGAAATGATTCAAATTGCAGGTTCTGCAGATCCGCCTGTCTCCCGCTCGCTTGGATTGAGTAATTTCCATCTTCGAACTGATCGAGAAAATCGAGATTTATTCCCATTGACTATTACACACTTGGCAGGAAAGACAGAATCTTTGACACTTTATACTGCGAATAAAAATGAAAGGGATGAATGGAGAGCCAAGATCGAAGAAGCAATTGGATTACGCTTGGCAGTGCAAGAGGCAAATAAATTGTTTGAAGTTTGGCCAATATCTTCCGACCTCTTTGCTCTTCCCCCGGTCAACAGTCTTGATCCAGAAAAGCCACCTCCTGGCGTTAGTGCTGCCGATTTCCATGGAAGTGTAACATGCGCAGTACCGTTCAAGACGAGAGATGGTCGTAGATTGATCGCAATCAGTTGCGCTGATGGTGTCTGGATCGGGTTGAGAAATGATGCGAAATCGTTGCGTAAGGTTCTACATCTCAAGTTGGTGATGCAATGTGCTGTTTTGGAAGCATTTGGGATATTTGTAGTCTTGGCAGATAAAGTCTTGATTTCGTACAGTCTAGATGCTCTCGTACCAAGTGCCAATTCACCTAGCAATCCTCGTCCACCACAAAAGTTGAGCGGCAATCGAGATGTGATGTTCTTCGCTGTAGGTCAAGTTAAAGATCGGACTCTTTTGGTTTATATGAAGAAGAAGCCCAACGAAAGTGTTTTCAGAGCATTGGAACCTGTCGCTGCGGGCGTAAAGGGTGATCATACAAAAGGAGGTTCAGGCGGTGGAGGCTTATTTGGCAAATTCGGAAAAGATTCAAGATCTTCAGATTGGTTCCGTGAATACAAGACGTTCTTTATTCCCTCGGAAGCTTATTCAATGCAATTCTTACGATCCAAATTATGCATCGTATGTGCACGTGGATTTGAGATTATTGATTTGGATCATTTATATCCAGGAACGATTCCTGATTTCTCGTCAACCAGAGATGATCCTAAGGTGTATGCTTTAAACAGGCGAATTGAGACGGTAAAGCCATTAGGAATGTTCAAAAATCGAGAAGGTGAATTCATTTTATGTTATGATGAATTTGCTTGCTTCGTTGATCGTCACGGTACGCCAATCAAATTGGATCAAATAATTGAATGGGAAGGTGTTCCACATTCAACAGCGTTTAAGGAACCATTCTTGTTGGCATTCGATGCACGATTCATTGAAGTACGTGATAGTATTTCAGGTCAATTGGTTCAATTGATCCGTACCAACGAATTACGCAATATGATGTTTAGCAGTAGTACGATGTCCGATGAAGAAGATGCGATTATTCTTGTTCAAAGGACTCGATCTAGTCAAAGACGAACATATGATTTCCAACAAGTGTTTGAATTGATTGGAACTATGAATTATCAACATTACTCAAGAGGTACAACACAACTACAACTACAACAAATGCAAAGTGTTCCCAGTAGCGCAACTTCAGAACTTTTCACGCATAGCGATGTAATGTATGGAAATATGCAATCCATCAATTCACCTGAATCGACTTATTTTGCCAGCACTATTACAGGAAGCGGTTCGGGCGCTAGCACAACTTCACCAACTTTACATCGTCAAGGAACGACTGCCACTACAGCAACAACTTGGACTTCTCGTTCAAATGGTTCTTCACAAGGCGGTGGTGGTGGTGGTTCTCGTCGATGGATCTAGGATTCTCAGATTTCTTTTTAGGAATTCATGCTTTACACTGTATAATATCACATACCCCTTCCAATTCAAGATTGAATAATATTTCGAAGCAATATTATATTGTCTAAACATGCTATTAATTGAATGAATAAAAATGTTATATGATTGAAGTCATCGGAAGGGTATCGCTCTAATCTTTTTTTTTCGACATGCTTGAATAAGTCTTTATGCATACGCATATGTACCACCTTTTTCCAAAGCACGTTGGTATGCTGGCCTGGCATGAACGGTTTCAACCCATTTCTTGATTGAATCAGGAACCTCAATACGACCAGCAGCAGCAGCTTCCAAAGGGAAGAGCATTTGATAATCTGCCGAAGTTGGATTACCATCTTTATCACCGCCTGCGAACCAAGCAAATTCACCATTCGGAGATTGTTTTTTGAGACCTTCAACGACATAATCGACGTGATTTTTCAATTGCGGATCTAACAAATTCTTTGTCAAAGCTGAAAAGATTGAAGAAACCAAAGGTCGGATAAGGAAAGGTGCTTGACCTGGCACAAGGCTAAAGATGAGCTTATTGACCATCAAAGGCATGAGAGATCCTGTTAAAGAAAGAATGTTTTAATCAGTATATTTGCGCATATAGTCTATTAAATATTGCGACTTACCTTCAGCATAGTGACTCCATTGCGTGTTGATTAACCAATTTTGTTCATTGGGTTCAGCACGACCTTTACCATAATTACGAATGATGTATTCTACGATCGCACCAGATTCAGCAACGGTAACATCTCCATCTGTAATCACTGGACTTTTTCCCAATGGATGAACTTTACGTAAAGCAGGAGGAGCTTGTTTGCTTGGTAAACGTTCATAACGTTCAATCGTATAAGGAATTTCTAATTCTTCCAAGAGCCATAAGATACGTTGAGAACGTGAATTGTTTAAGTGATGAACTGTGATTGTCATTTTGTTCTCTTAATTTCTCAAACAGATGATGATGATAGAGCTCTATGAAGAGTGTAGGAAGAGTACCCTTCCTCCACGTTTCTTGATATGTCGCAATGCCGGTCAAACGGGTATTCCGGGCCCCGCGTTCGTTCAAACACCGTCTTCGAGCTGCACGCCTGCACCTGGACTATTGATGCACGCATGGGCTATAAAAATAGACTATTGAAAACGCACATCCAGTCTATTCATAGCGTTCTTTATTCTGGCAATAAAGCACGTGCAGTAAGATTTTCCAAAATTTTTGGATTTTGATAAAATTAACGCGTATTGAGAAGATTCTCAGTGTATTCTTATTTTGGAGAAGAATGTAACGAGTTGGGGGCATTGCCATCTTTTTTTATCTTTCTTCACATCATTCGATTGACATTGTTTTTGATAATAGTAAAAATGGGAAGAAGAGCGAAGAACAAGCAGCCTCCACCAGCACCTTTACAAGAGAGAAGGGAAGTGAAGCCAAGTGCTTCTGCTGCTCTCAAAAAAGGCAAACGTAAAGCTGACGATGATGAAATCAATACGAGCATCTTAAAGTCGGCTATCAAAGTAAAGAAAGCAAAGGAAGATAAAAAAGAACAAGAAAGGAATGCTCTCTTTGAAGAAGAAGAAGAAGAAGAAGATGATGATGATGCAGTAGATGAATTTGATGTAGAAGGAGACGACGAGGATGATGAGGATGATGGATTCCCTGGCCTAGATGGAGAAGATGATGAAGAGGACGAAGACGATGACGATGACGATGAGGAGTTGGAAGAAGAAGATGAAGAACAGGAGGTAGATGATAGCGCAGAGGACGAAGAAGAAGGCGGTGTAGATGAAGATGCTGTAAATGAAGCCGTAGCCGCATTCGCTCCTACAAACGGAGGCAAAATGACCGAAAAACAGAAAAAGAAGGCACTAGCTGAAGCAGAAAGACTAGAAGAGCTACTCAAATCTCAAGGGTACGACATCAATGGGGAAGATGACGAAGACGAAGATGAAGTAGAGCTAGACGAAGAAGAAATTGACGAGGATGATTTAGACGATGACGAAGAGGAAGAGGATGAAGACGAAGAAGATTTAAGCGATGCAGGAGATCTCGTATTACCAACTCTTGATGACGGTCAAGGTGATGCTGGACCGTCAACTTCAGCAGACCTACAATCCATTCAAATGCGAATTCAAGAAATTGTGAACGTCTTATCAAACTTCAAACGATATTCCAAAGAGGATGGGCCTAGTCGAAGCGAATACACTGAACAGCTACTTCGCGATATTTGCAATTATTATGGCTACAATCGTTTTTTAGCAGAGAAGTTCTTCGAATTATTCTCTCCTACGGAAGCTCTTGCATTCTTTGAAGCAAATGAGACACCACGCCCAGTCACAATTCGTGCAAACACACTACGAACCCGAAGGAGAGATTTAGCACAAGCATTGATCAATAGAGGTGTAAATCTTGAACCTATCCCTGGTAAATGGACTAAAGTTGGTCTACAGGTGTTTGAAAGTGGTGTTCCAATCGGAGCAACACCAGAATATCTATCTGGTCATTATATGCTTCAAGCTGCTAGCAGTTTCTTACCCGTTATTGCTCTTTCACCTCAACCACACGAACGTGTGCTTGATATGGCAAGTGCTCCTGGAGGAAAAAGTACATACCTTTCTGCATTGATGCAAAACACAGGCGTCGTATTTGCCAATGATAGCAATAAAGCAAGAACAAAAAGTTTAACAGCAAACATTCATCGATTAGGATGTACAAATGTGGTCGTATGCAATTACGATGCACGTCAATTCCCTAAAGTGATTGGTGGATTCGATCGTGTTTTGCTTGATTCACCTTGCAGTGGGTCAGGAGTGGTTAGCAAAGATTCAAGCGTAAAGACAAACAAATCCGACAGAGATCTCCAACTTTTGACGCATCTACAAAAACAATTGATCTTATGTGCAATCGATTCGATCAACCCAAGATCAAAAACTGGTGGTTATTTGGTCTATAGTACTTGTTCCGTATTGGTAGAGGAGAACGAACAGGTTGTACAATATGCCTTGGAAAAGCGTAAGAATGTCAAAATTGTTCCTTCAGGTATCGATTTTGGACGTGAAGGCTTTAAACGGTTCCGTGGAAAAACATTTGATGATCGAATGCATTTAACAAAACGTATTTTCCCTCATGTTCATAATATGGACGGTTTCTTCTTTTGCAAATTGAAAGTTGAAGCTCCTTCTAGCATAAAAACAAATGGTAAAGCTGAAATCTCATCTGCTATTGCAAATGGAGAAATCGATGCCGACACATCAGCATTTTCAGCAGCAGATGGATTGGCAGATGTAACTTTTGATGCAGAAGAAGACGCAGATCTGATTGCCAAATCCCTCAACCGAAAACAAGCAAAGAATAAGGCAAAGGGACGTAACGGTACTTCAGCTTGATCACGACGTCCTTCAATTTTCTCGAACATCTTTCATCCTTTCTCTCATGCTGCTACATCATTTGTACTTATTCTTATTTGTGTTCAATGTTATCAGATAGTATCTTTTAGCTATCCAACTCGCATGCGCAATTTGTCAAAATAAGATAATTAAATTTTGTTGTGAAAAGACATTTTACAAAAGGGTGATACTATTAAAATGACTAATTTTCCGAAACATCGTCAGAATAAGTTTCCGGTGGCGTTGATGCTTCTGCCAATAATTCACCACTATAACTTCCAGTAGAAGAATAACCTGCCGTAGGAGTCAAAGCTTCTTTACTGCCATTATCACTTGTACCACCGCTACTCTTTCCGCCTACGACTAATTTCTTTGGAGGTGGTTTGACAACATCCGATATTGGTGCTCCTCCCACACCTCCAGCTCCAAACATCGCATTTAACGTCATCTTGTCACGTTTTCCTCGTACCCTCTCCGTTTCCAAATAACCTCCAGTTTTTCTCAAAGCTTTTCCGTCAACAAAAGTAGTCAATTCGGATTGAAATTCATCTTCCTGCGTTTTCCTTTGGTAAATTTCCTTTATTCGTTGCTTTTCCGCTGCTTCCAATGCTTTTAATCGTTTCTCATGATCAGGTCTTTGTGATTTCACTTCCATCATGACGGTGGATAAACCCTCATGACCTTCTTCAGGTGGTGGTGGGATATATGTACGAAGGGAAATATTAGACAATGCATTTTCGTTGCTAGAGCCGCTTCCCAGAAGATTAAATTTGTTTGCACCACGCAATTTAACAACTTCTTGAATGTTGTGAAAGACGTCTTGTAAATTTGCATGATCTTCTTTGAGATCCGCAATCAATCCTTCTTGATGGTTCAAAAATTCTTGTTCATCAACAATGTTTTGCAATTCCATTTCCCAAGTCTTTTTCCAACTAGGCTTCACCAAGTCGACGTATTTTGATAATTCTTCCAATCCACGAGTAGCGCGATCAATATCTTCTCCTAGCTTCTTCATAGCATGTGGTTTTGGTTTAACGCCACGTTGGATCACATCTGATTTGAGATCATCGACCAAGTCAAGCAAATCTTCGACTAGAGTTAAAACTTCTTGTGAATTGCTGTCTAATCTTGCTTTTCCAGTGATGATGAAATTCCTTTCTGTTGGAACTTCCATTGCGGCAATAGTCCTGACTCGTTTTGCTTGTTCACGTAATGTTCCAAGCAAGCCACCAACATCTGACTTGAAATCATCTTGAATTTGGACCATGACTGCTAACTGTCTTCGGACATTCAACACTTCTTCGTATTGTTTCTTCAATTGATCACCAGCCATTTGCCATCCGCCAGATTTAGGTCTGATGATCGATGGAGCAGTATTATCAGTTGGAGAAACGGGTGTAGATCCTTCGATTTCTTTGCTCTTTCTTTCGCCTTTTTCATTTTCTTCTTGTTCATCTTCCACTTCAGGTTGCTCACGACCAAAGAACATCGTTGCACGTTTGTACTGTGCCACTCTTGCTCCTGCTTTGGCAAATTGTGCGTCACTAATACGTGGAGCCATTGAAATTTGCGGAGAGAGGCCATCGTGAGGATGTGCAGAAATTCTACGGCCCCATTCACGATCACGATCTTGCATTGCAGTCTTAAGATCACGCAACTCACGTGTGATGCTACCCAACGTGAGATCGAGGTGTTGCTTTACCTGATCGAGTGGTTCTATGTTGAGCGTCAAAATTGTTCCGTCTGTCAATTCGGTGAGATCTTCTAGTTCGTATGTGACTCCGCTGTGACCGTCCTTGACATAAATCGTAGGGAAATCTTCTTTTCCAGGCGAGTAGGAGAATTTGTCCATGAATAGCATACGCAGCTTGCCCGTACTGAGACCCTTGAATGGCGCTGAAGGATCCAAATCCACATTAACCTTTTTCGTTTGTCGACCAAGTTGTAAGAACAAGGACATATTATTGACTTGTTTTATATTCCAAGAAGATGCAGTTGGTGTTCTAGATCCGCTCACGTTTCGATTATTAGATGCCTTGATTCCATGTGCAGCATCTAGCCTTGCCTGTTCTTGAAGAGAAGGAAGTGGAGGAACAGGAGGAATCTTGGTCGGTGAACTCGGATGACGCTCGGCAATATAATCCAGCTCGACAGGCTCTTTTTGAGGGCTTTGTGCATCAACAAAAGGTAATGATTCTGTCGAGCTATTGACCTGATCTTTCATCATCGGTAGAGGAGGAACCAAAGAATTTTGATTAATCTTTGGACTATGACGAGGGGAAGTACGTGAACCTTTCTTGCGAGAAGGCTGATCAACATTTTCGGAAATCGTTTCTGATGCAAGTGCGCTCCTCTCTCTATATGGTCCTTTTGTTGGTGTATCTGCTGTCTGCAACTCAGATGATGATCTAGTCATTCCAGTTCGCTTCACAGACCCTCTTGAAGGTGTATGCACCGTAACACGTTCAGCCACTGGACTCGACATTGCACTTCCCGGTCCCGAAAGACCATACGAGCTCATTCCAAGGCCTTGATTTAGACCGACTCCCATCTTATTGAATGTATAAGCACTGAATCTTTTGCTCGCCCGTCTTTCTAATGCATCGCGACTTTTCAATGCTCGAACACTCGGATCTGCAGCATCACCAATCTCGTTAACTGCTGTACGAGAATCATCTATATTATGACTTGTATCGCCGTTTAAGGAACTCAATGTTTGTGATCGAGATACGTTGCTCTGTGTATTGTCAGCTACGAGTCCCAAAGCAGCCTCTGTCGAATCCTTTTCAATATACAAATTAGACGCAGGTCCAGAGGGTGGTGATCGAATGCTGCTCGTATCTGTATTGTCCATTTTGCTGTCTCCAGTCTCTCTTTTACTCCGTCTGTGTGGAGGTCGTACTTGATCAGATTGACGTGACGAAGATGCACTGGTCGGCCGTTGTATTGATGTTCCTGTCTCTTCTGTGATCGGTGGTGCATTGATGGGTCGTTTTCCAGATACACTTTTTCGAACGTCATCACCGAATGCTGTCGCTGCTGCACCTGTCGAGCTTCTCCCTAATACATCTTTTTGCATTACGTCACTACCATTCGCGCTCGACAATATATTACCTTCTGGAAGTGTAGAGGTAACAGTACTGCTATCAACAATAGTTCCTCGTTCAGATTTCACCTTACTTGACCTTGCAGATGCACGCCTTTGCATGACCAATTGTTTATATTCAGCCTGTTTGCTTTTCAAACCTTGCAATAAACCAATTATAATCTCTCTGATTCGTGGTAAATGTATTTCCAAAGTTTGCGGAGAAGCATCTTCGGATAAGCATCGTTCTAAACAATCTCGTAAATCGTCAGGAACGGAAGTTAAATCGCTCATATCAATACCATAACTTCCAAAAGCTACATTGGCAACGTTGAAATCGTTTCCTAATCGCACATAAATATCTGATACTTGTGATTCTGTTCTTTGTCCCAAAGACCATTTCGTCAAAGCTTCTAATAACATCTTCGTAGCGACTAAAAGTCTTGTTACTGAACTTTCCATATGCGATGAGCTATAACGAGTTTGTTGAACGTCTCCATTTTGTGATGCTGAATGCATTTCTTGTTGCATTTGTCTATTTGCCATCATTTGACCTGTATGTGCATTACTCAATTGAGCTCTTGCTAATCGCTCTCGTTCTCTTTCACGAGCTCTATGTTCCTCGGGTAATAAGCCAGATGCCATCCTACTTCCTTGAGGCGGAGATTGAGAAGAAATGGTAGAAGTACTGCTTCCTGCTATCAATTGTGGTGGTCCGATATTACGACGAAAATTTGTGATGGAAGAGGTAGGGGATTGTGGAACATTAGTCATATACGTTCCAGACTCCTCTGCAGATGTATCGCCAATAGAACCTGTTGATGCTCCTGATTGGGTCAAAGCGGATGCTCTTTGCCTCTCCTTATCCCTGCGTAAAACTGTCGATAATCCTGGCAACATGATTGACACACTTTCTCTGTCAATCGATCACCTTCGATATGTTTCACACAGGATTACGGATGATGGGCAAAACGATTTATCTCCAAAGTATGTACATATTCATTAATGCAGGCCAAGGCTTAGCGTCATTGCTTCCTTTTCTTGGATGACCTTTGCTGATATTCCCCAGCCCGATAGGTATCCATTTACACCTTCAGTTTACACGTGTATTCCTCCTTCTACGCGTAGGCATTTTAAAATTTTGTGGAGTGTTAATTTGTCAAGAAGACTACGATCACCAGTTGGTGGTGATTTGTTTGGATGCGGTGGGGATCGTAAAAAGAATGTCAAACATATACGTAACGGAGCCTCCAACGTCAGGAAAGATAATCTTGGTAACCTCTCGAGGCGAAATTGAGGTAGAATTGTTTGCCGATCAATGTCCATTAGCATGTAAGAATTTGATCGCTTTGGCTTTGGAGGGTTATTACGATAATCAGATATGGCATAGATTCGTTTCTGATTTTATTGTACAAACTGGTGATCCAACAGGAACGGGTGTAGGAGGTGAATCATTCTATGGTCAAGATTTTGCGGACGAATTTCATCAAAGATTACGTTTTAATAGAAGAGGATTATTGGGCATGGCCAATGGAGGAGAAAGGAATAGTAATGGTAGTCAATTCTTTCTCACTTTAGGAAACACTCCAGAACTTCAAGGGAAGCATACAATGTTTGGAAGGATACATAACAATACTATTTACAATCTAATCGCCCTCGCAGAAAGCGTTGGAGAAGCAGGAGAGGATGATCGACCACTTTATCCACCAAAGTTGAAAACAATTCGAGTAATAGAAAATCCATTTGAAGGTCAAATACAATTGCGCATTACGAGAGAAGAAAAACAAGCTGCAAGGAAGAACAAGAAAGAAGCAGAAGCAAGAAAGCTTGAGCGGACTTCTCAAGGAGCAAAGAAGAAGAATACAGCATTATTAAGCTTTGGAGCTGATGAGGATCCAGAAGATGGCGAGGAGATCGTACTCAAAGGTCCAAAAAGTAGTCACGACCTGCTTAAGGATGACAAACGTTTGAGGCGAGGTGAAGATGCGAAAGGCAAGGGAAAACGTAGCAGTACAGATGATCAAAGCTCTTCTGCGACAAAGACAGGACAAAGGGATCTCGAAAGCTCTAGCAAAGGCCAAGAGTCAGATAAGGCGTACGAAACTCTTTCACTGTCAAACATGCGGGAGGATTATGCTTCTAAGAGACAAAAGAATAATGTTGAAGATAGGATAGCATCACTGGAAGCGTCCATTCGAGGAGATTTTGCAAAGAAAGGGTCGGAGGAAGGAGCAGAGAGATCAGAAAAGAAGGGGAAGGGTAAATCTTTGTTGGATGAGTACAAAGCAAAGTATAGAAAGGGTAAATCTTCCAGCTCAAGTAAGAAGGATGAAGAGACAATACAAAGATTAAAAATATTTCAAAACCGTATGCGAAGTGAACAAAATGGTAGTTCCAAGCAAAAAGAAACACCAAAAGTGCAGGCGAAGGAGGAGGAAGTACCAGAAGACATGCGAGAGTATGGCGCTGAAGATGACGAAGATGACAAGCAGAACTGGCGGGATCATCGCTTTGATTTCGGCGGAAAAGCAATCTTGGAAGATCAGCATGAGGGTGAAGAGTATGTCACACTTGATCCTCGAGATTCTTCCTCCTCCGCCGCTCTCAAATTAGGTTTTGGTGGTCAAGATGGACATCAGAGAGCGCGAGAAGAACAAGCAAAGAGTGGTAGACGCGGGAGAGATTGGGTTGATGAAAGGCGGCATGACCGTAATGGCCAGCACAAGTCATATCATCGAGACAGATTGCAGGCCCATCCCAAAGATGAGGATCAGCATCGTCCTCGGAATCTAGACAGATGGTAAAACATGGTTTATAGATCTTACGCACACATTGAAACTTTTGTATTTGTATAGTATGACATTCTATCGATAAATTCTATCGAAGGCCCGAATTCGTTGTAACATTACATGATTATTGATTGAAAATTTGAAGCAATGTTGGGTATTTTTGCAGGCAATCTATCCTAGCACTTTACGAACACCTATTCGTTGATCGTCTGTCAAGCGGTTTGGCAATTCTACTTGCCATGTGACCACTAAATCACCTTTAGTCTTGCCGCCGGTCTTGGAGATTGGCATTCCTTCTCCTGCTACACGAGTCTCTCCACCATTTGGAATAGTTGTGCCGCCTGCTTTAGGTCTTGGCATTGGCACATCAATCTTGCGGCCATCCAAAGTTGTGATGTACTTCTTCGATCCTGGCGTTCCAGCTTTCGGTGGATCAAGGGCATCGAGGAGAGGAATCTGTAGGTTTGCGTACAAATCATTGTCCACCCGTTTGAATGTTTCGTGTGGTTTTTCATCAATCACAAACACCACGTCTTGTGACTTTCCTGGCGAGACCTCATTTCCTGCTCCTGCAAAGCGAACTTTCGTGCCTTTCTTCCATCCAGGCTTGACGTCAATTGTGAGAACTTTTTCGTCTTTTTCGCCGTTCAAGAATCGTTTACCGACCTTGAGCTTCTTTGTTGTGCCTTTATAGAGATCTTCTAAGGAGACTTGCAAAGGCTTTTCGATATCTTTCACTTCAACCTCGCTTTCATGGCGCCCGCCAGGATGAGCATGGCCACCACCACCACCGCCAAAGTCAAATCCACCCATACCGCCTGGCATGCCTCCCATTCCATTCATTCCACCCATACCGCCCATGCCACCCATTCCACCAGGCATTCCTCCCATACCGCCCATACTTGGGCCACCACGACGAGATCGAGAACCACCTCCTCCCATACCGTCGTCCATTCCATCAAACATTGAAGCAAAGCCTCCGGGTCCACCACCACCTCCTCCCATTGCACCAAAGATATGTGCAAAGATGTCATTTGGATCTGATGGACGGAAACCACCGCCGCCGCCACCCATGCCACCAGGACTTGTTGTGAATGTGAAGCCTCCTCCAGGGAATCCACCGCCTGGGAAGCCGCCAGCGCCAGGACCAGGACCACCACCACCAGAGGCACCCTTTAATCCTTCTTCGCCATATTGGTCATAAACAGCTCGCTTATTTTTGTCGGACAGCACTTCAAATGCTTCTCCAACTTCTTTGAATTTCTTATTCGCAGTTTCTTGATTATCTTTGTTACGATCTGGATGCCATTTTAGAGCTGCTTTCTTGTATGCTTTCTTTATATCATCATCTGTTGCATCTTTCGATATCCCTAAAATCTTGTAATAGTCTGCACCCATTATGAAGCAAATATATCGCAGTGATCAAATGAAAGTGTGGTTTGTTTTGATCTAAAGACTATGTGTTGGAGTTGTAGTCGTTGTTATGAGAACGGGAAGAAGATCTTGTTATAGGAAGGAACAATGTCAGAAGAAGATAGGACATGTGTGCATATAGCGTGCATATATACTCTCACTGTGCTTGGCTCCCGTTTGGCCTACCTCTCTGTGTTCGCCTGAAGTCGGTGGAGGTTTCGAGAAGCATCTGGCATTTTTGTTACATAAGCGAGCTGTTCAGTCTATAAAAGTATTTTTACGCCCTGCAAATACAAACAAATTTGTGTATATTTACAGTCTTGTTTCCCCAGCCTCTCACAGCAGCGCATCAGTCGTCTAGTGGTTTAGGATTCTAGTCTTCCACTACCAGCGCGATTTACGCGTTTGTGGGACTTCTAACTGGTGACGAGGGTTCGAATCCCTCCTGATGCAGACTTTTTTTGCTTCGGCAATTTATCTTTTGCTGCAGTTTGTATGACGCTTTATATTTTTTCCATCCATCATCATTCAAGTACATTGTCAGCGATCCGGAGTGACGATTAATATACAACATTAATTGTTATTATGAAGATGAGTAATGTACAATTGCGAAATGTTCTATTCTCCTTTATATCTTTGTGCTTCGAAATTACGCCATAATTTACGGGCAACAATCCTTTCTGCTTCGTCTGACATCATATCAAACAATAGATCTCTTTGCCAATTTGCCAAAATTCCACAAAGAGCAAAAATTCCTCTTTCCAATTCCATTCGTGCTTCGCCAATGCCGATTCCGTCTAATGATGTAAGAGCTCTAACGTATGACAGGATGATTGGTAGGCAATGTAAACTGAATCCTCGCGCTAACTTTGATTGTCGAGAAGTGATCGCAGAACATAGTCGGGTAAATTCACGAGCTTGAACGATCTTTCGATCTCCTGATGCATTTGAATTTGGAATCTTTTGAAAGTGAGAGATGATTCTTCCCATCAATAGGCTAATTTGCGGCAATAGAGTTGCAAGAATGTCAGATCGTAGTTTGATGAAAGTGAGCAAAGTTGCAACAATGGAAGAGAACACTTTTTGATTTTGTTTCTCATTCTCGAATGCTTGTGTAAATATTACCAAAAGCGGACTTACTTGACGTGAACGAAAGAGAACAGTCTTGCCTTCTGCTATTGCCTCAAGCTTTTGTACAACCGAAACACTCGAAAGGCCATCCACATATGCAAGTCTCGCCAATACCATGTCCAAAGCATTTTGAGCAATCGATAAAGATCCTTCTGGACCATTGGACAAGAGCAAAGGCAAAGAGACAGGAATGTCATTGCCAATCTGCACTTTATCCAATTGCTCTTTGTAGTCTTCCAAAGAGACTTGTCGAACATTCTGAACAAATGTAGGAGCGTATAGTACGTTTGCTGCTTGTGCACCTTCGATATCACATAGACGGTCAAAGTTCTCTATCATGCTGCTTAAAGATAATCCCAGTTTCACCGTAGCATTGGAAACGATCTCATCGGCGCCTTTTGTGTGTAAGGTAGGCGACTTTTTAATCGACTCAATGAATTTTTGCCAGCGTGGTAACTCCAAATTTGCTGAATTCACGAGGATAGAAGTGACAAGAGAGCAATCGGGATACTTTTCTGTTGTTCCTATTGCAAATTGAGCTAGCCTTTTTAGAAGCTTTACATCTGCATATCTTTCAATAACAGGCATGTAGGCAGAAAAGACGATATCCAACGCCACGTATGCTGGGTCACTGATTTGGCTGATTGTTCGTATTTGTTGAATTGGCATTAACTTATTAAAGTCTATCTTGCCGTCAGAAAAGAAATCTTGCAGCCACGAAACGAATAAAGTTGATTGTCCCTTTGACATATCGCGATTACACCTCTCTAGGACAGCAATAAGCATCTGGATTTGAAGCGGAGCATGTGTGGGTATCTGGTCAAGTGGAAGAAGATAGGTGATCTGAGATGATTCAATTTCTTCGAATAAACTTGACCATTCCAGTGGAGCTTCGATTGATGATGGTACTGCGAGTCTGCTTATAATGCATTCGATTGCAAATATTGCTGAGGTGGCTCTCTCGGGAGACTTTTGACTCAGAGACCCTTTCACACACGGCAAAAATAGATCCCGGTAAAGGATTCCTAATTTCAACGCTGTCTCCTTTCTTGCTGGGTCAGAAATGGCAATGACTGAAATGACTCTACCTGCAAAAGTCAAAGCAACGCCGAGATGTGGAGTCGAGCCTTGGTGTGTCGAGATGGCGTTCGACAACACCCTAGTGATTATGTCAAGGATTCCATGACCTTGTTCGATGCTTACAAAGTTCTGCAATGAAGGACCAATAAACGAGCTCCAGCATTCAGAGTCGAGCAGTGTACCTTGCAAGATTAGCTTCTCCGTCTCCTTGGACGAACGTTTTCCAGAATAGGCCTTCTCGAAGCTACCAACAAGGATCAATTCTATTACTTGATCCAAGGTGCGTGTACGGGAGAAGGTGTTCACAATGGATTTGAGTAATTCGCGACTGGGTATTGAGGGTGCTGCGAGTGCTAGAGATGAGAGAATCGATTTCCAAGAGGCATCATCGATGATGCTTTCGTCTATCTGTTGAATGAAACGAATGCTGTCGAATGCGTTCTGAGTAATTTCTCTCTCCTCAATGCTGGACAAGATGTATTCCAACGTACGTAATAATAATTCCTTGGCATCGTCGCTTTCCACAGGGTAGAGATTCTTCTCGCTGATGATCTTGAGGAGTAAGCCCATAGTGCTGGTATGAAGATTATTTCCTTCTATAGCAATCTTCAAAGATTGCGAAGCCATAGTATTCCAAATCTCCAATCGCTCCTTTGCTTGCTCGACCAAGGAAGAGTTTCCTTTAATGTGCAGACACCTTTGTTGCAAAAACACGATTGAAGCCTGATCGGCATGGTGTATATTTGTTAGCTGTTTTATAAAGACATCATAATCAATCTTGTTGCGAGAGTTGGGTGAGAACGACTCGAATGAAACCCGAGATAGACAACTTCGAAGATGTAGACCGGTTCCATTAGGAAGACTGGATGCTTTTGTGAGAGCTGCGCAGAAAGATGATAAGAAGTCTTGTTCCGATAAGATCTGCTTGGACTTTTTCGTATTAGAAAAGCCAATCCAGGCGCGGACAAGCATAGAGAGTGGAATTGCAAGATCATCGCAATTTTCCTGGTTTGCATATTTACCAATCACATCAAACCAAGCTACGAATGTATTCACCAAAACTTCAATAGTAAGAACATTGTTATCACTGATTAACGAGATAGTTTGAGCCGCAATTTGAAGGAGAGAAAGAATGTGCTGTTCATCTTTGACTTGATTAATTGATTTCCCGAGAGCATACAGGAATGATACTATTGAATATCTTCCCACAGATTGATTTTTCGTTTCTTTTGTCAAATCAGTCAAAACCTCGAGCAGCAAATTCCACACTTCAGCCGATCCGAATGCTTCAAATTCCTTCAAATTTCTTGCTTCTTTATTGAGCGTATCCAGAAGCCATTCTGCCAATAATTGTTCTTTTCGCGGAACAGGTACAGTAGTGTCCCTCCAAGCAGAATTTGCAATGGCGATCTTCTTTTTTATAGATTCTTGCCCGCCTTTCAAAGTCTTAACAAGCTGTTCCGATGTTGTAATACTTAGATCTTTTAAGCTTAAAGATCCACTTTGACCTTTTTCATTATTATTGTCTTCTCTCTTGCTACGCTTATTTTGCCCTTTATTCGTTCCACCAACATCTGAAGTTCTTTTACGAACAGCTGTCGGCATGATCGCCGCTCTTCTGTATCGATATATGATCGTATGTGTGATTGATAATCGTGCAAAGGTTGCATGCAGCGAATTTAAAGTGGTCAAGAAGAATGCATGCAACATTTCACCAAAGAATCCAAAAAATTTAGCGCGTATATTTTCACGTGCGCAGCGCACGCCTGGTTGTTCGGGATAATGTCATGTTCAACTTCATGTTTCCTTCTTCTTTCGCTCCTCATCGTCATCACAATATAGGATAACATGTCATTCATTACAAGATCGATAATACGCTTGCCCTTCAGTGGCTCTTTGGCATCATCCAGGCTTTGCTCAACATTAAGTCATTCCTCGTCACTTCCAGTACGATCTTCTCTAAATGCACAAAAGGATGTCCAGAGAATTACATCGAATTCCATCATCTCACAAGCACAACAAGAACGAGGAATGAAAGTTCGTTCAGCAGTGAAAAGATTCTGTGAAGGGTGCTCGGTTGTCAGAAGAAAAGGTCGTCTTTATGTAATTTGCAGCAAAGATCCAAAACACAAACAGGTGAGTAGGGAAATTTCCTCTACATACATGAAAAGTATCTGATTTATCCTCTTATGCCCAACTCCACAGAGACAAGGATGAAGGGATTCCAATTCAATCACACACAACTTTCGATGTAGACAAGTGTATTTTATACAAAATGATGATAGGCTAGTAATATACATTTGTGGCCATTTGACAACCGAAAATTAAGAGAAGATTAGGTGAACAAGCTGACGATACGATCTTGAACTTCTTGTTCGGACATACGAATGTGCTTCTGAGGATTTTTGCTGAAATCCCCCATTTTGTGCTTGGCTACAAAACGAGAATACATTGGAATGACCATTCGAACGACATCGGTTCGTAATCGTTCTTTCAATTGTTCATCTTCTCGTGCTATTGGGAAAGCACGATGTAATCTTTCCAAATCATCTAAACCATCATAAAATTTGGCAAACCGATCCTTCACTGCCGCCTTTTCGCTATTACCACCCATTCCTGCAAGTTTTGGTCCGGAAGGCTTGGAGGTCAAGCCGGGTGTATCTTCCATCAAAGGACCAATGACAGGATTCCATGCTTCCAGATAAGAAGAATATGCAGAACGCAATGCTCCATCTGTTAGCTCAATTCCTGTCGGTCCTAAACAATCTGATACACCACTCGAACGACCATTATAGATCAGTTCTCTCTTGATGTGCGATATATTGTTGAGCAAAAAGATGCATGCTGTCGATTGCTGTCGAATCGCTCGACTTCTTGCTTCGAGCGCATTGAGTAAAGCGGCTAAAACGTCTGCCAAGTATTGTGACAAGATAGACTGTGTTTCGCTATCGATTCCAAGTGATAAGACCGGCGCACGATCTGATCCCATCATCCACATTCCTGCTCCCAAAGAAGTGAGCAAAGGTGCTACAACATCAGCATATTCACATAATTGACGCATAAAGTTCAAACTTGAATATGTGATCTCGTTGATTGTTGTACTAGGTACTTCTGCTTCCCTTTGCATTGGCATAGCATTGATCCCTGCAATGTAAGTAGGAAAGATTTCCAAAGCCATTCCTCTTGTCGAAACGAGACTCTCACTCAATGCATGTAGTGCGGTCTGTTCTGAATGGGGATTACTCGACTCCTGTTGACGTGCACAATTCGCAACGATGACATTTTCCCATCTTTGTGATGCATTCGATAGTGCTCCTATTAGATCAAAAGCGAAAAAGGTGTGTTGCGTAGAGGAACTCCTTCGAATCTCGTTCTGTAGCGAGCTGAGCGTAGAAGCAAAAGATCTTAGAGGTGCACGTAAAAGTCTAGAAAAGGTTGAGTGTATCGTGGTTTGAGATGAAGGAGGATTGAGAGATTGCATCAATTCTTCCAAAATAGAATATTCATTCTCTGTAAGATCTAGTGCAGCGTTGATCCAATTTGACAGACCTGCATTCCCGCGCGAATATCCTGTGTCATCTTCATCATTTTGCCAAGCTGCCGTCATACCAGCCCTACCTGCGGTACTACTCAATCGCTCTTGTGAATAAGTGATCACTTGTTGTGCCAAGGGTGCCAGTGATGCATCGACATACCGGCCACGTATTTCAGAGTATGCTACTAAAGCGGACGAGAAAGGAGCGTGATGCGTTTGCGGATGCGTTGGCAATGATTTTAAGAATGAGAAGAGAGGGATGATTGCGTCCATTGTGGCTGTCGATAGACGAGGTAGAGCCATACCTCTCGGAACATAATCTGCCACGTCAATTCCATGCATATCTGATTCAGCTGTAACCCAATCTCTTATCATATCTGTCACATTTCGACTTCCCAATTCGATTAAATCGTTCATCTTTAACATAACTTTTTGTTGAGATTGTAGATCTGATCGTGCCAAATAATCCAATCCTTGCTTCACTCTTGCGATTGTATCCAGATACGGTTGTGGATCACGTACCGAAGGTCCTTGACGTAGTAGCGGCTCTTCATCCTGTACTACATCATAATGACCCAATGTCTTGTTCAAACTATGCAAAACGTTATCCACATTTTCTTGAATTCGTATTAGTGTTTGTGTACTTCTATGGATCGGTAACATTGTACTTTCAAGCTTGATTAGCCTTCTATCGAATCCAGAAAGGATAGATGTCATTCTGTTTGTCAATGTTCCCAATTTTCTTTGATTTTGTGCCAAAAGTTCTACTTCTGCTAATGCTTGTTCCGTTTCATTGTGTAAATTTGCCGATGCTGGCGTCGTGGGTGATAAAGAAGTACCTATTGCACCTGAGTGAGGGGCTGACAACGACAATGGTGCAATCACCATTTTAATTTTAGACAATTTTTGCACCAGGCCAAAGTTGGTGGTTAGAATATACTATTCAGCCTCTCGAATCGACAGATGTCCTCTGCCAAATTAACGGCAGCCTAAAATCATCTTGGTGGTCAAGGCGCTATTATTATAGTGTTGGTTTGTCTGTACGGCCTCAAGGCCCACAAGATCTTTTAAGCGTTCCCTTAAAGCCGATACTTTAAGTCCTGCAGCGTACATACTCTATACCGTTCTCAGAACGACGCGTGATTTTCTTAGAGCGTGCTTCGTCGAGAGTATATTCGCAGTGCATTCAGCCTAAAATTACGCGTTAAGTGAATGAGAAAAACGCGCTCAAGTAATTAGATTCGAGAGAAAAGTGCAATCCAATGCGGGTGATATGTAGTGTTGGACTTTCTAAAGAATTGCGCTGAGCAGACCTTCGGTTGTCGAATGACACCCGTTACTTCATCTTCAAACAACCACAACCAGGTCAGATAGACAATCAGAAGTCTGTGTCCTAGGTTTAACCTTCTTTTTTAGTATATATACGCCATCATGGCTCCTGTGGCAACCGATATATCCAACAATGTGGGTGTCAAGGTGGAATCTTCTCAAGGATCAGTTTTGGCCAAGAAGAGAAAGATGATCAACGGATCCTCACAAGAAGCTCCATCGTTTGCTGATACATTGAAGAAACTTCAAGAAGAAGCCGAAGCTACGGGAGAGAGTAGTACAGGAGAAGATTTATGGCCAAGACCGGATTTAGACAAAATAAATCCTTCTAGTGATCATGTTGTATTTCAACAAATTGATATTGAGGAACATACTCAACCCGGTCAAATACCTTCTATTCGAATGTACGGTGTTACTGCAAAGGGTAATTCAGTCTTGGTTCATGTCAATGGATTCAGACCATACTTTTATATCGCCGCTCCACGTGGTTTCAGCAAAGGACATTGTCTCGAATTACAAAATAAGTTGAACGAATCGTACGGGAACAGGCTAGTACAATCTGTCATTCTTTGTAGCAAGAAAAGTTTGATGAATTACAGCGGCCAAGATGACGTGGCATTCTTGAAAATCACCATTTCTGATCCTCGACAATTGGCCAAAGTTAGAGGAGGTTTTGAACGTGGTGAAGTAGTGTTCCGTGATATGATCAAAAATGGAGATAATACTCTGACATACGAGAATATTGCTTATACATTGCGATTCATGATTGATCTAAAGATTGTGGGAATGAATTGGCTGCAAATCTCAGCGGGAAAGTACAAGATCCGACAGGGAGAAAATAAAATTTCAAGAGCTCAATTGGAGATCGATTGTGAACCAGAAGCGATTGTTTCCTTTGCACCTGATGGAGAATGGTCCAATGTTGCGCCTCTTCGTGTCTTGAGTTTCGATATCGAATGTGCTGGAAGAAAAGGTGTCTTTCCTGAGCCACAGGAAGATCCAGTGATTCAAATTGCTTCTATGGTAACAAGACAAGGAGAATCCGTTCCATTTGTCAAAAATGTATTTACGCTCAATACTTGTGCACCGATTGTGGGCTCTCATGTTTGCAGTTTTGAGAAAGAAGCTGACATGCTCGAAGCATGGGCACGTTTTGTGCAAATAGTCGATCCTGATGTCGTGATTGGATATAATATTGCAAATTTCGATTTCCCATACTTGATGGACCGAGCCAAAGTTCTTAAAGCGGGCAAATTCCCTTACCTTGGTCGTGAATTACTTACGAAAACAGAATGTAAGGATACACATTTTTCTTCCAAAGCATACGGTACACGTGATAGCAAACATACTGAATTGCAAGGACGTATTCAATTGGACATGTTGGAAGTGATGAGACGTGATTACAAGTTACGCAGTTATTCTCTTAATGCAGTCTCGTTTGAATTTTTGGGCGAACAAAAGGAAGATGTTCATTTTAGCTTGATTACCGAATTGCAAAATGGTGGACCTGAAGCACGAAGACGTTTAGCTATTTATTGTTTAAAGGATGCTTATCTACCGCAAAGATTGATGGATAAATTGATGTGCTTTATCAATTATATCGAAATGGCTCGTGTGACAGGTGTACCTTTCAATTATCTCTTATCGCGTGGTCAACAAATTAAAGTTATTTCGCAATTATTCAGAAAAGCCGATGCAGAGAATTACCTCGTTCCTTCATTCAGAGGTGAAGGTACCGAAGATCAATATGAAGGTGCAACCGTTTTGGAACCAAAGCAAGGTTATTACGATCGACCTGTGTCTACATTAGATTTTGCCTCTCTATACCCTTCCATTATGATGGCACACAATCTGTGTTATACGACATTGGTTACAAAAGCGATGATTGAACGATTAAATTTGAAAGAAGGAGTGGATTACATAACAACACCCAACAAGAATTGCTTCGTAAAGAGTGAAGTACGAAAAGGACTTTTACCAACAGTTTTAGAAGATTTATTAACAGCACGTAAGCGTGCCAAAGCAGATTTGAAAAAGGAAACCGATCCATTCAAACGTGCTGTTCTCGATGGTAGACAATTGGCTTTGAAAATTAGTGCAAATTCCGTTTATGGTTTCACGGGTGCAACTGTTGGAAAGTTACCTTGCTTGGAGATTTCGATGAGTGTTACTGCATACGGTCGTGAAATGATTGAAGCAACGAAAAAGATGGTAGAAAGTACGTATACGATCAGGAACGGATACGAACATGATGCAGAAGTAATTTATGGTGATACAGATAGTGTGATGATCAAATTTGGAACGGAAGATTTGAAAAGGGCGATGGAATTAGGAAGTGAAGCTGCTGTCAAAGTATCAGAAACGTTCACTAAACCGATCAGACTTGAATTCGAAAAAGCTTATTGGCCATATTTGCTTATTTCAAAGAAACGTTATGCAGGATTATATTGGACCAATCCTGACAAATATGATAAAATGGACACAAAAGGTATAGAAACTGTTCGACGTGATAATTGTCGACTTGTTCAAACGTTGATCGATACATGTTTACGTAAAATGTTAATCGATCGTGATGTTGAAGGAGCGGAAGAATTTGTGAAACAAACGATTTCCGATTTATTACAAAACAAAGTGGATATGTCTCAATTGGTCATTTCAAAACAACTTGCAAAATCGGATTATGCCGCCAAACAAGCACATGTAGAATTGGCAGAAAAGATGCGTAAACGTGACCCTGGAAGTGCTCCCGCTTTAGGTGATCGTGTACCTTTTGTGATCGTTAAAGGTGTTAAAGGAGCGGCTGCATACGAAAGAAGTGAAGATCCGCTCTACGTGTTAGAACATGGCGTTCCAATCGATAGTAGATATTATCTCGACAATCAATTATCCAAACCTCTAATGCGTATTTTCGAGCCGATCATGGGAAGTAAAGCAAGTTCGCTTTTGAATGGACCACATACTCGTGTCGTACAAAATGTGACTTCTAACGTAGGAGCGTTGATGAAATTTGCAGTAAAATCTTCTACATGTTTAGGTTGCAGAACACCTCTCAAAGATCCAAAGCAACCAGTCTGTGATCGTTGCAAGCATAAAGTGCATCAAATTTATGCAGCCAAATTACAAGCTTCCAATGTTGCAGATCAAGAATGGGCAAGGATGTGGACAACATGTCAAAGATGTGCAGGAACGGTAGCAAGTGATGTGCTTTGTTCAAATGCAGATTGTGTAATTTATTTCCGTCGTAAACGAGCACAAAAAGATGCAGAAGAAGCAGCAAAAACATTATCACGTTTTGACGTAGCATGGTGATTCACCACTCTCTCATTTCATTAATTTATTCTTGTATTTACATTATGCTTTTGATTTGAAACCTATGTACTTTTATCACATCGCAATGTTTTCGTGCTTTAGACAATTCATTCATTTCTTCATTGAGCTACCTTCTGGCTTGATTTTATATTTTGGTGAATTTGATGATTTCGATCGATCGATTTCCACTTCACTGTCGCTTTCACTTTCTGAAGAGTCGTCGACGTCGCTATCGCTGATGACCATCGAATCAGCTGCTTGTCTTGCCATTTTTTCTTCTTCTTGATCAATTGTACTGTCTTCTCCTTCGGAAGCATCAACTTCGATCGGTGCAGTGTTGGCGATGATCCAATCAAGTTTCTGTACAAAGTGAAGGTCTTTGGTCAGTCGAAAATACTTCAATGGTAAAGCTTGTCAAAGTTTTTCTCACCTCTTGTACCTCTGCTTTTTGTCGTTGCAATTCGTACAATTTTTGCTCGTGCTCTGACTTCATTTCTTGACGACTTTTCTCTAGTTTGCGTACTTTCTCTTTGATCTTTTTCTTTTCCTTTTCGTACAAATTCATGTTTAGCTCGATATCCTCGTCGATAATGTGTAATCGTTCCCTTTGCTCTTGTTGCATGATGATTTCTGGCGGCGTAACTCGGTCGATAGATTCTCCTGGAATATTTTGGATTCCCTCTTTCTCAGCTTTTACCGGAGTAGGCTTTGATTTCTTTGGACTTGGCATAACTTGATTTTGAGGTAATACAGAATTCGCCTTGCTCGGCTTCGCGATCGGAAGAGGGAGTGATTGCGATCTACTCTTACGCTGTAGAGAAGAATGTCAGCAAGTATTTATCGAGTGTAATTGACATACTCACTCGCTTTGTTTTTCCATGGCAGTCACTGGAAACGGTCTTCTTCTCTTTCTTTCTCTTTGTCTTTTTGCTCGTGCGATCCATCAAAGTTTGAGGAGCAAAACGAATCGGGGCATCTGAAGGGAAAATGATTTCTTCTTTACCCGTCATCATTCGAGCTTTAAACTTGAATCGTATCAAGTTTGGACCATTATTTCCATCTTGCAGGGTAATGATGATAACATCCTCATCTTCAAGACTATCTAAAAATTTTGCATCCACATCAGTAGAGGGTAGACCAGTCTGGCTTGCATTTGGTGCAATCAAATGTCCAATATCGTTATTGTTTTCAGAGATTGTGAATTCCTTTGTCACTGTTCCAGCACTTGGACTTTGCAAAGTGAATTGGAACTTCTTTTCAGATCCTTGATATCCTTTACTGCGAACCAAAAAAGCCAAAGTAGTAGACGAATGTGGCATGAAAAAACAACAAGAAACTTCATTGCGATTTGCACTACGATCGATCTGAAATTCTTTCAGATAGCGAATCAACCGTTTCTCATATGAAATAGCAGCAATTCTGACTTCTACATTCATTGCCATCATACTGAAGAATCATGAGAAGAATGTGGTAGATAACCAAAATAAACGACTGGCTGGCAAGATGCATCTCATGAACAAAACATTATTTCGCACCCCAGATCCACATTCCACAATACTACGGATGGCACGATGCTCATTTTCGACTTTCACTCTCGTTGAAAGTGAAATGTGATGAAGACAACCTCATTTCAACGCTTTCAACGGGGATCGAGAAATACTAATACCGTGATGGAGCGGATCCTCCAGGTAGCGGAGACCAAAAGCGGTAAATGTGATATGAATATGAAGCTGACTAAGCTAACCCTCTTGTAGAGAAAAGCTGCACAACGCGTAGGGTACTTCCTGCACAGTGAAGATTTCCATCCGCAGTGTAAACACGTGCTTGACAGTTCAAGCTTTATGACTGCTGCGCCGATCAGAAGGAGGGTAGACAGTGCTAGTGTGCACCTCTTCTGCTTCTGTAGTGCGCGGCGCGCGCTCGCGTACAAATTGTATGTAAGACTGCAATTCTGCTCGACAGTTTGCCTTCTCATGTGTACAGCTTAGGGCCAGTGAATTATTACTTCTGCTTACGCTTTTTGGACATTCTTCGTCAATTAAAGGTTGATAGAAACGAGTCTGTTTTACCACCATCCGACATTACTCATTCCCACCTCGACCTTATTTTCGTTTGTGGCCCAATATGTCGCTCGTCGCTCCTGATCCATCGCAAAACTTCAACCACATCTTGCGTTTGCTCAACACAAACGTTGATGGTAAAATTAAGATCATGTACGCCTTGACAAAGATTGGAGGTGTCGGTCGTCGTTTTGCCAACTTGGTCTGCAAGAAGGCTGATGTTGATTTGAAGAAACGGTAGGTGTCTTGTTCTTAGATGGCAATCATACGAGTCGGGAGACAATGCGATGATATTGTTCAATATACTTACACTCCCTTTATCCTCTTACAGTGCCGGTGAACTCAACTCTGATGAACTTGAAAGAATCGTTCAAATCTTGCAAAGCCCTGCCGAATTCAAGATCCCAACTTGGTTCTTGAACAGACAAAAGGACATCGTTGACGGAAAGTACTCTCAAGTTCTATCCAACAACGTCGACTCGAAATTGCGTGATGATATCGAACGTCTTAAGAAGATCCGTGCTCATCGTGGTATTCGTCACTACTGGGGTCTCCGTGTCCGTGGTCAACACACTTGCACAACCGGACGTCGTGGACGCACCATCGCCAACAAGAAGAAATAAATTGACCGTTTTTGTTGGATTCAGTCATAAGGCATGCGAGATTGCGACAGCTACTTTTTATCATCTCTTTCGACTAATCTAGCTCGACTTCTTCTTTTCGGCTCTCGTTTCATTGCAACATTCATTCAGTATCGATTCCCTCGATACGCCATCACGACAATCTCGCACATCATCTTCTGTTTTAACAGCGCGATCATATCGTATGTATACACTACTATGCGAATCTCCCCGTTCAGTGGGAGCTTATGCAACCAAAAGACATTTCAAGCATCGATCGGGACAGGTGTGAAAGAATGAACATTGAGAGAGGAGGAGAGTGAATGACAGATATATGTCAAGTGTGTTTACAGGTGAGAAGAGTGGGTATTGGAATCAGCTTTCCAAGTTGGAATTCTAGTACGGGTAAATCGTAAACCGTTGATGAGCCACTGTCGGGTTTCGGCAGGATCGATGACTGTATCAATCTCAGCCATGGCTGCCATATTTTGCGCTTTACCACGTTGATACATCATGTCGACCAAAGATTGGAAGAGATCATCACGTTCGGCGCCTTCTGAAGCTGCTTCTAATTCTTTACGCATTCCCAAGCGTACAGCACCTTCGATTCCCATTGCTGCAAATTCTGCTTGTGGCCATGCAACGCTGAAGAAGTTAGCTAATGTTGAACCGCCTAAAAGTGCTTGAGCGCCTAGACCGTAGGCTTTTCTCAAAGTGACTGATGTGTAGAAGAAAGTTTAAGGTCAATATGAGCCTGAGTTTAAGTTTATCTTTTTTCAATACTTACCTCCGAATATTCTACCGCCATTATGACCTTCTTGAAAGCCAGTAATTGCAGAGAAGAATTCTGCAAAAGCACGTAGACCGCCTTCCTTTTCTGCTGGAGTGCCTACCATGAAGCCAGGAGTATCACACAAAATCAAAAGGTGAGCAGCTTTAGTTCTATGAAGCATATTGACTAACCGAGTTGCTTTCTTTGCTGATTGAACGTCGATTGCTCCACCCAAAGGTGAAAGAACGGAAGAAGCTAAGATACCGATTGGTTGACCTGCAAAACGTGCTAAGCCAGTTACAAGGCTATGTCCCCAACCTTTTCCTAATTCAATGAAAGAGTTATCGTCTGATAGCATTTCTATCACATTTCTGACTTCGTATGCCCTTGTCCTTTGTTTTGGTAAAGATTTTCGAAGATCATTTTCATTTTTTGAATATTTCCAATGAGGAAGATCTAAATGACCTTGAAAGAATCCGATTAATTGTTTGATTATCGTACTTGCTTCTCTTTCGGTTGGAACTACGATATCATAATCTCCATTTTTGAAATGAATATCAACTTTTCCAACGTCTTGAGGTGCAACTTTTCCTAAACCTCCTCCTTCAATCATAGCAGGTCCACCCATACCTGTTGAAGTTGAGCCCGGTTTTAATGCATCTTTTGCTCCTCCTTCTGTAGCTACAACTATATCACATGTTCCTAATAAAGCCGCGTTTCCAGCGAATGTATATCCGTTTGCTAAACCTATACTTGGATAACCACGAGCTTGAATTGCAGCTAAAAGAGCGAAACTTGGAGTATCTAATCCACCTACTTTCATATTTACTAAATCAACGTCACCCGGTCTACCACCACCACCTTCTGCGTAAACAATAACTGGAGCGGGATTCTGTAAGATCGAACGAAAAAGACGATCAAGTTTTAAATGATGAAAATAACCTTGAGTACCAGCTAAGACCATATAATCATAAATGCATAAAGCGCATCTTGCATTAGAAGCAGATTGAAATTCTTTTTTATCAAATAATTTTCCATTCACGGTTGCCCAACCTGTTATTACACCATCATTACTTGTTCTTTCACGTAATTCTTCTTCATCCATGCGTGTACGTTGAGCAGCAAACATTAAATCACCCCATTCTATAAATGTACCTTTATCGATTAAACGTTCTATATTCTCTCTTGCTGTTAAATAACCTGCTGCTTTTCTTCTTTTCACTGCCGTTTGTCGTGATTCGTCTGATTGTAAATTTTTAATCTTGATTAATTCTTCAAGATCAGGTCTTAATTCGTTCGAATCTTCTTCTTTTTCATTTGTGATGCTTGATTGATCTTCATTTTCATCTTTATCGGAATCAGAAGATTCTATAAATAGGATCGCATCATCTTCATTTATTGAAGATCCTTTCTTTGTAAGAATTTGTTTTACAATGCCTCGTATTTCTGCTCTAATAACATGTTCCATTTTCATACTTTCTAAAAGAGCAACTTCTTGTCCTTTTTGTACCTTTTCACCAACTTTTACACTCACTTGCGTCACTAAACCTGATAAAGGCGATTTGATCGATTTAAGTCCTTCTGGCGGTGCATTTTGAGGAGAAGAATTTTGTTGATTGTCTTGAACATTATCAGATCTTCCATTCCTTGTCACACTTTCTTGTTGTAAAGCTTGAGCAGATTTGAATAATTTATCAAAGTTTTCTTCGATAAATCTGGTATGTACTCCCTTATTTGTTCGTATTGCTTCTTGTTGTAATAAAGATCGAACAAAGAATAAATTACTATCAATACCATCGATCACGCTAGTAGCTAAAGCAGAGCTTGAAAATTGAACAGCCAAAGGATATGTTGGAGCTGTAAAGATAACTTTTGCCAAAAGAGAATCAAAAAGAGGTGTTTGTTGATAAAATTGAAGTCGGTTTGGTGGATGTGCACTTGTATCAATTCGAATATTTGGTCCGCTTGGTAAATTGAAAAAAGTTAATTTACCGCTAGTTGGAATGACATTACCATCAGGTAAAAACTTTTCCGCATTTATTCGAGTTTGAATTGCAGTTCTTGAAGGTAGAATAGTGTTATTTTGTATGTCAAGCTCATTCATTGTACATCCTAAAGCGATTCTTAATTGAATTGCTACAAGATCTTGACCTGTGATTGCTTCTGTTATCGTATGTTCAACTTGAATGCGCGGATTGATTTCCATAAAGAAGAATTCTCCCGTTTGAGGTAAAAGTAAAAATTCAAAAGTACCAAGATTTTTGTACTTTACTTCCCTTGCCATGTTTAATGATGCTTGTAGGATTTGATGACGTACTTTACTTGTTAATGTAGGAGAAGGTGCGATTTCAATCACTTTTTGATGTCTTCTTTGAATAGAACATTCTCTTTCCCATAAATGCGTTACATTACCTCTTCCATCTCCTATAATTTGTACTTCTATATGTCTTGCTTCTGATAAAAATCTTTCTGCGTATAACTTTTCATCACCAAAAGATGCTTTTGCTTCACGAGAACAAGCTGAGAATGCTTCTTCTATTAAATTCTTTGTATTTGCTTGAGAAAGATCAACAACTCTCATTCCTCTTCCACCTCCACCATTAACAGCTTTTATGATCATTTTAGCATTTCCTTTTGATCGGTCTTCTAGTTGAATTGCAAATGATTGTATTTCAGATAAAGTAGCATGATCGCCTGTAGTACTTTCTAAAGTTGGTACTTTGCATTGTCTTGCTAACCTTTTCGCTAATACTTTATCGCTTAAAAGGCTCAATTGTTCTACCGTTGGTCCACACCATATCATTCCTTCTTGTTCTACTAATCTTACAAATTGACTTGATTCACTCAAAAATCCATAACCAGGTGCAATACCCCAAATGTTATTCTTTTTTGCCAATCGAACGATTTCTTCTCCATCCAAGTATGCTCTCGGTCCTACACCTTTGAGTAAAATACGTTGTTCTTTCGGAACGCTAGTAACGTGTAATGCATCTTCTTCACCTTGTGTATACAATGCAAATGGAATGAATTGTACATTTGGATGTTCAGGTCGTGGAAATAAAACAGCTGTACGTTGTATGCGCAATGCTATTTCACCTCTATTTGCGATCAATAATCTATACTGTTTGATGGCTACAAAAATTAAAAAGTTAAGTTTGAATGAGTAAGCAAGATTTGTGATTGTAAGTTCTTCAGACTCACCACCATTTTCAATAGAATTTTCAATAGAAGTCATCCTTCCTATTACCTTGATGTTGAAGGTACATGCCATTAATACCACAACCCTTTCCCCACGTTGTTCGGCAACACGGAAATTCTCAATACCGAATAAAACCTAAAGGGCCCACAAGGCTTATTTAAGCAAACGAAAGGGTATCAAATTGGCCGTGGCTGAACTCTTCTTTTGCAGAAAGAGATACGGGCGCCTAGCGCTTCCAGCGGCATTAGAATTCGCATTTGGTCGTATTTTATGAGAAAAACCAAATAAGAAAAAAAATATGTAACCTGGGGTGGTGCCTGCTTAATTTATACAAGCGCAGACGGCTGCCGTCGGATAGACCGTAGACGGATAAGATGCACAATAATATATGCATTCATTCATTAAACACTTCTTGTGTTGCTTTCTGGTTGTGATCTTGTGTATATTAAGCGAGAATTCATTTCATCATTTTCCGTAAAAATCAGATTACACAAACAAATGATGATTTTTCGATTGACAAAATCAATCTCACCTACAACCATAATCAAACAAGCTTTTTTTCATCATCATCAAATCGCCACTTTCTCCACTTCATCTATCAAAATGAGTCAAGCATTAACGGCCGAATTTGGAACGGCTCACGTTGCCCATGGTGTAGGTCGTTTAACACCAATCATAATGAGTAAAGCAAAAGGTGTTCATGTTTGGGATGAAAAGGATAACAAGTATTTAGATATGACATGCGGAATTGGAGTGACAAATCTCGGTCATTGTCACGAAGGTGTAACGAAAGCAGCACAAGAACAATGTGCAACAATGGTTCATGCTCAAGTTAATATCGGTTTCTCAGCTGCGTATCTACGTTTATTAGAAAAGTTTTTACCTCATTTGGCAAACGTACATCCTTCTCTTGATTCAGTATTTTTATGGAACAGTGGTGCTGAAGCTGTAGAAGCAAGTGTTAAATTAGCTCGTGCTGCAACAAAGAAACAAAATATTATCGTCATGCAAGGTTCTTATCATGGTCGTACTTTCGGAACAATGGCAATGACGAAATCAAAAACGATTTATGGTTTAGGCTTTGGACCTTTAATGTCTGGCGTTTTTGCAACTCCTTTCCCATATTACTCTCAATTCGGCTTACCAGAATCAACACCTGAATCTGAATTAGTTTCATCTTCTTTGCATCAACTCGAACTTTTATTAGCACAACAAACTGCTCCTACCGATACAGCTGCAATCATTTTAGAGCCCGTTTTAGGTGAAGGTGGTTATGTTCCCGCTCCTGATCAATTCTTGCATGGACTACGTAAGATTTGCGACAAATACGATATCTTATTGATTGCAGATGAAGTTCAATGCGGTATGGGTAGAACAGGTAGAATGTTTTATTCAGAATACAGTGGAGTTCGTCCAGATATCGTTGTATTCGCTAAAGGTATTGCAAACGGATTCCCCTTAAGTGGTATCGCAAGTCGCAAAGAATTGATGGATTTGCAAAAACCAGGAACGATGGGAGGTACGTATGGTGGAAATGCAGTTGCATGTGCAGCAGCAACGGCAGTATTGAAAGCTTTTGAAGAAGAAAAGATTTTGGATAATGTTGCTGGAAGAAGTAAACAAGTTTTCGACTTCTTAGACGAATTCAAAAAGACTCCTGCTGGAAGTGTGATTCAAGAAGTACGTGGAAGAGGTGGATTGATGATCGGTATTCAATTTGCTAATCCAAAGATGCAACAAGCTCAACAAGCAAACTTGAACGCAAACTCACAAAACGCATCAGCTGCTGAAGCTTGGCAATTCCATCCTTCTGATGCAAGTGAACAGCTAGCACCCAAAGTTGTTCAAGCATGCATCAAACGTAAAATGCTAATCTTGAGCACAAGTTGTTTCGATGTGATCAGAATGATTCCACCACTCAACGTCACAGAAGAAGAGATGCAACAAGGATTAGACATCTTTGCTGAAGCTGTAAAGGAAGTTGCAGCAGCTGCAGGTGTCAAAGGTGCTTGATAAATATTTTGTATTTCCGATTAATGAACAAAAGAGTGAATGACAATGTATATATAGTCTATTAAAGTTCAGGGTAAATGTCGTACCTTCGTTGATCCCAAAGGGGCATAGAGCGTCGGGTTTCTTTTAGCCATTCTAGATCAACATCAGCCAGACAAAATGTAGGGCGATAGGGTTGCATATCTGAGCATTGTGCTACTATTGATCCAAAAGGATCGACGACCATTGCATGTCCCCATGAAATTCTGCTTGAGCCTGCGTGAGGTCCAACTTGTGCAGCAGCCATAACGTAACTCTGTGTCTCGATTGCCCTCGATCGTAGCAAGACTTCCCAATGCGCTGCTCCTGTCTTGACCGCAAATGCGCTAGGATAGGTAATCATTTCGCTTCCTTGTCTACGAAGACGTAATGAAGCTTCAGGAAAGCGTATGTCGTAACAAGTGAGTAATCCTGTCTTTCCTAGAGGAGTGTTTATGGGCTCTTCCATTGATTTTCCTGGAACAGTTGTGTTACTTTCAAGAATCGTGATACCGCCTTTGATATCTACATCGAATAGGTGATTCTTCCTATACCTTGCTTGTATTTCACCTTGATTGTCAATTACGAGTTGCGTATTGTAGCATCTTTTTACGTCTTGAGGGATGGGTTCGTGAACGCCAACGCTTACCCAAATAGAAGAAGATTTTGCTGTAGATTGTACATCTTTTACAAAATCAGTGATATCCTTGGATTGACACAGCGAACTAACTGATGAACTTGGCGCAATGAAGTCAGTTGCTTCAGGTAAGAAGATCATCTTTGCTCCTGCTGTAGCGGCTTGCTTGATTAAATTTAAAGAAACTGCTAAATTCTCAGCAATGACGCTCGTAGACGACATTTGTGCAACTGCTGCTAAAGTCATTTTTGAATGTTGATGATTTTAAGGAAGTATGTCAACTTATTCAATGTACTGATGAGAAACAAGAACCAAGATGTATGCAAAGTAACAAGCGTAACCTTAAATCCGCTTAGATGTAGGCGGCGCTCCACACTTTCTTTTTTCGCGATTAAACACTAGGGCGTAGATTTAGTGTATGCAGATCAATTGGGCTTAAATTGTCGCCCTTTCGAACAACCATCATCATTTTAAAACACAAACGCGACGCGAAGGTTTGCCAATCTGGGGAACAAATTCAGCTTTAAAGGCATTTAAACTTTTTTTTATGCCGTAATGGCTACTACAGCTTCGGTGTATAATGCCAGTCGTACGACAAGACAAGTTTTAAAACGACATAGAAAAGATGGACCAAGTTTGATCTTACATTTATACGTAAACACTTTTCGATTTGAAAGACAAAATGGTGCTTTTTTATGTGAAAGTCCATTAAAGAATTTGTTATACTTTATTCGTGATCAACGTGTTCCTGTGGATTTGATAGATATTTTTGATGAAGCTCGGATACCATTCTTTGAAGGATGTTTGATCGTCGAAATACACGATCATCGACCTCCATCGGATAGCAACAAATCTACATTACCTCCATCACATCTAGCTCGTTTAGCAACATCCGAGAATGAGAATGGTACGCCTTCATCGCGAGAATCACCATCCGTCAATCCAGAGGGAAGCAGTGGTAGATTAGATGCATCCATACCTATCTCCGAATTCACTACACGCACACTTGGTGGAAATTACGGCTTCTACAGAAGGGACGGAACTTCACGTCAAGGTAGGGATGAAAATGGTTCTAATGGAGCATTTAGTCCAAATGTGTATCGAATCGTTCTTTATCCAACTGCAGAGACACTTTGGAGTGATCTACGTTACTTGGATGAAACTGAAGGACAGGGAATGTGGTCAGATGATGATGTATTGCAAATTGAGAGTAGAATTTTAACCCTCACCGCCCCTCCATTGTGCCTCACGCCCGATCCTCAAGCAAGTAGGATTGCCAATTTGATGATGAGTGCAACTGCTCTACCTGCTTCTTATTTGCCTTTGTCATCCGCACCGCTACCTTATCATCGACAAGCAACCAAAAAGCGTGGAATCAATAGTATCGAATTGGAATTGGACAAATCAAGAAAGAGGAGGCGGGAGAAGGTCCTTCGTCTCATGGAACAAGGAAGCCTGTTGCGTGCCAAAGATGGAATTATGGGTGCGCCAAGTCATACTGCCAACTTTGGTCGGATTGGTTTCATTGAACGTTGGAGGGCGAACAAAAGTATGGAGCAAAGCAAAGCAGCTCGTGCTATTGAGAACAAAGATGGCAAGGATGACGCTTCAGCTCGTAGCGGAAGTATTAGTAAGAAGAAAAAGAAGAAGAGCAAGGCAGAAGAAGAACCTGAGCCGGAGGACTCGCCTACACCACCACCTCAACCGAAGAAGAAGATAAGTAAAAAGAAAGCTCAAAAAGAAAAAGAAGAACGAGAAAGATTAGAGAAGGAGAAGGAAGAACGTGAAAAAGCTGAAAGAGAAGCTGCTGCAGCAAAAGCAAGGGAAGAAGAGAAAGGAAAGAAGCCAAAGAAGATGAGCAAAAAGAAAGAGAAGGAGCTAGCAGCGAAAAAGGCAGAAGAAGAGGCCGCCGCAGCTGCTGCAGCAGCAGCAGAAGCAGCCAAAAAGAAACGACCTGCTAAAGGTAAAAAGGCAAAAGGATCCGAAGCAGAAGTGGCCGCAGATACGTCGAGCAGTAAATCTGTCAATGCAAATACTCCGAAACAAACAACGCCTAAGCAAGCCAATAAGAGCACACCGAAGAAGCAAGTTCAGCCATCACCAAAGCAAACAGCACAGAAAAAGCCAGCATCGCAACAAAAACAAACGCCGCAAGTTCAACAAATGCCACAACAGAACCAAATGGCCAATCAAGCGATGCAAGCGCAACAGCAAGGTATGCCACAACAACAGCAGCAACAACAACAACAGCCCACGATGCAACAGATGCAGCAAGCTCAACAGCTGCAACAACAATTTCAACAACAAATCTTGCAATCTCTTACGCCTCAACAGCAACAACAAGCTATGGCTATGCTTGGTCAACAGAATATGGGCAATTCTTTTGGAATGCAACAGCAAAATAATGGGAATAATGCGTTTGCCAATCAATTCAATAATTTGATGCAAGGTCAAAACAACAATTTCCAGCAGCTTCAACAACAACAGCAACAGCAGCAGCAGCAACAACAACAACAACAACAACAACAACAACAACAACAACACCAACAACAACAACAACTTCAACAACAGATGATCATTCAACGTGCATTGCAACAAGCAGGTCTTCAACCTCAAATGAATGCAGGCAATAATTTTGGAGGAATGAATCTACAACATTTACAAGCTTTCATTGCTATGCAACAACAGCAACAGCAACAAGCTAACAATGGAGGTCAACAGCAGCAGCAACAGCAGCCACAACAACAACAATCTACTCAAAATACCAATCAACAATCAGGAACGGACGGATTGCAACAATTCAACAATCAAGATTTACCTGTCGGAATTGGCTTGAACAATCTACCACAAAATTGGGGAGGGATGAGTTAAGAGATTGCATGGCCGTGTAATTCTGTAATTTTGTAATTCTAGGTCACCTCGACATTGTACAATTCCATTTAACTTGCTTTTAAAGATTATATAAGCGTAAGGGATAGCGCGTGTTGATTTGTCGTTATCTTTGTGATGCATTCCACACGGCGTAGAATAGATAAGAGAACTGCAAGCATGCTTAGAAGCACAATGATGTGATTGGCTTGATAAGAGGCTTGACGGATGCGATCCCCCACTCCATCTTATCTTACGTTCTGGATTCTCCCGATGCGTCCTTAGCAACCCCAATGCTAGATGGCGCACGTTTAGTCCCCCTCCGTGTTTAGTATCGCTAATTATAGAACGAAAAGAACTGATCAATCGCTGACTATCTTGATTAAAAACTTTAACTTTTCCATATGTACATACAAGCACGCAATATGTGATTTCATCAGAATGTGAGCAAGTCAGATAAAAGTCAAATTTCCCGATCAATGCGGTGATATTCAATTTTCCAATAATATGGACGACCTTGAAATGATTCTTGACATTATTATTCTCGATAAACTTTCCATAAGAATACCCGTAACACGTGTATTCAAAACCCGGAAAGGAGGCCGCGGTGAATAGAGCGGATAAAATGCTCTCGGCTAAATTCCATAGCTACCCCTCATTTCTAGCGAATCGGGTATATGTTTGTTCTTCATAACCGGCTACAAATAGAAAAAATTCATCAGGCTCAAAAACTAGGAGAAATCTTCTTGCTTAGGCGAGAAGAAAAATAAGTTGCATGCATACTCCAGATTAAAAAAAAACTTTTGATTATAATGATCTTCTATCAGTTATTTTTTTTTTATCCGTTTAGTGTACGCGTGGACAAGTGTTCTTTTTCCCAAATGTTTAATCATGCCGTCCTTTTGCCGCGCAGCGCTGCGCTGCGCAATGTCGCGTAATTTTCGAATTTACATTAAAAAAGCCGAAAAAAAGACTAAAGATAGCGAGAGCCTTCTAGATAAAAAAACAAAAGCAAACAAAAGAAGCACTAGAACAATCAATTTGAAGATTAGGTTGGATCTGATTGGCCAAAACGGAGTTAAGATTTTTCATCATGCTCTTGATCTTAAAGAATTTGCGTGGAAAGGTCTTGCCTTTTTTTCTGATTAAAGTTTTTCACTTCAGAAGTTTGTCACAAATGTCTTTCATTTTTGATCGGATTCTTCTTCCGTTTCTCAAATAAGGAGTTCAAATCCACAAAGTCTCTGTTCTAGGCTTCAAAAATCCGATATCGCGAGATAAAAGGATAGGATTGATAATCCATCAAACAGCGTATGTGCCCGGCATTATAATGTGATTACAATTAATGTACATTTTTACGTGTATTGTATGTGGCGCTGTAATGCACGTAAGCGTAACGCATGTTGCTGCTCCATATGGCTCGACTTTCCTTTTTTTTTAATGCGAAAAAAATAGATAGCAGTGATCATATGCCTTGTACTACTGATAAGATTGCGTTAAACACGGGCGGGCGCTTAACATACTTTGATTGATAAAAAAAATATTAATCAGAGTGCGTCTTTGCTCAGCTACAATGTATATTTTCCATTCGTGCGCGCACATCAACAGTCCTTCCTAGGCGGTTTCATAAGGAAAAAAAGATCAATGAGGATACGATTCTAATCAATTAAGCAGGGACATATGTACACACACACACAGGAGCGGATACCGGAATCTGATCAATAATACAAAGGCCTAACCTCATCTAGATTTCATATGTCTTTCCTATCATCTTTACCTTCATCACTCGTCACGGATCTCCTTCTTACGCCCAAAAAGACGTTTTTTTTACTTGGCCGATTTTTTCATCTTTAGCGGAACCGAGTGGACAGTTTGATCGAGTGCGGCTTATCGATTTCCGCTCAGCAAAACTTCCGGATCGATAAAGTTTGATTGGCTACACAAAATCTTAATTCTTTTCCATCATCCCCGCCACAAAGACAAGAATTTCTTTTTTTTCCCTTCAATCTTATTTTTTCTTCTTGAATGGCAATCTCGCCTCGTGGACCTCCAATGGCATCAGGTGGTCCAGGCTTCGGACGACAAGCTTCTCCTGAAGAGCGTGGTCGTCCAATATCTAGATTTGTCTTACCAGCAGTACGTGCAGCAAGAAGTTCATCGCCTTTACATCATGCATCCGCAAGGACAATGCATTCAATCAAGGATGGCTCAAATCGGTTCGGGATAGGACCTAGCGGATTACATTCATCTTCTCAACATCCTTCTTTGCCATCTTTGAATAGATTAGAAGTTTCTCCGCAAAGGTACTTTATGCCAGGATCACGATTACCACCACCGCCACCGCCTTCTTTGCCTACGCATTCGGCAGATTCGAGACATTTGCATTCGCCACCTTCTCTTGCTAGTTCATCTCAATTAAGGTCTACTTCGCATGATCGGATAGGTTCTCATGCTATAAGGTCAACCAATGGTCCAAGTACTACAATTCGTAGTGGTTCTCCTTCTTCTTTCGCTTCAAAAAGTTTTTATCCTCAACCTCATCATTTGCCCGATCATACCTCTTCCAACGAACATTACCTACACACAAGCAGTCCTAATGGCGGCAGCGTAGATCCTAATGGCGATATTCGCAATAGGTATGGTCCAATCGAAGGTATTTCACAATTATCCACTACATCGAGTAATGGTGAAAGCTTAGCACTTCAATGCGCCAATTGCGGTAGCACACGTACACCTCTTTGGCGTAGAGGTCCGGATGGAAATACGCTTTGCAATGCATGTGGATTACATTTCAAAACCCACAATAGCCTTCGTGCACCGCCGCCGGATCAATCAATTATTCATCATTCAAATGGCGCAACAATTCAACGTGAAGAAGAAGCGGATCGTTATGCATTTCATAACAGAAGTCCTAACGCATCTTTTACTGAGCCATTAAAGCAAGAAGATGTAAGAAGCGGTAGTTGTCCAGGTGGCGGATTGTGTAATGGAACTGGTGGTCATGACGCATGCAACGGATGTCCGGCATACAACAATACACTCTCTCATGGTGGAATACGAAGAAAACGTACAAAATTGTCAATATCTGATGGTACGCATGTTCATGGAGATGATGAATTGGGAGCACATGCATCAGATACAAGTGCTTTTGATGCTTCAACAACTGCTTCTGATGAAATTGATGTTAAGAGAAATCTATCAATGGATGGCAAAATGAACGAAATTTCAAAACCAGAAGGCAGCGGCGATGATGCTTCCGGAATAGGTTTGAAATGTACAAATTGTGGAACAACAACAACGCCACTTTGGCGTCGTGACGATGACGGTAACAATATCTGTAATGCATGCGGATTGTATCAGAAATTGCACGGAACGCAAAGGCCTATTGGTATGCGAAAGACAGTGATCAAACGTAGGAAAAGGATTCCTGCTGGTGCACTTGCAGCGGCTAAAGCAGCAGCTGGATCGCCTCAAGCTGGTGTACCGCCTCCATCTGTACCATCTCAAACTACAGATTCTACGGAACCTAAAGGAAAGAGTAGCAATAACGCTTCCGAAGGTCCAATGACTGAAGCTCATCGAGAAGCTGCAATCGCATTAATGTCAGTTGGAAGAGGATCAACGAATAATGGTCAAACTGAATCGAATGTTTCTGATAATGCATCAACATCACCCACCCTTGCTGCAGGAGTCAAAAGAAGACAAAGTGAGATTGGTGAAGAGACAGAAGAGATGAGCTCGTTGGAGATGGAAGGTGGAAATAATACATCTTCTGCAACAAACGCGAGTGGAATTACTTCTGCAGCTCCACACCATCATCATCATCACCATCACGTTATTCCTCATGCGCATCATGCACACGCCCATCACCATCATCATCATCCAGTCGGCGTACCACATGCTCACGCACATCATCATCACCATCATGTTCCTCCTACAGCACAAAAGCATCATCACCATCACAGTTCAAATGAACCTATTCCTATCGATCAAGTTGCTTTACCTGCTGCTTTGACGGCAGAGCAAAAGATTGCATGGACAAGAGTACTTGAACGTAATCGTGAAGAATTGTTGACAGAACGAAAAAGAATCGATAGTCTGGTAGCACGTACGGAAGAATTGTTGAATGCGGCCAAGAAAGGAGATGTTGTACCACCCGAACAAGCCGAACGTTCATTCGAACGTAGAATGAACGATTTGCCTGTTATTGCAGCTGTACCTCTTTCTCGAAGTAAAACAGTCACACCACCTGCATCACGAAATGGTTTACGTCCTTTATTGAAAGCCACTTCTACGCCTAGAAGTACATCATCTTCTCATATTTCACATAATGTTGCTACAAGTCGAACAAAACCATTTGTTTGGGGCGCATTTCCTCCCACGGTCAAGTCTGCTTCTGATATGCAAAAGAGATCAAAAGCCAAAAATATTCTTGGTGGCAGAAAGGCAGAAAGTTGGAATGGAGATGGAGCAAGTACTGATAGCAGAAGCATTCGTGGATCGATTGTAAGTCCTATCAGTGCTCCTGCCGGATCGATCAATGGATATGCATTAGACGTACCTTCTCCTGGACCTAGTATGGGACAAACAATAAACGGTACTGCTTCAAGTGATGCGACAAAATCTCCTAGAAAAGGAATTCAACAATCACTCAGCGAAGGAGCAAGATCGAATGATACTGATGCTAGTAGTACTGCACTCAAAGATTCATCCATGCACGAAGATTTAGAGGAGGAAGTAGATGAGATCGATGATGATGATGAAGATCAAGCAAGCGAAGAAGATGAACAAATGGACGAAGATGAAGAAGATGAAAGATTAGCAAGAGAAGAATATCAAAGAACATATGGCGGTAGAACGATGGAAACTAATGGTGATTGGAACGGATTAGCAAAACCGTTGAAAAGTACAGGAGATATGCGTAATAGTAGCGCAGGTGAACGTGCTTTTCAAAGTGGCATTCCGATCAATCATGGAAAGAACCCTACTACAACTACAACTTTAACCGCTCAATCGGATGCCATCACTCAAAAAGTACAATGATGAAATATTAACTCCCCTCCCTCTGTAACACATATTGGCACTTTTATGCCTACATATAAACTATACTCTAGTAGTGTACTATACAAAAAGACCTCCCGCTTAATCTTTACGGTCATATTTATCATCAAATATTGTGTGTGGTATGTACAAAGTTAAGGCGTATTCTAAGACGGGGTAGTATAGCAATTTGACGCTAAAGTATGATTGCACTTTTTGATCGACTCAGCGTAAAAAGCGGCCCCGTGCTTTACGCCTATTGCGATTGTTTCTTGACTATAAACCACCACAGTGCTTAATTCAATAAAGGGACCGACTAATATTGGCTGCATGATGGGAGAATTTACATATGACAGTACCAATGCATTGGACAAGCTAAAGAAGGGATAAGGAAGAGAGAATATAGAGGTGAAATTAACGATGCTACGCTTATTTCATTCTGCAAACAAGAAAACGTTGAATCAAACTACCATCACAAAGACAACAGTCAAAATGATTAATGTGAAGAGAGTGCATACATTCTTACCACGTAAATTTGAACTTTTTGATACGAAAGTTGAAGTGAAAGATCATCAAGAGATATTTTATGCTTCCATCATTCATTGTGATGCGATTGATGAATATGCCAAAAAAGTTGCAATTTTAACAACAACTCCATTCGGTCAAATGAAACCGATTAAAATCTTTTATGATTGTTTACGAATTTTACCGATTGATAAAGATGAAGGAACAAAAGTCAGTATGGATAATGCTATTTTCAACAAAGCAGTTCATTATACCTTTAGAATCTTGGCATTCTTGTCTTATACAACATCTTATGAATCGGAGCAATTACCCTATCTCATCTTACCGGCAAAAAATAATGGAAAAATAGATTGGGAAGGAGTGGAAAGAGCATACGAACTACCGTCTGCGGTTCAATTAGAGGATGGAATTGTAAACTTGGAACAAATCAAAGATCGTGCAATATTTGAAGGAACACAACCATGGACAGATCGACCTTTTATTCCAATAAAAATCAGAACGGATACTCAAGCAAAGCAAGATATAAAAACGAGCAAAAAAGAGACAGATATTGTCAACCTTTGTTCGAAAAAGTTTGGCAAAGTGGATTTGACTGCGTTGAATCTAGAAGGACCTCTTTTGGAAATGCGCAATATTCCACCTGCTGTCAACTTTCTGGTAGAGCATAATGTCAAGCTACATAATTACTCAACATTACCTGCGCTATGCATGTTGGGAGCTTTGCCAGGTTCGATGCTGTGTAGCGCTAGACTTTTACCTTCTATCTTGACGGCTTATGAACAAGTGTTATTGGTCAGACAATTTCAAGCTGACGTTTTGAGCGATTTGCCAATCGATGAAGAAAAATTGACGCAGGCTCTCACCTTACCCAATGCAGTAATGGGCTACGATTATCAACAGCTAGAATTTCTAGGAGACTGTATCTTAAAGTTGATCGTATCTTGCATCGTATTTTGCAGTGATGGCATGGCAGGCGAAGGTACACTGACGAGAAAAAGGATGCAAACGATTTCAAACGAACATCTTACTATGATTAGCGAAAGATTGCAAATTGCTCAACATGTACACGGATCAGAAGCTATACCTAAAAGTTGGCGAGCACATGGATGTTGGCAAAGATCGGTCAAGATGTCGGATAAAATGTCAGCAGATTTGGTCGAAGCAATTTTAGGTGCAGCATGGTCAAGTAATGAGGATGCAACAATTGGTCTTCAAATTGCTATGGATTGTTTCAATAAACTTCATCTGATCAGTCAACGTGTTAGTCTTGACGATTTTCGTAAACGATTCGATCATGTTTGGCCTTATAAAAATGAACAAGTGCGTTCCATAGATCGACCTTACATTGAACGAATGGAAAGTACGCTGGGATACAAATTTAAACATCCTCAACTTGCTATCGAAGCCATTACACATTCAAGTATTTCCTCTATCCTAAAACCTTCTTATGAACGTTTGGAGTTTTTGGGAGATTCTGTTTTGGAAGTTTGTGTTGTGCAATTATTTCATAAATTATATCCAACCTTAGATGAAGGTGGTTATAGTCAATTGAAAAGTGCTGCTGCTTCAAATCTTTCACTTGGCGTTGCTTGTTTGAAAACAGATCTTTCTCAATTGCTTATGGAAAATTGTCCTGCGATTCAAAAAAGCATTGAAAAATTTCGTGCTCAAGTTAATTTTGCAAGGATAAAAGCTGAACAAGAAGGACCAAAAAATCAGCCATTTTGGAATGATTTAAATTGTCCTAAGCAATTGGGCGATATCGTTGAGAGTATCTTGGGCGCAGTCTTTGTCGATTCAGGATTCGATTTAGAAGCTTCACGTAAGGTCTTTAATAATCTTTTCCAAAACCACTTTCTCACATACTTTAATAAAGAATGAAACCTCATCTAGATCTTTTCCATGTATACGTATTAAAAGTTGTACATTTAATCTCAATACTTTATATTAATATTTCAATTTTAATCAGACCACTTTACAGCAACTTTGCGACCTTTTGCCATAGCTCTGGTATATCTGCTTCAGGATCGAGAATGTCCCAAAGATGACTCTTTCCTGGTTCAATGTATGATCCTACTTCAAATGAAAGATTTGCTTTCTTTAACGCTTCAATCACTTCTTTGCTTTGGTGAATTTCGACCATTGGATCAGCATCGCCATAAGCAATGAAGACGAGTTTTGTTGCGGTATTCTTTGTTTCTTTTAATTCTTCTATCAAGCTAGGCAAACAATACTTTTCAGCATTTTGACCTTTTGATAAGATCAAATCTGGATAGATACCTTCTTGACGAGCATAAGAGTATAAAGGAGCACGAGAGGTGAGAACCAAAGGAGGTGCTTCAGTTAATACTTTACCATCTTTTTCCATATGAGGCTTAAGAGGTTCAACAGGAACAAGATCACCAATTTTAGCTTGTAAATTGTATGCCCATGGAAGTGGTTTTAAAGGCATATGAAAGTATGGTGCCCTATCTTTACTGATTGTTGTAATTGGATAAATGGCAATCACTGCTAAAGGAGCTGGAATATCATTCGAATTTGTGAATCCTAAACCTTGTAAAAGTGACGCCCAACCACCAGCAGAAGAACCTGCTAAGATATATTGGCTTGTATCCAATTTGTCCTTTCCTCCCAATTTAACAGCAAGTCCTTCATTCGATAAAGTGAATCGAATAGAATCCTTCACATCTTCTAAAACACCTTCAATGTCTACTTGTGGTGCTAATCGATAATCAGGAGTGATTAAAGCTAAATTTAAACGATCACATGCTCTCTGAAAATGTGGTGGTAAAAATTTTCTTGTTCCTTGTAAAAAACCACCTGTATGAATCCAAATTAATGGTTTAGGTGGAAATTGATGTTTTTGTTTGGGTAAATAAATATCAAGTGGAATTTCAACTTTTTCGTTTGAAGAATTTTGTGAAACAGTCTTATAAATAAAAGTTTGTGGATTGGATGTTGAAGTCATTTTTTTGGCTATTGAAAGATGGAAGGTAAAAGTAAAGAGTATAATGATCTTTTTAAAGCTTTCCCCGTGGTGCCCTACTGGTGTTGTTCTTTCTTCTCCACTTCCGAACATAAAATCGGAACGGATTTTGTGACACTTTTGGCCCATTAGTGTATGTACACTATAAATAGGACCTAAGAGAGAAAGGGAACCACCAGCCACACAAGCACGCGTGCAATAACAAAATACAAGAGCGTACCTTTGTTCGGGCCGAAGCGGCAATCTAATATTTCATCAAAATCAGAGAGAACAGGCCAAATGCACCACTTTTTTCTTCTTAAAAATGAATGAATTGATACTATGATCTTCTTGATCCCCAGGAAATTGATGTGCTGTTGTATTTATATGACATTTGGTGACTTTTAGCATTTTAAGGGAACACGATTCTTCCTCTTACATTTAGCCTCTTTGTTCTCTCTCTACTTGTTCAAGCAGGCACCAACCAACACCTCTTACTGCATGCAGGCAAGCAAGCCTTCTTTTTTTTACTCTTCCTTTCTTTCGCACAAATTGCACTGTTGTTCAACGCGATTTCTAGTCTAGTCGATGTGCGCTGGGCTGCGCATGTGTTATGCGTGCGCACGCAGCGCAGCGCACACACCCGTTCAGGGTACAAAAAGTATGTCCAAACTCGCACGCATTAGATGTGCAAATAAAAAAAACAACTCCTGTTGTGTATGCGTAGTGTGCGTGCGTAATGTATAGTGAAATTAATCATGTGTTTTCTCTTTCTCAATCACATTCAAACACAACAACAATCTCAAATACGATTAATTCATAACAACAATAATTCGTACGATCACTTTCGCTAAAAAGGAATAGGAATATTCTATTAAGCGATCTTTGTTACGATTAAACACTTTCATTTCTCTTATTCACAACTCAAACAAAAAAGGGGTCTCACGACTGATCCCGCTGTAACTAACGACTGCTTTTCTCCACCTCGATTCAACTGATCATCGTGCAAAATTGGTTGTACTCTCATCAGGATTGGCCCAAGTGAAGAAAAGTTCTCAATGTCCAATGTACATTAAGCTGAAGAAACAGCAACAGACTTTAAAAATAACATCGTTCACCGATTCGCTTGAACCGACTTTACGACTAAATAAAACGATTTGAACGACCGCTAGAGCGCGAGCTTATAAGCAAATTTTACAACTTCTGATTCACCTTTTTCAATTTAATAGCATACCGTCACCATGCCTCTTCCCTCGACTGGTAATGGGGACGGCTATGTCGGTAATCCTGACAAGAGAACGACAGCATATGAAAATATTTTTGGTCGTCCAACTGCTAAGCCGAAAGGTCCTGCCGCTTATCCAGGAATTACTGGGCCTCCTCCTAATCCAAATACATTCAATTGGGTCAATCAACAAGCTTATGGCTCTAATCAGCAACCTCCTAGGTACAATGGAGGTATGCAAGCAGCACCAAACGGTTATGGAAACGGTGCTGTGGGCGGATCGATGTACGGATATCCTTCTCAATCACAAGTTGATATGATAGATCGAAGAGCTAGCGCAACTCCTTCTGCTGGCTCAGATCCAAGATCCTCACAATATTATACAGGAGCAGGAAGTGCTGCGGAGGCATATGGAAATGCAAGCGGTTCAGTTGCACCTCCCGCAAGTGGACCATCATCGGGAATGTATAACCCTACTTCCTACTTTCAACGAACGACTTCTTCTTCTATGCCGCCTCAACAATCAAATGGACCTGTATATCCGGACTCTCTACCTTATCGTCATCCATCTTCCAATGTTGGCGTTCCACCTTCGCAATTCCAACGCCCAGGCTCGATAGGATCTATACCGCCAGAAGCTTCACCGCCCGGTGTGCATGTGCCACGATTGCCAAGTTTCGATCTTGGTTCAGGCGCTCCAAGTTCGGAAGAGCATTGGTTCCAACATAACGGTGCACAATCCAGTTCAAATGGCACAGCAGTTCCAAGCACTTTTGCTCATAACACAGCTACGCCCGCGACTACTCATGCTGATGAATCAGCCAAAAGTCCAACAGGTCAATCAGTCGCTCTAATGTCAGATGGAGGTGCCAATGGGGAAGATTTACGTGACGACGGATACGACTTCAGAGTATATCAGCAACAAGCTGCTGCAAAGTCTACTGCATCTTCCATTCGCCGTGATTCATTCGAATCTGATAGACAGAGCATTGCAAATTCCATGTTCACTTTACCCGGTGCGACATCTCGTATGCAAATAAGCGGAGGTTATTTCCATCCTGGAGCAATGCAAGACCCCTCACATGCATCTACATGGGGAAAGCAGAGTCGAATGCGAACGACATCAAGTGCTACTACTCAAGGTTTGATGTATGGCGATTCACAAAATGGCGAATGGCGTAGAAGTGGGGAACCTGCCGGTAATGGTTCAGGAAGTGGCGCAGGAGCAAGATCTATGTCATTTGGTCAAAACAGCCTGAAACCTGGCTCTGCACTTTTGCAAAGCAATAGCGGCCAGGCTCCTAGCACACCACCTATCCCTTCAGCTCACCGTAGAGGTCCAATCGTTTATCCTGCATTGCTATCTCGGGTTGCAGATGCATTCAAACAAAGGGTAGCTGTTGCAGAGCGAACAAAGGATGGTTTAACATATACAGATGCCTTTGACGGAAGAGAGGCAGTAGACAAAATTGCGTACATCATCAAGACATCAGATCGTAATCTAGCTCTATTGTTAGGACGTGCATTGGATGCCCAGAAATTCTTCCACGATGTCACCTACGATCATAGATTGCGTGACTCACCCAATGAGCTGTATCAATTCAGAGTCCGTCTTACTAGTCCTTTCGGCTCAGATGGTGATGCATATCAAGAAGAAGGATATAAAACACCACCATCACAATTGGAAGTACCATCGACTGGACCGACACGCGACAATTCTCTGTCAACTCTACAGGATGGTTCGAAACTACTAGAGCCTCCAGAGCAAACGCCTTTGGCAGAGGATGATGAAGATGCTTTGCCAACCGGAGTTTTCACTTTGTTGACCGATTGTTATAGTCCAACATGTACTAGAGACAGACTATGTTACAGCATCGCATGCCCACGTCGTTTGGAACAACAAGCAAGGTTGAATATGAAGCCACAACCTGGTCTAAAACGCAGTATAAGTAAGGAAAGCTTAGGAGATGCAAAGGAGCCTGGAGCTCTATGGGCCGAATCCGTTTCAGCAGAAGTATTAAAGAGCGTTTCCGACTCTGAACGTAAAAGACAAGAGTTGATCAATGAAGTTATTTCAACCGAACGTGATTTCGTTCGAGATTTGGAGTATTTACGAGATTCTTGGATCAAGCCACTACGGTCACGAGATGTAGTAGCAGAAGCACGGAGAGAGGATTTTGTCACTCAGGTGTTCTGGAATGTGCTTGAGATTCATGCCGTTAATTCTAAGCTTGCCGAAATGCTTACCAAACGTCAAAAGCAACAGGCCGTTGTCGATCGTATTGGTGATATTCTTTTGGAAATGTCACCTCACTTCCAACCATTTGTGAAGTATGGTGCACATCAACTATACGGAAAGTACGAATTCGAAAAGGAAAAGTCTTCTAATCCAGCTTTCATGAAGTTTGTAGACGAAGTGGAAAGAATGCCAGAGAGTCGTAAGTTGGAATTGAATGGTTATTTGACTAAACCTACCACCCGATTAGCCAGATATCCATTACTTTTGGAAGCTGTTAATAAAGCAACGCCAGATGATAATCCGGACAAGCAAGCCTTACCAAAAGTGATCAAGATTGTCAAAGAGTTTTTGACGAAAGTCAATGCTGAGAGTGGTAAGAGTGAAAATCGGTTCAACTTAGCACAACTTGATCAGCAATTAGTCTTTAAACAAGGAGAAGCGGTCGATCTACGATTGCGCGACGAACAGCGAGAGCTGGTTTTCAAAGGTCCTCTTAAGAGACGTGGTGGATCGCAAAGTGATAGTGCAGAATTGCAAGTATTCTTATTCGATCATGCATTACTGATGGTTAAGGCTAAGACTGTACACAAGAATGACCTTTACAAGGTGTTCCGAAAGCCTATTCCATTGGAATTACTCATTGTAACAGTGTATGATGAAGTGCCAACAGGAAAAGGTAATTCAACAAGACCAAAGTCTGTAATGTCAAAAACGTCTACAGGTAATCGATTAAGCGGACCCGTTCCTACAGGAACGGCACCAAAACAAGATCAAAAGACTGGCTATGCTCTCACATTCACTTACTTGGGTCGAAAAGGATATTCGCAAACGCTGTGGGCAAGTACTTTCGTCAGTCGGATGAAATGGTTTGAACACATTGAGAATAGACAGGAAATTTTGAGGCAACGATCGAATATCTTTGACACCATCACATTATCCGAGAACTTCTTCATTGGTCCGGCAAGGGTCACTTGCAGTGTACCATTTGATTTCGGACGAAGGATTATTTATGGTGCAGATGACGGTGTCTATTTGAGCGATTTACGAGAGAGAGCAAGACCTCCAACGAAAGTTTTACCCTTGCCTGGTGTCACTCAAGTAGATGTATTGGAAGAATATCAAATTTTAATCATCTTGGCCGAAAAGAGTGTGCACACGTTCACTCTTGATGCTCTTGACCCTTCCGATCCTATGGGAAGCTTAAAGCGAGGAAGAAGGATATCTTCGCACACTTCATTCTTCAAAGCAGGTCAATGTTTGGGAAGAACTTTGGTATGTGTTGTGAAATCATCATCACTATCCTCGACTATTAAGACATTAGAGCCAATCGAACCAAATTTACGTATCGGAAAGAAACAACAAACGTTCCGAAAATTATTACAAGGAGGACAGGAGAGTTTACGTGTATTCAAAGAGTTCTATATTCCTACCGAGAGTAGCAGTATACACTTTCTCAAGACTAAACTTTGTGTCGGGTGCACAAAAGGATTCGAGATTGTGGATTTGGAAACATTGGATACTCAAGGATTACTTGATCCAGCAGATAGCAATTTGGACTTTGTTCAAAAGCGTGAAAATGTTAAACCGATTGCAATTTACCGCATTGACGGTGACTTTTTGCTTTGCTATGATGAATTTGCATTTTATGTCAACAAGAACGGTTGGAGAGCAAAGGGTAATTGGATCATTCATTGGGAAGGTAATCCTACTTCTTTCGCCTTACATCATCCATATGTCTTAGCATTCGAACCAAGTTTCGTTGAAGTTCGACATGTACAAACGGGTGCTTTACATCAAGTGATCACAGGCTATAATTTGCGCTGCCTTTTCGCTGATGTTCCACCGCCAGCAAGTGCTGCTCAATCAGGCGCATCATCATCCGCAAGTAGCATCCATAGCCATACGGGTATTGGTTCCATGTCACCGTTTGGAAGACCTGCTCCTCCGCCAATGCATTATGCGATCGGTGCGCCACCATACAATCCGGCATTATCACGACAACAAAGTTTCAATATGATGGGTCAACCTGCTTATGCTCCCAATCCATACGGACCTGCAGGAGCTAGACCACCTCCTCCGGGACATGGACCGGCAGGTATGGGACCAGGAGGGCCATTTGTGCCACCTGGAGCACCTATGCCACCTCCTCATATGGCACCTTTTGGCCAAAGGCCACCTCCGCCCGGCGTTCCTTATGGATTTGGACAAGCACAACCTTCTAGACAATCTTCTATTCAACGAAATCCTGTTTGGGAAAGTGTTGCTGCTAGTCGTAATCAGATTGTATTCATTGGTGATACGACTGTGTTTTGTGTTCGTCCTGCTATTCAAGGACAAGGGGCAAATAGCTCTTCTACCTCTACAACGGCAAACGGAAGTAATCCTTCACCTCCAAAATGATTTTTCTCTTTTTTAATGTATCATCATTTGAATTTCTCTTATTTTTTGCCATGTATACAATACCTTTTCCTTCTTTCATTTTAACAATCTTCATCATCTCTATCACGATAGTTGTATATCCATTTCATCTTTCCTTATCTTTCTCTCATACCTGTCTTGAATGGATTGTGCGCAAATTCAAGTACTTTTGAATGAGGAGGAGGTTGACAAACAGCACGTGGTCTTGTACTCCATCTTAGTTGATAAGATTGTTGGGTATGCATGTGAAGGAAAGGTCTCGCTTAGCCGAATTCCCACGCTATTATACTAGGTTGTACCGCGCACGCTAGAAAGGCGGAGAATGAAGAAGTGCGGGGAAGGCTGGTATATGGGCGAAGGAAGCTGGGCGACATTTTTGATCATTCACCGGTCAATTTTCCGAACAATAAAGGTGGGGCGTAGAATGTACTACTGTTTGTTTCGCAAATTGCTAAGAAACTATAAACTTTAATGGTTTCTAGCTTCTAATTGAATCTCACACTAATTGTTTCTATTATCATACACCGCTTTCTTTTCGTTTATTCGCTAGCAAGGACCATGATTCCCCCACACGTCAATTCAGAAGTTTCATGTCATCAAGAATTCATGTGGGGAATAATCTTACTTGATGATAACAGGTTGTTATTGGAACATTGGTGAGCAATCTATGCATGTAAGAGATCTTGTCTGTCACCATATTTCGGCAATCCCGTCATAGAAAGGCGCTATTGAAACCCATTCCATTGTCTTTTGAACTGTCCATTTTATGTAATAAACGCAAACACATTCCATCGTGCCTGGAGTAGAATCATTTAAGCAATCAATCGGTGATGAATTTCCGCGGCAAATAGGGTGAGAAGAAGAAGAAGGAGAAGAAAGGAACACGCGTTGCGCAGCGCCTACGCTTTCAATCCTCGCTTGCCTTCAAGCTTCCCTTTTGCGTCCTTTCACGCTCTTCTTTTCGTTCTTAATTAATACAAAAAAAAACAATTAAAATGACCGAAATGAAAGCGAACATTGCACTTTATCAGTCTATTTCGCCGCGTTTAAATTCGCTATAATCTTCCCCCACGCTTCTTTTATGCTCAGCGCACGCAGCGCCCTTTCCTTTTTCACGGCTTTCTCTTACACGTACGTACGTCTGATAAGCCGTACACTCTGTGCAGGAAGGACGGGTCCAAGGGCCAAGAAAATACGATCAATATACACAGCCTTTCAGGGCAGAGAATGATGTCAGATTTTTGTCATAACGGAAGATGATCTCCTTTAGCTAATATTATCAAAAAGTTCAAGCATACAATTCCAAACTCAATTTCGATCTAAATATTCATGCCGCATTGGTGATGTGACAAGGTATGAAATGCATGCACTTTCAAGAGCACGAACCTCTTCATATGTGTAACAGGCGTTCATATTCTTCTTGGAGCCGCACCATTGTTCTTGAGGTAACCGTGATTTACACGCCCAGCCAAAAAATAAAAGAAAAAAGTAGCCGCGCGCGTTTGACTGCTTGGCTTTTTTCACCTTGTTTTTAGCTCGCTCCTTTCTTTCAATCAAAGGCGGAGGGGGAAAAATAAAAATTTAAGCATGAGGTTGAAATAGGAATGAAATACGTAAACTGCTTAATTTTCATGCATTTGGCTAGTCTCGAAAAAGGTCCCATGCGTGCATACATGAGAGACTACATACATACATACATACATTCTGTGTGTGCGCGAGAGCAAAGTGTCTGCTTTCAATTTTTTGTACCTAGGGCCCTACACTCTTCTTTTTGCATGCAATATGGTGGCATGAGGATTATGCATGCAAATCTTCACCATTTTCAACACAAATTTCTGGGATAAGTCATTTATGCGTGAATGTTAATGCATACATGGATCGTTCTTGATTTGATCTAATAGCCGCCATCATTCTTATTCCCGCCACCAGATAAAAAAGGATTGTGTGGAGTTACTTTCTTCTCCAAAAAGGAGACACCATCCAAATCAGCTTTATTCGACTTTTCCAAAAATTGGATCGGGTGGCAAGTATATTGATATTAAAAGATAGGATTTCCTATGCATCACTGCCGAACGCAAACACATCCACGTTAAAGAAACGGATGAGCGATTGAAAGGTCCGTACTGTCGATTTTTATCGGGCGTACGCTCAAGTTTTTTGACACAACATCATACACCATACAGTCAACGTCATGACACAAAATATGCAAGAAGAAGGAATGTCTTCTCTTCGCGATTCGAGATGGAGCAGAACTCGAGAAGAGAGTAATATCCCGAGTGAGCCATCCACGCCAGCAGCTTCTCACTTTCATCTAGATTCTAGAGAGACATCTCGATCTCGAGCTGCTAGTACATCCATCTCTCAACCTGCAGCTCTCAATATTGACGCTGAAGATGAAGATGTAAAGATTGCCATCATGGCACTTGGTGCAATGAAACATCTCGATGGAAAATCTCGCTCTCGCAGTCGATCCGCCGATGGACAAGCAAATCGCGAAGGAGGTGCAAAGCATTCATCCTCATCCAGATCGGTTAGCTCTACTGCAATCTCTTCGCCATCATCTTCAACTCTAACAACCGATCAAATGTCAACTTTAGCGTCATCATCTGCATCTACATCCTCTTCCACACCGGCAACCTTGGCTGATCTACCTGCTGATTTTCAGTTTCCCGCAATCGTTTATGATGAAAGCGGTAATGAGGTCCGCGTTGAACGTGAGGACATGGCCGATACCGATTTCCTCAAGCGAGTGAGCCATCTCCCAATCGTCCGTGGTACCCTGCGTGCATACGAATTGGGAAAACAACATAGTCGTGTGATGCGATACGGAGGTGGATTGGTTGAATCTTCCGTCAAGGCTATTTCACAACCTGTAATCGGTCGTATTGGTGCACGTTTGGGCGATCGTAGAGTAGAACAATTAGATGACTTCGCATGTCGACAATTGGATCGAATTTATCCTTATGCTGCCGAATCAGGTTTGACCAAAGAGGAAAAGCAAGAAATTATGGCGGAAATCGATGAAAAGGATCGAACGGAGTGGAAAGATATGTCAGAAGAAGAACGTAGTAAACGCAAAAAGGCATATATCGCTTTACGGTCGGAAGAAAGTGAGCGTGCTCGATTATTACAAGACAGTGCATCTACCCAGCAGGCCAAAGATAAGAACGGCGAATCAAATAGTAGCAATAATGGCATCACAAGCCTTTTGAACCGAAGCGTAAGCTATCAGCAGCAACAGCAACAAGCACAAAGAGGTAGCTTTACAGCTCCCGATGCACAAAGACAAGCCCTTATTCGTGCTCACTCAGATCAAGCAACATCTCGAATGAATGGCTCGTCAGGTTGGTCATCCATGTTGGTCGAAGCAGGTGTTACGGCAGGTGGTTTGAGTGCAGCAATGAGCGAAGAAAGTATGAAGAGTTTGAAGTATTGCTTACAATGGCTGCAATATGCTACTGCACATATCGAACATCAAATCACAATTCTACGTGATCTTATCGTCAAGCTCAACCATGGCGAATTGGATTTAACTTCCCCTGCTGCACAAAATTTGTCAAACATTAAAAGTGATGTGGTTGATACGATTCGTAACGTCGTTGATGTTGTTGGAAAATACGCTGGAGGAGCTCTGCCAGAGCCTGCCCGTGCGTCAGTGAAAGCGTTCATCTTGAGTTTGCCTGCTCGTTGGGCAACTGTGAACCGTGCATCTTCAGCCGTTGATTCTCGTCAAGGCGCATTTGGAAGTTCGCCCGCTTCGCCATCTTTTTCATCTGCTCATATGAGTCAAACAGGTAATGCCTCTTCACCGTCTGCTTTGGATGGAAGATCTAACTCAATTAACACCATTGCGAGACAACAAGCTGCTGCTACTGCAGTCGCGGCAAACAGAGTGCTTACATTAGCAGTAGAATCACTGGATATTCTTCGTAGCGTTACCGTCGTCTTTGGTGAAAGTTTGGATCGTGCTGATTTATGGGTGGAAAGGCTGCGTGTTCTAGGTTTGCAGCGTAAACGTGCACACGAACAAGCTGCCGCAGAAGAGGCTGCTGCGAGAATTGATGCTGGAATGGGAGGTGCTTTAGCCCGCGGTCCTTCTCACTGGGAATCAGCTCGTGGAATGCAATATTCCGGCAGTCAGTCTCCCGGTGCAGAATCCAATATGTCAATAGGAACGACCGCTTCTTCAAAGCGAAGAAGAGTGAAGAGGCGTGGCACATTGCGTCATAGTGCTTCACCTGGTCCGGGTGGAGAAGTAGAAGGAGATTTGAGCGATGAAGGTAGTTCAACTGAAACCGAAAATGCCAAATTCTCGGCACCTTCTTTGGGCAGATCTCAATCTGCAACAAATCATCCCGTTTCGGCAGTTTCAGGAGTTCATCATCATTTTCAACACCCTCACGGGTCTTCAATTTCTCATAGACGCGGCAAAGGCAAAAATGGTCGTTACGGTATTAGTCAAACGCCACCTTCGGGAAGTACACCTTTGCTACAGGAATTGACTTTACGTGATCGTAGCGAAAGCGTTGGAAGTCGAAGTGCAAGTTTTGGTGGCAAGAAAACCGGCTAAAAGTTTTCTCTTTAATCGCATACAATCCTTTAATCTATAGTTCGGATTTTCGACTTTCTCGTGCATATTATATTGTACTCAAATCTTCTTTTCAAGCTTTTTTTTCAACTTTCAACACACGCACACATTCTTGTTCTTACACATCAAATTGTACTTATATCTCTTGCGTTCAATCCCTTTTGTCTTGTTCTTTATGTACACCATTGGTACATATCATCATTATCCTCCTTACCATTCGCTTTTCTCTAGTTTTCACAAAAGCATGTGTAATCTCGTTTATATGCGTACATAATGTGTTCTAGTAATACAATCAATGTTGGATACTGTACATGTTTGATGGAAGTGATTCGAGGTCATCGTATGATGCACCAATCTGGAGTGTGTTTACGGTCTGGTCGTATTTGGGATATTGGAAACATATCAATAAACTGAAAAAGGGAAAGGGACTTATTTGTTAAGTTCACTTTGCATGTACTAAGTTGACTGCATATTCACTCACCTCTTCATCGGCAATTCGATCCGAACCTGCAAAACGAGCATATTCATCATAAATGCTAGTCATATTCCAGCCTTGCAATCTCCTAATGAGAGCTGTAATTACACCAACACGATATTTACCTTTGTTACAATGAATTAAGATTGGATGATTACGTTTATCCAAAATAGCACGTAAGACATCCAAAACGATCTTTTGATCCATTTCTTGAAAAGGTTCTTTGTTAACTTGAACGGGAAATTGCAAAAGTTTTACACGTTGACTATTTGTAAAAACGTAATTTCTTAAATTTTCACGTATTTCATCGGTGGATAAGTAGATGATTGTGCGTAGATGAAGAGTATTAAGGAAAGGATAATTTCGCTCATTTGGAAATCCGCTTCTATAAATCGCACCTCCCGATCGTGTCCTTGATGCACAGATCATATCGAAGTTCAAAGGTGGAACGAGAAGGGTGGATTGAGCAGTAGAAACGTCTGAAGACATCATTTCCAATTCATCCGCTCCACTTTCTCTTATTGATGCATGTCTACTTGTATGCATAGAATGATCATTGAAGATACTCTGATTTGATGAAGAAGTTGGAATAGTAGCAGAAGAAGATGTATGAAGTTCGATTAAACCTTTTCTTGATAGTAAATCAAAACTCTTTGTTGGAGGCGTCCTTTCTTCTCTTTCGATCACGAAATTAGTCGAAGCTTTTGGGTCACTTATTGATCCTGCAAGTATACCTGGCGATCTATTGGAGCTTAAATCTTGCTCTCCTCTCATTACTGATGCCAAGAAAGGCGGTATATTAGCCAGATCTGGCATGGTGTGATGGTAATCTAAGGACAAATACGCTATAAAACGCATCATCCAAACAGGCGCTAAATTTTGTGTAAATACGCACGGTTCAATTTAAGCGGATTTAGAGAATTCTTTGAAGAGAAAAACATCTTTTGATTTCCTTCTTCGAACATCTGGTTGAAGAAATTAATGATTATCGCTCAAACGGTACGGCAAGGGAGGCGGAATGTTGAAAGGCTGTTGCAGAATAGCGCTTTTGGAAGTAGTAATGGCGTCTGTCTAAGGCTTTTAACAACTGTACCTTCCGAATCAAACATTTTCAATCATCGTGTATCGAGCGAAAATGAAACGAATCGAAAAGGTCCCTTAGCGGCTTGGACTGTTTCTATCAAAGATAACATTTGCACGAACGATATGCCTACAACATGCTCAAGTAGAATGCTGGAATCGTATACATCACCTTTTGAGGCTACAACGGTAAGGTTGTTGAAAGAGGCAGGCGCAAATATTATTGGAAAAACGAATTGTGATGAATTTGGAATGGGATCAATGAATCTCGATTCAGCATTCGGTCCAGTTTATAATCCAATAACACAAGATGGTCAACCTAAGAGAGTTGCTGGAGGTAGCTCGGGTGGTGCAGCAGCAAGTGTGGCCGCAAAATACTGTAAGGTTGCCATAGGTTCGGACACCGGAGGCTCGATTCGGCTACCAGCTTCCTATTGCGGCGTCTATGGCTTTAAGCCATCGTACGGTCTTATTAGCAGATGGGGATTGGTGTCATATGCTGACAGTTTGGATACAATTGGCATAATTGCTTCCCGTCATGATGAAGTGAAAGAAACTTTTGATGTGCTATCACAATATGACGATAGAGATCCTACAAGCATTTCTCAGGACGTTCGTAGCAAGGCACACAAGGTAGCAGAAGAAGCACTACGGGGGATTGGAAAGAGCGGAAACTTGAACGGATTGCGCATTGGTGTTCCACAACAATTCTTTGCAAAAGAAGTACATCCAAGAATTTTACCATCTGTTCGTAATATGCTATCAAAATTGAAACAATTGGGAGCGGAAATCGTTCCAGTGAATCTTCCAAATGTCAAGTACGCCTTGAGTGCATATTATGTTTTAGCAAGTGCAGAAGCTAGCAGTAATCTTGCTCGATACGATGGTATTCGTTTTGGTTATCGCTCCGATGAATTGGAATATGCAAAAGAAGCAAAAGGGAGAAATTCTACAAAGTTTGCCAAACATATTGCTAAAAGTAGAAGCGAAGGGTTTGGCAAAGAGGTAAAGAAGCGGATACTATTAGGAACGTATTCTCTCACTTCTGAGCTATTTGATAATTACTTTTTACAAGCACAAAGGGTACGACAATTGGTCCGGAAAGATTTAGACAAAGCATTCTGTTTAGACAATGTCTTGGGATCTACAACGATAAAATCGACAGGCGGGGTGCACGCTATATTACACCCTTCTGCTGTTGACATTGCTCCTTTGGTTAGCAAAGCGAATCAAAGGGGAGTCGAGACTTATACACAAGATCTCCTTACCGTTCCGGCTAGTTTGGCCGGTTTGCCCTCTATCAATGTTCCGGCCGGCCGAGCTGATGGAATGCCGGTCGGAGTCACTCTTTCAACCCAATGGGGTTGTGAACCCGTCCTCTGGCGAATCTTACAGCACATCGGACCATAATTGCGAAGAAAAGACATTTGTACACTAACAAAAGCTCGAGAGAGCATCTTGCATTCCTACTCATACAATTTCAAATTTCTTCTGTATTCTTACATATCCGACTTTCGTACAAATGGAATACCCAATCCGCTCAAAAGTTGTCTTGCTTTCTCTGTTGCACCTCTTCCACGTTGGTTTGTGACGCAATCGATTTGGAAACCTGGTGCACGGGAAGGGTAAGAATCCCAATTGACTTCTAATTGAGGGAATAAACTTAATGCATCTGCTGTCATTCCCAAGCTTACCGTTCCATTCACTGCAACACCGCTATTTTGAGATTGACTTGCTGGTGGTAAAGGAAAACCGTTGAAATTGCGTAAACGTGGTAGAACAAAAGTGCTAAAAATTTCCAAAAATTCATATGCAGAGTTGCGAGGTAAGACTGCTCGAATACCGATTGGCATGCCTCTTCGTAATTTGAACGCTGCTACGTTTGATTTTGCACGAAGGATTTCCACGTAACCTGTTTTGGGAAGTACTTTTGTTCTCCTATCATGGGCCACAAGAGGATCGGCGTTAGATTCTACCAATGACTTTCCAGTGATAGCACGGAACATTGCAGTCAAAGGAATGATTGCCAATTTATTCTGAATTGCATCTGAGCTAATTGATGTAATGACAATCTTCTCAATGTCCACGACTTGATCGGCATAATTCTTCTCTGACGGTATTAGGAGTCTGTTTCCCTTGTTGGAACGTTCCGGTCTGTTTTTTGAATAAGGCGAAGATGGATCCCATTCACGTTCTACCCGACGATTACGTGCTTCGATCGAGGCAGGATCGCGGATATCTAAAGCATGATCGTATGTCATATAAAGCAAGTCCCTCGATAGACTATTTTCATAATGTGTAAGATAGCGATTCTGATGTGTAGGTCCAATTTCCAAGTTTGCTTGAGGTAATGACTTGATCGATCTAGAGTCAGGGTTTCCGATTTCACTGCCAAGCGAATCTTTGCGGTGACTTGCCGAAGCACTTTGTGAAGTATGCAATGTACGTTTAATCGATGACGCCTGTTGGCATAGTCTGCGTCCTAAAGTTGACGTCTGTGCTATGTTGGACGCCATATTGATGCTGAATTGGCGGGCGTATCTTACAAGAATTTGTTCTCGATGACGACGAAGAAGAAAAGATAAATCTGATTATCATTTCTTGAAGTCTTCTTGTCCGGCTTTTTTTCCGCCCTACAACTTTTTTCTTGTTCTCTACACGTGTTTCTTCAGAGCGTGCGTAAGATTATGAATAAAAACGTCAGGCTGAAGGACTGGTTTGAGAAAATGACAATTTTGCCCTGCTTTGGGCTTTAGTGGCGTAGCACGCTCAATACTTAGCCGGCTTTTTCAATTTATGCGTGGAACGGTGCATGTATTCTTGCCCCCAGCCTAATATTCTACATACAGTAGTTATGAGAACAACACTCCCAGAACCGACTGCACTGCTACATTCATAAAACGGATTTGGCGTGCAAATAAAATTAGGCGTGAACCAATGCAGATAGGCGGCACAATCACAGCCAAAGGTTAATGTCGACTTAAGCGCAAAACACACGGCTCCACCGATATCTCTCAATTTGACTGGATTGAAGTGTTGCACTTTCTTAAATGCAGGTTCCTTGCATCGTTCCGAATAATCTTTGGAAAAAGGCAAGCTAAAAAGGATAAAAGGGTGAACAAAAGAAATTTTATTCTGAACTTCCTTGACATACAACAAACATCATCACAATCTAATACAACAACAAAGTTAACAATGCTTCTGTGATTTTGAAGAGTGTCAAACTTGATTCATTATTTCGAGGGACAAGAGTTGGGCCTAACACCGTCTTTGACAGATTGTCAATGACGGTTACAGCATGTTTAAACACCTGAAAAGGCGGCCCTCAACGGCTAATAAAGCAACAAGAACTACTTCTTCGATGGAGAAAGTACAAGAAAAAGCTATTGAGCCAAAACATGATTTGGTCAAACTAGCAAATACACTGAACAATGTCGACATTTCACGAAGTAGTCCTGATGAAGGGAAAGCATTACCTCCTTTACCCCGTCCAATGCTTGCAGATGCAAGATCAATTTCGGTTGATCAAATTCCTGTGGCTAGCAAGGGAAACATGTTCAAGCCGAAGCCAATACCTTACAATCATTCTACACCGCCGTTGATTACTGTCCCAAAGAAGCAGGTAAATCCTCGTATTCGACCGTCAACAAGCGCATCTCATGTTGGACCAAAACTTCCCAATGCACCTTTCCTCCATCCAGGTGAGAATGCATCAAGAGCATCAGAGAATTGGACAGCACCCGAAGATGCAGATGGAGCTTACGTTCGACGCACATATGCTCACTTTGATGCTCGTGGCGTACGTGGTGATGGATTACTGGAAGGTAAAGAATGGACCCGCGAGAGAGGCGCACATGCAGCATGGGAAGTGAATGATCAGAATAAGAACGGGAAGCCGCCAAGAAGGAGAAGAATATCTATGCCTCCTACCACTGCTCGAAGTTTTGTAGTGAATGATATATCGAAAAACGGCAAATTCGCTACCCGAGATGGAAGGCTTTCGCCAGGATTCGCAACAGATAAAGACAGTCACCCTTCCGCTGATTCTTCAGCAAATCACGCTGCAATTTCATTGACAAATGACAGCATAAATACAACCCCGAACGTATCTGAAGGCGGAGGTGAAAATCGGACAGCAAATCAACAAAATGACAAATCTGCTCATTCATCTGTCGATGCCGCAAGACCAATTATAAATCCAGCTTTTGATGCAAGCACAAGCTCTTTGGGATCTCATTCGAATGAAAGCGTTGTCGGACCTTTACAAAACGGTGAGGAACGTGCAGCACATCATCATGGCCACGATGAAGAGATTGACGTTGAACGGAACGAGCTAATGAAGAAAATTGACCGATACGGATTCTTTCCCCAAGACGAGATTCAATCTGGCAATTCTTTTGCTCGATCGCGTATGACGATATTGCCAGAAGCTGCATTGAATAAAATTCCAAAGAGGAGAATTATGTTGTCTGCATCTTCCTCGCGACAAGGTCTGAGTGGTAGGAAGAAGAATAGCTGGACAGATGAAAAACAGTCTGCGCAGAAAACTTACGATTTATCTGGTAGTAATGATGAGAATGAACAACAAGAGATTCATTCGCGCAAATTGCAAGCTGTCATTCAGCATCGAGCGTCAAAGGAATTGGCCATCCGTGAACGAGAGGCTTTACGGACGGCCAAATGGGACCATATGCTGGACGTGAGTAGAGATTCGGATGGCAAACCGCAATTCTTGTTGTCAGATGAGGTGTATAAATCAAGAAAGCTTAAACGAAGGGTATACAAGGGAATACCAGACCGATGGAGAGCGGCTGTTTGGTGGGCTTTACTGAAATCTCGTTCACCCGGTGAATCAGGCAATAATTTAGAGGTCGATTTCCATTACCTACAACAGCAACCTTCCTCTCATGATGTGCAAATCGATTTAGATGTTCCGCGTACAATTTCAGGACACATTCTTTTTCATACCCGTTATGGTCAAGGTCAAAGAGCATTGTTCCATGTCTTGCATTCTTTCAGTTTATTGTGCGACCAATGTGCTTATTGTCAAGGCATGGGACCGATTGCTGCTACTTTGCTCGTATACTTTCCACCCGAACGTGCATATGCAGCTCTGGTTCAATTACACAATGATGAGAGCTTTGGTATTCATCAAACCTTTTCGCCAGGATTTCCGGGCTTGGTGGAGAATTTCTGGGTTCAATACAAGATTGCCATGATTTTGTGTCCAGATGTAGTTCAATCTTTGGAAGAGAAAAATATCGTGACAAGTGCATATGCAACGAAATGGTATATTACCTTGTTCACAAACGTTTTCCCTTTTGCGACACAATTGCGACTTTGGGATGCATACTTTTTGCATGGAAGAGACGTTTTAGTCATTGCATCTGTGGCTATCCTTTGGTCTTTACGACAAACGTTGGTGAATGGTAATTTCGAAACGTGTTTAAGTTCATTGGGAAGAGAATTCGTTCCTGATGATGATGATTTATTGTTAAATTGGATCTTTTTAGTTTTGCAAAGGGAGGATATACGAAAAGCAATTTTATCAGCACGCAAAGAATGGGCTCAAATGGTTGAGCAGGGAAAGACACCAATTCTTTAAATCAGACGATCGTATAATCTGTATTTTATATATTTATCTATTCAGTTGCATACTACTTCTGACACAAGGAAAGCGAATAAAAGAGCGGATGGCTAGAGAATTGTTCTTTTTATAAACAGCGGATGTTGGAGAATGTCTACTATGTGGCTTGCTTTTAGTTTTTTGGCGTCTTTTGCCAGCCGAGGCTATTTATACCATTTTTAAGATCATCGGCAGTCATATCTTGTGTGGATTGAAGACTGACGTGACCTGGACCTTTTCCATCCTTACCACCGTCAGCTGTAAGAAGGAGAAAATGAAGTAGGAAAGAGTTAATAAAAGGTATTTTTTTTATCATAATTAATTTTACTTACGAGTTGCTACCACATTTGCATCTTTCATTTTTTGTTTTGTTTCTTCATTATCTGTATCGATCCATTGAGTTTTACCGGAAATGGCTTTTGGATTGGTATTGCATGAAAGACCTACACAAGTACCTTCTTGCTTTGGAATAGTTTCATCACCTTTAATTCTATCGTGTTCCTTTGTATCATTTCCATCACTGTCTTTTTTGAATTTTGGATCGGCAGCTCTTGATGGATCACCTGGTTGAGTTAAAGCATCTTGAGTACGGCTATAAAAAGAATCAAAAAAAAACACAGAGGTTAACATAGTTCTAGGTAAAGTACTTTATCATGATACTCACAATCCGCTTCCAACAACATTATTAGGTGAGTTGGCACCACGGTAAATTTTACCTGGAACAGGAACAGCTGAAACTATAAAATCGGAAGCAGTCAAAGCAACCAATGCCAAAGCTAAAAAGAATGAGAGCGTGAAAAGACGCATTATAGAGAGAAAGAGAAAAAAGAGAATGAAAAATAGAGAAGATTGAGAAAAGAAAAGGGCTGTCCAGCAGCTAAAAGAAGTTGAAAGGAAAGAACACAAAGGGAAATCGTATCGGGGAAAGAAATCGAAAAGGAATCGAGATCATGCTTTCTTTATAATGTTGTTTTTTCTTCATCTTTCAGTTTAAATTTATTTAAATCAATCTGGATTAAATTTATGCTACATTCATGCACCCAATCTACGCCTCGATGCAGGATCGTCAATCTTCAGCCTTATTTCAATTTTAGCCAAGCTTATTTTGATTTGACAGATGATCATCTTTGACACAATTAAAAGTATCCACTATATTTAACCAGAAAAGGTAAGAAGAAATGATACGCGTGGGCAGGTACGGATGTACGAATGTCGGACTTTGGCGTAATTTGGGCGTCTGGGTACTAGAATGGAGAGCCGTGGGCCCGTGATTGTACTCTTAATTTATTCGCTTTGCGCCGCTCTTGTTTGACATAAAAGAATGCAGCAAATGGCAATGTAGAAATGGCTGAGATGCATACAACATACGCTAATGTATGCAGGCGTAATTAAATGATAATTGAATCTCTTTCAAAAAGGTATTAAGGTTTGTAAACCTTTGTTTGTTTTGATGCTATGATCATCAGCTCAATTCGACATTTGGTTTTCTTGAACATATTGCGAAAATCGTATAATAACCCAAGAAGGATCACACTTTCTTCTTTTGACTTTTATCATCGTTCGATCTTATTAAGAACAACCACGCAAGCTATTACATTCAATCATAACATCATGTCTAACAGCAAAACTTCAATCCCCTTCGATACTGAAAGTTTCGTGAAATTGACAATCGATGTTTTGTATGATTTTGCAAAACTTCAATCAAATCGTCTAGAAACCGAACCAGAAGAATCTGATGCACATAGTGATGCACAAGATTCTTTACGTGATGCTTTTCATTTGTTGGTGAGTACAATTGAACGATGAATCAAATTTCAGCAATAAATACTAACTGTCGTTATCATAATAGCGACCATTGGTACCTGCAAAAGATAGAGACGCATTATCCGACTTTGTAATTCGTGAAGATAATCCTTCCGATGAACCACAAACGTACGAAGAAGCTTTTCAAGTTTTAATCAAACTAGAAGATTATCAATCAGAAATTTTTGCAATAGAAGAAGCTATAGAGCTTTATAGAAATAGTGGAAAAGTACAAAAAGGATCCAAAGAAGAAGCTCAATTGGAATTTCTGTAAGTGATAATAGAGAATTTCAAAAAACAAAACAAATTAGCGTACTGACACAACACTTTTTTGCCAATATCTTGAATCGAAACAGCGGATGGCTTATCGGCAGTAGGCAGCATGGAAAGCGTGGATCTCTTTTCCTTAAAAAAGAATAAGTATCACCAGATCATTTTAGACCATACGCTCATGTCAATTCCATTACGTCTTATGAAGTGGTTGGAAGAATTGCAGGAACGAAAGTACTGAGAGCTGATTCCATTTCAGAAGATCAGCTTTCAATGCCAGTAATACGCGTTTCCTCTAGAGCGGGCGCGTGGTGCAGTGCTCGACTGCCGGTGTTTGCCTCTCTTTGTTTGTACACGCTGAGACTTTACGCCTTACTCTTTTCATTTTCGGTAATTTGAAAAATTGAGACCGTGCGCTGATGCATTAAGAAAGATTCTAGACTAAATTCCTGCTAGAAGTAGTACAACGTACCTATGAAGTGGATGTAGAAAAAAAGAAAGTACATATCACGAGATCTTTTCACTTTTGCATCCGATCATCAACATTCCATTCAGATAAAAAAGATGGCATCCTACGGTCTGCTGGCTTTGAGCACAGCAGTTTCAGCATTCACTTATAATCAAATTTGGCTCAATGATTCAGCATTCAAGGTATCCATTCCAAAAGTTGTTAATTCATGTGGAACTTTGATCCCTTTCACATCGCTAAGAGAGGCAGACTTTTTGACTGCTTTGCGAGAATTAATTTGCGTTCGATTATCTTTCTTGCGTCTTTTGTATTCTGAGCAAGCAGGATTTGGAGCTCTTTTGGTTTTCGCATCCATCTTTGTGCCTTTCTTCCTTCGTTTAAGCTATCAAGCAGCTTCGCCAAATACAAGATCATTTTTGCAAGGTCCAATCTTGCCAACATTAGCAGCATTAATCACAAGTGCTGATGCTTTACTGATCGGAAGTGGTGTAGCATTATTCATTCCAACCTTGATTGCTTTGCTTCACACCTTTGGCGCTTCTTCTTCAAAAGCATCCGCTCTTCCAAGATTACCTTGTCCTGCACAAGCTGTATATGGCGCAAATCTTTCTGCTGCTTTTTTGTCTGCATTCTTGATTGGCACATTAATCTATGATGAAGAACTTACAAGTACTGAATTTTGGTGGGAGGAATTCGTACCCGCTCAAGTATTGCAATATACAAACATTTTGAAACATGTCGAAGATTTATTCTCAAACGTCTATCCAGTCGTAATATTACCTGTTCTCTGGTTAGGATATCGGAGTGTTCAACGAATTCATAATGAAGAAGACGCAAAGAAGCAGTTGGACTACTATTTGGCAGCCGAAGTTGCTTATGGATTTGAACGTACATGGGCATATTATCGTCAAGCTGGATTACTTTCATTTATAGCATACATTTACGGTATGTCACAGATTTATCGTGGTGTGGTTGGCAGCAAAAAGATTCCTGGTCCAGCGGCACAATACATTTTACTCGTTTCGCTCTTGATCACACTTGCTTCACTTACCATCGCAATTGTAGATGCACAATCGGCCCCAGATGATGGACTAGATGAAGAAGCTAAAGTAGCAATCAAACGTGCACCTGCAGGCAATCCTGGCGTAGAAGACAACGTAAAAGTTTTGGCTGTTTTGTCACTCGTCACAGGACCAAGTATGGCCTTCATGCTCTGGTATGCTCATCAAGAAGAAATTCGTGGATGGAAGGGCAGAAGGGCGTGGAGACAAAATTCGGCTAGCAAAGGCGAGCTTGCTGTGAAACAATGACCTGCATGAAATCAAACATGCTGTCAATCACTCTGCTTTCCCTGCTTTCTCCTCTATCATTACAAATGTTCATTGCTGTTATAGATATAATACAAATGCTTTTTCGAAATACCAAGTGTTGTATAAACATTAAACTTTCATCTTTTCTTCCTCAGCCGCTGCTTGAGCTTTTTGTCGTTCTGCCGATTCAGCAACACTCTTATGCGAGCCTTCTTGTGTGATGATATATTGTTGTTTATCGCTGCCGCTAATACGTACAAAACGAAATAATCCCAATGCGTTTGCATCTCCTTGCCAATCTCGTAAAAGTTTCACATTGGCTTCGTTCATTAAATCGGGTAAATCGATCCCATCTTCATATTCTTTTCGTTCTTTTGCAATTTTATCGCGTAATTGAATTAAGGCCATAGGTGTTGGCCTTCCCGGTCTATGTTGTGATTCGATCTCTTTAAGTTCATCCGAATGTCTTTCCAAGAAAGAAGATTGTATGAACGCATGCAGATAAGCCAAATCGGGAACGTAACGTAAATCGGGTGGTAAAAGGATGATTAATGATAAAATTCTTTCCAATTTGTTATCTGAACTCTTTTTTCGTAACTTTTTGGCTAATTGTAATTTATTCGTTCTATGATCAATCCTTTGTAATTGTAACGCTCTTCTTGAATTCGGATGAGTCGGTCCAGATTTGCTCGTTAGAGACTTTTTCGTAATCTTCTTTCCACCCATGATCAATTGCGTGATCGCTTTATGATTTTTGTGATGGATTGTAAAAAGACAAACTCCACCTATTTAAACTAGGAAGACAGATTGGGGAAAATTGCAAGAAATTCCAAAAATATTTTCCACGTGCGTGAAGTTTAAATCACAGCGTCTGAGCGTGCTTTGCGGGAACTGGCTTAATTCAATTTGACAGGATACATGCCAGTATCGCATTAAAGCTCAATCATTCACTAGCGCTTTTGGGAGCAGGAAGAAAGATGCAGATTAAAGCCAGTGCAATTGTTTCGTTTCGAACAAATTGATTCAATTTTGACTTCTTTACCCCATCCTTGACATTAATATTTCTCAGCCTTTTACTCAAAATGTCAGATGCTCGTACACGATTTTTGTCCGTCTTTCCTCGTATTTCTGAGGAAATGACGGCAGTTTTAGCCAAAGAAGGAATGCCGAAAGAAGCAATCGAATGGTATCGTCGTAATCTGGACTACAATACCCCAGGTGGAAAATTGAATCGTGGTATGAGTGTGGTAGATACAGTGCAAATTTTACAAGGAAAGTCACAATTGGACGATAAGGAATATGAACGTGCTGCCATTTTAGGTTGGTGCGTTGAACTTTTACAAGCTTATTTCCTTGTAGCAGATGATATGATGGATCAATCAATCACTCGTCGTGGTCAACCTTGTTGGTATCGTGTAGATGGAGTGGGAAATATTGCAATCAATGATGCATTCATGTTGGAAGCAGCAATTTACCATCTTCTCAAAGTGCATTTCAGAGATGAACCATATTACGGTTACCTTATCGAATTATTCCACGATACAACATTCCAAACCGAAATGGGTCAATTGATCGATTTGATCACCGCACCCGAAGATCATGTCGATTTGAGCAAATTCTCTTTGCGCAAGCATCACCTTATTGTTGTTTATAAAACCGCATTTTATTCCTTCTATCTACCCGTTGCATTAGCAATGCGTGTGGTTGGAATCAAAGACGAAGCATTATACAAACAAGCATTGGACATCCTTTTAATTTTAGGTGAATACTTCCAAGTACAAGATGATTATTTGGACTGCTATGGAGCACCAGAAGTGATTGGAAAGATTGGCACAGATATTTTGGACAATAAATGCTCCTGGAACATCAACATTGCAGTCGAAAATGCAACACCTGAACAGCGTAAAGTATTGGACGAAAATTATGGACGAAAAGATGCAACAAGCGAAGCAAAGGTCAAAGAGATTTTCAAGGCATCCAATATTGATGTCGAAGGACGATTCAAGAAATACGAGGCAGAAAGCTATCAGAATTTGATGAAATTGATTGAAACTGTTGACGAAAGCAAGGGCTTAAAACGTGACGTGTTTGTCTCCTTCTTAAACAAGGTGTACAAACGTACAAAATAAAAATACACTCCCTAGTCGATCACGAACGATTGTGTGACACCTTCAATAGTGAATTTTATTGTAATAGATGTACACCTCTTTGAAGAGCAACAATGCATTCATGTATACCTTTCTACTTCTACCGCCATGCCACCCAGACTACAGATCCCTTTGAAAGATGGGGGCCAAGTACTTCAGAAGATTCGATCGTATGCATGGTCCAGCTCCCCAAGTGATCTAACCAAGCCTGTAAGAAGTCTTGCATCATATCGGCCTGACGCAGTTCACAAATCACATAGACCAACGTCTTTTTCGGTTCTGTGAATAAGGATAGCGTATCCAAGAATGCATCGAACAGGTGTGGATTAAAGATGCAATCAGTTGCAAAGATGATATCCGGCCATTGAATCGATTCTTCACCTGTTGACCATGTATTTAATGTGCCTTTCAGGTAAGCTTGCATTGAAGAAGATGTCCCTTTCTTGTAGATTTTTGACGCTTCTAGCCAATCAATAGAAGTTGCAGATGCAATCATGTTTCCGTTTGATAGCCCTTCTACATTTCTGCGAAGTAGAGGCACAATTTGGTCTTGGTCGGAAGCTATCCAGTGTAGAGTAGATTTGATAGAGTCTGAAAGTACATTATGTGACAGTATCATAGCTGGTAAGATTCCTGTTCCCGAGCCCAATTCAAGAATGCGTGCTCGCTGAAGAAATGAAGGCGATATCAAGAAAGGATCCGTAGCAGTACCAATCGGCTTGGCAATAGGTTGTTGTGACTTGATAATATCAAAAAGTACTTTTGCAGCAAAGAATACGCTCGATCTCCATACTACGCTTCCAGTATCACCATTTGTACTTCGTAAACTGGTGGAATCTTGTCTGACAATTACTGTGAGAGTGTCATTCGAGAGAGTCCGGTGTTCTTTAAACTGATTACCTTTCTTGGATCGTAATTTTGTGGTTACACGATTGCTTTGAGCCTGTTTTACCAATTCATCATCGCCTGAAGATACTACAGGTATAACATGCATATGTTTCAGACTGATTGTGATGGCTAATTTATCATGTCTACCATCAATTTGCCCCAATCCTTGACGATCCACAGGAGGGGCTGATAATGTATAGAGCAGGAAGATCTCTTCGTCTGCATCAGTCACCGATCTTGAAGCGTCTTGCAACGCCAATGCTGGACACACGTTTTGCATGTAGGATTTGACATCTTGCTGTCCATCCTTATCCTCTTCCATCTATGACCTTCTTCATTAAGATTGGCATGAGAAAAAGAAATAAGTATGATTAGGGTCCGGCTTTTTTTTTTCTTCAGGGTTGCTATGGCCTGTGCGAAAATTAACAAGCCAAAAGCGCAGTTTAATGCAAACGCTCAGCATAAAATACAAAAGAACGCAAAGTCAAAAAGCACTTTTTCGTGGAGCAAACTGGTTTGAAGCCGCAAAAGGATGCAAGTAATCACAAACAGTATAAAAAACACAATTGCTGTGCGGTGTAGTGCTGATCTAAGTGACATGCGCGGTACAGATACACTTCATCTTGCATACCATCAACAGGTTGATCGGAAAGGTCATCCTGTTGGTATTATCATAAACTTCAAAAACGATGAATGCTACTGATGAAGATACATTCACTTCGGTGAATTGGGATACACCATCCGCAAATGAACAAGCATCAACGTCTAATCCTTCAACGGCAACAACAACGGCAGGACAATCAAATAATGAAATGCCAGGAACATCACTTCCACGAGCACCTCATAGGACAGCTACATCCACTTCTATAACTTCTTCTACCAGTGGAGCAGCATTAGCTGGTATCGATCCAGCATCTCTAGCCAAAAGAGCAAGCAGAGGTGATGAAGCCGATGAACAGGAAAAGCGAACACCTCGTTGGGAGGGATTTTTGATGGTACAGGTAACCGATCCACGTAAGGAACAAGAAGGTACAAAAGAGATGTTCGTGAGTTATGGTATTCGTGCAGAAACGAATTTACGTCATTTTCAACGCACACGAATGACCACTCGACGACGATTTCAAGATTTCGTCTTCTTACGTGAGCATCTTTCGAAAGATTTCCCCGCATGTGTTGTACCGCCTTTGCCAGATAAGCACCGATTAGAATATCTCACTGGCGATCGATTCAACAATGAATTCCTGGAGAGAAGGACACAAGATTTACAGCTCTTCTTGGAACGTGTTAGCAGACATCCGACATTACAGAGAGCGCAATTATTACGTAGCTTCTTGGAGTCCACAGAATGGCAAGTGGACATGCATTCTCATACCTCTCATTCTTCTAATTTGGTACATGGCAATGGGGAAGCTTCTAATGGTGGCATCTTGGACAGCCTAACCGACACATTTTTGACTGCTTTTTCGCGAGTACGTAAGCCAGATGAAAAGTTTGAGGCAATGCGTGAGCGTTTAGAACGTCTAGAGGAAGGTCTTGGAAATACGGAAAGAGTTATTCAGCGTACTCGTTCCAGACATGGAGGTAAGTGTTACTTTTTATATCACCGTTCAACATCTGGCTTACAATTTGCTGACGCTCTTCAGCGCAATTTCCATCACGATCTTTCCCTCCTCCTCCCACTTCTAATGCACCGGGTCCATCTTCACCTCGATCACCTTCATCTCGATTTTCAATATTGCGCTCTGGCTTTACGGCATCTAAACCTGACTCTTCCCCAATTCGATCTACTATGCAATCTTTGGAATCGTACAATGATGCTTCTCTTGCTCCTGCTTCTCCTGCTCTAACATCGCCATTTCACTCTCCTCAATTATTTGCACCAAATATGGGACTTGAATCACAAGATTTGGCAACCGACTATGAAGATTTGGCAAGCTCTATCGAAGGGCTTGGATTCTTGGAAAGTGGTATCACCGAGCCCTTGAATAGGTTCGCTGCGACCAGTATGGAATGGGCACGCTTACAAAGGAACAATTCCTCGAGATCCACCAACGACATGCTAAATCATCTTCATGCTTTGCTTGCGTATGCTTCTTCACATCGGAACGTTTTGCGCCTTCGAGATCAGAAACAGGTTGATTTCGAGGCATTGACCGACATATTGAGCCATGAAGTGACCGAACGTGATCGTCTGGCGAGCTTGAGTAGTCCTTACGGCGCTGGACATGGTCATGGAGGTGTGCGTGGAACAGGTATTGGCGGATATTTACGAGATCGTGTCGACAGTTTACGTGGTGTTGATGAAGAAAGAACCCGAGTTGAGCGAATGGCAAGATTGGATTCTCGAATCACTCAATTGCAAGATGAAGTCACAACTTCTCATGACATTTCTGTCGCCTTTTCAAACGAAGTACAAAAAGAACATACAACATTTAATCTTGTTAAAGAACAAGAAATGAAGACTTTAATGGGTACTTATGTTGATGGGCAGATTGAAATGTATCAACGCGGTATGGACCTTTGGGATCGTTTGATTCCTATTCTCGAACGTATCAGAGTCGATTAAGGTATACTTATTGTATCAATCTACTTTTTATTACACAAACAACTTTGTACTTAAACCACAATGCTATATAATTTAGATGTTTTTGTGTATGACTATCATGATACTCGACGTACTGCGTCCCGTGCAAGTTTGATAATCTCGTCAATATTTGCACGATCTTCTACTTTCGTCACTAGACAACGTTCGATAATCTTCCGTGTCGCCTGACTGTACGTATCATTGTCCGTAGGGAATTTCCAATTATTCTGTAAGACGGCCATCGCAACATTTCCGCCTTGTTCCATCATTGTTGGCGTTTCGAAAGGTGAATATGAATACATCATACAATAAAGTGTACAGCCCAAAGACCAAATATCTACAGCTTCTGTTAGTGTGGTATCGGTCTTTATATCGAATAATTCTGGCGCTCTGTAAGCCATACTGCTCCTCTCTGCGGCTACATCCTGTTCTGCAATTGCCTGCCTTCTTGTTTTGATGTGCACTCTTGCTTTTACTGTACTTCCAAAGTCCATTAAAGTGGGATGTAAGATAGCTTCGCCATCTTCTGTCGAAGCTTGGGATAACATTATATTTCCCGGTTTGATATCTCGATGAGCATATGGTACTAAATCACCTTTTGAAAGACCTTCAAGATCTTCTCCGCTTGGTCTTGGCTGACGCTCTTGATATTCGTTTCGCTTTGGTCTTGGAGGATAGGAAGGTATAGGCTCAGAGCCATCAACAGCTGCACTAGAACCGAAAGGACCCTCTTCGTCATCATCTTCGTCATCGTCATCGTGGTTAGGTATCCTTCCACTGTGAGGTCCAGTAGCTTCAGAGGTGTCAAGCAATGGAGCTTGATCAGCTGCGCCGTCCGCTTGCTCATGATCTCCATCATCCTGAGACGAGGGAATTGTCATACCTCCCCTACTGGCTCCAACGTCCTTCAATTTGTAGCTGTGCAATTCCTTTACACCGATGCAAGAACCTAAGAACACCTCTAGTAACGACTTTTCTGCCCATCTCCGATTCAATACTAGATTTTTGTTGATATAATCTTGAACATTTCCCATAGGATGAAAAGGTAGGAAGAGATACACAGTCTTTCCATCAGCATCTTGAACGACTGCACTGTCGAGTAATTGCATAATATTGGGACTTTTGAATCGACGATGTGCTTCTAATTCGGCTAATGCTAAGGGAAGAGCATCTGAACCAGCAGGACACCTTATCTTCTTTAATGCGAATTCTCTACCGCTCTCCCGATCTCTTGCCAAATATACGAAACTGAATCCTCCTTCTCCCAGTAATTTAACAATTTGTACATTCCTTCCATTTAACTTCAATGTTCCACTAGCAATATTATTCGAAGTTCCAGAAGATGATCCTGCATTTCCTCCTGAGAATGTTTGACAAAGATCGGTAAGAGCTGCTGAATTGCAAGGCAAAGAGGATGCCAAAGCAAAAAGAGTATCTTGTATTCTATCAAAAACGGAGTGTGGACCTCTTCCACCAAGTGATCCATAGCCTGCCATTGTGGAACAAATATTTTGGGGATTGAATAAGATGATGGTAATCTTCTAGATTTTCCAACCTCTGAACGTGCGTTGGCGAATTTGATGTTGTTCTGATTGTTCAGGCTTAAAGTCTGTGCACGCAGTATTATTGCCAATATGCAGTCATTTGGGGTTGGTTGCTAAGACGCGTTTTAACGATAAACACACTCTATGCAGTTACTGACTGTATCAAAGGGCGGTTAGGCGATGTCCTAATTTCAATGCCGATGTCCGCCCAAAGCAAAATGAATGTGCACCCTTTTTGCATTGAGAGATAAAAATTTAAAGCGTATTATATCCTTTTTGCCATCATCCACATTGTACAATAGGTGACCAGCATTGATATTTTGGGAAGACCCTTTGCTCATAAACACAGTGCTTCATAAAGAATTACATTGAACTTCTCTTTAGGCATTAAAAAATGACGCACGACAGTACATCCAAGAACAAGAGCAATGATGTTGATTCCAAGTCAATTGAAGATGTTCCGATTGATTCAAGTACAACAACTGAATCAGAGAATTTGAAAGAGAAGACATCCATCTCACAAGATCAAAATAAGGTTGAAAATGCTGAAAAATTGGACGAAGCCCATGAAGATATCTCAGATCTGCCAACAAAGAGAAAGAGCACAGAACTAGATATGGATCATGCAGAATCTCTGCGGCGGAAACGTGATCGTGAAGGGAGCCTAGAACCTACGCTTACACCATCACAAAAAGAGATACCTACAAAGAAGAATCGATTACAAAATGACACAAATCCCAATGATCCACCTGGCTCAGCCCCTTCTTCTCCTAGTCGAAAGTCAAATATTGAAGGTGAAAAAGTTGGACAAATTCGCAAGCGTGTAGAAGATCTAAGCTGGAAGCAACGCAAAGAAGGAAACCGAGATGGAGGAGACGATGAAGAAATTGACAGATACGACACGGAAGAACTCAAGAGAAAGAACTCTGTACGAAAAGACGATGGACAGGAAAGCGGGGTCAAGGATGACGTTAATGTTGAAGTTGAAGGAACAAGTGCATATCAGACAAAAGTACAATCTAAGAAGTCAAGCCAGCCAACTTTCTCTTCCTTCTCCTCTTCCTCGGGCTTTGCATCTGCAAATAACAAGAAAGATGCTAGTGGCTCAATTTTTGATCAGGATGCAAAGCCTGCAACCGAAAAATCATCCAAATCTCCCCCACCATTGCCAGCTCGCACTCAACCTACATTTTCCTCTTTTTCTAAATCAGGATCACCTTTCAACTCTGCTACTGCAAGCATCGCCGGTCCGAGCTGGCTGGCTGGCAAGTCCACAGCTTCTGGTGGTCTGAAGCCAAGTTCATTAGGAGCCGTACCAGGATCATCAAGCGCTACATCTGATAAGCCTTCCACATCCTTGGGCGGTAGTTCGAGCTCATCTACCTCACCACCTCCAAACAATGCGTCATCCTCCAAAGGACTCGGCTTTGGTGCTTTTGCATCTGCAAAACCGTTTTCGCCAAAAGGGTCCGGTCGTATGGCATCACCTGCTCTCAGTTCTGAAAAGAAGCCCAACGAGACAAGTGATTCATTGCAGGCAGACGATTTAAAGGAAATTGAGAAAGGAAAAGAAGAGGAGAACGGTCGAAGTTTCGATGAAGCATTAAAGGAAAAGGGAGAAAACGAAGAACGTAAACAAAAAGTAGAAACGCAATTGGACAAAGGGCAGGCAGATCTTAGAACGGGAGAAGAAGATGAATTTGCAGTTGCTTCCGTTCGAGCAAAATTATTCACAATGGCGGAAGATCAAAGTTGGAAGGAAAGGGGGACTGGAACGGTACGTTGCAATGTACCAAAAGTGGAAGGCGGTATGGGTGGAGCCCGACTGGTTATGCGATCGGAGGGTGTTTTACGATTAATTTTGAATATTAAGTTATTCAAGGGCATCAAAGTTAATTTGGAGCAAGATAAATTCTTAAGGATCGTTGCATTCGAGGACGGTAAGCCTGCACATTTTGCCTTACGTATCGGCAATGCAACTGCAGCTAGCCAATTCTACTATACCATCCGCGATCATATTCCTACGACAGACAGCGAGGGTAAAACAGTAGCAGAAGTTGCTTGAAATGAAAGTGCGTATATCTTATTTAACAATTAGCTCGCCCTTTTGGCTGCACTCAAGAGATGGCGAGAAAAGAATATGTACCAATATCGTATCTCCATTTACCGCAATGAGATTCAAATTAAAGAAATTTTTTACATTTTTTAACCAACCCAATCTGTACGAGCACGTTTGACAGCTGCTTGAACCTGATCGTGAACATCACCTTTACCGGAAGTGAGATTCCACATTTGACCATTTGCTCCTTTTGCATCAGCCGGTAATTCGGCCAAAGCCAATAAAACTTTTGCGACTGATTCGCGTGGAACTGGATTAGCAATAGTAGAATGTTCTGCCAAAGAAACACCACCTGCAGGCTCATCTTGAAGAGTTGATGGACGAAGGACGAACCATGGGAATGAATTTCGTTTGGAAAGGTTTAAATCGGCTTCATATTTAGCTTGATAATAAGTTCCCAATGCCTCACGAGCCTTCTTTGAACGTTCGAAATCCTTTTCTGTGTACCAATCAGGCTTTGTGGTTTCAACATTACGACTATCAATTGCTGAGACGAGCAAAAATCTTTTGAATTGAGAAGAGGGTAAATTTGCTTGTTCTAATGCATCGAAAACCTTGATAGCACCATCACGATCTACTGCAAAAGTACGTTCTGCTCCTCCTTTACCACCAGCACCTGCTGCGAAAATGATCACGTTTGGATTTTGATCTTTGAATAATTTTGCTAATTGAGAAACATTTAAATCTTCTAAATTTTCCACCAAAGGTTCTACTTTTCCTGGACCTGGATTAGGTAAATCGGATGAATGAGAAGCGTTACGGATTTGTGAAATGACCGTATGTCCTGCTTGAGAAGCTAAACGAGTAAAATGCAAAGCCACCTTTCCATGTCCGCCGATAACAAAAATTCTAGCTGCGTTTGAAGACATTTTTTAAAGTATAATTTATGTGATTGTGATGGTAAAAGAGAAAAAAGTGATCTTTGAAGAACAATTAATGTTTTTATATTGATCTGGAGCACGCAATTGAATTGCTAAAATGGAAATAACACTTCCATAAAAGCCCGTTTTACCGGCGCTAAACCTCCACAGTAACGGGGTCTACAGAAAGGACACGGACGGATTTTAGCGTGTGCTGCGCAACATGCACAGGCCATACACCCCATTTGCAATTCGACCCAATTTTTTCTTAGATGGATTGCAAAAATGTGCAATTGGCGTAATTTGGGTTTGTACAACCAAATCAATCTTTATACAAAAAGGAAAAGGAGCTTTAACCTTAGTATTAAAGTGATGATTGAAGCCTTAACCATTTATTCTTCTTGCAAATGTTTCCTACTAAATCTCTCTTGCAAAAGATAGATTGTCCTGATCATTTGCAAGGGAATTGCAATCGTGCTTCGTGTCCATTCGGTCATCAGAAAAGTACACGAGCTACAACCTCTTCATCAATTGCTGCTGGTAAACGTAAGGCTGAACATTCAAGCGAAGAAAAGATAGGTATAAGTCCAAACAAAGAAAACAAGGTTGCAAGAACAGAATCAGAAGAATCCAGAAGTCGATCTCCTTCCGCATCTATCACTCATAGAAACGGAAGTTCGATAGGTACGGGTATTAAAGTGACCTCAAAGCAAGGAAACTTGAATGATACAAAAAGAGAAAATTCTGCATCATCCAGTTCTTCTTCTACCACTAAAGTCAATGGTGCGCGAAATGCATATGACGCCTCCGCTCGGGCCGCATTAATTCAAGAAAAGCATTCACAATCACAATCATACGTACAGTCAAATGCTTCAGCACATCCACAATCAATAAACAACGCACAAAATAGTGGTACGAGTAAAGATCAAACAAGTGAATTGCTTACTGCTCCGATAATTGCACGTAATCATCATCCGACTGCCTCAAAAGTTACCCTTTCCACTCGTCAAGGCTCATTACGAACATATTTCACCACCTTTACAAGCCTATATGCACCTTTAGTACCTCCAATTCCAAAAACCAAAGAAGGCCAATCAATCTATCGCATACTTAAACGATTTGCGCATCAGTTCGCCAGTGAAGATGCTTTGAGCTCTGAAAATAAAGTGTTCAAAACAAGCAATACCAATCCGATGACATATCGCAATAGCATTAGAACTGATCTAGTTGGCGTAGTAAGAAGATCAAAGGAAGATCAAGCAGCAATAAAAGAAGGTCGAGACTGTATCGGTAGCTTGGGAATCGAAGCGCAAAGACAGATAGAGAAAGTCATGTTGGAAACCGGTGACGAGGAAAAGGCACAAACTGCGGTGGAGGAGCTCTTGCAATCATCTCCTCTAATCGGTACAAGTGAAGCTATTAAAGGCAAATTGGAAAAGATCAAAGATCGAAATGAAGGCATGCTTACCATAGAGAAACTTGAAGATGCACAACTGATTGCAAAATATGAACAATTGCAAGAGTACGACTATCCTTTACCTGCATCAAAGTCTTCAGAAGATGGTGCCGGAAAAGATGTTCAAAGCGATATTCTAGAAGACTGGGGATTGGGTGGAACGAAGATCGATCGTACTGGAGAAGAAGCAAAGTGTGAACGATGTGGTGTCAATTTTATGGTCAGCCCGCTGGACCCAGACAGTGAATTGCGCAAAGCATGCTGCTACCACTGGGGAAAGAGGAAATTTGTTCGGGAAGGCAATAGCATGCGTGGACCTCGTATTCCGCGATGGACATGCTGCGATGCAGTTGATGAGGAGACAATCTATTCTTCAACGTCTCTTTCACAAACAGCCACAGAAGCTGGAATCGTTTCTAATTCGTCCGCCGGTACCGCTAAAGAATCAAAATCAGGATGTACTCTTGGACCACATGTCTTTAAAGAAGACGATTGGAAAATGTTGCATCGCAGAGAAGCATTCTTGTCAACAGATACAGTGCTGCATTCTCAAATTCATGCAAACGGTCAGGAAAAGCACGATATCTTGGCTTTCGATTGTGAATTGATCTTTACAACAGCAGGAATGTCACTGGCACGAATTACCGTTCTAGATGAGAGTGGTAGAGTTGTCTTAGATCAGTTTGTGCGTCCAAGGAGTGCGATCTTGGATTATAATACTCGATTTTCTGGTATTCGAGCATCGGATATTCCGTCTGAAGGTACTGGCTCTCTGGAAATGGCACGAAAGGCACTAGGCAATTTAATGAATCCGAATACGGTTCTTATCGGACATGGACTCGAAAACGATTTGCGTGCTATTCGTTTGATTCATACACGAATTGTTGATAGCGTTCTGCTATTCCCCCATCGTAAAGGATTACCATTTCGAATGAGTTTACGAGAATTAGCATTGGTTCATCTCAAAAGACATATTCAAACGGGTGATGAAACTAGTGGTCACGATGCAGAAGAGGATGCTCGAGCAGCTTTGGACCTTATCCGTTTGAAGTACAAATTAGCCAAAGAGAGTCCTGTCTCGTCTAACGTACATGTATCCAAGGATCAGTCAAAAAGCGGCTCACAAGAGAGCTCTCAAGGGTCGTCTTCGAATAAGAAGCCTCAAACTCAACCTATACCCAAGCAAAGTTTAAACACATCATCTTCCAATCTTTTCTTACCACGTGCACGTGCAAAGAGAAGGTGATTTGATACAAAATTTGTAAAAAAAGTAGTCTATGTAGTATAAAAGATGTACATAATCATGATAATCGCCACATTGTATCATACAATTGTCATAGCTTGTGAGACTTTACGTAAAGAGATGATAAAAAAAAGGTCGGACTTTGGAAACCCTATGCAAGGTCAATCTTTGAATCTGACAAGGGCTTTTCTGTGTGTAAAAAACGCGTTTAAGGCGGCGGCGCAGCGCAACATATTCATTCTATCGCCGCTTTACTGGCTTGTCGTAGGTTAGGCGAACGGGTTCAAAAATGAGGAATGTGGGCAAAAAAAGGTCACTTTTTATTCGTGAGTGTGATGAAATATGTATGTACCTGTACAAAGGGTTAGGGTTCAAATTGAATTGACATCGATCACTCTTTTTCATTGAATATGCTTGGGTAATCAAAAATGGGTCATCGTATTGGGATATGTCTGTAGCCTGGATAGGATCGGCAAGGGGTTGGCAATTTGGACCTGATCTCGCTATCAATAGTTAGCTTAACGCAAGAACGCGTCCGCAAGAAAGAAAGCGGGCTAGCTTTATATGAATTTGCGGGGTAAATGAAAGACGAGACCTCAAACCGTCTGATTCATTTCAATTTAGGCAAATGTATGAAAATGAAGAACAGTGACATTGCGTTCTGGCTAGATACCTTATGGGCTTGATCATAACTAATTCTTTTCAAAATCTATTCATTTGCACAAATCTAAGGAGAACTTCCCTGTTTGGTCTTCTAAGCACAGATGTCCAATTCATTGCTTTACCGTTTTCCGGATAAGATGACGTAGGTCAACATCGATCAGCATGAACATACATACATATACATACTTTTGAGGTCAGGAGGTGCAGATATACATAGGCTAATGAAAGCATTATTTCTAAAGATAGATTGAGAAAACTCTGATGAAAGAAGCCATATTTGTGATGATGATGAACGTTGAATGGCGTACATGTGGTCTTGATGCAGCTTTTGATCTGTATAAGAAAGCTCTTTTAGTCTTTCAAAAGTAATTGTTCATGTACGAATAGTGTATTTTTCTATATTCCGAAACAAGAATCATCACTAGTCCATACCCATTCCTCTAACCATGCAGAATTAGTGTGGTATTTTTTTCCCCGATTACACTTGAACCCATTATTCGTGTACAGACAGAGTTGAGAGAGTTCAACATTTAGCCCAATCGTTAAAACGCGTACATGTTGCTTTTTTTTGACGCGTAGGCCTTAGCTTTTCGCTAAAGGTGCATGCACGCAAAAAAGAATGCACGCGATGACTTTCTATATTGGTTTATCGGGTGGCTTGTGATTTTATTTTTAGAGTGACGTTCCACCGACATACCTTCCAAATTGATAAAACATGCGCGTTGCGTTTTCTCGAAAAAGAGGTGATTGCAGAGTGTACAAATGCATTTAAATGCACAGTAGATAATTGGCAAAAAAAAAGGGCTTAAGAGTTGATTTATATATCATTTACGGCGGCACACGAACCCGACACCGAAATCAATTAATATACGTATGCACATATGCAAAAAGTGTGAGGCTGATGATGATGGTAATCTTGTTATTCAGAAAGGCAAGTATGTATCAATTTAATCGTGATACATGTTCTATGCAGTCGACCTGCAGCCTTTTTTACACAATTCCGGCGCCGTTCAATTGTGGCACAAAACCAAGGCAAATGTCCGAAATGAAGGTCTGAGTTAACACAATTCTCCTACCGCTCGCGCCAACAATGTGTGTATTCAATTTCGGATAAAGTCTTTCCATACATAGCAAAAGACACAATCCTCCTGCCGATGCAAAGGCAAAGCAAGCTTTTGAAGAAAACAGTTTGGTCATATGTGCCAAGGGAAAGTTGCAATTTGATTAGAACCGCTAATGTATGCACAATCACCAAAATAACAACTTTTTGGCTAGGTGCAAAAACGGAAAACTAGATTCCGCTTCCTTTATATTGATCTTCATTCTCAGCTCATCTCGTCTTTTTACCGCCATCACCCTTTTGACATTCGATTTTGTCACTCTCACAACTGATTTCATATAAAGGAACACCTCATTCTCAATCAAAATCCCCCAAACCTTTCAGTTATCTTTACAACAATGCGTACCAACACTTTGCTTTCCCTTTTTGTCGCTTTTGCAGCATGCACCGCATTCGCTTCTCCTGTTGAGCACAAGCAAGAAGATGTTGCTCATGCAGTTGCCCGCTCAATGATGGGCTCAACAAACAATATCGTCTCTTGGGAATCTATGCAAGTTGAACGATCTCCTGCTGATCCCGAAGTGATCTCAGAAGTAGAAATGGAAAAGCGTATCGTTTATAATCCACCAGTCACAGCTCCTGTTTCAAAGCAAGTTTGGTATGCCGGACGCGAAGAAGTGGTCAAATGGAAAGTTGATCAAGACAAAATTCCTGCAGCAGCAAACAACTTCAAAGTTACAATCAAATTGGGCTACCTTCCCAAAAATGGTGAAGGGGGTTACAATCTCAAATGGACTTTGGCAAAAGACATTGCTATCACAGATGAAGAAGCTGAAGTCACTTTACCCAGTGATCTTGAAACTCGTCATGATTATATCATTGTTGTCATGGGTGATAGTGGTAACCGTTCAAAGAAATTCACAATCAAGGCTGCCAAAAAGAAGACAAATGAAGCCGTTTCTTGTGATTCTCATCCTCAAGTCAAACCCAAGGCTCAATCTCGTGATGTAAAAGAAGAAGATACTTATGCATCACACATGTTGGGCCGTGATGTGCAAAAGTCATCATAAGAAGGTGATCACACTAGCGGCTCATCATACGTTTCTTTTTTTCTCTCTTTCTCGATTTCAAACTTCTTTATATGCACATCACTGCATACCAACTGTAGCGCAATTTCTTTTTTTTTCTTCAAAACTCAACGTCGAAAGGTACCTATAATCCCCAACTAAACATCCGAAGCCTTTTGCACACTTGACCGTGAACTAAAGAGAGAGGTGGCATATTCAACAACAAATATGGTCACAATCCCTCACGGATCAAGCAAAGCACTTTGTAGATTATTTATTTCTCATCTTCTTCCTCATTTCAATCGGGACATGCAGATTCGATCTGATCAGCTCTCAATTCCATCTCACCAAACAAAGGCATCCGGTTTTTTTAAAGCTCAGGCAAGCCTAAAGTTCTCACAACACTTTCATTGCACGGACAATCAGCACACTACAGGTAGTGACTCTCATAATTATAAATGCATTCATTCAATATTCTTCTTTTGTGATCTGAGTGAAACACTATTTGAGTTCCCCTATATTGAGTCCTGATTGAACTTCCCGCGCTCTCCTCTGACAAAAGTATACGCGTTTCAGTCAGTTTAGATCGAGGCATTTGCGCAGATACAGAGCAATAATCTACGCCCAGTATGCCTAGGGCCTTTCGCACTAGTCGGGTATAAAATTGTTGCACCCCGTATTACCCGTGGAAAAGTGCCCGATTGCATTCGAGAACCGGCTTTCAAAAATGGTTGACAGAATGCGACATTGCAAAGGGTGCAGAGGATTTATACCTAGACTGTGTAAGTATAACGGGGGCATGTATTCTTCATACTTTTACACCATCATACTTTGAGTGACCATTCAATTCTCTTGAGAAAAATGGCCATTCAATCCAAACCTTTGTCTTCCAGTATAGCCGAATGGCTTTCTGGAGGAGCGGGTAAATCTTCTACACGATATGGAATTGTAGTAATTTTGGCCGTTCTGATCGTGTTAAGAAGACGATTGCAAGGTATTATACGACCGACCAGTAAAGGTAAACAAGTTCATGCCCGATCAAGACCTCAATTAGCACGAAATAAATCTTCTTTTGCACAAAAAGCGAATGAAGAACACTCTTTGTTAAATGAACTTCGATCAAAAGCACCTGCAACCGAAGAAGAGATGAACGCAGCTTTGGAAGAATTATATGTTGAGAACAAAGATGGTTCGTATGATTTATTGGTTCCTTATCGTAGACGGATTGCAAAAGTTAACATCAATGAAACATCACAAAAGACAATTGATGAAAATTATCCATTCTTTGCCAAACAACCACCCGTGCTCGACAAACGAAAATCGAAGAAAACGACTTCAGATGGCAAAGATGTTGAAAAGAGCATCGATGAAAAGCGCTTGGAAGAGGCAAAAGCGTTACGTGAAGAAGGTGGTGCAGCTGCCGCAAGTGCAAAAAAGGTTGGCGTGAACAAAGAATTCTTCAGACAACTCAGAGCGATCTTCAAGGTGATTGTACCTCATGCGTCGTCCAAGGAAGTATTCATCTTTTTATTACATACTGCCTTCCTCGTTTTGCGTACATATCTTTCCGTTCTTGTTGCTCGACTTGATGGTAGAATCGTTCGTGATCTAGTCTCTGCCAATGGAAAAGGTTTTCTCAAAGGTCTTGGCCTCTGGTTCTTATTGGCCGTTCCAAGCACATACACCAACTCAATGATTCGATACTTGCAGTCCAAATTGGCCATCGGTTTTAGAACACACATGACACGGTATGTGCATGATTTATACTTGAACGCAAACGCCAACTTTTACCGTGTGATCAATTTGGATGCCCGTCTTGATGGAGCAGATCAATTCATTTGCACAGATGTCTCAAAATTCTGCGAAACTCTTTCGGCTCTTTACTCCAACGTCTCCAAGCCAACGCTTGATTTAATCATTTTCAATTATCAATTAGCACAAAATTTGGGAATGAAGGGTGTTCTAGGTCTGTTTGGTAATTATTTGTTGACCGGTTGGATTTTGAAAAAGGTCACGCCTGCATTCGGTAAATTGTCCGCAATTGAAGCCAAATTAGAAGGAGATTTCCGTAGTGCACACGCTCGTATCATCACAAACGCAGAAGAGATTGCCTTTTACAACGGTTCAAAGATAGAAGAAAGTATCTTGAATCGAGCTTACATGCGATTGATCAGACACGTCAATTCAATCTACAAGATCCGTATCGCATACAATATGACCGAAGACTTTGTGCTGAAGTATTGCTGGAGTGCAAGTGGATATATCATCATTGCAGCTCCACTTCTATTCGGTTACAAGAAAGATACTGGCTCTGGGGAGAGACAAGTTCGTGAGAAGCTTACTAATGAAGGAATGGCAAGCAAAACAGAAAGTTACATTTCCAATAGAAGATTGTTATTGTCATTGGCTGATGCTGGATCGCGTTTGATGTATTCGTTCAAAGAATTGAATGAATTGGCAGGATATACATCTCGAGTATACACTTTGATTTCCACTTTGCATCTATTAGAACGCGGAGAATATCAAGCTTTGCCAAGACCACAAGGTATTCCTGACGATCAAAGATTTTACGATATGGGCAGTATTCAAGGCCGTGTACTTTTGGGCAGCGAAAATGTTACGTTTGAGAATGTACCAATTGTTGCACCTGCACCCGGTATGGAACGCGGAGGAGAAGAACTCGTTCGTGATCTTTCTTTAACGATCAACAATGGCGATCACATTCTCATCACTGGTCCAAACGGTGTCGGAAAGACTGCAATCGCTCGTGTTCTCGCTCAATTGTGGCCAACGTTCAAGGGTACATTGAAATTACCAGCCGATTACGATCCTTTCTTTTTGCCGCAAAGACCTTACCTTTCCGCTGGTAGTTTACGTGAACAAGTTTTGTACCCAACAAGTTATGCAGAATTTATTAAAAGTGGACGTACTGATGATGATTTATTGCAAATTCTCAAAGATGTTCATTTGGCATACTTGCCTGATCGTGAAGGCGGTTGGGAAACACGTAAAGAATGGAAAGATGTTTTAAGCGGTGGTGAAAAACAAAGGATGGGAATGGCACGTTTATTCTATCATTCACCCAAATTTGGTGTTTTGGACGAATGCACAAGTGCAGTTTCAACGGATGTAGAAGGTTTGATGTACGCTCGTGCAAAAGAGATGGGAATCACTTTAATCACAATTTCACATAGACCTTCTTTGTTCAAATATCATGACGTTTTATTACGCTTACATGGAGAAGCAGGAAAATGGGAAATTGAACGATTGACAACGCAAGATGGTCAAGCAAAAAGCTTTAATGATGAAATTAAAGATTTAGAAGAAAAGTTACGCGATGTTGACCAATGGAAAAAACGTGTAAACGAGATCCAAGGCGAATTAAATTTGTCTAAAGCTTAATTTATCTTCTTATTTATATATGTATGTTATAATATTAACTTTTCAGATTTGGATTGTATTGAATAAAATGTTATTTAATAGATCTATCTTGGGGTGATACATAGAAGAACATCAATGACTAATTCCGAGATCGCGATCTACTGCGACCTCGGGACTCTTCCTCTTCATCGCTTATCTCATCTTCAGGGTGAGATCCAACAGAAAACTTCTTCCGTCCTCGAGTTTGTTTAGAATCAGAATTTGAACGTTGAATTGAGGAAGAGTCTAGTTTCTTGTCCGCCTTCTTTCCACTTTTTTTCTCATCGAGCAATTCGGAAGCCTCTTGGGCATCCTTTTGAATTTCTTCCGTTTGCCTCTTATCTTCTTCTTCCCGTTGAAGTTTTTCAAGATTTCCTTTATCGTCATCTGCAGCTTGTACATCACTACTCTTTCTAACTCCATTGAATTTATCATCGTCAGAATCCTTCTTTGTTGTCGCACTTCCGACGTTGGCAGGTGTATCAATGTCCTTTTCAGAAGACGCTTTCTCGACGTGTTCGTCTTTTTCCTCTTCCTTTTTCACTACTTCATCCTTGTTGGTCTTTGCGGTTTCTTCCATCTCATCTTCCTTTTCAGACTCTTTCTTTTCCGGCGTATCCTCGGCAACATTTGCATCCTTTTCGATCATTGCTTGGTCTAATCGCATATGTCTTGCTCGTACATTGCTAACCACATCCGTCTTACCTTTGGGCAAAGGCGGTAATTTTAGTCGTTTACGTGCTACCATGACTGGAACGGGTGATTTCTGAACACAATAATGACTGAAACTTCCCAATAAAACACCTTTTAAGCTTCCCAAACCTCTTGAACCGACAACACACATTGTCGGCTCAAAAAAGTCAATCATATCAATAAACATATGTCGTGAATTGCGTGCGTGCAATGCTTGACATGATACTCGAACGGCTAATCTTGTTCGTTGAAGAACAGCAACCGCTCTTCTAGCTAGAATGACGGCCATCGATTGGCGAATTCGTTGATATTCTTGATGTGCTTTCTTATCTTCATGTTTCGAATCGCTTGCATCCAGCTTTGTGTCTGTTTCCATCACTGAAACAATAAGCATCTCGTCACCATCGCGCAAAACAGTGCCAATCGTCCACTCTATTGCGTAAGAAGATTCTTCACTACCATCGCTAGCAGCAATGTATCTCCTTGGACGTTTGCTTTCATTTGCAAATTTTTCGTAATCACCATGTATGAGTGTAATCGTGCATCTATTTTTCTCAAAGATGGGTCGACTTGCTGTCAACTTTCTTTCAGAGCTTACATCTTCTCCATTTCCCTCTTTGCTAGTTCCATCTTTGCTGAAGTAAGATAATGATTGGTGTTCACTAGGAGAAATTGAACTAGTATAACTCTGTGTTCGCATGGATGGCGAGAGCATCTTTGGTGGTCCAGTTGCCGATTTGAGCGGCTCGTCTGCGATCGTCAAGATTTCCATTCCCTCTCCTGCCAAAGCTGATGGAGATAAACTTTGTCCTTGTCCTATAACCACATTAGGTGCTCGTAATCCTTCATCGCCTTCGTCATGCCCCGAAGGACCAGCGCCTTCCCATGCTGCATCAAAATCCTCCGGACCATAGTGAGTGTGCGGTGTGTGATCTTTGCCGGAATGTGAATGCTGACTTTGACCATCTTTGAGCCATGCATCGTGAAGATCTATGCATCCAGCATTGTATAGTGTATTGTCCAACGTCTCCTCGTCAAAGTCTATGTAATCATCACTATCTTCAGCATCAGTTGTGCTCTCCGTCTCTGATTCTATTTTATGATCTTTCTTGGCAATTGCAGCATCATTGCCATCATTCTCTAGAGACTCGGCGTGTGCTCGACGAGGAACATTACCCATCTCTTCTTCACTTTCAGAATCATCTGCAAAATTTGCAAATGCGCTATTGCGTGGTACGATTCCACTCTTGACACTTTCACCATCACTTTCGGTTTCATTGCCATCAGCTGCTGCGTGCTTATCGGTATGCTCTCTCTGTACGTCTAGACTATCACGACTTTGACGGCTCAAATTCCAACTTCCACTCCGTCTTCTTCCTTCTCCGCCGTCTTCGTTATGATAGCGCCATGGGCTCAAGCTACGACCGAATGCTGTACGAAATCGATCTCGTTTGCGTCTCCTGCTGTGCTTGGATTCGTTATCGTCTGCATTCGTTTCTTCGTATTCAGGTGGTGTGCTTAGGTCTTTGCCCTTATCGGATTTGCCATATGTATGCGTTCGTTTTCGAGTTCCATCTTCATTCAAAGCGCTGATTGCAAATGGATTATGTGCTCCTGCTACAGATAGAGCTGGTGCGAGCATATGTCCTAATGCTGATCCTTCGTTTGAATGATCTGGATTACGATGAAAGAATGAAGCAAATCCGTGCCCTGAATGACTATCTCTGTTTGAGCTAGAAGTCGAAGAGATTGAAGTATTGGAGCGATGTGAAGTTGTATAGTTTTCGTCGGGCAAACTTTTTGTTTGAGAAGTTGGCGAATTTTGTGCACTTTTGTTAGCACTGCCGCCGCCCGTCTTACCGACGGTATTGCTGTTATTCATCTTTGACGCCCTTGGAAATCTCGCCGGCCCGCTGTGTATTGTTATGAAAATATTCACCTGAACTATAACTATGTGAAGCAAAAGCTCAGCCCCATCACAATCCTGCTAAAGTGATGGTAGTTTGACCTATTTGGATGAAGTCATAGATTACTAACCCACACGAGCCAAGAGATTAAGTTTTGATGCACCCTATCTGTCAATTTATGTTTATTCTTAATTCCTATCTACACGCACCACATTATTCGGTTTATGGCGCGTGCGTGTCTGTAAAATTAAGCTGTAAGCAAGAAGAACAACACTTTTTCTCCCGATTTTTAGTCCTATGATATTCACTCCAAAAAGGACTGCCTCTTTGATGGCAATACATATCATTCGTCATGCCAACAAGAGTGCTATATCACTGTCCATGTAGTACAAATTTTACGTCGTCATTCGGTCCCATACAGCCGTCCACGTCATCGTTTCAACTGCCATCGCTCTATTTCTGTGACGATTGCGATTCAATTCGATGTGATCAATGCACGACGAAAGATTTGACTGTTTATTATTGTCCCAATTGTTTATTTGATGTTCCTTTAGCAAGCATAAAGTCAGAACATGCAAATTGCCCAAGAAATTGTTTCTCTTGTCCAATTTGCTCATCCACTTTGGGAGTTGTCTGTAGCGATTCCAATGAACAATCTCATTGGGACCCTTTATCTGCGGAAGCAAGTATGGGAGAGCCACCATGGTATCTACAATGTCCAACATGCAAATGGGATAGCAAAGAGGTTAAAATGACATTCGAAAAGTCAACCGGACTTAGTCTTCAAGTGCAAAGGATAGAAGATGAAGCGGCAGATTCGGTCGAATTTCGTGATCTTCGTGCGCATTTTGATCAATATCTTCGCTTTTCAACATCATCAGGTGAGGCTCAATATAGTATGGAAGCAGCAAAAGCGAGTAAATTATTACGAGATGTTCCTTCTTTGATGAATCAACCAGGTTTTGGTAGAAATAAAGTTTCGAAGAGAAAAATGGATCAAGACGAACAGATACCGCAATATAATGCAAAGATGACTTGGGACGCTGGACGGGATGAAAAGAGATATGTAGGCGTCAAGCAAGATTTACAAGACGGTAAAGCATTAGGAGCTATCGGTCGCAAAGAGCAAAATCGACTGGAATTTCTCCAAGAGCAAAAAGACGGTAGTCAGATAACCGATTTGGCCCAAAGGTGGTCCGCTATGAATGACCAAAGCGTACGTCAAGCAGATTTAGGCCCTTGCAGAGTACCCCTTCGTACGAAGCAAACCAAAAGGTGCTCAGTCTGCCGTCACATCATCATTAGGCCGGAGTCTAAGCCAACTTCGAGCAAGTACAAAATTCGTCTTCTTGCATTGAATCGACTACCAGAGATCTACATTCGACCGCCTAATTCTATTTCGACTGCAGATCGACGTAGAAGCACTTTTGGAACACTGAATCGTCGCAAGACGGTGATAGTTGATGAAGAAAACCTACAAGCAGGTAGAGCATACCTCTTCGAGGCTAGCTTCATCAATCCTCGTGATGAATCGATGACGGTTCGACTACACCTTGCCCGTGCACCTCCTTCCACCAACGATTCTCATTCATTTTCTGCATCGTCTCCCAACAAAGGCATCCCTATGAGCGTATCAAGTCGTTACGCATGGTCAGTTTCGCCAACTTCCAGCAATTTTCCCGTAAGCGCATACAATGAAGTATGGGAACTCGCTGAAGAGTATGATGAGGATTTATTCGAGCCAAATCGCAAAACACATAAAGGTGATTCTGCATTCGGGATCGAAGAAGAGGGAGATGAGATTGATGAAGAAGATGAGTTAGATGATCGTGATCAGAAGCGAAGTCGGACTGATGTCGGTGGCCAAGGCAAAAAGAGAGGACAAGGGATTTTACGAAGGAAAGGACACGAAACGGTTATTGGTCTCGAGCTTAATCTAGACAGAGAAGCAATTGGGGAGATCGAATTTCCCATGCAAGTGACTTTCACGTACAAGCCGGACACAGAAGTATCGCAAAGAGGTGAATCAGGAAGCAAGAGCTTTTCCTTTTGGACCTTTGTTCGATTAGGTCGTGTGACTTCTGAAGGAAGCAGTTCTGGACATCATATGCAACCGCATTCATCTACTACTGAGGCAAGAAGATCTGCTTTGGATAAGCGACGTAGCATTATGGGTATGAATATCAGCGGGCATGGATCTGCAATTTCAGGACAAACAACATCGCCAATGTCGGCTTTGCGTGATGCTGCTAAAGATGGAACCAGTACGAGCGGAAGTCCTCAAAGACCTAGCAGTGGTGCTAGCGGAGGAGGCGAGCCACGAATGATGACAGAGTCGAAATAAAGAAATCATCCAAACACATCCACGCTTGTACCATGTTCATCTGTAATAAAATACAATTATGATATCCTTTTCAATATGATTACCTAACGCCGTCCTGCTGCTGCTTCTCTTCTTGTTGCGTCTTCCAGTAAGGTTGTGTCTACTGCCGAAGCAGGAATGTGGACATATCGAATGACCGAGCCTCTAATAAATGCCGATTTGACTGCGGCCTAAAAGAGGAATGAAAGTCAGTTGTAGTCTCATATCTAATCCTCTTCGTACTGCTAAAAACTTACCAAATGTGGCCACCGATCTTGATCTCCTTCGATCACTTTTAGGTCATCAATTCGAAAGTTTAAGAATTGGTCGACAGATTTCAACGTTCCCGTTACCGAAACATCATTTTTTAGTTCCACGGTGACTGTTTGATTTGTTAGAGTCTTGAATGCACTAAAGATGAGCATCTTGAGAATGTAGTACAAATTTGGTGATGGTGTTTATTCGTGATGTTTTATGAAAGGCGTGAAGAATTGTCAAAGCGCGTTAGGCATGCACGCTAGATATCTTCTCAATTTTTACTTGTTAATGGCCCATGCATGATGATCCCACGTGAGGTGTGCTTCCCGACAGGTTCAACTCATTGCTACAATTCCTTCGGGAATGCTTTACTCTCTACCATCTTTGAAAGATGAAGTGAGAAGCAATGTCAAATTCGAACGGCGGGGCAAGTATAAGCGTCGGAAATTCGGGATCAGCATCTGCTCCTGGATCTAATTCCGCTCCTGTTGCGCCGATCATTGAACCTCCTCAAAGTTTTGGTTATGTTGCTCCTGGCATTTATCGTTGTAGCGCTTCAAGTTTGATAAAAGGCCTTTCACCTGCTCCCAAAAGATGGTTTTCAAAACAACAGCCAAAATTTATGCAAACAGATAGCAGTAGAACAATCACAACAACTCAGACATCAAATACGTCATTTCTGGATGGAGATCATGGAGATGCACCAATCTGGACAACATCCAGTCAAGGAAGTGCAGCATTACCTACTACCCCTACAGAAGCATTCTTGTCTTCGCTACAATTGCGAATGGTACTTCTTTTAGCTCCCGAAAAGATGCCCTTTGCGTTGGCGGCTTGGTGTTCGATGCACAATATCAAGCTTGTCCATCTCGGTTTGGGCGCTTTGGCAGATTCTTTCAAGGTAAATCATGATCAAAGCGGATCTACAAATTTCATTGGATCATCTAAGCCTGTCGAAGGGGAAACAAATACAAGAGAAAGAACTACAAATGGTTTACATGCACATTCGGCTGCCGATATGATGTCTTTGGAACGGATTGCGAAAGAATCGTTGGAATTGTTGTTGAACAAGTCAAATTTACCGTGTCTTGTATGCGATATGAGTGGCGTAAATGAAACGGGAATCGTTGTTGCATGCTTGCGTAGATTACAGAGATACAATTTTGCGAGCATTCGGTTGGAGTATCGTAGCTTTGCTGGAAATCGAGCAAGATCCTCGCATGAAAGATTTATTGAAGGATTTGATACTGATATTATCACTCTTCCTGCTACTGAGGAATTGCCCGCATGGTTGTCGGATCAAATATACCAAGATTTTGACTGGAAAACGCATTAGAGTTCAAACACATCAAATTCGTCCATGTCATCCGACTCATCGTCTTCGAAGTATGGACTGCTCAACGGTTGCTTACTGCTAGAAGTAGTATTGTTTGAAGCCATACTGCTGGAAACAGCATCTTCGAAATATCTACTGCTCAACGGTTGCTTACTGCTAGAAGTAGTATTGTTTGAAGCCATACTGCTGGAAACAGCATCTTCGAAGTATCTACTGCTCAACGGTTGCTTACTGCTAGAAGCCAAATTGTTAGAAGCCATACTGCTGGGAGGCTGCTTCTTTCGTATCTTTGGAAGAGGAACAACGGGTAAAGGACGTTTTCGTCCAAGTCTTGTTGACGGAGACGGCTCATCGTATGTACTGCGAGCTAATGCTGTAGCATACGGTGGCAAAGTATCAAAGCAATTCGGCTTATAGATATTATCATGCTTTTCCAAAATCCAATCAAGTTCCTCCTTATGAGGTTCAGAAAACAAACCGTGTTCCACAATCGGACTGGTATGGCTGTTGTATTTGCGAAAGCTAGCCTTTTGCAGTCCACGATGATTACCAGTGTTCACCGGAGCTACCATGCCCATCATGTCGATTGTACTTCTTTTTGTATGGATATCCCTTCTGATAAGTTTTTGCAATTTGAAAGGCTGTTTTAGCTTTTTCATTGCCTCCTTTTCGTCTTTTTCCTTCAACATGATGCGAATGTCATCGTCATTTTTGTCCTACATTCGAGAGGAATAAATCAGAAACAATGCATACATCCTAGTATCGACAATACTCACCTCGTGAATCAATCGCATCAATGCGATTTTGTTGTGCCTTTTCCTGGTCCACTCTCTCTCTCGTCTTTTTGGAAAGTACGGCTGATCGTTTGATTTAGGCGCATCCAGAGATGGCGGGATGAAATCCTCTAGCTCTTCAGATTTGAAACGAATCATGTCGAAGATTTTGTTGTGGTGGTGAGGAAAATGCTCTTTTCCGTTAAACTGACGGTGCATTTATTCGGGCGCATTTACTCGGACAAAGGCATTTTTTTTCGAAAAAGACATCTGATTTCACACACAAGTAACATAAATAAAGGGGATGATATGAAGCAAGGTCAACAACGATCGATGATTCGAATCAGTCGGACGGTTGGGCACAGCGAGAAAAAGGGTAAAACCTCTTCTGCGCGCGAGGGGATGAGAACATAAAAAAGGGTGACAGTTGAAAGGAAAAGTTCTATACGAATGGACCCGAGTGAGACGGTCCAAAAATCGGTTTTGAAGTAGATTCCACAATAGTGGTCTTAGAAGCTGTTAAGCAAGTTGAGTAGGACCTTCAAGTGGCTTGCATCAATCAAATCCGACTTGTTCTTTTGGACGACGTCACGCTTGTGGAAGCTGTTGAGGAGGTTGACCAAGACCTTCAAGTTGCTTGCATCAATCAAATCCGACTTGTTCTTTTGGACGACGTCACGCTTGTTGAAGCTGTTGAGCAGGTTGGCCAAGACTTTCAAGTTGCTTGCATCAATCAAATCCGACTTGTTATTCTGGACGACGTCACGCTTGTTGAAGCTGTTGAGGACGTTGGCCAAGACCTTCAAGTTGCTTGCATCAATCAAGTCCGACTTGTCGTTCTGGATGACATTATCACGCTTCTTGAAATCGTTCAAAGCATTGACATCGATACCGAGATCACTCAAATCAATCAAACTGTTCTTGTTGTCTTGAATAACATTGTTTGATGGAGCTGGAACTGGGGCTGGATGAGGATGAGGGYGRGGATGGTTGCCGCGTTTMAAGTCGTTCAAAGCATTAACATCGATACCGAGATCGCTCAAATCAATCAAACTGTTTTTGTTGTCTTGAATGACATTGTTAGTTGGTGCTGGAGCTGGGTGAGGGTGGGGATGGTTACCACGTTTGTTGAAGTCGTTCAAAGCATTGACATCGATACCAAGGTCGCTCAAATCAATCAAACTGTTCTTGTTGTCTTGAATAACATTGTTTGATGGAGCTGGAACTGGGGCTGGATGAGGATGAGGGTGGGGATGGTTGCCGCGTTTGAAGTCATTCAAAGCATTAACATCGATACCGAGATCGCTCAAATCAATCAAACTGTTCTTGTTGTCTTGAATGACGTTGTTGGATGGTGCTGGAGCTGGGTGAGGGTGGGGATGGTTACCACGCTTGTTGAAGTCGTTCAAAGCGTTGACATCGACATCCAAGTTGCTAAGATCAACGGCATCATTTTTGTTAGATTGAATGACGTTGTTGCTTCCGCTTCCATAAGGCCAAGAGTGATGGTGGTGTTCAGGCTTTGGTGGACGACCGTGGTTGAGAGCATTGACACCGATGTGGGCGTCTGAAGCGTCTACCAAGTCATTTTTGTTGGATTGAATGATGTCACGGCCGACAAATTCGACTGGACGAGCTGTTGCCATGGCAACGGCCATTGAGAGAATTGCGATTGAGATGAATTTGACCATTTTGATATGCTTTGATAGAGATATGTTAAAATTAGATGAAAGAATGTTTGTTGATGGAAAAGATTGTGATGCTTTTTGTGTGAGAGTGTGTGCTGAGTGGTACTAAGGCTACAGTAAGGTCAGATGCTGATCCGAAACAAGAGAAAGAGAACGAGAAGGGGATAGAAGGAATTCCTTTGATAGTGAGGGAGAGAGTTAATGAGATGGAGGAAAGGGGAATGAAGATGGAATAAAACATGCCTGCTTTTAAATGTTTTTGAAAGTTTTGTCGGATAGGGCTACAACGAATCTCCTTCTGTAATACCGTTTGGGTTGTGGTACCTGTATCATCCTAGTCCTTTAGAACGTTGAACTGTCCGATGTGTCATGAAACATGTTTGTATGTACTGCATATCGAATTCGATTGCGTGCGTTGGTTATCATACCAGTCCAATTCAAGGGGGTTTCTTTGATTAAAATGTTTCAGCGGAAAGAATTCATTGTGTATGATCATATGATGAATCAACCTGATGGATGGTGAATATCTTTTGCCAAGGGGTTCAAGCATGCAGATGATGTATGCAGTGCAGTGAAATGCACAGTTGTTAGCCTATATGCGCTGCGTTATTAAGGTTGAGAAAATAGAATATACGCATGCTTTTAGTACATCATACTCATGACCAAAAGTTGCAAGGGTGAATTGGCACGCGCGTACGAGTTTTGCGGTGTTCCGGCAGGTAATTAGACGCTAACAAGTCAAAAAAGTATATTTTCCTTTAGCGTGATCCATTTTTGGGTTCCATAACATCTGCAGGGGTTGTCTGTAGATCCTAACAAAGAGGACCGATTCGAGTTTAAAGGCATGCTTGGTCGCCGACGCTGAAGCGAAAACGGATAGATGAAAAAGCGTACATAGTATGTATCAGGCACATCGGATATGCTTTCTCTTGAAAAGTGTGTTACATATATAGAGTGTATGCATATATGCACATACTTCAGTGCGAATGCCTGCCGAGAAGGGAGCAGGTTGCAGCAAAACGGCGATATTACTCAATCGAAAAAATAAAGAGCGGCGTCTATGAATGCCATAATCCAATCTGTTTATTTAAAGATACACATGTACTAAACACACTAAAGAGATCCATCGAATGCTTGGCCCTGACAGGAATGTAGAGTGGAGGTGTTCCATGGAGGTGATAAAAAGTATGTATGCCGTCTGGAATTTATTCTATAATATCATATACATATTCAAAAGTGAAACAAGGACGAATGTTGAAATATTTACTTATAGAAGCAACCAATTTTGCCATTCTCAAAATGGTGGCACAAAAAGTGTGAGTATATAAAATGAAGTGCCGTGGTAAGATGATATTCTACATATAATGGAGCCACATCTATTGCAGATTCTCGGATTATGGCGTGGGACATAAAATCAGATCTGCTTTGTCGGGAAGATTTGCTTACCTATTATGGCTTAACAATAGCAAAGTGAACAATATCAAGCTTAATCGAGCCAGGGTCAATTTTCTATGTGCATCTTATTCGGTAGGGAGTAATAATTCCGTTGTACATATGTATGGTTCTCCTTTTAGATATACTGTTAACGTACAGTGAACGTATTTTATAACAACATTTATGTTTAAGCTATATGTATATTTGTTTGTTTCTGCTTAAGGTCCGGCTACTAATTTTTACTAGTGTGTGGCACGCATTCTACATTTACATAATAACCTGATTCTTTTTTTTTTTTGCTTTGGCTTATTTTATCATCAACCGAAACAACCGTTCCGAGAATAATAAACAATCATGTGAGCTTAACATTTTATGCGAGTAATCGTTTTTGGTATATGTATAACCCTACACCCCACCCAGATCATATTAGCGCGCATAATTCATGTAGGGTGAGCCAACGTACAGCTTAAAAACCACGCTAGCGTAAACAAAGATTTGTATTGTACATACATCCATCACATCATCTATCAATTCACATATTCTGATCACCTGTCTTGCAAGGATTGAAATCTAACACGTGCAGATTTTATTCAAGGGACAATTTTCTCTTTAGCATGAATAAGGTGCAGTCCATGCAAGCTTAAGGTGAGATTACTCCTGCGGAAAAATTATCCAGAGGTATATGCGAAACATGCTTCGCTTCACTTTCCTCGTTTCCGAACGCTTTAAAAACGCGAGTTTCCATCCATTCCTGCCTTAATACTATATTTTATTTATATCAGATACCAACTTTCATTTCGGATAAACTTCGCCATTCAATTACGCAATTAATCAATTTTAATTGCTTAAAGAACATCAATGACAAGAACGGCTTCCGTTCAGTTATAGTGCATGATCCGGTAAAAAGATGATTCTTCTAACGTTTCATTGTTCATCTTGATTGCATTCGATCAATTGATGCAGAATCTCAATTTGACGTGCGCCGATCCCAATCGCCGAGCTATTGGTTCCCAAAAATCCGTTTGTCCTCCTCCACTCGGTACTAACAATGAACTTATGATATATTTTTGAAAGGGCTGGGAAAAAAGTTTTAAAAGTTGCATCGTAATCTTTCGGCAATTATTGGGAAAAAACAATCTAAAGACGCATATTAATGACAGCGTTTGTGCATACTCTCTCAATGAGTACCATTCTTCCCATGGCATGACACTACTTCTCTATTTTAGTCTCAATTCGCCAATCCTTTTGTTCTGCAATTTTTCGCGTTATGCGTTTGCATAGGAGATTATTGTTTAAAAATACAAAATTCGACGCTAATGAAACAAAACACCCCACTCCTACACGACTGTTAAAGTGCCAAAAATCGGAAGTTAATCGAAGATCATTAGCGTATTTTAGTCTGCACGCCACGAATAAAGTGTGAAGATTTTGTGCTATGGTAATCCTTCACTTAGAAGATAGAACAACGGATTTGAGAAGAACTATGTCTTAGATGCTCAAAAATATAATGTCGAAATTTTATTAATCGATGATCTCTTTTTTTCGTATTCTTCTTGAAACAGGGGCAAGATGAACATCTTCTCCTTCAATTTACGCGAAATGATTAAGCTTGCTTAGCTTGCGGCCTTCCTGCCAGAAGGGATGTAGACTATTTGTGTAGCATTATGATGACACTTCAATACTGCCCTTTTTTGCATTGCATTCGGTAGGAAAGGGGGGACCACCGCTCCGCTGCGCGTCTTTGCCCACCGCATTCACCAATTGAAATTATCGAGAAGAACGGCCCCGCCTTGGGCGGACTTGTGCATTTTATTCTTTGATGATTAGTCTATGTAGAGTGAGCGTATGCCCGCGCGAAATGAATGGGTTGACATGTAGTGAAAGTTTAGACATCAATATTCCAACTTTGACGCTAAAAAAAGAGCAAACAAGCAGCAGCAGCAGCGGCCAAGTTTTTGATCACTGTAAAAGAGAAGCGGCAGAAAGGCAACCCGAATTGTAGAATGTATGCGTTATTATACACATGTGATCATCTCTGCATTGCCATCATTCAAGATCTGAGATTGACGATCATCTACCAGAATTCCAACAAGCTTCTATCACTTCATTAACAAAGAAGAAGTTGCTACCAATCAACCTTTTCAGTACAATATATGGTCGGATTCACAAAATAAAAAAAGAAACGGTACCTGCATGGTCATACTCATATTCGGACTTTTTCCAATTAGCCAAATTTTGCACCTTGCAACGCCCTTTGCGGCATAACGGCACCATCAGCTAATCGGAAGAAATGGATCAACAAATTGAAGATGAATCACCTACTGCGATCAGATCGCAACATATTTTAAAAGTGGACCCAGCTTCTCCGGCTGATTCGCCGTACAAAACGACTTTTGATCATTCCCTGAAAGGATCTTTGCATTATCCCTCTCATTCGCAAACACTTGCTGCCCTTCCGCCAACGCCAATGTCAGCATATTTTGATGCAGAAGATGTCGGAGTAGGATTTGAAGAAGAGAATGATTACACTTTATCTTCATCCTCTTCTCCGCCCACATCCTTTGGAGCCAGTAGTTCACCTTACGTTTCCAATAGCAACTTTGATCGATCACCTTTTCCTAGAACAAATTTCTATAACGAAGGAGCAAATCGATCGAATTATGATGAAGCAAGGTCAAATTTCATGAGATCAATCGCAGTCAAAAACTCAAATGCCGATAGAGCACAGCCAACAAACATGAGTGAAAGCGATGGCAATGAGGCAAGTGACGGGAATCGATCCTTTTCTTCAGAAGTGGATTCACCTGGTCCAGTTACACCTGCAACACCAAGCATATGGAAACCACGGGAGTTGACACTTTTACGATCGAGAAAGGGCACTTTGGATTCAGAAGCAAGCGGTCAAGGAAATTCATCTATACATTCATCCGTTTCGGCAAACTCTTCTTCAGCTGCAACAATTGCAATGAATTCGTCAACTCCGAATGACAAATCATCATACCGAGCGCTAGAAGGGCTTGGAATTCGCGGAGTTCAAAATGCAAATGCAAATGAAGTCATCAACCGTCGATCTTCGCGCATCATCGCAAGAGATATTCTGCCTCCAATTATGACCTCTTCTCCTGGTACTTCGCATCAGAGGGCAATGCCTTTGCCTAATAATGCAAATAATCAAACTACTTCAGGTCATGCTCCTCGTGAATTGAAATTAGCCGCTTCGATTGGACCTCCATCTTCTACTAGAATGCATAATTTTGCTTCTGGCTTTCCTCCTTCTAGAATTCCGGTTTCGTCAAACGGAGCCGCATACACGAGCGTCACGGCGCCGCAATCTGCAAGTGTGCCTTCCAGCAGTCGAATCCCTGTTCGTCATGGACCGGCATTTTCTCCAGTTGCAGTTCAAAATCAATTCGCCTCTTTCGCCGCTCCAAGTAGTGCTGCATCAGCATCAACAATAAGTGCAAAACAAGACCAATTCTCAAATGAATCTGATGAGATGAAAAACGATAATATCACATCAAGAATATCAGCGAATGTGGACGCATTGACGCTAGATGAGGGCTTATCCAATAGGCAATCGCATTCTTCTTTATTGCTATCAGAATCATCTCAAAGACTTTCGCGATCCATGGATGATTTGAAAACGATGCTTTTTGGCGATCAATCGATGAGTTCGATGACGGAAGAGGAAGAAGGAAAACATCTGCAAGATGTGAAAGCAGAAGTTTCACAAGAATACACTCCATTAAGAAAATCTCTTTTGAAATCCGTAGAAGGGCCAGGTTCTCAAACCCCTTCTTTTGCTCAATCTCTTTCGAGCGGCTCTCGTCGAAGGAAACCTCCAGCACCACTTATTCTAGGACCTTCATCGCCATCAGTCTATAGCCATAGCTCTGGAGGCCAATCGCAACCGAATTCGGCACTTTCGATGTCAGGTAAACCATCTTACAAAGTAGCGTCAAACCAATCTTTCGTCACTGTCAATACCGAAGATGACAATTTGGCGATTAATCAGTCGCATAAGCCCTCTTCTAGAAATAGTTCGGGTTTGATGCCTCCAAGTGCTTCTTATCTATCAGCAGTTCACACTCCAAACAGTGCCGTAGGCGACCATTTTTCAACACCTCTTCAAAGTCCTGCTGTGCCTCTTTCAGCATCTAGCTCTCATCCTACCATGCCATACGAAACATCAACGCATACGGCCGAAGATCATGAAACATTGGTAAGAGCGGTCAGTCGTGTGAAGAAACATATGCACGATTTATTCGGAGAAGAGAGCTCATCTTCAGTGGATGAGAAATGGAAAGGGCCAAATGAAGTAAAAATGACGCCTAGCAGCGGCGTAGAGAAAACAATGGTGAAGTCACCCAGTTTGGGAGCAAAGATCGGATCAAACGCAACCGTCGATGAGGATTCAACCAGCATTGTCAGTCAGATTGAGTCTACTTCGGTACGCTCTTCAGAAGTTGGAAATGCATTTGAATTTGACAACATCATCGATCCAAAAGAAGCGAGATCGGATATGCAAGATTCAACTGATTCCTCCTTCATATCTAATAGGCCGCCCTCTCCAGAACCGCTTTTGAACTTCAATCGTGGAATATTTGAAACGGTAAAGGAACCTGTTCGAAAAGCATCTCACGATCAACCAATCAAAGCAGAGTTGCCTCAGAAGCCACTTGGCCCTCCTCCCGCAATTCCGCTGCCGATAATTCCAGGAGAAGGCGTGAGCGTAAATAAAAGCAAAAGCACTTCCCCAATTATGCGCAATGCCAAAAGAATCTCCAATCAGGCACAATTGGGCCCAAGGCGTGGATCAAGTCCTTCTGTGGACATTGGTGCAAATACGATGTATCAAAATGATCGATCCCATGCGAATGTTTCGCCAACGAATACTAGAAGAATGGCCGAACAGTTTCCCGGACAGGCCCCTATTAGGCAACATAAGAGTAAACCGTCAATTGTGCCAGCAGTACCTTCTTTCGGATACCTTGTTCCTTCCACTTCATCCACAAACTTGTCTCCGCTTGTGCCGAATGCGCCAATGAATCCCTTCAAACCACGACAAGACGATGAGCAATATGGAACATCCAGATGGAGTTCAGGATCTGAGGATGAAGATGATCGGAAATCGAGCGGAGGTCGCAAGTCGATCGGAGGTCGATCAAAGAAAGGAAGCCAAAGTAGTAGCGCAATACCTTCTTCACTGTCTTCAAGACGAAATACGCAAAATTCCACTTCAAGCTCCTTGGCGCCCTCGAAAAAGTCAAGTCTATTTTCTGGATTAGGTTTGAGGAAAAAGAGTATACCAGCTCTTGCTTCAGATGTGAGCAATCAATCATCCCCAATGATTTTAGCTTTCGATTCACCCGCTCTTGGTAAAGGAGAAATGAAAGAATTTCCTTTTCCTAGCGTGCTACAACCTCGCTTATCTCTGGCAACAAGTATTCGATCAAATGCATCTAATGTTCCATCCAGTCCAATCGTTAGCAGCCCGATCAGCTCTTCACGAGTGGACAATCGAGCTTGGCCAGGTCAAAATGCAGTAGAATCCAACGGATCTTTACGTCATCTACAACGCCAAGCTAGCACGCCTCTTCTTCGCGACCGATTTTCTTCTTTGAATAATAGTGGTACGAGGAAGCCAAATCAGCTCACTCCACGTCCATCCGATGCAAGTCTTGCGACAAGCGCATCATCTCATCGGGCAACTAGCACAGGCTCGAATGATTCATCAGTTCCATCACCCGCAGTTGATAGATTCGGACCTCACGGTCTCGGAATTCAAGTCGGGAGCACGGTTGATTTTGGAATGGACAATAAACCACTCTCAAGCGATGTAGGAGAACGATTTGAAAAGCACATTGCTGCAGTCACTTCCGCTAGATTGCAGTATGAGCAAAAGCAACCCCAAAAGGTATCAAAACACGGAAGTCGACAAAGATCAATGACTTTGAGTTCGGGAGAAAGAACATCATTTGACGCTCGCAATGCTGCTCTTCGAACAATGATGAATGGCGTACCTCACTCTGCATTACCACCTCCAGTGCCTTTTTTCCCGCCAACCGCTTCCAAAGATAATTTGGAAGAAGCGCACGGACGTACAACAATTTCTCCAGATGAGACACCGAGAATTGCATATGCATCTTTGAGCAATTCATCCCATGCACATGATTCTCCCGATCGTGTTAAAACACGATTCAGCACTCATCGTCGTCCAACTGACGAAGATGAAGGTCTTTTTGCAATGGGGCAAGCTTTGGTGAATTCTACTTCTTCTCCTTCTGTTTCCTCTGCTGCACACAAGGATTGGTTATCTGTGAAACGAAAACAAACAAAAAGGCGTATACGTGCAAATGCTCCTTCCTCTCGCCCACGATATCCTTCCTTGACCGATTTGGGAAGGGAATGGCAGTCGAAATATCCTCAAGAAGCATTTCATGCTGCTCTTGGACCTGCTTTGTTGGAAATGACTCTTCAAGATGCAGGCGAATCTGGAACTTCTTCATCTGCATCTAATACAGATGATTACGGATCCAGCGAGCACGAAACTAGCAAGCAAATTGATAATTCAGCAGGTAGAGGGCGAGCAATGATTGGAAGCAATGGGAAACAAGGTCGAGATGATCTCTCAAGTGATGACGATTACAATAAAGGTAGAAGCGGTCAATATCTCAAGCAAGAAGTGATTTCCGATGTCAGCACAGATTCTGAAGATAGTTATGGAATTTCTGAAGATGAATCATCGCATATTGATCCACGACTTATTGCCGGTTCATCGGGTAAATTCGCAAGCACTGCATCTACAGATGATGTTCCACTCGGCCAACAAATTCGCAATCCAACGGAAATTTTAAAGAAGCTGCAACGAAGCCAAACGACCGGTGCAATGAAGGTAAAGGGCAAACATGTTCCATACAAATCTGGCAAGATTGAAGTGCCTTCGAGCAAGTTGGGTAATACGCTTGATGCAACAGCATTGACCGATCGTTTGCTCATTGTGCAGCGATCTCATTCTATGAATTCTTCTTCTAGACTCCCTCAAAGTGACAAACCTTTACCCCAGCCTTTGCCGAATCCGCGTAAGGTGCAACAAAAATTCTCACCGGCTTCAAGCACTTTCCAACCTTCTTCGGATGGTGCAACAATGTATACAGCCTCTGAGATGCGTTCAAGCGCAAAGCAAAGCGAAGATGAAAATTTTGCAAAGAATTCACAACCAGCTGGCGCTCATTCTACAGTCATTTCTGACTTTGCTCAAACTGTTCGTTTGCGTAGTCAAAATCGGTCGAGAATGCGACCAGTTGCAATGAACTTTCCAGAAAATCTTGCTATGCCGACAAGCAGCGCTCATGCTTCATCCGATTCACCGATTGTCACATCGCTTGAACGTCCCATTGAAAGAGTCCATCAAAATCTACCGTTAAAGAATCAGGAAACAGAAGCACTTCCGAAACGAGAGCTTCCACAACAACAACAAGATTCTACTTCGAGTAACAAGCAGATGACTGAGTATCGAATCAAATTATCGGATTCTTCGGGTATCAAACAGCACACCATCAAAGAGAATCATTCAGCCACAGCACGAGATCTGGTCAGAGCTTTGATGAGAGCAGATGTGATGCCACTCGATAGCAGAATTGGTGGCTGGGCAATCTTTGACGTAAGTCCGGAATTCGGAATCGAGAGACCTTTGCGAGAATATGAAAGGGTGAATGATGTGATCGAAAGTCAATTTAATCCTGCACTCGATCACTTTACCGTTCGAAGATCTGATCTAGCACCTTATTTGAGCATCCAAGCCTTGCCAAAAACATCTCCAGCTTTAGCAGGTTGGCTTTACGTGCAAGAGACTGTACGTAAAAAAGGATGGAATAAGAGATGGGTTGAATTACGCGATCAAGCACTTTTCCAAGCTAAATCGGAAAAAGGTCGGGAAGAAGTGAAAATGTGCGATTTATCTATTTATGACGTCTTTATTCCGATCGAAGGTGAACCTTGGATTGCAAAAGCACCAAAAAAGAACGCCTTTGCATTGAAATGTTTGACCAAAACGCAAGATGAATTGGTCATATATTTCTGCTTGAGTGATACACGAGCAGCAAGACATTGGATCACCGCTATCAATCGTGCAAGAACATTCCAGATGAAGTCTGAAAAACCGCACCTTTTTGTTCAGCATACAAGAATGCCTCAAATGAAAGAAGTGCTCAATGAAAACCCTCCCAAACTTCAATCTGCCGGCATGCCTGCTCCTCCAGTCGTTCCACAACGTCCATTGGTGAACTTTAGTACGGAAATTTTTGAACGTGGTTCCTTGTTGAACAACAATGAGATCAATCAAGGTAACAATCAACAGGAACACGAATCGAATATGAATCCACCGCCACGTAGTAGCAGCGCTTCACACCGCAAGCCAGTCCCCGGTCAAAATGAAAGATTTACTGGTGGATCTAGCCAATTTCCCACAGATGAAGAGCAAAAGCGTAGATTCGAGGAAATACGTGAAATGGAAAGACTTCAACGTTCTCTTGGTCGACCTCTGATTGGCGTTGTGGCTGAGAAAAGTCAACAAAACAATCAACATCAATAAGGGAGATTGTCTTCGAATAGACATTTAACTTGCTACTCAATTTCACTCATCATGTGAAACCTTCCAAGACATCCTTATCCTCCTTAAATTCTTACCTCATCTGTATAAAACTTCTTCTTCTCATGTTGCAGCGCAGCATTGTCCGAAATCTAGAAATTGGACAATTGGCCTCCATGTTATGTATACAATATCACTTAAACACACGTACACTGTTTTGGTCAATGTATTCTATTCTTAAACCTTGTGTTTCCGAATGCGAGAAGTAGATTTCAGTCATATATCTATAGAAATAAGATTCTCATTTTCTTTATCGATGCATTTGTACATGTACATGCGTTCTTATCTCCTTTCTCCATCTTTTGAGTATTATACATAGGTGAAACCTGTAGATCTTGTTATCTCAATCTTAGATCTTGGTCATAGGAGCTAACCAAGTATCAGCTTTCTTGAATTGTTGAACTAGATCTGCACTGATAGATTTCTCCTTTTCCAAAATATTGATAGCTTGAATAATTGCTGACCAGAATCGGAAACCTCTGGCAATCTCTCCACGAACATCTTTGATGTTAGAAAAGGAAGTTTCCAACATACCCAAAACTGCTTCCCGCGCTTCTACTACATCTGCATCATCCTCTTTGCCCGCTTCCACCACGCCATTGTTGAATGTCAACAGTGCTTCCAGATAACACTTTACCACGATTCCCAATCCTGTTGAAGTAACCGTTTGGAACGGCAAGCTTAGTGAGATATCCAAGTAATCATCCCGATCACGTTTGATATATGTTCCGCCTTTCAATAGCATAGTAGAAGCGATCACTTCTACCAAACTTCGCAAATTCTTCGATAATGCTTTCAAGAAACTGTTGAATTGCAGAAGTTCTCTGCTTAATGGTGCCTTCCATGCTTGGGTCTTGTAGTTCATAGGTAGGATCGACAATGATCGCATGATCAATAAGAGATGTTTTCGGCTCTTTTGTACAATCTCTCTTTCTTCGGCATCTGTACTGTCCAAATCTCCCCATGTAGGCCCTCCACTTTTGATAATTGGTTCTTTGGTTAAATGAGATTTGTAAGGTTGATCATGCAAAACATTTGCTCGGATCAATTCAAGAGCCAGATATAAAGGCTCTTGAAATTTATCGTTCAATCGGGAACTTCGAATCGAAAGGTGCAAAGCACGAGCATAAGGTGTATGTAGATGGTCGTAATTCAGGAATCCTCGCATCTCTAAAAAGCGCCAAATGACATTTGCAACAATCTCATCTTTCTTCTCCAGTACGGTAGCAGTAGCTGGCTTTACCTTTTTTGCTGTGGATGATCCTGACTTCTGGTCATCCTTTTTCGCATCTGGTCTTGGAGTCTTTGTTTGTTCGGCCTGGTCAGCTCTACCTGTGGCACCTAAGCAAAGTGCAATATCAATCGTACTGCTCACTTGTCTGCGCAATTCCTCTTCAATGTAAAGGAAATTCACGTTCCATTGATCAACCCTTTTTACGAGTGTTTGTGTGTTGTTGGACTCAATAGCGATGTTGTGTCCCGTTTGTCCTTTTTCGAAATGATAATGTGCGAATATCTTGCGGGAAGACCAGAAAGAATTCAAGCTGTCACATAGAAGAGCTAACGCAACACAACGCGGAGATTGAGGGCTCTCGACCAAAGTGTATTTGACAAACTGTCTCCAATCTTCTGAGTCTCCCTCATCGAGAGGTGCTAACTCAACAACTGTTCCACTGACGAGATTGTTCAAGATGGACGGACTTAAAAGACCGCGTGAGACGTGCAAGAAAAGTTCATCAGGTAGCCGATTACTGAATATTTCATGCAGATCACTAGGAACATCACTCGTTGACAAGATCGGGGCTCCACCAGTTGTTGGTGCTGTTGGTGGTGTTGTTCCGTTCACACCAGGAGCCACATGACCGCCATTAAGAGATGCGCCTGGAATAGGTGGTGGTGGTGTGGCTAAAGAAAGCGGTAAAACTCTCCCTTCTTCCGCACTCATCACAAGACAAAATTTAATCAAGCAACGTGCTCGACAGAATGCTTCCACATAGTTCAACTTCAAACAGCCGGCATGATCTGAAAACATCTGACAGGCCGTAAAACCGGATCGGTGTTGACGAACAGTTTCCAGAGCTTGAACCGGGTTTGGCAAACCGATGAGAGCAGTTGTGGTTCCATTTGCCAGAGGCTTGGGGCTTGGGTTGGGAATTGTGCCGTCCGTTAGAGGCGGGAACGTTGGACAGTGTTCGAACCCGAGTAACAGACCCATATCCAAGAACTCTTCTTCGCTACAACGAAGAGCACCCATGATTTCCGATTTTGATGCAAAGGTAAACGTTGGCTCTGGTGTGTTGCGCAAATTGAGTGATAAAATGACTTTGTCAACTCGATCGAACAGAAACGTTTCGGTAGTTCCGTAGATTGCATGGACATACGACTTTGAATGGCGTTCCAAATAGACAAGTTGACCTTCGGCCAAATATGGTGCAACCAAGAATTCTACATTTCTGTGTCTAAATGCACGCAATACAGCCCGAACCAGATCTGGAACTTGAACTGAACCACTTCGGCCTAAATGACGAATTGTTCCATCAACATCTCCTCTTTCATAGCATTCCCAAGCCAATCGTCTTTGGTCCGTACGTGGATCATCTGCCAAGATTGGCTTCCCGCGTCGAGAAGGCAAGATGCCGCCGAGGACAAAGACTGGCTTGACTTTGGCTTTGTCCAATACATGTAGATCATTTTCGATATGGGAAATGAGTGCAAGTGGACTGCCTCCCAATGCACCTACGTACGGTTCTGATGTCTCAGGCGAAGACAATAGAGAACGCAAATAGAGTGCTAAATCGATACCTAAACGTGCATCTTTGATTGTGCTGAGCGGGACTGTATGTGTCAAGTTCTGAGCTCTAAGGAAGCCCTCAAAACTGTTGATCATCGTGGCAGCACTCCAAATGAATACCAAAGAAGATTACTTAGCAAGCCTACTCTTGAACTGAGGACCGGCCTCTAAGAAATTTGCAATGATTGCCAAAAGTTTACCAATCGCTCCCGAAAGAAGGTAGAAATTGTCCGAAGGTATGGTGTCAAGAAGACAATCAAATTAAGCATCAATCCAATGCACTGTGGGTTGCACGCTCTTAGCGTGGACAGTGAAGGCGGGCAAGCTGTACTAATACCTACCACTCGCGAGTGCATTAGTACGTTTACGCTGCAGTGTGCTAGTGTGCCCTGCTGTGAATGCAAGATAAAATACATAAATAAAAAAGGCTGAGCTCCACCAGTGGCCGCTTTTGATTTGAAGTTTTGGGCAAAATGTACTCTTGTACATCTACCACCACAAGCATCACTTCGTCATGCCTGCCCAAGAAAGTGGTAGGGGAGCAGTTCGTCCGAGAATCAGGCTGAATGTCTCACAACCGTCATCAGCATCGAACTCTCGACCTACAACCGCACCTCAAACCCCTAACAATGGGTCGGATGACTATGAAGACGATGATGATGTCGACGAATATGTTGATACAAACGATCGATCGGCAAAAAACACCTCTAATAACTCCAAAAGAAGATTGAGAGACGGTAACGAATCTGACGACATGGACGATGATGAGCAGCCCGAGCGGGATTATACACAATTGGAATTGAAGCCCGATCATGCTTCCCGCCCTCTTTGGATCTCGCCATCGCCTGATAGCTACATTATCACAATGGAAGGATTCAGTCCAATCGCAGAGCAGGCACAAGACTTCTTAATTGCTATAGCTGAACCTGTCAGTCGACCCGCATTCATCCATGAATATAGGTTGACCCCGTATTCTCTCTATGCTGCTGTTTCAGTGGGATTGAACCCTTCTGACATCATCGAAGTTCTCAACCGTTTGTCTAAATCTCCAGTACCTGAACGTGTGATCGATTTTATCGTTAACAGTACTCGATCTTTCGGCAAAATCAAACTTGTATTGAAACAGAACAAGTACTTTGTCGAAAGTGCTTATCCTGATATTCTGCGAGAACTTTTGCAAGATGATGTGATTGGTAAGGCGCGTGTACGTGGTGGCGAATCTACGCAAGGTAATCGTCGTTTAGAGATTCTCGGTAGTACTTCTGCACCAACTCGAGGTGATCTGGTCATTCCCGGCACGGAGAGTGCGGCTAGAGCACGTCAACAACAGCAACAACAGAACGGGACGGCTTCGGGTGGCGCACAACCGTCAAATCCCAATAGTGCAACAAATCCACCGACAAATGCTGCAGATGCACAGAGAGAGACAGATGCAGATTTATTCGATGCAATCATTGGAGTAGATGAGACTGATGAAGCGGGTAATGATGATGAAGATGTTGTACACAGTTTTGAGATCGAAGAAGCTTCAATTGAGGACGTTAAGAAGAGATGCCAAGAGATACAGTATCCAATGCTGGAAGAGTATGATTTCCGAAATGATACATTGAATCCTGATCTGGATATTGATTTGCGACCAATAACTCATATTCGACCATATCAAGAGAAGAGTTTGAGCAAGATGTTCGGAAATGGTCGTGCCCGCAGCGGGATCATCGTTCTACCTTGTGGGGCTGGAAAAACTCTGGTCGGGATTACCGCTGCCTGCACGATCAAAAAGAGTTGTTTGGTCCTTTGCACCAGTTCGGTCAGTGTGATGCAATGGAGACAACAATTCCTACAATGGTCGAATATTCAAGATAGCCAAATCTCCGTCTTTACTGCAGAGAATAAGGCTAAATTTGCAGGTCCGGTTGGTATAGTTGTATCGACATACTCTATGGTCGCAAATACTGGAAAGCGATCACACTCGTCCCAAAAAATGATGAATTTCCTTGAATCGCGGGAATGGGGTTTTGTTCTTCTTGATGAAGTTCACGTTGTTCCCGCTGCCATGTTCCGACGAGTCTTGACCAAAATCAAAGCTCACAGCAAATTGGGTTTAACGGCCACTTTGGTGCGTGAGGATGAAAAGATTGACGAATTAAACTTCCTTGTTGGACCCAAACTTTACGAAGCGAATTGGATGGATTTGGCCGCAAAAGGGCATATCGCTACAGTACAGTGCGCGGAAGTGTGGTGTCCGATGACGCCGGAATTCTATCGAGAATATTTGCGAGAAAAGGCGCGCAAGCGATCACTGTTGTGTACGATGAATCCAAATAAGTTTCAAGCATGTCAATTCTTGATTGATTATCATGAAAAGCGGGGTGACAAGATCATCGTCTTCTCCGATAATGTCCACACTTTAGAAGCATATTCGAAGAAGCTCAAAAAGCCATTTATTCACGGGCAAATTCCGCAACAGGAACGAATGCGGATCTTGAACCACTTTCAGCACAATCCCATCGTCAATACGATCTTCCTTTCGAAAGTTGGTGATACATCTATCGATCTACCGGAAGCTACTTGTCTTATTCAAATTTCTAGTCACTTTGGTTCACGTCGTCAAGAAGCTCAAAGATTGGGTAGAATTTTAAGGGCAAAGAGACGTAATGATGAGGGTTTCAATGCATTTTTCTATTCACTAGTCAGCAAAGATACTGTAGAGATGTACTACAGTACCAAACGACAACAATTTCTGGTGGATCAAGGTTATAGCTTCAAAGTGATTACAGAGTTGCAAGGGATGAAGGAGATGCCAGAGTTAATTTTTAAAACACGAGAAGAGCAAATCGAATTGCTCGGGAGCGTTTTGATGCTGGGTGATGATGCGGCAGATGTTGGGACCGATTTGATGGGGTCAGAATGGTCGGATGATGTCCGATTCTCTACCAACGGATCCGGTCCTGATTCAAAGATGTTTGGTAATATTCCTAAAGCGGCAAGAAGTGCGGTAAGCTTGAATGCCTTATCGGGTGCCGAACACATGAGTTATAGCGAACGCAATCGATCTCAAAACAAGACTTTATCCAAAGATCGTCACCTTCTTTTCCGCAAGAAGGATGCAGCAAAGGCAAGAATGGCGAAAGAGCGCTAGAAGGGAAAAGCAGGAACTGATTTGATGTTATTGTATTTATACTGTATATTATATTTCTACAAATTGATCAAGTAGGCAAAAAATGCGCTTGAGATGCCTTTTGCGCTTCTAAGCTTTTGTCGAAAAAGTGAAGACCTCCAACGATTGCCAAGGAAACGAAAACCATTGTAATGATAAGCCAAAGTAGGATCCACATTGGCGTGCTTGCCCTTGACATTCTTGAGAATAATGCGATATCTGATTCGTTTGTTTTGCGGAAAACGAAATCATCCGCGATATCCCATAAAACGTAAAAAGCGTTTAAGACACCCAAAAAGAGAACATAGAATCGTAAAGCAGTAGCGTGATTGATAAAGAAAAAGGCTATACTGATTGCCATGCAAATCAAAATTCGAATGCGTGCCCATGTCCTTCCGAACCAGAAGCAAAATATTAACATCGGATAAACGATTAAAGCTGCAATCTTACTTGCTGTTATATCGAATGCTGCCATCATTAATCCTGAGCCAACCAAAATTGAACAGATGTAGCCAGCTGCTAAAATAATCGGTGGAATCCCTCCTGTCATTCCACTGATTGGGCCTTTGTCTGGATCAATTGTCACGCTGAGGGTATCAGAAGGGTGCGAATGATTAGCTAAGTTGTTATGTTCAGAGTCATTTATGGCACATCTACAATCCACTCACGAAAAAACTTTTGCTCCTGTCAAAGTACCCACTGCATATGATGATGGACCACGGTGTTAGAGATAAAGTTGTCATCCTGCAACCAAATTTAAACTTACCAAGAAGATGACCAGATTCGTGTATAGCATTCGCTTTTCGTATTGAAATGATAATAAGGGCGAGAAATGATAATTATTAGAATACACATTCACCAAATTCGTACGAAAGTCTTTCTTCAATCACCACTTCACCAACTTGCTGATTTGATGTACGCGAAAAAGATACAAAATCTTTCAACTCACCCCACATTTTCCAAGGATACAATGCATCACGTAACAAGATCATATTCCATCCTATCAACAGCGAAAATAACATTACTGCAGCAACCCAAATCGTTTTAATTTGATCAGGATTAGGATGAGCAAGGCCACCTGTATGTGTATATGCGTTATCTTGTTGAACGTTTATTTGTGGTACAGTTGCAGTCGGTTGAGCGATAATAGTGGCTGTTTGTGATGCTGTTGCGGTGGATAAAGATGGTAAAGGTGATGCGCTTGGCAAGAATGAAGTGTAATAATGTGTTGAAGTGACTGTTGAGATGGCATTTTGATCGGGTAATGATGTTGATGAAATGCTGTTCTGACTATCGATAGACGATGGTAACGGAGCAGTACTTAGAGTCGATGCATTATATCCTTCATAAACAATTTTCGTAATCACTTCAATCACCGTATGCGTTCCATTCATATCTCCCATTTCTCCAAATTGTAATCGCTTTGGAACAGCAGAAGTAGGCGATGGTGGTGCAATTGCTAGAGTTGCTTGAACTGCAGGATGTGGATTAACCGTATTCGAATCTCCCGGTTTCCATAAAGGAACCAATGCAGCTGGTGTAGGGCCAACTTTATTCATTTTGACAAAAGGTTTTTGTTGCATTAAAAAAGTGCTTGCTTTATTAATTCACTTTCTACTCTACATTTATAATTGCCAGCACCCTCAGTAATCCAGTCGCATAAATTGTACAACTGCTCTCAGAAACCGCGTTTGTTCCGAAAACGAATTGAGATCGAATCTCCGAACAGCAGCCTTTGTTTTGTTATTACGTTAATGGCGGTTGTATGAAAGATTGTCTGACAAATTTGGTAAAGAATATTTCTTATGATGATCTTTGTTTCCTCCTCCTTTTTATAAGTCTTCTTTCAGGAATGTTAATGAAGACACCGATCGCCTTTATTTCGCCCGCTTTGATCACGTATAGTACTTACTACACTTTCATCAGACCGCACATAGCCCACCTTAAGCCCCAACTTCTCTGATAATTCTTACAATATAATTTCGGCGCCGCACACAAAAAGTTGCCATTCAATTCATCCCTCGGCTTGAAGGTTTCCGTACCTCGTTCACACTCCTATCGTCAATTTGTTTATAGGGTGGCGCAACGTAGGAGGAATGGGGGGCACAAAAAAAGTGTAATAAAGCCTAGGCAGTGCGTGATTTCCCTTTTTGCATACATTCATCCCGAAAGACTCTTTCTGCACACAATAAGAAAGGGTATGAAAAGGTAGCATTGAATTGTAGCGTTGAAGATGGTATACAATTGAATAAATATTAGTGAAAGTTCCATCCCGAAGCCAGATTAACAACGGAGTTGATTTTCGAGGTATCATAGTTTCTACCGTCCGATTAGGACGATGAAGGTATGAATTAAGTTGAATAGGTATACTCACGACGATCGTCCCAATAATTTATAGTTATGGCTTGGCTGTTGTGGGATTATTGGAAGGCGCAACGTTCGATGATCCAATTTTACTCCAAAAATCAGCATAACTCTTTCCACTTCTGTTAAAAGATTGTTGTGTATTATTCCTTCCATTTGATGCATTGAGGGATGGACTCTTTTGAGTGCTCAATCCAGAAGCAAATGAATGATGATTGGAAAATAAATCTTTATAACGATCATATCCACCAGGAAGCGTTCCACCTGAAGCAGGCGGCGTAACCAAACCAGCAAACACATCTGCAGTCATATTATTGTTATTCGTTAATCCACTTCCGCCTCCGATTGATGCTTTGCGTGTTGTAGTTGGCGATGTTTTCGTGCGCCATTGTGGTGTTGGCGTAGAGGGTGTATAGTGAAATCTTTGTCCGCTTCCTGCACCTATACTCCCGGATCGATAAGCTTGAGGAGATTTGGATGGTATCGCATTTGGAGATGTCATTGTGCCGCTCGCCCTTCTGTGTTTGTAGTACAAATTTTCCACTTCTGACAAAGATTGTTTTGACTGGTGAAGGAGGAATTGTATACTTGTCTTAGCTCTTATAATTCAAAATCATTCATAAATAAAATATACTCACCCATCCATGTTCCACTTTAAATGCTGCATATTGAAGTCTGGTTTTCAACTGCTTAGACAACTACAACATACCAAATAAATAAGACGATAATGTTAACACCAAATTCAATCACAATCATTCATTCCATACACATACCGCAACCATTCTCGCTTTTTGAGCTGCTTGTTGTCGCTTGTTCATCGATGATATAACCTTTGCCTGAGAAGGTGAAGGTATTTTAGTAGAAGAGGATGCTAATGAAGTCCCTGCGTTATCATCTTGTAGTACAGCGGAACCCCGCCCTTCGCCCATATTAATGTCCATCTTTGCACAAGATTGTGATCCGTCTTGGTTGGAAGGGAGCTGTGTGATGATGAGGTTGATATGTATATTCATTTGCTTGGTTCCGGTATCCAAGCTCATTTTTATATATGCAACCGACCTTACCTTAATCTTGCACTTAAGCCTTATTCTTGCTCCTCCCAGTCTTTAACTACAGCCAAATTGTGGACGTGCGTGCGTACTTGAATTGATAAACACAACCACGTCTTTCGCGTATAAGGCGAAGGTATCACGTGTAAATTATAGGATTTAAAAAGAAGAAAAGGCGGGGCAAGCTGTATCTGCTACTTCTTCACTCGACAGATAAAAAAAAAGCAAGCTAAGATGGGAAGAAACGGAAAATGCATGCAAAAAAAAATTAAAGATGTCTGTGCATGCACTATCACGCTCTTCTTTTTTTTATTCGTTCGGCTAGATAATGCACATATAATTCTGACAATTGTAGAGAAAAGTGAACACTTATCAACCATCACCTTTTAGACATTTTTATAATATTTCCCAAAAATGTCATCTACTCCCGTTGCTTTGCTTTCGGTCTATGACAAGACTGGTTTGATCGAATTAGCAAAAGATTTACACTCTCGCAATGTTCGCTTACTTGGAAGCGGTGGAACTGCAAAGGCAATTCGTCAAGCCAATATTCCAATCGAAGATGTTTCAGATGTTACCAAAGCACCTGAGATGCTTGGAGGAAGAGTAAAGACTTTGCATCCTGCCGTTCATGGTGGTATCCTTGCTCAAACAGATAAAGAATCTGACGTGAAAGATTTGCAAGATCAAAAAATTGCTGCTATCGATATTGTGGTTTGCAATCTATACCCATTCGAAGATACAATTGCTAAAGAACCATCACCTACTATTGCACAAGCAGTTGAAGAGGTTGATATTGGTGGTGTAACTTTATTGCGTGCAGCAGCAAAGAATCACAAGCGTGTTTGGGTTTTGACAGATCCAAAAGATTATGCCAAATTTGGTCAAACATACGGAAAAGGTGGAGAAGAAGAAGATGCATCAAAGAAATTGTTTGCACTCAAAGCTTTTGAACACACTGCACATTACGATGACGCAATCAGTGACTATTTCCGTAAACAATACGCTTCCGTTAATGCAAACACCGGTCTCACTCAACAAATGACACTACGTTATGGTGCAAACCCTCATCAAAAGCCTGCCCAAGCCTTTGTTACTGAAGGTGAATTACCAGTCAAAGTTTTGGGTGGCTCACCAGGTTATATTAATTTCTTGGACGGCTTGAATGCATTTGCTCTTGTCAAAGAATTGGCTGAAGCTACCGGATTACCCGCAGCCGCTTCATTCAAACACGTTTCACCTGCTGGAGCTGCAATTGGTGTACCACTTACAGATGTTGAATCTCGTGCTTTCTTTGTTGATGATCTTGATCCAAAGCAGATGACACCTTTGGCAACTGCATATGCTCGTGCTCGTGGTGCAGACCGTATGTGCAGCTTTGGAGATTTTATCGCCTTGTCTCACAAATGTGATTATCAGACTGCTCGAATCATTGGTCGTGAAGTGAGCGATGGTGTGATTGCACCAGATTACGAACCCGAAGCATTGGAAGTGTTGAAGAAGAAAAAGAATGGTGGTTATTGCGTCTTGAAGATGGCATCAGATTACGTTCCACCATTGGTTGAAACACGTCAAGTATACGGTATCTCTTTACAACAAAGAAGAAATGATTTGAAGATCGAACCATCTCTGTTCCAAAATATCATCTCTGAAAACAAAGAAGTGAACAAACAAGCATCTTTGGATATGTTAGTTGCCACTTTGGCATTGAAATATACACAATCTAACAGTGTTTGTTATGCTTTGAACGGTCAAGTGATCGGTTTGGGAGCAGGTCAACAAAGTCGAATTCATTGTACTCGCTTGGCAGGAAGCAAAGCAGATAATTGGTGGTTAAGACAACATCCACGTGTTCTTGGATTACCATTCAAGAAAGGAACAAAGAGACCCGAAAAATCTAACGCAATCGATTTGTTTGTCGAAGGTACATTAGAAGGTGCAGCATTAAAAGATACCCAAGAACGCAAAGATTGGGAAGCTTTATTCGAACAAGTTCCTGCACCTTTGTCTGCTGAAGAACGTGTCGAACATCGTGCTGCTCTCAAGGGTGTCGTTTGTTCAAGTGATGCTTTCTTCCCATTCGGTGATAATGTTGAAGAAGCAAACAGACATGGTGTTACTTACCTTGTCGCTCCTGGAGGCAGTGTTCGTGATGAGGATTGCTTAAAGGTCGCAAACAGTCACAAGATGGTCTTTGTTCGTACCACCATGCGATTGTTCCACCACTAAGTTTATTAAAAAATGATTGTATTTACCCAATCGAGGAGAATATTTATTTGCTTAAAAAAAAGACTCAAACAAGATTTTTTTGCATGTCTACGGTATAAATTGTTCAACTTATTTGCATGCGTGTATAATAAGCATAAGAAGAACATGATTTTCTCTTTTCTCGTATTAAGGTTCAGATTATGATAAATATGCAAAGGACACAAAAAAAGCCCTTTTTCCTTTCATGGCGACAGCTAAACCAAAGATTGTAGTGAATCGCTTAAATATGATGTACAGGTTTCAAGTCGGAGGCCATTCTCCTGACTAATCGAAATTGTTGCCGTCCCGAATGCGAAGATCGTCCAAGTGGTGATGGGGGTAAGCAAAGTAGGAAGGATAGGGTGAAATAATCATGTTGAAACACTTAAACATCCCCAGCGCCTCTTGCTTCCCTTGCCCTTTGTTCTGATGCTTTTACGCTTTCCTTACTTTCTTCTTCTAATTTTTGCTTTGCTTCTTCTGGTGTCATTTCACCATACCCTGTTACATCCACAATTTGAGCATCTCCAGGATAAACGGGTAAAGCTAAAGCAAATTTTTCTTCGATTTCATCTGAAACAAATCTTCCTCCCAAGAAATGCCTTCCAATCTTTTCGGGACCAAGAGTGAAAGACTTTATTCCATGTTTAGGTGCAGTTAGTGAAAGAATAACTTGTGGTGTAAATCTCTTTCCGTCTTGATTACCTTGATCAACGTTCCATCCGGATGGAATATCGATCGAAATGATTGGAGGTACTTTACGACGTGCTTCGAATTCCATTCTTGAATCATTATTCAGTGCATCCAATGGTTCTTTAAACGGTTCCCTTGGCTCTCCCTTGAATGAGAATCCAAAGATTGCATCTAAAACAACATCTGATTCTTCTAATGCATCATCAAATTCATCCGTATCAACAAAATCAACGTTTAAATTTTTCAATTGTCTCTTTAACCTTTTGAATAATTCAGTCTTTCCTTCTTTAGGATACCAAACCATAACCCTATAACCAAAATGACTTAAATGTCTTGCTGCCACTAAACCATCACCACCTTGATTTCCCGGTCCTGCTGCAACTAAAACTGTACCAAAAGTTAAAGGAGGATAACAAGCAAAAACTGTTTGTGCGCATGATAATCCTGCTAATTCCATCAATTGATCGATACTAAAACCTCCTTCTTCCGATAAAAGTTGTTCGTCAATCTTTACCGCAGTTTCGGCATCTATATAACGTAATTCTTGAGTTGTTCCTGAAATTGGAGTTTGTAAGGATGGAGTTGATTGTGCTATTCCTGTAGCTCCGGAATCTGTATGTTGAACAGATGAAGTCATTTTGTTGGATGCAAAACGGAAAGTGTCAAAAGTTGGAAAGATTGGTCGATTGTCAGAAAATGAAAATTTTGTTGAACGTTGTTGAATCGAGGCAAGGCTAATTTTGATTGAATTGAATCGAAGTGCCTTACGTGGGAAAGAGTGATACCGAAAAATGGTGAACACGCCACAATGATTCAAGATCCCTTTAAGAGAGCGCGAGATCGCTTCACGACTTTTGGATGGTAGAATAGGATATCGTAGTCACTATCAATCATCTAGAATTTCAAACTCACTTTTGGCCAATGCGTGAACAAGAAAGAGATTACCATACTAGACTATAATGTGCGCCTTAGGCAGGGTCCCATCCGGTTTATAATTGAAAATAATCTACACGCAAAGTGCCTTTTGCGCTGGCTAATGCGCCGGCGCAACGCAATGCAGAATGCACCAGAAGTCGTCTTGTCTTTTTCCATTCATTGTTAAATAGGGTCGTTACCCTGGGGTCCAGTGTCAAAAAACTTAAAGCAACACCCCGCCGAACCTCCTAGCAATCATGTACGCGTAAGTCCGCCCTAAAAAAAAATTCTGTGTAAATTTACACAGAATTTTTTCTAGCCAATCAGTTTTGTGGTTAGAGAAGTTAAAAATTAGAGCGGGTGTAAATCCAGTCACGCTCCTAAACGCAATCAACAATCAAATGGGAAAAGGAATCATTTGATTTTTTATAATGAATATAGTACAAAAACGATTAAGATATAGTATAACAATATTGATGAAATAAGAGCCTAGATCAGATAGAATAGAAGTACAATTTAATCATTGTCTTTCTTCTGAATCCAAATCACGCATACCGGAAGAATGATCGCCGTTTGATGGATTTTCATCTGCATCTGTAACGCTTGTCTTTTCGCCATTCTTATTCACCTTTTTGTCTTCGCTATCGCTATCATTCTTTGACAAGATCGTAGCATCATGTTGATCTTCATTTAAACCGTTCATTCCATCACGATCAACGGAGGTGATGTAAGTTGTCCATTTGCGCGTTGGAACACGAGCGTTGATCATTTCCGCAATTTCTTCCAATGTACGACCACTAGTTTCAGGAACACAGAAGTAGGTGAATAAAATCCCTAGGATTGTGCCCACCCCATAAATCCATCCAATTTGAGTTCCTAGATTAGCTTTATCAGCATCAAATAGGTAAGGAAGAGTGAATGCAACAATGAATGCCCACAAGAAGAAACAAGCTGAACCTAAAGACATCAACTTTTGACGATTTGCACCAACTGCACATTCTGAAGCGACAACCCAAGCCAAAGGACCCCAAGCAACGTTGAAGAAGAAGACAAAGATACAAATCATTGCAACGACAACGTTATTTTCTACTTGAGTACGTTGACGATGAATTGCGCCTAAAGCTGCCATGATGAAAAGAGAAGCAAACATGGGAATCGAAGTCCAAATTAACAAAGGTCTACGTCCGAATCGATTAACGACACCAAAACTGAAAATCACACCAACGACTTCGATCACAGTTACGATGATCGTGTAGATGAATGCTTTATCTGTGTCAGTAGGGGAAGTACCTGTTGCAACGGCAAAGAAGTTTGTTGTGTATGAAAAGATGAATTGAACACCGTTAATTTGTTGAGCCGATAAAACACCGCAAACGATCATCAATTTACGTAATTCTTCCTTTCGTGTGAATAACGACTTCCAACCTGAATCTTTACCCAATTCTTCTTCTTCGCGTTTTGCTTCTTGGAAAGAGCGTAATTGAATTTGAACGATTGCTTCTGGATCTTGTTGATCTTTGTTCAATTTGTACAGAGCTTTGATCGCTTTATCATCTTTGCCTTTGTTTACTAACCAACGCGGTGATTCTGGAATAATGAATTGGATTGTGATCAAGCATAAAGCCAAAGCAAAGATGACCGCGATCGGAATTCGCCATGCTCCTGTATCTTCACGCTTTGAAGTTGCTTGTCCCACAACGGCTCCTATGACTTGTCCGATTGCGAGAAGGAGCTGCCATGAACCAACAACGACACCACGAATTGCAACTGTTGAGATTTCCGAAAGGTATAAAGGTGTCGTGTTTGCCAAAAGTCCAATACCCATTCCGAGGATCGCGCGTCCTCCCGTGAGTAAGCCTACGCTTCCTACAACGATAATTTGCAATAAAGCACCAATAATCAAACACAATGAAGCTGCATGGAAAGTACCACGACGGCCTAAGAAATCACCAACAGGACCTGCAACCAAAGCACCGGCAAATTCACCTGCTTGAACGATACTTGTAGAGTATGATTTCTCATTTGAAGGATAAAAATAAACTCCATCAGGACCTTGAACACCAAAATCACGCAAAAAGCGTGGCATTTGAATACATGAAGCCCAATATTGACCATCATATCCGTACGAAAAAGCACCTAAAGTTGCTAACATGCAAAAGAATAAAGGGCGCAAATTTTGCTTTGAAAAGAATTTTTCTGCTCCCGCTACTGGTGCTAAACCAGCGCCGCCTCCTGCACCACCCATTGTTGCAGATGTTGTTGGTATTTGTGAAGGAAGAAGATAATCGAGTTCAATATCAGATTCAAAGTATCTGCTTGAAGGTGCAGACTTAAAGGATGGTGGGATGGCAAAGAAGGGTACGAAATCCAATAATCGGCTTAAATAACTTTTCATCATCCATACCTTTTTTTCTCCTTCACACGTCCACAATGCAGGACAAGCCTCGCCAAGACAGCCTCTCTCTCTTGAAAACAGAAAAAGATGCTCTTCTTTTTTCTTTCGGCATTCGACCTCTCTGTGGGGTAGGCAAAGGTCTTTCTCTTTGCTCAGACCGAAACACCGATTAAAGGCACACACGCATATATTCTTGATCGTCAGAGGAAAAATGCATGAAAATGACAATATATTGCATATATTCTACAAAACTCGTATACTCCGTTTTAAAGCGGAAGATCTGAGCTTGATTCATTGTGATCATATTCTGAACACAGCTTTTTCTCGGCTTGATAGAATGCGAGCAAAATCGTAAATCTATACTAGAATATGTACCTGTAGAATCAAACTCTGGATCTGCCTGTTAAGTTTTTTCTATGATGACATTTATTGTTTTTTTTCGACCCATCGGAAGAACTTTTACCAAACCCAATGCAGATGCATTGCTCTTCCCCTTTTAGCCGAAACCAGACCTCTAGTGCGAGAAAAGAGATGAGTTGTAAAAACGGCGAATAAAATCAGGCCAAAAAACTGTGTACGGATTCGGCTTAGAATATAGTCTATGTGAGTACGCACACAACGGCGCAGGAAAAAAAGGTATATTTTATTCGCCGATTCAATACCCTTGCACGGCACCAGTATACGCGCCAGTCTGGTAATAGATCAATTGTTTTAATAGGAACAAAATCGTTGTGTGCCAATTTAACCCCTGGAACATTGTTTTCTCTTTTTAGCGTACCTTTGATTACATGAAATCTACCGAAGACCCACCGAATTGTGAATATACACAATAAAAAGGTGAGGCAAAGATGCCCGTTGATGGTATTAAAGACTAGCTTCTTTTTTTCCTCTTCAACGTCCTTCGTTGGGGCAAGAATTGCAACTCAATCATCTCTACACACAATCTGAGTGAGGATACAATAAAAAAATACTTTTGTTTATCAGGTAGTGTGACATTGACCCCGTAAAAAGAAGTTATGGGGAAATATGGGGGTTTCTTAATAACCAACTCAGCATTTTTTGCATATTTATATATTCATGATCCGCTATCTTTTGCCATTGCGAAATGAAGATTGTGCCATTAATTTGGTAGCCTCCCTTTCGGCCCGTAAAACGACATTGGTGGCATAAGATATTTGAGCGAATATTATTCAGCCTTTTACCCCATACCCCACACAATATTACTGTATAATTTGATGTACCGATAATAACTTCTCATTTATTTCAATTGTTTTTTACCCCACATTTGACGATGATATTCATTTTCATGGAAGCTTACATCCGAATCGAGTAATAATTTGTGCTCTTATCATATCAACAATCTCCGTTCTTGTCAAATCCGATTGTTTGGTACCTCATTTAAAAATCATGTAAAAAATCTGCATCAAAACAGTACCTCATTCGAGCATTTAATCTTACGATCGGATTCATGTCAAGTGATTGTGATACAGTGTGTGTGTACGAAAGGGAGGAGAGAAGAGAATGCTTTTTATGGTACGTATGCATGGAAACCAGAGAGAAAAAAGATAGAAAGAGAAAGGCAAAGAAAGAAGTGAAAAAGGCAAGCATAAGAAAACTGTCCATTAAGCACGACCACCACCATAATTATATCCGTTCCAATTATTACCGCCATTTTGACCGCCTCGATTGGATTGAGGAGATTGTTGTGGTGAAGCACCATATGGATTATAGTATTGCGGTTGTGGAGGAGCAGGAGCCTGTGCAGGTTGTGAAGAGTACATTTCTGCTGCATTATAGTAAGGAGGTTGACCACCATATCCTTGTTGATTTAACATATGTGCTGATCCAGCCGATCCTTGCCTTCTTTGGCCGCCGCCGCCGCCACCATGGAATTGATTCATTGGAGAAGGTGTGCTACGAATAGGTCCCATTTGCGGTGAAGAATTCATTTGAGCTGGTGAAGCAGTTCTGTTTGGCTGCATACCTCCGAAAGATCCGTTTGACCTTTGTTGTCGAATTTGTTGACCGCCTCCATAATTGCTGTACATATTAGCAGGGCTTTGTCGACCTCCTTGGAAATAGCCTCCGTTTCCTGTTAGACTAATATTGCTGCCATTATTTGTGTGATACATTTGCTGTTGGCTTATGTCCATACCAGGAGGATATTCTAAACCAGGTGTGGCTTGCGGAGTAGCATAAGGTGTTCCATACGAATACATAGTATTGCCAGATTGTTTGCGATTATGTGAAATCGGTCCCATAGCAACATTACCTCTCTTTTCCAACAAATTTTCTTGACTATCACGCATATCGCTCATTTCATACGTATCCTGTAAATCAGTGCGTGAAATTGGACCTGCACCTGCCAAGTATGCCTGATATTGACTTTGAAATTGCGTATCACCTGTACCTTTTCGTTGAGGGAAACGTGAAGTCATTGTTGACATACTGGTAACACTTTGACCATCGCTATCCATCTTTGGATCGTATTCTAATTGATCATCTTCAACAGCGGCAATCTTTAATCCTCCAACAACTTCTTCCGCTTCCAATTTACGACCTGCAACATCTACCACACCAGAATGCTCCAATCTACCATGATATACTTGCGGTAACAAATGTTTGACACGAGCGTGTACCAAAGGTGTGAACAATTGTTGATGTAAGCTCGGATGCCCAAAGCGGCGTTGCAAACGATGATGACGTTGATCGCCATGATGGACGTGAACTTTTGCCATTTCGGATGGATCAGGAATATACCAATCGTACATGTTGTCAAACCTATTACGACAATAAACCTTGAATGCAAGAACGAGAACGATCGGAGGAGCGCAAAGGGCAACTTTTACGATTCTGTTCACCAAATCAGCCGGATCCAAAGCGACGACAAACATCAAAATCACTTGCATCAGCACCAAAACGATCAAAAGTCGATTAACGATCAAACGCCATAGCGCACCACCTGATTCGACCTTGGAAACTGAAACGTACATGAATTGGTATTTGTAACAAGCCAAAGAAACCCAAAACACGACTGCAGTGAAAATCATAACTAAAGGAGCCAAAACTCCATAAATGGCACCAACGGCAAATAAGAACAAAAAGTTTGCGTAATAAATTGCATATTCAAACGTTGGTGGCTTGGTGTATTCGCGAACATCTCTTGGCGTTCTTCCAAAGAATCCTTTTTGAATCCATACAAGGACTAATTTGATACCTTGAGCAAGATCAAAGGTGGACATCCACATTCGCAATGGCAACCAAGTTAACCAATAATTACTCATGTTCAAGAATTGCTTTTTGATCACATCTGTTTGATCACGTAAGGTGTTGAAAATTTCGCTTCCACTACTGTGATTGACAATCTCCCCAACGACTGTTGCAATCGATGTGATGAATACACCAATCAAGGAGAAAAAGATAAATTGAGAGATAACCAAAAATCCAAAAAATTGCCCTGTGACGACTTTATCCAACTTTGTTCGTGTCTGTTCACCGCGATATTTGGCAATCTTACGCATCAAAATTGGTAAAAAGTAACCCATCACACCTGAAATTGCTGGAGGTAGCAAACCGGCGACTAAACTGAACGTCCATCCGCTTGAATTTTGCCAGGAGCGTAAGAAAGGTAAATAATTGGCAAATGAACTCATTTGCGCAATCAATGCAACGGCAAGAAGGGGAACGGCATTGACGAACAGGAGGATTAACAAATAAATAAATCCAGTAGAACTCAATCGGAAGCGTTGCACTTTGGTCAATGTCAAATTCTTCCACAAGATATTACGAGGATCAGATGACAATTCGATTTCCACTCCGTTTGGCTTCTTTTTCTTGAGAGATTTGGCGGCAGCATGAGCATAAGGTACAGCTGCCAATGATGCGAATCCATACGATTCCGGTTTCTTTTCTGCGATACGTTCCCGCCAATTTTCCACAGCTGCTTCCAATTTATTGATCTGGGCGGTGTAATAATCTATTGCATCAACCTTTTCACCTCCAAATCTAGATGTACGAATCGTAGGTCGCTTTGATGGTACGTTGTTTGGATCTTTAAGATGCTTGGCTAAAACATGTTCGAGCTTGCGAACCATTTCATCATGCTTTTCGATCAATTCTGGCAAAGAACCGACAACACGACCGATATGCACTTCCGTTGTAGGATAAGGTAAACCAATGCTAGACAAGAGACCGGAAAGGGCTGCATCAGATTGCAATTGACGTGGCACACTGGTAAGCATGAGTGTACGAGCGGCAAAACTGTTTTGATAAGCTTCAGAGCGGAAGTACTTCCATCGCAGCACGACCATATGTTTGTACCATCTAAAGATAAAGAACAAGGTCACAATCACTGCTACATAACTCATGATTACGTGAGCGTACAAGAAAGCGCCATTCATTTCTGCCAAAGTGATTACCGAAAGTGCCGTTCCTTTGGAAGTGTAATCTTGAGAACCAGATTTAATTTTCAGATTGTATATCAAATCGACTGGGATGAGCGTTGCACCCAAGATGACAGCCAAAGCGGTACAAATCCAACAGCATAGCCGAATGAAACGTAAAAACACGACAGCATCCATACCGGCATTGGCCAACATATCATCTTCCGAATATCGCCAAGTGGGTGCCATCCAACCAAAGAAAGAATACGAAAGCGGAGGAGGAGCCGGCCCTCCAGCTTCTGCGTATTTTCTTTTTGGTTCATAGACGATCTTGTTATTTGCTCTTAGAATTTCAAAGCCTATCACAGTTGCTAATGATGCTGCAACAAAGACGCCCAATGCGATTCCCACTTTCTCCACATCAGCTTTAGAACTATCTTGAAGAGCTTTTGCGATTTGCGAGGGGATATCGCTCCCTCCTCCAGTCTGTGACATGATGAGAGCTTATAATCTTTATTGGTATGGAAGAGAAGTGTTTTCTATAGATGGAGGTCCAGCTCAATCCTTATTTGAGTATCGTAACTTCAGGCACAACGCACTTTGAATGCGAGGCCGTCAGTGTATTTTTGGTTCGAAGAGGTTTGTGCTTGTATGAAGATGGGAGCACGTATGTGCCAAGGTTAATCAAGAAGATAGGGTAGGTTGATTTTCAATCTCGTGATGGTGATGAAACATCAGGAGAATTCGATTGATAATGCCACTTCTTTTCGATTTCCTTCGATCTTCATTATTACACGAAATTGAACAGGAAATTTCACAAAGGGCCGCCTGCTAATCAAGTACAATATGCACAAAGAATCTGCTTCTTCCGCTTATGCTGTGCCTTTTTGCGCGGCTACAGGTTACGCGTTTAAGTCACACAAACGCATAATCGGCACTGAAACTGTCAAAATGAGGCAGGCAATACAAACCATGCATCTAGATAGCCTGCACTCGTGAGTTGGCATTGGAATCATTCTTCTTAAAAAAAAGTTCAATTCACGCTATTAGTTGGTTTGAAGCCCTGAATTTTTTCAAATTCAACTTTGATGCACAAGCTTCTAAGATCTGTGAGAAAGTGCCCCTCCACAGTTCACGCAGATACCAATCTGCCTATAGCCCCTAATTTTACACATAGTCCAAAAATAAATTTTAATTAAAAAATTAAGCACTACCAAATTACCGACGGCGTAAGCAGAATCGGGGCGCAAGTTTGTATCGATTGTGAGTTATCGAAAGTCAATTATCGTTACTTTCATCGAGCTGGCAATGTCAAAATCCAATCGATCATCATTATCAATCGATTGACGTAAATTCAGTAAACACAGCCCCGAGCGAGATGACGTCTTTTTCATAAAATTTATTTTTCCATCGTTTCGATTTCTTCCAAAAATGGCTTTTCGCTTGACTAATTTTGACCACGCGATCCCGTGGCTCAAAAATAGGGTTTCATTGCAGTACAACAGTATATCATTGCTACGCGTATGAACTTTTTTGGTCATTGTTCAGGGCTTAAAATGTTATTGACACACGTCAACTTGCGTGCCCTGTGTTATCAGTGGTCCCTATTTTTATCATAAAGTAGAAAAGCTAATTTTGTGTGCTCAGGCATATTTTGTCGCTGCGCTTCTATTGTGTTAAGCTTCGAGGAGATCTTTCTCGCCCCTGATGAGATAAGCAATGAGCGCTTGTGAAGGAAAAATGCATCTTTAGTCCGTGCATGCACAATAGCTTCATTTTTTCCTTCCACATTACAAACACGATGATAATGAGCAAATCATGACCTGATGACCTCTAAACAATCGTCCGACAATTCAGTCCACCGAGACGATCAGGATGTTGTATGGAGGCTTGAGCGATCTCCGCATGAAGTGTTTCTCGACAGATTCAGATTGGCAGAGGACCACTTTAATTCGACCAAACTAGCGAATGGAGATACGTTTAAAAGGAGACAACAACGTATAGCGCCTATTCAAGAGAATAAAAATGAAACATTACAACACGATGAAGGATTGAGGAGGACAATTGATAGAGCAAAAAAGATTGATCCATCTTTTCTGTCTAACAAATCGCAGAATAAAAAGTCAAAGAATAGCAAAAATACTCGCGAGATGCTAAGCTTGGAAGATACCATCGAGTACGACCCGCATACATCGATCTTTCTCCCCTCTTCTCGCCAAGGCAAAACTTTCAATCGAAAAACGCACACCAAAGATAGTGAGTCCGATAATCAGGATGAAGAAAACCAAGAACGTGCTGCCCAAGCATTACGTGATCGGAAAAATAAGATTGAGATTGCAGATATACGTGCTAAAATGCCGGACGAATCGTTGTTGGAAGTTTTACAACACTTTGGTTCTCTTTATTATGACAAACGTCACATTCTGTACGACTCTATTCAATCTTCCACTGAAGAATCTAGTGCAACTTCAACAGAATTTGGGATGTTGCAAGCTTGTGAAGGAAATGCACTTGTTGCCATAGCGATTTATCTTGAAGAAATGGTCAAATTACAAGCTAAAACGAAATCGTTGCCAATAGATATAAGGTCATCTTCGCCTCACATAGCAGCGTTTCAACGTTTGAACGAGCTCAAACGAAGTGAAAATGGTCACAAAATTCGACAAAGAATGTTCAAAGGAAAACATAGAGTATGACTCACCTTCAGACCGTGATTTTCTTGTATTTATATCGTCTCACAGGATGTGTAATAGTATCAGACCCAATATGTATTACAAATGTATCAAATCATTATAATAGTACAGAAGGAAATTGAATGTCAAACATTCTTTTGGTTCAAGCAGATTTTATTCCTTGCGTGTATGTTGGTGAGAATCACTAGAACGTTGATTAAAGGGAGTGCCACCGTAAGGCGAAGGTGCAGGATGGAAGTTGAATGCGTTAAAAAGAGCAGGTGGCAGGATATCCAAATTTTGTTGTTCCATTCCGCTATGATGATGATGGTGATGGGAAGAATCATGGGCTTGTGAAGTAGGTAAGGCTGCAGATGGCGTAAAAGGTAACACACCTCCGTGACCGTATCCTGTAGCAGAACTTTGAGGTGTCATGATCATCGTATTGTTTACATCTCCTTGTTGGACGTGTGTATGAACGTCGGAAAGTGGAATAGGTTGACTGGTTGTGACGGAAGAATGTCCATCTATCAAAGCGGGTGGACTATAGAAAAATTCTTCCATTTGCATTGCACTCAAATTGATGTCCATCGAGCCAGGAATACCATAAGGCCAAGCTGTCATCTCTTCGCCGAGGTATGATTGTTGATTGCCATGTGGAACATATTCCGTTCCACCAAAATGTACATTTGCGGGTACATTTGTCACACTTTCTGATTCCATTCTGTGACGGGTACGTGAAGTAGGACGAGAAGGTGCCAAAGATCCTCCTTGCATTGCTGAAGGTGTTCCAAAGGGTGTATAACCTGTTCTACTTGGAATTCCAAGACTTTGAAAAGGCGCTGTACTATTACCAGATCCGAAAGCTGAAGAAGATGAAATAGCAGATTTGTTCATTTGCACAAATGAATCACCTTGAACTGCAGCAGTAGATTCAATCGTTCCCAATTCTTTTGCCCATGCATTAATCAAAGCATCAACATCAATCTCAGAAGCAGCTCCCAAACTACCCGAGAAACCAAGACCTAAAGGTGATCCTGATGTTGGATCAAATTGACCCATATTAGCCATACTCTCCATTGCATCTAATTGTGCCAAGTTTGATGTATCTCTTCCCTCTTGTCCTTCACCAACGGCAGATTGACCAAGTGTAGCGATGCTATTTCTCCGTGAAGGAATAGGAGTACCATGTTGAGCACGATTACGTCTTGCACGAGCCCATCTTAACACCATTTCCACATCACGAATTGGTGCAGGCTGTGCTTCTTCATCTGTTCCGTCTGGTCCTATAGATTCATCCAATGCTCCTTCACATTCTTGCTTCAGTGCACGCGCAGGCCAGCTTGCTCCTGACCACCATCTCGCCACACGTTCTAATACATGTTGACAAGTAGCAATGTTTGTTTGGGCATACTGTCTGCGAGTGTTCAATCCTTGGATTAGGTCACTTGAATAAATACCTTCTTGCGTTTCTTCTGTTGTCTTTAAACGTGAATTAGTAGATGATTGTTGTTCTCCGTTTGCCGTCATTGGACGAGACAAAGGTGCTGGATGGCCCAAATTACGCAAAGTTTCTTTTGCCGCCTCACGTTCGGCTAAAAACGCTCTACCTGCTGGTAAAATCAATTGATCCAAATATGGATTGCAATCGATGTACGGATTAACATCTTCATTTTCTTCTGGCGAACGGATCCTATGTTGACCTGCATCCGTAGCAAAACGTAGAATGCTTACAATCGTACCGGCAGCATGATTTGCAATCGAAGCTAATCTTGATGGTGCGGTCATGCTAAAGTCTCGATCGAATCTACGCAATAGTGAAGGTCTATTCAATAGACTGATTGTACTTTGCAATAGAGTATGCAAATAAACAAATGCACATCCCTTATCGGCTGCTGCCAATTTTCTGAACGTGTTTACACCAAAGTGCAATTCAGGCGGTAAGGATTCGTAGTATTCTGCCAAATCTAGCCAAAGTGCTCGAAGTTGTGCACCTCTTTGTTCTAGCGTAAGACCATCTTCACGTCTGTTGAGCAATTCTCCAATTCTTCCTCTTTTGAGAAGTGTACGTACGATGTGACCAAATACGAACCCATCCGAAGCTGAATCATTTTCCAAAGGAGGAAGTTCGCAATCATACGCATCATCCCGAACTGTAACTGGTCTTCCAGTACCAAAACAAGTAATTCGATCTAAGCTAACGATCGCCCAGAACAGATACCTAGCACGATCTTGTTGCTTTTGCGTTGCCATACTACGAACGGTCAATTCATGTTGAAGTCCTAAATCAGTTGCCATACGTAATGCCATTCCGACATACATCCAAAGACCTGCATCAGCACCAGCTCCGAATTCAGCATAAGATAAAATAACCAAAGCCTCAATCACATCGATCGAAGGCCAACTGAGCATAGGAACGATCAGCACTTTTGCCATATCTGCAAATGATTCACTTGCATTCTTTACTCGTTGTAAATCCGGATGTCCACTGAATCGAGCAGTCATTGCACAAATCGCATTAGCAAGAATGGCAGGAAGTTCGCCAGATTCGGCACTTGCAATCAAGTCTGCTGCATCAAGCCATGGGAAACAAGATGCTTTGAAATATTTTGTGAACAAGTTCACCAAGTGAATAAGGATATCCCTCCTTGGATAGCGAGGTCGATTGGTCTCAAATAATTCACGTACGGTCGTCGAAAGGGCAGATTGATCTGCAGCGAAATGATGTTGACCTTGTTGATGGCTAGCACTACCTCCTTGATGACCTGCACCAAGAGATGGTGATGGGTGTGTCAAAGAGGTATGGGATATCGCTCCTGGACTTGGTTGAACCATCGTTTTTGGATCACCGGAACTGGAGATGGATCTAAGATTAGCCTGTGTGACGGCAGAAACGGAGGGATCTCTAACTGTTTCTGTATTCAGCTTTGCTTCTCCTTCTTGCTTTTCATCTTCTTTCTCACTTCCGATTTCATCCTCATCATCTCCTGCCTCTACTCCTAAGTCCATATCCGTTTCGTGATACACACCAACCTTAATTCTTCGTATTCCCGGTGTATTTGCAGTTGCACCGAACCAGCGAAAGAATGGCAATGCGATCTTTTTGAATGTTGCTGGCGGTTTGGAATGCGTACTGCTATGTGGTGATCCTGCAGAACCATGAGCAGAGATACGGGAAGAATGTCCATCTGTGTTTGCTTTTACACTGCGAGTCTTACTTGTTGTACTGCTTTCATCATTCGTAATATTTCTCTTCATCTTATCTGAACCCTTTTCGTCTGCACTTAAGAGTTGCAGTTGACTTGCAGCGGCCAAATCGTTCCTTCCAACAGACGAAGAAATAGGCAGGCCATCTCGAGAAGATGCAGAAAGACTTTTTCGCTGAGTATATGCCGAAGGCTGTTCTGACTGAAGAGGTGGCAAAGGAGGAGGTACATGCGTGCTAGGATGGGCAGAATCGTGATCGGAATTATGCTCTTTCCCTTCTTGAGCATTTAGCCTAGGCCTTTGATCAGATCCTGTTTGCATTCTAGCCTGTGAAGATGTTCCATTTTGTTCGGGCAAACTTTGATGTACATATCCAGGAGACCAAGCAAACGGACTCGGTGAAGGTGCCAAAGTTCGTATCTGTTGATTTGAATGAAGGGCAGCAGCAGGTACAGAACGCCACTCAGATGTATTGCCACCGCCATCACGAGACTGAGGAGCTGCCATTGAAGAACGTTGTGCATAATCTCGAGATGAACTTGTTGCTGCTGCATTATCCATCCTACTAGACGATATGTTTCGTTCAGAAAAGACGGGTGGAGTAGGTGGAATAGCAGAATTGTGAACAGAAAAAGGATTCCGTTGAGTTTGCTGGGGCACTTGTGCGAAGGAAGTCTGAGAAACAGGCGGCGTTTGGAAAGTGTGAGTTGCACTTTGACCATTGATATATTGAGTTGAAGGAGATGCAGGATACGTTGTTCTGCCGTTTTGAGAGTGAAAATGACCGGTAGCATAGCCTGTATGCATAGGAGAAGGCCATGCAGTAGTTATTCCCCCATTGTGCTGCAAGCCGTTTGAATGCTGATAGCCATTCTTTTCATTGTAGAAGCCTTTCTGATCTCCAATGGAAAGTTTTCTGGAGTTTTCCGAACGATGACTTAGGATAGGGCTTGTCTTGATTTCCACCCTTTGTATTGCTGCACCCTTCGTCTTCACAGTTGGAGCAGCTAGTTTGGTGGGATTTGCGAAGCATCGGAAAACTGCTTTGGCCTTTATTGGACGACCGTCATTATCCTTTCTAATTTTATCTGACGTGCCATCTTCGTCATCTTCATCTTCTGCATCAGTAGATTGCGCCATAGATTTCCTCCTTCTCCTTCTCGTAGGAATATTAGATCCAGTTTGCATAGAAGGTACATAATCGGGAAACCTTTCTTTACGTAAAGCGGGCGAAAGATCTTCTACCCTGAATAAGCATTCTTTTCCACTTTGCGCACATCCTTTACAGATCGGCTTATCAGGTAAAAGATGACATTTTACCTTTTTACTACGACAATTTTCACATGCCGAAACCGGTCTCGTTCGCTTTTTACGATCAACAGAGATGACCGATGATAATGTTTCCATAGTAGACATTTTTTATTATTTTAGTCAAATTTTGTGGAATGCCAATTGACATGAGATAGGCAATCTCTTTCCAATCACCTTGCGTACTAAATTTGATCACGTTGCTTCGTGACGTATTTGGGTGACCAGAGATTGCCGAAAGTGTATAAATGGACTTTGAATTCGCGGAAAACTTGACCAAACGAGTTAAATTGATAGTTCGATCAACTCTCTATATCACCGTCCAAAAATCAAGGTGATCGTCTTGATGGTCATGAAGAAAAGATGATTTTTGTATAAAAAAGGGTGATTTTCTTTCTCTTTCAAAAGGCGGAAATCAAGTGAACAACTTTAATTATAAGCGAAAAAATACACTATTTTGGAGAGACACAGAAAAAAAAAGCGGGGAAAGAAGGAGACTAAATTATTCTCTTCAAGTACCTATTCCGCGGATCCTAAATTTTTATAAATATTTATTTTGGCATCGGGCGAATTGATACTGTTAATTTACCTGAAAACCCCGTTTAGTTTACGCACCTTTGCTCGGTCTTTTGTTCAAAAATGGGTAACATACGCGCTTTGTGACCGTAAATGTGCCTACCTGTCATAATTCCTTCTGTGAGAATAGCGAGACATGTACATGTATACAAGATGCAATGTTCATATGGAATTCCGACTCATACATAGTACATGCATGTAGCATCCATCCATGGAGAAAAGGAGCGAACCTGCGGTTCTATTCATTTTGACGTACACATCAGGCACTACACCTACCGTACATGATGCATTCATTCCATGCAGTAAAACTAATTTATTTGGTTATCAGCTATAAAAATATATTAATTTGTTTCATTGATCAATTAAAGGTGCAACTACAATCATCACAACGCCTTTTTTGCATCAAACAATGGCAATATAGACTAGCTCACGTTGATGCATAAATTATAGTCGAATCGTGTAGAAAGAATTTTATCTAGCTGCCTTTTTTTCACCGTACTGACCAAGTAGCCTATGAACAAGGGAGAATTGTGATTGGACCTTGAACTCCTTGTCAAGCATGTCAAAATATACATGCATACGCCCCAATATTTTTCTCACCCAAACAAGAAGCATCTCGATTTAGGCGTAAATGACAGAAAGGCTATTATTATTTATCTTAGGGTCCGACGAGATCTGTAAGATGGTGCATTTTTATCTATATTCATTCCTCATGCAATCTTTCTTCTGTATACATGGCAAGCTAGTCTTTTTTTTTTCACTCTCCTCCGCTACTGCTACTACTACTTTCACTATCGTGAATTGGATGACCTCTTTCGTTCAATTTCATTCCGCCAGCAAAATCTTGCTTTTCGATTCCTTCATCGTAAGGTGTATCGTTACGCATTGAACCTCTTTGTCTCCATTCGTTATCATCTGATTTGCTTTTTGAAGTTCGATCATAAAATTTTGAATGAGAACCAATCGGTTCATCTACCGAAACGGAAGGAAAAGGTACACTTTCCCCACCTTGTACTGTACTTTGTCGATCGACTTGATTACGTGCACTTTCACGTCGCATATGACGTCTGAATAATTTATCCGTTTCACCTCTATCTTGTTGAAGATAATCCACTCTTCCACCATCTTCATCATCTAAACCCATACTGCGAACACGAATATGACGAGGTAATTCTCCTGGCGTAAGATTATCGGGAGTGAATGTATTATCGCGATGTCTTGTTGCGCCTAAATCGCCATCAGATTTACCTTCACCAACTCTAGAAAATCCATTTGTGAGTTGACGTTGCATTCTACGTAAATTTGATGATTTATCTCCTTGTTCACTTTCTTTTTGATTTTTAGTCGAAAAGAAATCATCACCTGTTCCATCAGTATCAGATTGAGTAAATGGACCGCCTGTCAATACTCCGCCATCTCCACTTCCTGCTCCCGAAACGGCAGACGCTCCTAATTCAGCTTTTTGTGCTTCTCTTAACACTTTTCTGTTCACTTTTCTACATCGATCTAAAGCACGTTCTAATCGAACTCGATTTTCGATCATATGCAATTTAGGAAAAGTAACACTTTGACCAACACACATCATCCTATCCAACTCTTTACGATCAGGATCAGATAAAATTCTTACCCAATCCCATGCTCGTGTTTTTGGCCAAATTGTGACTGCACCGGAAAATCTTTGTAAAAATACGGAACTCCAATCTTGACCTAAAAGGGAAGGTAAAAGGTCCAAATCACGAATGATTTTGAAATTCATACTCAAGTTTAACTTTAAAACATGTTCACTTGCGCTTAACAAGAATCCACCACGCCATCCTTTTCCTTTTCTATGTGCAACCGGTCTGCCTGGCATACCTTTTGGTGCAAAGAAGAACAAATGAACGTGTGGATTGACTTGACTTACGATTGGATAATTGACATTAAAGAGAGAGTGTAAATCTTGCAAAGGAATATCCACTCGTAAACTGCCATCTTTGAAACGATGTCCCCAATTCCATGGAACTGCTTGACCAGAACGTGTTTTTTGCATTAAACATACTGGCGGAAGAAGACCGGGCACAGCTGCTGAAGCTAAAAGTGAACTCCAAATGATACAATTGGGCGCAGTATGATAATTGAGCAACTTCACTGGTGAATGTCTGTCTGACGGAATAACGGAAATGTTGAGCACTTTACCTGTTCTTGCATATGCTTCTGCGAATGTCATAGATCCCATCGTAAAAAATTGCGCTTTTTCCGCCCATTTTGTTAAACTGAATCTTGCTCCTGTTCTCCATGCGCGTCTGCCCCAAACACTGAATGGCTCTTCGCATGCTGTAATCCGATCAGCCATCTCGGGCACCAATAACCTTTTCAATTCATCATCCGTGCGTGTACATGCCAAAGCTGCAATCAATCCACCAGCCGAAGTTCCAGTAATGATTGCAGGTAAAAGGTTTGCATCTAAAAGTGCACGAACGACACCGATATGATAATAACCAAATGATCCTCCTCCGCTCAAACAAAGAGCACTTCTGCCCATATTCTTTTGAGCTCCTCTATAAAATGATCTTTTGAGTTGAGGTGAAATCTTTTCCGTAGATGCAACATAGGCCAAACATTCTTCCACTTCGCTTAAATAATTTTCAATCAAATACTTTGTACCAAAAAACGTTTCGCTATATAATCGAAAATTTTCAGTTCCAGCAAAATTGTTTCGTAAACAAAGTTCTAAAACGTTCATCACTCCTTCTGCATCATCTTTCTCTCTCATTGCTTGTAAACTGTTTAAAACTTTTTTAATCAGAATCCAATCGTATAAGCCTGATGTATCTTCGCATTTCCATGCTTCGTATCCCAAATAAGAATCCAATTCCAACGCGATCTCTCGCCATTCATCTGCCGTTTCTGCTTTACGCAATTGCGCTCGCAAAGTTCCTTTATGACCACGCCAAGCGATGAAATATTCAGTCAGGTTGACCAATTGACGAATAAGGACGTATGCTGCAAATTCGAGTGCAATAATTAGCCATATACATAACAATAGCGGAAATCGAAATAGATTATAAACCAACCCTTCCCTTCCCGTTCCATCTAATTTGGAGGTTGACTTTGACGTTCGCTCATACACTGGAGCAAAATCACTTGCTGCTGCTATCCTTCCTACTTTTCGTGGATTGTTTACCTTTGTCTTTGTTGAACGTTCGGATGGTGCGGAAGACTTTTCATCTCCTTCTGCCGGCAATCCTTCCTCGAACTGTTGGTCTGGTTGAAGTTCAGAACGTTCTTCGCTCTTTTTAGAATCACCTTTTAAGCCCAATTTACCAAGCGAGCTAGCATGTGGCCAAAAAGAGCTGGAAACTGCATGTTCTTGTTTACCTGCATCATCACGTAATGCTTCCCTAAATGCAGCAACATCTTGTGGATTCTCAAAAACTTCTGTCAAAAGAGGGTCTAATTCTGGTTCTTCTGAATCTATTCCATTCCTTGGCGAGAATAAAGATGCAAGACTGGTAGACATCCTTCTCATTCTAGAATAAGATCCATTAGATGCATTCGAATTCCTTCTTCGCCAAGGTGAAGAAGAAGAAGGCGGTGGTAAATGAGACCATGTATGCGCATTTCGTGGGATCGTATACGAATGCGGTGATCCGGATGACATCTCTCCCGTCTTCATCGGTGAAGGAGAGATTGCTTCGTGAGAATAAAAAGTTGGATCGGGAGCATTTAAATGGTGAGTACTCTTAAAGATACCATCTTGTTGATCTGAAGGTTTGCTATTCGGTCTTTGATTTTGCTCCACTTCTTTTCCATTTTGACGACCTAATCTTCTTTGAAAAAGAGCACTCAAATGCATTTTCGAAAAGGATGAAGCAGAAGAAGGATTGTTAATTGCATTTTGCTGCGAAGAAGAGTTGGAGGAATGACTTCTTACTCTCTTGCTAGCCTCATTCCTGTGCCTAGACTTATTGGACATTTTGAACGAGAGCAAGCTAATTTGCAATTTGTGCTTTTTTCGAACAATTGACTATCCCTGTACCTGTATAGAAGAGTGTATGCTTATCGAAAGGGGTATAAAATATGCTTTGACCTTTTGATTCATGAAGCGAGATAGGAACCGAGCGAGAGGTATAAATACTTTGTCTCTTCGCGTAAACTTCTTAGGTAATAGTACCGATGTGATTAATCTCGATAGCTTGTCATTGATGATGATGATGATGATGGATGATAAAAAGAGTTAAACGATATATCTCGTACGGAAAGAACTTATTTTTCATGCCGTCATCGCATTCTCTCTTTTAGCCCTTTTTAGGCACACCGTCGTTTTTTTTAGCCCAGCTGCTGAACTCCACTTATTTCAGGCAAAACTCATAGAACAAAAAACACGCGTAACTCCACAAGATTGCGATTTTTCACATTCGCGTTAAGTGTATCATCATAAACCTACCCTCATTCACTTTCGGCGAACAACAAATGCTCAACAAAGAACCTCCAATCTGACAGGAAGCACATGGATGGATGGAATGCTGATGAGCGATAAATACTTATTCAATTCTTTGATTGTGAAATCATATTTGGTGAACGTATCTTTTTCCTCATACATAAGCACGCCAAAGTGAAAGCGAGCTACAAAACGCATTCGTATAGGCTCCGTTCACAATTTGAGCAACAAAGAAAAAGTGTTGGGCTTTGCGGAGATTATTTTCAAATGGTGCGCCACACAGCCCGCACAAAGTCGGCCATTGCGCTTTTAGGCCCAGGCTAATACGAGCAAATCAGCAAGGGCCCAGCTAGACTACATAGTCTTATAGTCTACATACCGCCCAGCGCGTTCACCTATCAATATTTGCGGGGTAAGGGACGGGGAAGTCTACATAAAAAATGTACTGGTCGTTTGGCCCTACACCCAAGCAAAGTCAAAAAAAGTTAAACTACCGGCAGGAAAAGAGCCGTAGGGCGTCGTCGTACTGTACCTATAGGGTCGTCTTATCCCTTTGATTTGCTTATCATAGCATTTGCTGTTTAATAACTTTTGATCATCTTGTCGTCCATCCATCTTTTTTCTTTTGGACACAGCCACCAATTCGTTCAACTCAAAATCAAAATGTCTATCCTTGCTCGTCCACGTAATTTGTTCATCGGGTAAGTAGAATGGATAAAGAACAACAAAAAACAGTGCATACATTCTTACATTTCTGCTTTTCCTTCACCACAGTGCCACTCTTCTTTCGGCTACATTTGCCGTATTCAATCAACGTAGATTGGCAACCCTTCAACTCAATGAACCTGGTGGTCGTTCCGTACGTACGGAACGTAGCGGTGGTGGAATTTGATCAAGTATAACTCACATTTATCTTTGCAAAGTCACAACTCACCTCATGACCTCTTCAACTCTTTTCTCTGCGCTTTTTCCTTTTCGTAACGAACTATCCGCAAAGATGCTGCTCAAAGCAAGCATGACAAATCGCTATTTTTCTCTCGGTATCTTTTTGATCTCTTTTTTTTTCTCGCAAGTCAACAAATGATGTAAGAAGCCTTTCAATATTGTAATTTATATCAATCAATCGTCCAACAAATGATAAAGATGAGAAGATGTTTGCATTATTGCTAATAAATGATAAAAATAGAACGATACATAGATAAAAGATAAAAATAACAACAAAAAATAAAAGTGTATAAATTACATGGGCGATTTGATAGTGAAAAAAGAGAAATCACACAAAGTGAAATTGGGCGTTGCTACCATTCATATCTTGTTGGACCGAATTAGTCAACGTTCCATTCTGTTGCTGTTGATGGAATTGTGTACGGTTCATGAAAGAATTATGATCGAATCCTTTCACAGGGCTTGGGTCACCTTGAATCGTGCTTGTTAAATGATGCAATTCGCTTGCCATATCCAGTTCGTGTTGCAGGCTTCCAGTATAATCAAAAGGATCTTCCAGTCCGGGTGTATTGTTTGAAGCACCATTTCCAGTTAAATGACCATGAGTGTTTGGGGTCAGATAGCCTGCAGGTGAGAATAAACGCGAAGAAACCGGGCTCGTCATTCCCCATCTCTGCATCATTGGCGTAGAAGCCACGGCTAAATTGCCATTATTACCATTTGTAGCCATTTGTAAATGCATGCCTGCAGGACTGAGAAGCGAATTTGACATACTTCCATTGGATTGTTGATGAACCGCACCTCCTGGGCGTAAAGGCGAGCCTCGCAAAGGACTATGATTAATAAATCGAGCGGGAGAGTGTTGTGGATTAGATACTGAATTTGTCGAAAGCATAAATTTGTCATTCTTGTTCTCCTGAGAAGTGTCTTCTGAGTCTGTTGTATCACGTACGTTGGAAACGGGTGGAGAGTTGACGATCAACCGTGAAGCGGATGCATCAAGCAAATTATTTGAAGTGTTGCTCGATGCAGAATGACGCAAAGGAGAATCTACATTGCTGCCAAAGCGACTATTGCTTTGATTAGCAGAAGTAGCAAGTTGTCCCATTGTGGTTCCATTATTGCTATTTCCACGCATATGGGCAAGAGGAGAAGCAGGCATATAATGATGAGAATACATATTTCCGGATGGAAGACCGTAACCCATTTGCACACCTTGTTGATGGTACTGTTGCATCAAAGCTTCCTTTTGCTTTTGTGCACTTTGTGAACTTGCTGCTCCTCGAATTCCTCCAGGCGGTGGTGGCATAGTATGATTTGGACTGCTTGGTGGACTACTTGCATCTGTCAAGACTGGCATTCCTGCCATGACGGATGAAGCATAGACACTTCCGATATCACTGCTGCTCGTTCCCATCATCCGAGGCTGATATGGACGGCTAGGCGTGATAGTGTTATATTGCTTCGGGGAAGGAGAATATCTGCTGGAAGTGGAGTCTTGATTGGGTTTGAGAAGTGTGACTGGAATGGCTCTTTCACCCATTCCGCCACTTCCACCTTGCTGACCATCCTGCCCAACACTTTGCTCATTCACCGATGAGGTGCGAGATCCCTTCTTTAAACGTTTGTGAGATTCTTTGCTAGACTTCTTTACTTGGATCGAAGAAAGAGCTATATCTGAATCGCTTCCTTCTGTCAAGCCGCTACCTTCAGATCTCTCTGATTCTACACGCTTTCTACGTGTTGCTTTATTCGTGTTTTTGGCCTTTTGACTGCTTGATTCATTTTCATCATCGGCATTTCCAGACGATGGAAGTGCAGTCATTGTGGTCTTTGGAGTCTTTAAAGCATTATCTTTTGCAGCTTTGACAGTACCAGGAGCATAATAATTTCCATTTCGGAAGCGATCCTCATGACCGTGTTTGATAGCCCACCAACCTCCTTTTCCAGGCACATTTGCAGCACGTTCCACTTTCTCAAAACTCTTGTTCAGACTGAGATTATGTCGAATACTGTTTTGCCATCCACGATCGCCACGTTCAAAGAATGGGAACACTGTTGCGATCCAATTGTAGATCTCGTTCAAACTCAACCTGCTGTCAGACGATGAGAGGATTGCTTGACCAATCATTCCTGCATAAGAAACAGATTGTGGTTTATTCTTCGATTGACCCCAACCGGCAGGTAATTTATAAAATCGTGCAGGAGGTTCTGCAGGTAAACTTCCACTTTCCAATGCAGCCTGCAATTCATCAGAAACCAATTTTACCACTCGACTTCCATCAGGTTTATCCCATTCCATCGTCATCGAATTACCGTTACGGGCGTATTCGGTGGCATCTGCTTTGCTTCTGTCAGCTCGGTTTGGCAGATCCAATGCACGTGCGAGCGATGTGCCAGATGAAGGGCGAGCAATCACTGTAGCTTTACTGCTTCGAGTGTCTAGGACCAATGGGCTATCATCATAAGCACTTGAAGCTGATAATGAGCTATTACGATCATGACCACTTTCGTTCGCTCTCTTTTTCATTCGAGCAGCAAGGGCAGCAGCATTAGCTTGTGCACGCTTTCCGTGCATTTGAACTGTTGGACTTAAATCGTGCTCATCATCACCTTCGATATCACTTGTGCTGTATTGTCCGCTCATCCTTCCTGAATCACTGATGCTACCACTTGACTCCATACGTGCTCTTTGTTGTTGATGAGCTTGTTGTGAGTTGTGCTTTTGCGAATCTTGAAGGACACGAACATTTTGAGATTGTACTTGATTCTTTCCCGTTTGCGACAAACGCTCTTGACCGAACCCAAATATAGCAGCAGGGCTGATCGTGTCTAAACGTCCTCCTGGACTGTGACTTGCCCAGCCAGTGGGAACCTTTTTCTTTACTTGACTACCCTGGTTCTCTTTATTAGCTTCGACGTTTTGCCTTTGAACCATACGATCTTGAATGGCACTCGAAGAATGAGCTCGCATGAGACTCATTCGTTGAGGGCTGGGATCTTTACTGATCGTATTAGGTCTATCGTCTTTACCGAAAACTGATTGAGCCAAAGAAATGGGTGCAGCGAGTGTTTTAGCTCTAACAAGCCTTGGTGGCGTTTCTGTATCAATGAGTCCTTTACGGGCAGGTGATTGTGCAAGCGTTGGTCCTTGTGAGAATATGTTGTGTAAATCATTTCCTACACCTTCATGAGGAGACGGAACTGGTGGGGTCACAATCATGGATGAACTTCCTCCTGGTGTTGTTGCACCGAATAACAGACCGCGTTTGGCCAATAATGCAGCACTTTGAACAGCACTATCATGAAATGCGAGAGACAGCATTCCAGGCGAATGAGGAACTATACTTTGACTTGTGCGCATCGCAACGGGTGAACCAAACATCGTGCTATTCATCTGAGATCGCATTCTAGCATGACCTTGACCAAATTCGTCAATCTCTTCATTCATCGAAGAATTTTGCAATCTACGAAGGGCCTCAGCTTCGCCATTATCCCAAGATGATATGCTATGTGAATGTGCTTGAGTAGGTGCAATCCCGTAAAATTCGTAATCATATATTTCTTTAGTCGTCGTACGTTTACGTGGACTGAGATGGAAATCACTTGCCCACCTGACACTCTTACCGTCAATTCCTGCAGATGAAGATTGTGATGAGCTTGCAGTCGATTGAGAAGAAGCAGCACTTGCCGCTGTAAGTGGAGCAGGCATAATCGTGGAAGATGCCGGAACAGGAGCTGGTTTGGACATTGCAGTCATGACGATCAAATCATTATTTGCGGCCAAGAGCCTCTCCTTACGTTCTCGTGCTTTCGCTTCCTTACGTAAACGTAATGGGCTTTTCTTCTGTGCCATGATCCGATCCAAGAAGCTAAGATTGTCCATGCTCTCGTTTAAATCATTATGATTTGATAATGAATCGAACGAGCTCAATCTTCTTCGTCTTGGTGAGCCAGGACTTGGCCCAGAAGGCTTCTTGGTTTGATGTGAGATAGCGTCGTTATTCACACAAATTCCAGAATCATCCGTTTCTCCACCAGCATTTGCCGAGATGTCGTCAAGCCCTGATATGCTTGTGACCACATCTTCGTTTGAGCCGTTCTCTTTAACGGGAGACGGAAGAAGGATCAATCTACCCGTCTCATCAACATGAGCTTTTCTGGTCAACTTAGACAATTCTGGGCTCTGAAGTTTTTCTTGAAGTGTTAAATGCGAGCTCTTCAGGTTCTCATCTGCGTTTTGCGAAAGAGCCATTCCCGTTGAACCTTGGCCAAGGATGCCCAATCCTATGCTGAGGAACGTCTTCATGTCCAATGACGAGATTTTCGAGCGCAGAGCTCGACTCCTTGGCGATTGATCACCAGATAGAATAGGGGAATCATATCCACCAACGCCGGTTGAGGGTGAATCTTCGATGGGTTCTGATGTTGCTTTTTTGCGTCTACCATGTGAACCAAATTCGCAATCGGCATCATTTGCCTCTCGTTCGGATTTCTCACGAAGTCGTCTTCTCTTTTCCCTTCTCCTTCTGCGCTCTTCTAGGTTGCTAATATCATCAAGACGAGGCCTAGACTTCGCATTAGGATCTTGGGTAGGCAAAACAGCAGTAAAAAAGCTCAATGTGGGTTGTCCACCTGTGGATACCGAACGATTGAAGCCGTTTGTTGTTGGAACTTTCCTTGACGTGCTGGCAGTGGTTGTTGTATGCGTTTCGATCGCTGGACTGGATTTTGCAATGGATTTAGATGCACTCTTTTGCGCTTCATTCGATTTGGGCGAATCAGAAGCAGAGGTTGAACTTCCAGGATTGGCAACACGTTCAGCTCGCAAGAAAGCCGAGACGCCTGCTCTTGCACGTTCGTAATCTTGACGTGATAGATTCAGCCCCATAGCACGAGCTCTTGCTAGAAAATCATCGATATCATTGGCAATTACCGAAGCAGAAGTTGATGCTGTGTTCGCGTTTTCTGTATTCACCACTTCATTCGCGCTTTGAACGCGACGGATTGGCTCTTTGGTGGCGCTGAGAGTTGACTTCTTGCCTGATCTCTCTTCATTGATAGCGTTTGTATCGACATTTCTCTTTTTACCATCATTTTCGCCACCATCATTCTCTGTCCCACCCTTTCCGGTTGTCGCGTTTCGCTTCATCTTATCGTGCTGCGAAGATGAGGAAAGAGAATTGACGTGTATTTCGACGCGTTATCGATGATAAAAATACAAACAAAAGTTGAAAGATTGACTGTTTGTGATCGGATGATGATTTGATAAATATTCCCGTAATAACGATTCCGATGAAGGTAAATGGCGAACAAGAATGATTGGGGGAAGTATTGAAATGAAGGCGCGCTCGTAATTTAACACGCACTTACGGAAAAAAAAAGGGTGCGGGCGTGAAGCGGTTCTTTAATTTGCGCGCCGGCAATGAATTCAAGACCGCATTTCCAATGCAAGATTAATGCAGTTGAAGTGCATAAAATTGAATAAGACTCGTTTTCTCAAGGGTTTTAATGCAGAGTTGCCTTTTTTAAAGAGTTGTGCAGACTCTGTCTCTTACTTTCTTTTGAAGAAACGTTTTATTAATTGGATTTAGAGCATTGATTCTGTCTGTTCATAGAAGTGTTTTGCCTTGACTATATATTACACTGCTTTCATCCATCAACTGTCAAGATTCTGTAAAGACGTGCGCTCCCCTTTGTCCTTTCGAACAGGAAGGTATGTATGTCTGTATCAATCCATGCAGACAGCCCGATCGCCTATGAATTGAATGCAAGAGAGAGCATCAAGAGAGGTGATGCATGCCAATGACGTCGGTTTGATTTGACACGATATTTAGCGGCTGCAAATATTTGATTGTTCAAATACAAAGTGCCAAAGTGCATTACTAGGGAAAAAAAAATCGAAACCAACACCATTGACACAAACTAACGCACAAGATACTCACCATTTTTAAATAAAAAAAACGCGTTGTACGCGTTGTATCTCGTGGTTTGGAATGTGCTTTTTTTTTGGCTTTTCCCGCACTGCCATCATACATTATAAATGTTTAGCGTGCAGAACAGGATTGACTATACTGATAAATTGAAAGCGCTGCGTTGCGCCCACACGGGGTATGCAGCAGGAACCATCCCTCGATGAATCAGCCGATAATGTACAAGGGAATTCAGGCTATACAGTTGGAAAAAATTCAAAACTTATCATGACTACTTTGATTGCTTTGATAAAAAATGAAATGAAGATAATACAATTGAGTGGGTGTAATTGTAGAGTATGTGTTCCCTCCCCTTCTGCTTCTCCGCTTTTCCGATTCGCTTTTATGCTTGATAATGATACACGTTCATGGAAGATTCACTTCTCTCTAAATATTCTCGATCGATCAAACTCTCGATACGTTTCTTCACTAAGCCAGGAGAAGGTTGGAAGCGCGTAGCAAGTTGTCTAATAACTTCATTCACCAATTCGTTATGGGTCATGGTCTTGCGATCTTTCATCACACGAACCAGACATGCTTCCACTTGATTCTTCCTTTCCTCTTCAACTTTCTCCGTCGTCTCTTTTCGTTCAGTAGCCGTTTCAACACGTGCTGCGATTGTAGCAATCTTAATCCGAGCAAGATTACACTGAAATCCTTCGTTAAAGGTAAATTTGTCCTCCTTTCCAATCTCTCTTCCTTTCGGCTCTTTGATTAAAATCTTGTACTTAGCGCATGCAAGACTTTGCAATGTTCTCATCAGATCTGCATCAGCAATTGTTGTGCTCTTCTGAATTTCTTGATAGCCTAAGCTTGAACCATTTCGTACCTCCTCGAACAATAGAAGGACAACCAATCCATAGGTACTAACATTAAGCTCATGCTTTCTTGACTTGAATTGAACACGCACGTCCGCTGTTCCATGATTCGGATGCCACGTCAATAAACGACCGCTATGTCTAGCTTGATAGAAGCTCTCGAATGCTTGTCGTGCGCTCACCATCTCTGCCGGCATCGTACAAGAAGGCGCTTGGGCACTTATTGGCCAGTATGTTGAAGTCAAAACGCTCACTCCAAGATCGAATGGCATATCCCGCTTATTTCTCTCTAGAGATTCTTGGAATGAAAGCATAGTTTCATCAGACACTTTCATATCGTTCAACATCCCTTGCAACTTTTGCACGTATCCATGACCGCATTCGATCTTCAATTTGGCCATCATTCCACGTTCTGCATCATCCGAAACGCTGCGGCCTTGTAATAATCTTTTGGCTAAATGACCCTTATAGTATCGTTCAAAGACGTCTTTCTCATGTAGGAACCGGAATACGGTAATTGTTCTTTGCAATACTTCTTCGACCTCCTCTTCTGTTTTTCCTTTTAGGCCCTTCTTGAGATTCTCGTCAATAAATAATGAGATGAATTCCGGTGATCGAGGGTTGGTATTTACGAATGTCTCGAATGCTTCATTTATGGCTGTCTCGCAACCTTTATCATCTCTTAAGCTGGTACGCAGTATTCCATCGAACTTCTTCTTGAATGCTAACACATCTTCAACCCACTTGAGTGCCATTTGTGCTTGTGGTGTGGAAGCAGCAGCATTGGTTGTTCCCTTTTGTTCGGATGCTTCTGCATCATCATCTTTTGCTGGCGTTGCCTGCTTTGAACCAGCATTTACAGGATTGTTGATCTCTTTACCTTTTGTTCCAATATATCTTTTCAAACCCAATCTCATCACAGTAGGACCATCAGACACACGCCAAAATAATCGATACATCCTTGCCAAATCCTCTCGGCGATCCTCATCAAGCATTGTAACAATTCCGCTTCCGGGCATATCGATGATTGTGTTCAAATGTGTCGATAACAGACATCTTTCCAATGTTTTGCTTAACTCAGGATGCGTCGTTGAAGACAGGTATACAGCCACACGTGCTTCTTCCTCCAAGAATCGTCTCTCGACATGACGTAGATATTGTGCAGCATCATGACCATCGAGAAGCCTCTGTGCTTCGGCTTTGTAAAATTCTTCACTCGTCGCAAAAAATGCAGGCTCGAATTCTCGCTTGTATACTGTATCCCATGCTTTCTCCTCTACACCTCTTTCAGGATATGATAAAGACAACAACATGTCAATGTTTGACTTTAGAGCGCTCCTATTGATCACCGATCCTTCTCGTTCCAGCTGTATCTGCGTGAGCAATGCTGTATAAAGATGCGTATGAATCGGAAATCTTTGACTGCGAATCACTGTATCTCGAAACAGGTGTAAGCCCAAATCCCACGTTGGCACGACAGATGAGTCATCTTGTGATGCCTTTTTGACGTACACACGATCCAGATATTTTAGCACATCACGTAGCCTTTTCATACACGCACAATGATCTTCCCAAACGTCGCGGATTGCTCGTAACAATCTTTCTCCAGACTGAGCTCGGGAGACAACATCTGTTCGATCACCCACTTGAGATGCAGCAACGTTAACACCGTTTGCTGCTGCTTCATCTACGTCCTTATCGATTGAAACAACGGACCTATTCTCTTCCTTGCGATTTGTCTGGAAATGTTTACCCTTGGCCAAAGAAGAACTCTTGAGAGAAGAGGCAGGCTTTGACTGCTCGGGTAATACAATACCGGCTGTTGGTGTTGCTGCTGCTCCGGTGGGAAATGCTGGAACGACAGTATCTGCACATTGTTGTATCAAATGCTGTATGATTTGCGCCTTGACTCCTCTGTAAGCTAAGTCTCCTTTGTCGAATAGCACAAGATTATATGCATATCTGTAATGTTCTTCATAACTCAAGCTTCCGATGTCATGATTCTGAATATTTCCAATCGCTCGAGATAGTCTATTCCACATCTCTTCAATAGGCAAGTCCAAGCCCACTTTCTTTGCAACTTTGAGCTTGCCATTGCGAACGGTTCGACGACCTGAATTGACGGACATCTTGAACGATTTGTTTGTAGAATATCTTTAGTGGTCGCAATGGAGGTGCTATGATTGTTGAGAGATACAAAGCACCATACAAGGCGACCGATAAACAGAAACACCGTCCAAACCAGCAGTCAATCGGGAGGATGGCAAAAGAAGGTTTAGGGTTGATGATAGTGTGATGGACACGAGAGTAATGTAAGATGATTCGTATTTATGACTTTTAGGTGCAATACCCCAGCATCAACGAACGCCCTTTGCTTCAAAAGATCCGATATGAAGCTTGGAAACAGGGCCCATGCGTGCATAAAAAGACCCTCACCAGCCAGCTTTTTTGAAGTGTATGGAATAGAATCAACACGTGAACGTACGCGACGCCAAAAATTTGGGTGCCTGTGTTCAGGTGCACTGGCTTTGAACACGCCTGTAGAGAAAACCATACGCGGAACGGCGGAAGTAGTGTTGCTCTCCACAAACAGAGCATTGCAGTATGTATGCTACATATAAGACCCGATGGAATGAATGATGTATGAATGACTTACTTCATTCATCAAATTTGACATTCATCACGCAAAGCGTCCATTGGAGATTGCACACAAGCAACTTTTGCTTGGTAATCATCAGCTCAACAAACCAGACATCCTCGTAAGATAACGCAATGGTGTTTATGTTGACGTATCCGCTCATCTAGCAAGGTCACAATAAAGCTTTTCCAGGTGAAACACCACTCCAAGCACAAGTTTAGCCAACCCCATGGATTCGAGTGCTACTACATCATGGGAATATCGCCGATCACAATTGGAGGAGTTGAATGACGAACCGTGCATTACACAAGCACATCAGGAAGCATTGTATGCTGCTTCACATCTACCGCAAACGGATGAAAATGCAGCAAATACGTGTGCTTGTAATGATAGATCTTCATATCTGGTCGATCAAGATGATAAGAATGAACGACTGGGCAAGCAATTAGATCTTTCAATGGCAATTTTATGGTCGATCCAAAAAGGAGTCGCAGAATCAAACATCGCACGATTGCGGGCTTCAACAGCATTGAAGAGCATTTCTGCTTCTTATCTCAATGACTCAAGTAGAGACTTCATCTCGATCAATTGCTTAGAGTCAAATAGAGAGGGAACTGTAGAATTAGTACGTTCAAGATTCGATCGACAAATTTACATTCTCAAATCTACAACAAAAGGAGCTGCCAAACGAGGATTCAAATCTAATGCACCTATGAACGAAAGAAGATTGCTCACTTTAGCACAAAAGGAGATCAGAGGGAGATCCAGTTTTACACCATCCTGTATCGCTTCTTTTCAGAGTCAAGCAAGTTTGCACATCTTGATGGAATATTGTCCTGCAGGCGACCTTTATCATTTCCTGGAAAGTGCTGGACAAGCACCGAAAGACCATGAAGCACGCAATAAAACTGGCGGTCTTTTATCTCACCAATATGTTCGATCGTATGCCATCGATATCGTGGCTGCAATCTCTTGGCTTCATGCTCAAGGCTTTATGCATAGAGATATTAAACCCGGAAATTGGCTTATAGATCGATCAGGTCATCTGTTGATGTGTGATTTAGCAAGTTCCGCGCCTTTTGCGTTTTTTGATGAAGTGCCAGCAACTGCAAATTTACCATTCGCATCTGGAGGTGGCGGCAACGGTGGTCTGAGACAGAGCAAACGAAATCAGAGAAGGGTACTCTATCGACATTGCTGCTTGATCGGAACGGCAGATTATATTGCACCTGAAATATTTTGGTCAGCAGATTTAATGAGTCGCAGACGACAGAGACAGCATTACTCGTACGTCAGTAGCATGGACGCTTCTACAACACTTCCTAATAGCTCAATTCAAAGTGAAGAAGAAGGAGAGGATGACGACGAGCCACCGCCTGAGGGGCCAGGTCTTTATGGTCCTGAATGTGATTGGTGGAGCGTTGGAGTGCTATTATTTGAAATGGTGTATAAGCAATTGCCTTTCTTCTCTGAGAAGATTGCTGATACGATGGAAATGATCAAAAATCACAAAGAATGTTTTCGTATGGATAATAGGGTAAATTGCCCTGAACAATTGTACGATTTCATCACTTGCTTAATCACGGATGCAGATCGTAGACTTGGTACCGTTTCGTCATCAGAGGTACAACAGCATCCTTTCTTCGTTGGAGTAGACTGGTCTAGACCCTGGCAAAATCCTGTGCCATTTGTTCCGCATCTAGAAGCCATTCCCGACATTGGTGATGGCTCTTATCAACCTGAACCATCAGTATTACACAGTCCCAAAGTTGGTCTGGATAGTCAATCGTACGATGCAGGACCGATGAATTGGTCAAAAGTTTGGGCAAACGATGCCAATGACTTTCCTGGCTTTCCGAATTCTGTTGAAATCTCTCGTGCTGCGTTGGACAATATCTCTGGCGGAAATCTCGACCAGGAACAAGAAGATTCAAGAGTAAATTCGAACAGAAAGTACCATGAACGACACCACTCGTACTTTGATCAATCGCATTCACAGCATGATCATACTACGGTAGCCCAATGGTCTAGCTTGGACCCGACCTGGATAGGATTTTCCTACGTTCCTTCTTCCGATGCCTTCAATCTATCTCAGGTGGATGTGCAGAATCAGTTCTCATCTTCATCGCCTCTTGCTCAGAAAACAGATTCGTCGAACATCAGTGATATCACATCTGGGCCTGATCTTTCTGCACCAATCGAATCTACTCCACCGCAATCAAGAAAGACATCCGACCAACGTTCAACGTATAAGCCACGTGAGAGCTTACATCGTCATGCAATGCAAACGGCCACGAAGATGAGAGGAGCTTCAGGATCGATTAGTATACATGATGGTCGGTTTGTGACTCCCGTTCGGCAAAAGTCGTACAGTAATTTGACCAATTCAGCAGGTGAAAGTTCAACAGCTGTACCTGTGCCAGCATCACCTTATCCTTTCCCTGTCGCACAATCAGCGAGACCAAAAAATACACCTTACGTTGGAGGTATATTGAAAAGAAACGATCTAGAACGTGCACGTTCAGCTTCAGCTACGTCTGGAGAAGGATCGGATTCGAGGTGCTCCGGAGGTAGTAATGCTAAACGTGAGATTTCAGAAAGAGAGGCATGGCGGGAATTGAAGATTGCTGTTATGCAAAGTGCGAGGAAAGGAAGACATGCAGGACAAGAAACAATGGCAGACGATGAGGAAGAGGAGGAGGATAATGCAAAAGGTGGAGCTATACACATTTCAAGTGATTCGATGGCTGATGAGTCGCATGTGCCAAAGAATGCTTTGCGAAATCGAAGAAAGTCGGATGGAACGGCAGATCGTAGGTCGGTAACATTTCAATTAACATCGTTTGATAAGCGTCCAGCAACAGCGGGCTACAGTCAACCAAGACAACCGTTAGAGCCAATTCTGGATATTTCACCTACACATCCTTCTATCTCGCCGTCATCTACGGCATCATCCGCATCACCAGAAATAAGTCCACACAATCCTACGCTGTCTGCATTAAGCCTTACGACGCCACAAGCGATCGGTCGACGAAAGAGTGCACGGCAACTATTACTCAAAGCTCAACATCGTGATACACCAACAAGGATAGCAAGAACGGCAAGCCCAATGCTCATTGAGCCGCCAGGAAACTTGACCGCCTTATTGGTCAAGCCAGAAGAAAGTGACATCACCAGAAAGACTGGTCAACTGACACGAGGGAATTCCGATACCGCAATCACACTGAAGCAAGCGATAGATATTCCAGAAGTACGATCTAAACCGGATTTGTTACCGCCAATCGAACGATTGGGAGAGTTTAATCATACAAGTGGACCTATACCAAAAGCGATTGCTCAATTTAAACGCAGACATTCGAACATGATGCTCCGTCGCCGTGATAGTCACGAGATTATGTCACAATATCGCAAAGGAGTGAATCCGGATGCGGAATTGGAAGGTGAAAATGATGCTGGTCATGGAAAAGATACGAGTAATTCTACTTTGATTGTGCCAAGTCCGACCAGTGATGGACAAGCTCCTGCAAGATTGGTGTTGAATACAGCCGCAAGCAATAAGATGATTAATCGTGTTGGGGGAACGTTGAGTAGTCCTGGCTTACCAGGCTATCCAGACACATTTGGTGGAACCAGTCCAACGAGCGAGAATGAATTTTCTCCTTCGCCTGACTTTTTGAGACCGGTATCTGCCCCTGCAACACAAATAAATTTTGTTACGTCGCAAAAACAAATCCCATCATCCTCATTGAGAGAACCGAAACTACAACAAGGGTTCAATCGAGATGAGCAAGTTGGAATTGTTAGACCGTTAGCAGTAAGAGCGATGAATATGCAGGACAACAGAGGCATCTCTGAGCAGATGGTAGGGGATAAAATGGATGAGAAAAGAATAAGAGCGAAGGAATCTGTTAGGAGAATGTACATCGACGATGAAGAAGAGCGAAACAATTTGAGCGATACAAAGGTGTCCCAACGACCCGTACTTCGCGAAAATGTTGCAGGGGGCAAGGAGCATTCACGTACGATGAAAACGCAGTTACCTCATCCCAAATCTGATTCGATTGATCGCAACTTCGATGAAAGACCGGATGGATATGATCACTTACAACAACGCTATGATCGACTTCAAGATCAAATTGATGCAGCCGATCTTCAATTGGCTAGACTTAAAGCACGCCTTCGTGGAGGTTTTTGATATTTTTTTTTTTGCTGTTGTTTAAGTTGTATTGCTTTATTTTATACTATTGTTGCTTTAATTATACTTACCGATGTATCAGTATACCACATGCAGAATGATAGCGTGCCATTAAGAACGAGAAATAAGAAGAAAATGGAATAAATTACAGCATACGTATGACATGTTCATTCATGTTTGACGTGCATAAAGATTGGAGAGCTGCTTATTGCGGCTTCATCATCCCTTGCGGTGGCTGTGCATAACCTGGATGGCCTGCAACTGGCGGTTGATATTGTCCGTCTTGAGGTGCTTGCCATTGACAAATTCCACAAATATAGATATGTTTTGATTTGAATGGAATTAAAGGAATCCAACAAATTTCGAACCAAGTACGACTTTTACCTGTAACTACTTGAGCGTTATGACAGCGAGGACAAACGTGACTGGGAGAGAAGAAAGATGAATGATGAATAATCATACGTGTGAGTATTTTGCCCCGACTTAAAAAATCTACATATACTCACGCTTGACCGCCGCCTTCTTGCTTGATTTTCGTTGGGCATCCGAAGATTACAGGAAGACAAAAGAAGAAGTCCATAATGTTTCTTTGTGGTATTAATAGGATAAGTTGGTTGTTGAAGTTAAGAAGATGATAGATTGTTAGGATGTTGAAATTTGAAAGGGGTGTCTGCCGACACGAAATCAGTAAGTAAATAAATAGATTACACTCATCTTCTGCCCTTTTTGATACCTTAACGGATGCCGATTAAATTTTGGTAATTGCTTTTGACAGAAAACATTGCTTGCTAGCAGCGCATACTGTACTGTCCGCATCAGATGCGTGTGGAGGCATTTTTAGCGTTTACAAAGGAGGAAAGAGGCCGGGCATTCGTGCATTCAAAAGTGCAGCCAACGCGCCACGCCAACGCTACTCTGGTCACGCGCGTTTTGAGGATTATTCATATGTACACATGTAAACTAAACTAGAGCACTGCCACCCTACTTGGCTTGCAGATCCATAGTCTTGGCTCCCGTGAGATCGGTTCAGAGTTAATGAATTGATGGTGATCGCGAAATATAGTCTGAAGATGTTGTCTATGAAACCCCATATGATCAATATGGAGTTACTTATACTTTAGGCGAACCGATTCTTGGGCATTATGGTAATTGTGAGATTTATTTATTTTGTTTTATTTTTATTATTCACATCCAATAATTTTTATAATGATTTTATGTGCTTTCTCTGTTTGGTCACAGATAACATTCGATAATGGTACTTCAAATAGCTCCCAGTCTTCATCTGAGATGATTCGGATAAGTCTGCAAAGTACATATACATGCATAAAGAATACAAAATATATAGATGTTAAAAAAGAATAGGATTTATCACTTTCCAATAAACACAGTAATAAATCATATAACAAAACAAACGTCAAAATCAACCAATATCACGAAAAACAATAAAACTGCACCATCTCTGAAGCTGTGATATGCAAAGATGGAAAACTTGGAAAATAAATTCTGCTCTAACGATGAGATGGACGTCTTGACATATCAAAATGGTGACTTCGATTTTTTTTCAAGGCTTACCTCATTACAGACTTTCTCGTGCATTACGTTAGCGACTAGCTAGTAGTAGCCCTCCATCTCATCTGCTACCATTCTGACTTTAATACTTTACGCATTGTCTTTAATGAGCATCAACATGGCGACGGGATTCTTCATTTTGTATTCCAATATATTCTGGCGTTTTGCATTGCTTAGTAACACGCTACTTCGTAGCACAGCGGTAACGCAGTCCAAAAAATTTAACCTGTAATCGGGTTTTTTGGGGGATCACTGTCCAAATCTCGCTGAGCCCTTGTAGTCAAAGATCTCTTGAAGTTCAAGGAGGGTTAGTAGCATTTTCACTTTGACGCGTCGCAAGGCGTGCCTAAAGGCTACTCAAAGTGTAGGGAGATTGCGCTCAATTATTATTGCGCTTAGGTGCCAGAGTGGTTTCACACAGCAGCACTCTCTCCTCTCCCTCCTTGTTTAACGTAACTTTGAGGTAATGTCTTTGGCTGGTGGTATTCACAATGCCTTAAATCGCAGATTTGTCTCATTAACAGTGAAACTCTTATCTTTTTATATTTCTTATAAAAAGGCTCAATGGGTGTGATATTATATATATATTATTATTCTTTTAGGGTATCATACAAATATTCAATCTGCAAAACGAATGTCTCCGCCTTGCCATGCTCCCCAATTGGGCGGTTGTGGTGGTTGTGGTTGATCTTGCTCTGGAACAGAAGATGCTGCCTTTGCTGCTGCTCGAGTTCTTCTTTTCGTTGGCGTAGCATTTGACTGATTAGTAACAGCCGTTGCAGCTAAAGATGCTTGTTCCATTTTAGAAGATAGATCTGCCATCTCATCTTGTCTTTGATGAACCCAGCCTGCTACGTTCTCACGTAATTCGTGAAGCATTTTCACCATTGCATTGTAAAATTTCAATCCTTCTACTAAATTGGCAGATATTTCACGATATTTAGCATATCCCAAATCCAAAGTTTGCAATGCTTCTTGTCGTTTTTGCATATTTGCGTCCACTTTGCGTGCCTGTACAAATGCTTCATTACGTTCAGCTATTCTATCCAAAATATCTTGTTGAGATTTTTCACTAGCAATCAATTCTGAGCGCATCGGATCATAGATCGCCAAAGAACGTTCAAACAAAGGTTCGAAATGAGCAGATTCAATTACCAAAGGTGCATTTTGTCCGCTTGCAATTATACCCGCTTCACGCATAATGTCATTTCGAATATCTTGTCTTTTAGCTTTCGATTTTGCTTCTTCACAAACACTTGCACGACTATCCATCAAATCATCAAGTGCTTCCATTTCAACTCGTAATGCACGAACTGTAGCATTTTGTTCACCAGTCATCGAAGTTGCTCGTTTTTGACCTGGAACGAATTTATTCAATGCATCTTGTCCTTTTGCTAATGTTTCAATGATTTCTTTCCATTCTTGCAACTTTTGTTGAACGATTTGATCGCTCGAACGTGCTTGTTGTAATGTTTGACGATATTCTTCCGTTTGAGCATCAAATGCAGATGCTTGTTGATTATGCCTTTCTGACATATGCACTGTGGCAGGATGATTGATCGTATTGGGCGCAGGCGCTTGGCGAATAAGATGTACGATCTCATTCCAAACGCCTGCTGCCATTTCTGCTACTCTTCTCACGTCCTCACTTAGAGCGTTCAAACGATCCATTCCGCCTTCTGAACGTATCTCGTCCGATTTACGCATCACTGCAGGAGGTAAACCGATTGGTTGTTCTAAAGCTTGTAAACTTCCAGGTAAATCGAGTGATTGTAAAGTACTCGTTGCTAAACTGTCAAGCTCTTGCCTCTTCAATTCGATCTCTTCGCGTACCAGAGAATCTTTTCGTTCATCAAAAACGCTGATCGCCAAATGAACACCATAAGGCACCAATTCTTGGAACAGAGGCTTGCCAAATGCAGGACTAGGTGAATCACGTAAGAATTGAATTGGCTGAGAGATTTCAATTGGGATCTTTGCTTCTACCATCACGACTGCGGGAATAGCAGTCAACTTTGAGGCTGGCGTTACCGCTTCCAAATAGATCAAGTCATTGTCTTTCATCGCTCTGGTCAAATTGGCTTGAATGGCACCTTGAAGTGATTTCAAGTCATTCTGTAATGCAGTTGAAACTCCAGTTCGTGATGCTCCCATAGCCTGCTTCACATGAGATTCGGCAAGCTTTAGTCTTCCGAGTTCATCACCATACCTGTTGGCGCTCAAATCATCGCTACTTTTGCGGAATTGTGCAGCAGCAGCGAAATGCCACTTCTTGATTGTCATATGATTGATCCATTCCCGTGGCAGTTCACATCCTTGAGGAGCTCCGACCTCTAATGGTTCAATCGAGCCACCCGTCTCTGCGTACTCTAAAGCTTGAGAGTATAGCTCGGACACCCTTGATGCTAATTTGGCAATCGCAACATCCTTTAGTCTATCGACAACAGCTTTTTGCCAAAAGCATTCTTGTGCTTGCGCCAGCATTGCATCTCTCAAGCATGCTAACATGGCAGGTTGAAGGTCAGGATCGGAAAAACGTGCATTTCTTCCAGTAAAAAGAGGTCGCAAAAGCGGAACAAGCTCATCAATGATATACTGCAAAACACCAGCAGATGATTGAAAGAATGAGATCGCACGACGAATACTCTCTCCTTCGGATCTTGATTCTTGAGCGCCCAAAGTGCTATATAAAGATGCCAAAGAGAAAAGTAATGCAGCTCGTTCATAATGGAGGCTAGGGTGAGCGATAATCGAAGATGAAGTCGTAGTTTTAGCATAAGATTTTGCCACCTCCCTTGACACTCCAGGAGAAGCAGGCGGAGATTCATCGGGAACGAGGCTGACGTTGAATAATGACAATGTTGGTGGAAATGCAATCGTCCATGGAAATGCTAAATCCAAATCTGATGGGAATTTTGTTATCATAAATGCTAATTGAGCCAAGTACTTTTGCGCTGATTCTATATTTGAAACATGTGTATCCATGTGAACGATGTGATCGTGCAACCTTGCAATCTGTTTAAGATCATCAGTAAATGCATCAGGGTGTGTATCTGTAAAGTGCTCCGAGATATGGGATCGCAAAACTTTTGACAGTGAAGATGAGCTCAGAGTTGATGCTTTAGGTGGTATATTCAGCACATTTCGCGGCATTTTGAACCTCTTCACCCCTCTGGTGAGAACGATATCGAGCAAGTAAGATCGTGTGAGGATGCTATAAGATAGTGGAGTAAAAAGCCTTTTTCTGTGTTGGACCGTCTAGTTATTCTTGGCTTTAACCGGTTTAGCCGTCTTACGCGTGCTTCACGCCCTACATCATACAAGCTAAGGCGTTTTAAGAAGAATTCACTTTTTGCGTTGCGCGTAAAAGCAATCGAAAACCAACTGTAATCAAGCTTCTTCATCATTTACCTGCATCCATCCAAGTGAATCGATATTTGAGAAAAGAGAGCTTAATCGACTAGATATCAATTTACTGTCCAAGATGCCGCCATCCAATTCAAAAGGCAGCAAAATGCTGTCTTTGATTCACTATCGGCTCAGAATCACACTAAACGACGGCAGACAAATGACAGGTCAGCTTCTAGCTTTTGATCAGCATATGAATTTGGTACTTGCAGATACTGAAGAATTCAGAAGGGTAAAATCGAAATCGAAAAAGCGAAAAGCAGCATCACAGCAAGTCAAAACAGATGGATCGGAAGATGATGATGATGTAGTCGTCCCTCCTGCACCTGAACAAAAGAGAACATTAGGATTGATCATCCTACGAGGAGAAAGCATTGTAAGCCTAAGTATCGAAGGCCCACCTCCAGCAGAGAAGACAGGACCTCAAACACAACTTCAACCCGGTCCTGGACGTGGTGTACCGGCTGGAAGAGGAATTGGTTTAGCCGCGCCTCCAGGAGCAGTTGCACCTCCCACAATGGCGGGTAGACCGATGGCATATGGTAGGGGAGCTCCACCGATGGGTGCACCTCCAGGGATGCCAGGTGGACCTCCGCCTGGTTTTCCTCCAGTAGGAATGCAACCGCCGCCTCCTGGTGGATTCCGAGGACCTCCCCCCGGATTCCCACCCCAAGGACAATATCGACCACCACCACCTGGATATCCTATGCCTCCAAGGCCTCAGTGAATGCTATTGCTCAGCGAATACTGCAAACTGCATCACTTCCCGATTTCCTTTACTTGTCCTCAACCTATCTTGTATTATGTTTACCCAACCCAACGCTTGATTTTAAAATTGCCGAAAGGCTATAATACGGCAAAAAGCTGTAATGGCATAAATTGTACAATGTGATTAGAAGAATATTGTACAAGTGTGCGAAATTTGGGATAATGATACAAATAGAGATACACAGATGACATGCATGATCATCTTTGACGTCTTTGCTATTTCTTTTGTTGTTCTTGGTTTTCCTCTGGCATTGATCCGCTATCCTGATCAACTTGATGTAAAGCTGCCATGAACCTGTATAATAGAAAGAGAATGAAGATATTGTAAGTATCAAATGGCTATTACAGCTATCCCAACAGAGAGATGAGAACTTACATTGCTGCTTGATTCGCTCCTAAGCTCTTTATGTATCGTGTTTGACTAGCAGCCGCTCTAAGATGATGTTGAGCATCGACTATATTTCCACTCAATGTTTCCAATTGAGCTGCAAGATGAGCATAATGTCTCTCTTTGGCGGTAGATGTTGTGCTACCAGACATGACAGTAATAACCCTTTCAGCCTTCTATAACTCAAATGATCAAGAGATGTTGGTGTTGATCTGGAAAGTCAAAGATGTTCAACTTTTACGCGTATCGCATTGTCGCGAGCTTGTGAATACATGCGTGTATTTTTTTTTTGGCTGTAGTGGAGTTAGCTCCTTCCTATCTTTTTTTATAATCAAATCATTACGACGGAAACCTATATAGGATGTATACTACTTTGGCAAGGTAGCTATCAAAATATGGCTACCGAAAGGTTGCGGAAAAGGCTAGATGATAGCCAAGGTAACAGCTCAAACAATGTGAACGAAAATTTTTGTTTGATTGGTACACCATTGCCAAGTCTTGATAGTAAGAAACGTGATCCGAATGAATTCAAACCGGTTTGGCAACAAGAAGTGTATGATGAACAAGGTAGAAGACGTTTCCATGGTGCTTTCACTGGAGGCTATTCTGCTGGATACTATAATACTGTCGGATCTAAAGAAGGTTGGCAACCAAGCACTTTTCGTTCTTCACGTAAGGACAAAGAAAGAAGTAGGAAAGATGGCGAAAGCAAAACAAAGTACAAACAAAGCACCGCTGAAGATTTTATGGACGAAGAAGATTTGCAGAGTTACAGAGATGGCAAAGGAGCGCTAAAGGCGAATGACGAATTTCTAGGGCCGTCATCTGCCAAGAAAGATGGAGAATTCGGCAGAGATCCGCTGATGGGGCTACTGGGAATGCAAGACGAAGAGATACAGAGGAGTAATCCGGAATCCAATATATCAATTCACAAAACTTCTTTGGGTACAAAACTACTGCAGAGAATGGGATGGAGGGAAGGACAGGGTTTAGGAGCATGGCTACCATTGGATCGACTTCGAAGACTTACGGCGCTGCTCGGGATACCGGTCAAAGATGCCGAAAAAAACGAAAGTTCATCAAAACTTTATCCACCTCCAGATACGGCTATTGTAGTACCGTCTTCAATTCATATCGCAACACAAGGGCTGGGATGGGTAAATGCTGGAGAACCAAGCACTTTGGCAGAGTTGCTAGAAAGACAGCATAGTGCAAAAGAAGATGATTCTACATCGAGTAGGCCACAGGGTGGTTTTGGAATAGGCGCATTGGAAGATGATTCTGATGGCGAAGGTGAAGTGTATTCGATAGGTCATCAAATACAAGATTCGACACTCGTGCGAAAGTCAAAGCCTGCTAGACGACAAGATCAATACGAAAAGACTCATGTTGACATTGCTAAAAGCGAAAAGAAAGGACATTGGCATGACGGCACACCGATGATATCTGGCTTTGTTCTTTATGACGAGTTGATGGAGGAGAAATGTGATTTTCGTAACATCAATGTGCCAAAAGACTGGCAACCAGATCCCAACCGAGTGTGGAAAGACGCCTCATCAGGAAGTGCTTCAACGCAATCGAGACATGAGCCTCCTAGTACTTCCTCTTCTCGTGCTTCCTTGTTTGGAGAGGCAAAGATCCCCGGACCACCTCCATCAATCACTGACTATCTTAGCGAAAAAGATCGGGAAAGACTTGAAAAAGCTAAATTGGCAGCCAAGCATTCATCATCGTCCAAGTCAATTGCACATCCTATGTGTGACATAATAATACCCGAACTGAATATCGAAGTAGCAAAAGCCGCACTGCAAGGCTTTATCCCGTTTGAGAGTGATAAGGAGAAGCAAGTCAGATATCGCACTTATCTGCAAGCCCAAGTTGATCAAGACAAAAGCTTGCGACCTCCAGCTGGTCAATCTGTTGAAGAATTTGAGAGGGAACTCAGAGAATTTTCGCGCAGTGCTGCAATTTTTAAACCGATGAATACAATGATGGCAAGCAGGTTTGAGACTGCATTGAAGTCGGATCAGTCTAACGTGAAACAGATGGAACCAGGTCTATACACGCCTGCAAACGATTCTCTGACATCTAGAGAGCAATCTGAAACACAGAGCAAAACGGAAGAAGGTCTTTTTGAGAATATGACGAGCTTGCAGAGAAACGCAAAGATGGGATTATTTGGTCCTGATACAACTCGTGAAACGAAGAAATGGGTTCCAGCAAGGCTATTATGTAAACGCTTTAACGTTCCACATCCGTTTCCAGAAGAGATGGTCAATGATGATGCCTTGTCAAGTGGTGAGCCAAGCAAAGTTTTTGATGAACTTGGAGAGAGCAAAGGAAAACGCAAAGAAGAAGTAACGAATGTCAATGCCAGATGGGAGGCAAACAAGAGACAACTTCAACAATTGGCTGCAGGTAGAAATTGGGACAATGAATCGAAAGAAGGATCGTTATCTGTAGCAAATGGAGATTCAAGAAGCGTCAATGAAACCTCGCCATCAGAGAATCACATCGCAGGTGGAAAGGAAGCTGGTTTCGATCTCGCCAACGTTGGACTTGGCGAAATAAAGGATAATAAAGAAGAAAGTAGCTATGTAAAACCATCGATGGATCTTTTCAAATTCATTTTTGCCGAAGGAGAGCAAATGCCAAGCGATGGGGATTCTGTTTTGGAGGCGGCAACGGATGAACTGCCTTCGAAGTTATTGTTCAAGCCACGAAAGAGATTAGCCACGGAGGATGCAGAAGGCAGGCCAAATGATACAACGGGCAAGAAAAAGAAGTCATCAAACAAACCGAAATCCAATAAGAGACAGATTCGCGGCAGCTTGACATTCAACATGGAAGAAGTTGAAGATGATAGCGCGTTTCAACCTAAGAAGTCAAAAAAGTCAAATGATGATATAGCAAAGCCAGTAGGAGGAAGATTAAAGGCATATGATCTTTTTGATGATTGATTGTACAAATACAACATTTTGAGAGTGACAATACATGTACAATATGTACGAATACAAATGGAATGAAACAGCTTTATAGTTTCATTTTATTAGACAAGAAGGTTGTAGTTCTCTCTGCGTATATACTTCCTTCCTTTAATGTCAGCGTCTGACTTGCCTTGTAGATAACGCTCCCTCATATATCTATCCGATTCAGATTCACGTTCAAGATGATCAGCAAAAATTCTGATCAAAGATTGTTGAACGGCATTCTCCAATTGGCCTTTTTCATTAGCAAAGAATCCTTCACAATCAGATCGACGAGTTGCGATGTTATAGAATTTCGGTCTATCCTCCGTCACTTTATGTCTCTTCTTTGCACGTTGATGCTCAATACGTACAGTACCGTGTTCGAATAATGTGCTGCCTTCATTGAATTCAGTGGTAGACTTTTTCGGTTCCTTGTACTTCGGATCTATTTTTCCTAATGCATCGGCCAACAAATTAGAATATTGAATCTTGATTTCCACATTTCGAACATGTTCACCCGTTTCCGAACGTCTTGCCATTCCTCTCGTATGTTCATATCGATGTCTTCGTTTTATCAACAGATTTTTCTCATCTTGAGCGTTTGAAGCACGCGGATGTACAATACCATTCTGCTTCTCGTATTCATCTACATCGTCAATCGAGACAGCAGGGACAGCCCAGCGAATGGTGATCAGATCAAAAGCATCATTTCCATATGCTCCCAGTTCCGAAGAATGCTTTCCGGGAAGGCGAATGTTTCGTAGACCGATAGTTTGCTCTCTACGACAAATGAATGCTTGCAAGTATGCATGTAGATGACCAAGGAAGTCCGTCAAGCCATTACGGCTCATCAATCCGTCTAACAAGTCAAGACCTCCCCTTCTCCTTTCCTTCACCATTCCACCATCTTGGCTAAGATATTGCTTGAGGAGAGTTTGCAGAGGCACAAATAGAGGGATTGTATGACGGATTAAACGCACAGCTTCCATTCCTTCTTCTTCTTCCTCCTGTTCGCTATCAGCATGCGGAAAATCATCATCTTCGTCCCTTGCTTCCATCTCTCGTCTTGCTTCAAGCTTTCCCGCATCAAGGGCTGTATTTGTGACTTTTGGCTTGTTATTCAGCAATTGGGATTGTTTGGCAAATATCAAATAATAAGGTTCATGAAATCGACCACGGAAAAAGGTATCAAGACGAACACCTAAACCCAGTGAAGATTTCCCAAGTTTAGATTGACCTTCCTCTCTACGCATCTGTCTTTCTCTCCTACCGATATCGAGATCAATTTCGAATACGGTCCAACCTGCCGTTCTATGAAGGATACATTTTTCCTCTGCTATGGCTATCCTTTGCGATAGATCCACCAATGTTTGAGGCAATACTCTTGAATTTTCTTGCACCCACTCTTGAATCTCTTCGGAAGATGGAATAGTACGTACTCGTTCGATTTCGGCTTTTAAAGATGCATGATTGGACCGAACCTTCTGCACTATTTGGAGGGTAAACTGTCAGCCGATCGCTTCCGAAAGTTACGGCGTTCAAGGAATTCGGTAGACTTACAATGCTCTCTAAGTTGATCAATCGACATACTTTGCAGATCCGCCGAACTTTCGGCTTCTAAAATATTCATATTGTCAAGTACCTCTTCAGTTTGCATCTAATTTTCTGATTGAACTACCTTCCATGCTCGGCGACTATGGAGGTGACAGTGGCTTGATAAGATTCACTTTCTTTGGTTCGAATGCATGTACCGTCGAATATCCGATGCTCACAGAGAGGGGGATAAGGTATGCGATCGATAATTTTCCTCTCCTCTACTGGATCGTTTGTATATTGACGTGCTGTACGATCGAATAGGAATGCCAAAAAGTCTCTTTGAACCCTGACGATCTTGATGACAGTCTAAGATGATATGTAAATTGAGATCTAAGGTTAGCCTAGTCCTATTATTGACCGTGTTAGCTTCCGTGTTGGTCTCTAAACGCGAAAAAGACTGTCGCACACTTTAGCAATATACATATTTTAACACGCGTTGGTCATCGGAAAAAATGGTAAATAAAAGCCGAACGCATATTTTCTGACAGAATTGTGACTTTAACCTTGCTTTACATCACACGTGGTTGATGCGCGTTACGTGCGCCTTGGAACGCGATGCGCACGAACAGCAAAAGGTAGGCATGCAGGGCAGAGCAACCAGAAAGAGCAACACTTGTTGCTGTATGTACATTCCAATGGATAAGCTATATCAAAGATTATTGTGCATGAAGGACGTGTTGCGTCGGTCACCTTCATCAAAGCCAATTTGTCACCATTTTCGATTAAAGTTTTAAACTCCTCTTCTGAATAGCACAAAAGAGAAGGGAATTAAACATCAAAGTGGCACTTCAGGCTCGTACACTGCAGCATCACGAACGATCAATTCACCGTACAACAGACTTACCCTTGATTTCCATGATGATCAGCATTGCAGCTAGAATGCGCAAGTTAAACCAAACAGGAAAAGGCTGAATCAATGAGCGGTTCCTGTTTAGGTATTTGAATCAGAAAAGGAGTGGAAGGTTGACCGTGGCATGCATATGAGCACGACACGTTTTTGGTTCAATACAATGAATTATTGAACAAGGATGGCGTAAGAAAGCGTGCATAGATGTATTGACAGTATGCAAGCATCCTATTTGATGACATCCTCTCTATTCTGCACATTTTTCTCTTAGAATGGGAAAAATTATTTGAGAGATATCTCGCTTGTTCCTTATAATCCGGTCTATTACCCGTCGATTTATCGAACAATTACGCATATGGCAGAGCAAGAGCATTCGAAAGAATTTCTATTGAGATCTGTATATGCGTCGGCATACATATGTTTACATGACCTACCGTCCCCTTCCCCCAGAGCAGCAAGAATAACACGGTGATCTACATACGCCTGTTTCTTGCCTTTTTCTTTTTGAAAGGATAAACAATTCAATCTGTGTTTTTCTATTTTGCTTATGCCTTCGCTTTACAGCCCCGGCTTTGCTTACACCTCCTGATCCAATCAATCACCAATCCGATTTGCTCATCCTTTCCCGCCACCTCATTCAACCCCTCCCTTTCCTTCGCCACCTCTCCCCTTCGCCTTTGCCGTCTTTTTTGATTTTCTTTCATTGCAATTGCTAGCGATAAACATCTCGCCTTTCACGCTCATTTCTATTCGCCTTGCTTTAACAATTGCGTCAGTCAATTTTTTCTTTGTGCAATCAAGCATTCGATCGAACCAAGTCATCAATAGACTCGATCTTTCATCATTTCAAACAATCTTTTTTGAATCTCTTAAAAACGTTTTTCTAGACTTTTTGTCTGATCTCAACCTCTTTCGCAGAGGTTTGAGCCGCCCTTCTCGATCTGGAACGTCTCGATATTAATCCTACAAGATGTCAACCCATAGACGTGCGCCAGGTGTTCCCGATGTGCCACCCTTTCGAGGTGCTGGTCCTTTACAGGCCAGAGGTGTACCAAATCAAACCATCAACTCTGCAGATCCAAAGTTTATCGCCTCAAAAGCAGCTCCAGCACCGCCTTCAAAAGCAATGCCACCGCCAAAAGCCGCATCTGCGCATACATCCTCACAACAACAAAAAAGGACTCAACCATCGGCTACATCCTCTCGTGAAGGCAAATCGTCATCTTCATCACAAAGTAGAGCACAATCTTCTACCCGTGGTGGTGCAAATGAAAATGAGCCAAGGCCGAGCTCAAGGCTTGCTAATGAGAAAAAGAAGGATTACAAAGATCCTCCTTTCATCGGTCCTTGGAAATTGGGCAAGTTGATCGGTCAAGGTGCTAGCGGTCGCGTTCGTCATGCTGTCAATACATCCACCGGATTGCAAGCTGCAATTAAGATAGTGCCGAAACAAATTCTAGCATCTAGCAGGATGAGCATCAGAGATGTCTCGGCAAAACAAGATAAGATGACTCTCGGAATAGAGAGAGAAATCGTGATCATGAAGTTGATCGAACATCCAAACGTGCTCGGGTTGATGGATGTTTATGAAACAAGTAAGGAGCTTTATCTCATTCTCGAATATGTTGCTGGTGGTGAATTGTTCGATTATCTTGTTTCAAAAGGTCGTCTACGTCCGCCAGAAGCACGCGCATACTTTCGTCAAATTATCTTTGGACTACACTATTGCCATAGTTTCAATATCTGCCACAGAGATTTGAAGCCTGAGAATCTTCTTCTCGACGGCAGTAAGAGGATGGTCAAAGTTGCCGATTTCGGTATGGCAGCCTTGCAGCCTAATGAAAAGATGTTGGAAACTAGTTGTGGTTCACCTCATTACGCTTCTCCAGAGATTGTCAGTGGTAAAAGCTACAAAGGAACAGCAAGCGATATTTGGAGTTGTGGTATCATTCTCTTTGCCCTTCTTTGTGGTCGTTTACCTTTTGATGATCCAAACATTCAAACTCTTCTTGGAAAGGTGCGATTGGGAAAGTTTGACATGCCAGATTATCTCGAAAGGGATGCGAAAGATTTGATCTGGAAAATGCTAACGGTTGACCCAGAAAAGCGTTTAAAAATGCGCGACATCATGCGTCACCCTTGGTTCACTGACAATGGTCAGCTTTCCAGTACCAACCCTGTTTCGACCGATTTAGACAAATTGGCCGAAGAAGAGCTAGACATGAACAATCTCGATTTGGACATTTTGAGCAATTTGAAAACTTTGTGGCCCGAATTTTCACAACAAGACATTATTGATCAACTGATGAGCAAAGGTCCAAATTGGCAAAAAACCTTTTATTCCCTCTTGGTCCAACATCGTGAGAATTACTCAGGAGACGACGATGATGATGATGAGGATGACGAAGCAGAAAATGTTCAACCAGTGGCAAGCTCAAGCCCAGCAAAGGGTAATACCTTGGGTCTCTCGCTAGGCATCAATACAAACAGACCTGTCTCGCCAGCTGTTGCAGTGCCGATCGCTGTCCCTCCTCCGCAAACTGCTCGTGTAAATGTCAATTCTTCACCACGACCAGCCAGTATGATTCAGCAATCGCCAGTGATTAGTTCTGTTGCTGCTGGATCTCCCAGAATACACGTCACCAACAATGATGAGAACAGAAGACCTGTTTCTATGGTCACTTCTCCACAAAGTTCTCCACGAAGACCTCTACCTTCTCCAACGATGCAATCTCCAACGCATTCACCTGTCAAAACGATGCAATCACCTGCTTCTGGATTTGGAAGTGCAAAGCATGCTCAACAAACCTTGCAACAACAACAAGCACAATATGATCAACAAAGTTCACCTGTTAGACCTGTTCATGACCGTGCAAGAAGTGATAATGTGGTACCAGGCCGTTCAGCTTCCCCTACTACACCCAATCGAAACCGTCTTCGCTCAAGTTCTGTTGCAGATGATTCTACACCAAAGCAAATTGTGCCACCACGTCCTAGTTCAAGAGCTAATACTGTGCGTCCTCAAAGTGCACAAGGCCAAAGAGCCGAGGATGGTCGATCACCAACGGTGCAATTGCCAGGACAAGCTATTGGAAATGCATCTATGCAACAATTCTTCCGTGAAATTGCTGATGAATTGGCAAGTATAAGGGTTAATGGAGAAAGACCTGTAAGCTTGCAACGTAAACTTGAACAATTGGAAAGAATGGCAGCAGACGTACGCAGCGAAGCACGCAGAAGTCAATCTCCTGTCGGACGTACACGCTCACCACGTCGTGATGATGATCCGATGGCGCAATTTGATGATGCAGAAGATGATGTAGAAGATGGATATAGCGTTCGCAGTGGTACGGCTTCAGAAGCAAGTAGCAATCCTTATTCACCTGCCACTCCTATGACTGAACCATACTCACCTGCTCTAAGGACGAAGCCAATAGCTGTAGCTGATAAGGATTTGTATAATAGTGGAAGATTGCCTGGCTCTGTGGCAATGTCAACAGCAAGCGGAAGCAATTCAGGCACACGTACAACAAGCGGCGCAACTACACAATCCAATTCTAGTACAAGTAGCGGTGGCTCATTAGGAAGACGTAGAAGTTTATTGCTACGAATGAAGAGTCAAAAGAGCAAAAATCAAGCTGCACAAGTTACACAAGAGAATGCAAATTCAACTTTGGCCTATGAGCGTTTGCAAGAAGCAGGCGCAATGGCTCAAAGGGCTCAACAAGGCTCAAGACTTCAAAATCGTAATCCTGGACTTGGTTTGGATATCGGATCACCTGCATTGGGTAATGTAGGAATAAAGAGTCCAACGTTGAGCACTTATAGCGCTACAAGTAGTGCTCCTCCTACCCCTTCTACGCCAAGCTCTGTTTTAATGACGCCTGGCTCACGGTCATCATCAGGAGCAAGTCCTAAGCAAAGCTGGTTCGCAGGTCTTTTCAATTGGAAACCTGCAACTTGTACATTGATGAGCGTTGAAAACTTTTCAGTAACACATGCCGAAGCAAAGAGATTATTGCAAAGCTGCGGTGCACGAGTATTTGTTGAAGATAGCGAAAATACAGGTACACTAAAATGCAGTCTTGCCGAAGTACGTACTGGCGCTCAAGGTGTTCAATCAACTGAAGGTCATCATGGTGCCAAGCCATTAAGGTTCAGAGTTGAATTTCAAATCTTGCCAATGTCATCAACAGCTTCGCCTGCTTTGGGTAGTTCAACACCACGCAGTATCGGTTCTGCTGCTTCACCTAATCTTTCTGCAAACGGTGTGGCATATGCAACTAGTATGACATTAGTTCAAGAAAAAGGAAGTTTGAGCACCTTTAAGCATATTTATCATGCTATGCGCGATCTTTGGGTATTGGATGTGCCAACTTCGAGTCCTGCTATGAGCAATGCTAGTTCACCCATCCCTTCTCCTGGAATTGCTCAAGTCGGCTTAGGTGTTTCGATGAGAGGCGCTTCTGCTGATCATGGCGCAAACGGCACAGGCGGTTTGCTAAGCCCTCGCTTCCGATAATTTCATCAATCAACTATTTGCCCTGTAGCATCATCATCAACTCTTTTCGTATAGCCTATCATCATTCTTTTCGAAATCACTTTCCCACGGTCACATTCATTTCAATTATCTGTCACGCATCGTTTTAATTGTCCAACTCAAAAAATCACTCACGTTCATTCCTTACCTCTTAAGATTGTCAATCTTTCTTTTTTCGTTTTCGGAAGAAGTACATTTATTCTTCCTTTTCATCGTTTCCGTATTTTTATTGCATATAACATCATTCAAATTCGATAACATTCTTCTCTTATCAATCTGCTTGTGTGTGATGATCTACATAGATTAATTCTCTGATATCTTTGCATTGTATACATTTAATAGAAACAATGAATAAAATCAATAAACACAAAATTCATTCCTTTTTTTCCCCTTGTTTTCGTTTTCATGCTGCTTTGACATCAATCATTGGATCGAATTGCCAAAAGCGTTTTTGTGTTTCTAAAGCATTTTCTCCTTTGTCATTCTCGGTTGATATTAATTTTGCAGCAGCCAAAATATCCAATAAACCACCTGCAAATAATTGATCTTTAGCAGATCCGGTATCACTTTGTGCATTTGTAGATATAGATGATATTTGTTGTTCAGCATTTCCTTTTATAGCACCTGCATCTCCAGCAATAGTTGCTAACATTTTCAATCGGGCTAATTGATCGATCCTTTGCTTCATTCGCTTTAATCCTCGCTCTCCTGAAGCATATCCTGATGATTGAAGTTGAACGGATTCAATCACAAGACTGACGCCATCATGAGTATTACCCCAACTTCTCGTTTTGACTCCTCCTCTTTGACTACCTTTGTAAGCAATCAATTGAGGTGCAACGCGTAAGACAACAGAAATGTCCATAGTTTTGTCTAATCTATCATTTCTTCTTTTAATCGAATCAGGAGAAAGATTGATAATTTGATCGGAATCTGATCCAGGCACTGTTGCAGAGAGAATCGAATTGTCATTCTCGTCCAATTCGCCATTCTTTGCTCGTATTGCCAAGTCATCCGTCATTCGTTTCCATGCATTCACTGCCTTTCCTGGAGGAACCCAAGAAGGTACACTTTCAAGACTTGGCCCCAGCAAGTAACCGGAATGCAAACACATCATCACAATATCGCTATCATCTGTGTAAACATCCGTGCCCCATGCTTTACGTTTCAAGAAAACATCATTGTTCCAAAATGAGAACGCATCAATATCAGCATCAGCTTCAGAGACATTTGTTGCATCATCATTTTCATTTCCGTTAGTATGCGTTTCTGGATTGGATTGTGTTTTGTTGAGATCGTTGTTTAATTCTGAATTTAGAGCCCATCGACCGTGCAAAATTCCTTCTCGATCCTTTTCGCTTTGTGGTCCAACACCTAAAGCTTTACCTGGAATGCGTACTTCCAACGTTGCTCCCACATTTCTACGTAAGAGATCTCCCGGCAAAAGAGGTATCTTGCGTGAATCATAAATGAAACTGCCGAGATGTTTTCCAAATGGGATACTGTATTCTGAATCTGCTTCGATTAAATGTTGTTCTTCTTGTCCACTTTGTGCTGTATTTGGTCCACTGATCAATCCTCTTGGCGCTTCAATTGCTTCTTTCAATGCAACTCGAACCGCATCACTGTCTACTTTTGGTCCTATATTGAAATCTTTCGAAGGCACTAAAGGTCTGGCACTCGTTGTAGGTCTTTGCTTTTCTACTCTTGGCGGTAATAAACCACGTGCAGGACCTGGCATGACCGGACTTACGGATCTGCGAATTTGCTTTGGTGGTTGCTGTGAGCCAGGTGGTGGACCTTGTTGTTGATTTGCTGATCTTTGTGAAATATTTCCTTTATTCTCTTGATGCATTGATGATTTCTTTGCATGTCCATGTGAAGCAGGGACGGGCTCACGACGAGATTGAGGATTTTGCATCTGTGGTGGACGTGACATTTGTTGTTGTTGTTGCATCATCATTGGAGGCTCTTCATATGGTCCCATTGCATGTCTATAGCCAGCTTCTGTCATATGAGGAGGTGGAGGTGGATTTCCGTGACCTGCAAATGCCCCTCCACGTACTTCGTCAACATCAATTTCCACAGGACGGCCTTGGCTGTCATAGGCATGGTAGCTTGGCTGATTGTATATCTGCTGTTGATGTTGTGAAGGAGCACCTGGGCCAAAATGCTGTTGCTGTTGCATTGCACTTCCTGGAGGCGGTCCAAGATTTGCTGCAGGTGGAGGAGGCGTTGAAGCACGATAATAAGCTGGAGGTGGTGCTCCCCCAAATCCACCTGGACCACCTTGATGTTGTTGAGAATGTGGTGGAAGAGGCGGCTGTTGTTGTTGTTGTTGTTGCTGCTGCTGTTGCTTTGGAGGCTTAGATTGTGCTCTAGCACCTTGTTGTTGCGCTGAAGTAGGTGGCGGTGAAGGTGGACGTAACGGCATAGTACGTGCTAAAGGACTACGAGTATCGATAGGCTGACCACCAACAGGTCCAGGAGGACCTTGTAATCCATCGCTGCGTTGACGTCTATGACCTTCTTGACTTATCGGACTTGCACCTCTACCACCGCCCAAATTCGAACGTTGTCCAAAAGGTGAATTTTGACGTTCTCCACCCGCTCCAAGGGGTAACATACCCACTTTTGGACTTCGAGTATTTCCAGTTGCACCCCATCTTTGCTCTTGTGCTCGCCAAGCGGCTGCTTGTTGTGCAGCTTCTTCAGCAATAGGTCCACTCCATTTTCGTCTTGCTAGATTGGCAGCTGCAGCTTCCGAGATTGAAATTGCATTTACACTGTTTGGATTTATAGCAGAATTACTTCCGTTTGTACTTCCGTTGGAAATACGACCTTGTGATGGTGGGCCATTATCTGCTTTTGGAGGTGAACTTTGTCCTGCTTCCAATCTTCTACGTTTCTCAGCAGAATTCATCACAACATCTGATTCTGGAGCAAAATCGTGCGCTACACTAGAAGCACGTCCTCCGCTTGGACCTAAGATTGAGCTCATACTCATCACATCAGCTCTTTGCGTAGGTGAAGCTTGTTGAGGCGGCAAAGGTGCTTGTCCCATTGATGTTGGCGGTGATTCACTTGCAGGACGTTTTCTGCTATCAATCGATCTTGGAGGCGGGTTGACCATTTCGGCATTGCGACTGTAAGGACCCATACTTTCACCACGATACGGCCCAGGACCAGAAGTGCCGATACGGTTTGCATTTGAATTTGGAGCAGAACCCATATTTCGAGGAGGAGATCTGATTCCCATTCCGTCTTTAGCTGATTGTGCTCCCCAACTTGGTATTCTATGGTGACCACTATTGGTATGAGTATTGATTTGATTAGGATTGCCTGGATTATTGCCTAATCCTTCGCTGCTACTTCTGCCTGATTCGTGTGAAAGTGCTGGCAAGAGTGGTGAAGTGTGATGAGAAGATACATTTGGATGGTGCATACCATGTGAGCTTGATTGATTTGGATGAATACGAGGTACCATAGAAGGCGGTGCTGACATGGGTCCTGCAGCAATTGGATCCCAAGGCGATGTTCTGCTTCCTACTTCACCACTTAAATTTCTCGAATTTGATGGTGGAGGCGTTCTTGGTCTTTGAGAAGGTGAAGGCGGATGTGAGAAACGCGGTGGAGGATTTTGGCTGTAATCTCTTCCACGATCATCGATCGATCGAGAAGGCGGAGGAGGATGTGATTGTTGTTGACGCGAAGAAGGAGGCGGAGGTCCATATTTTCTATCATCCATCCAATGACCTACACGATTGCCATATTCATCGCCCCGATCTCTGCCCGGACCAGGATAACGTGATTGAGGATGAGAAGGTGGATAATTCACTTCTCTCATTTCTAAGCCTGCATTGCCAGAATTTCCTCTATGCCAATTATCTTCATGATGTGAATGATTGCTCATCCCGCCAGGTGAATGTGGAACTGATCGTGCTATAGATGCTCTTGTTTGTTCTGGACTTCTGCTAGGACCACGATTGCTATAGCCAGAAGAACCAGGTGGAGGTGGTGGTGGTGGCTGTTGCGAAGAACCACGGCCTTGATAAGCTGTAAGAGTTAATGGAAGATTGTGTTAGTACAATGTAAGAGAAACAAATCTACGCCCAAATGGAAAATAAAGTTGTACCCTCCAAAACAGGGGGAGCGGACGATCGGAACGAAAGATTCCTTTACGCCTTTTAGTAAAAAAGACGATATGAGAATTGCAAATTTCGTCAAATGAAGTCCCACAGCTGATTCACACTTTATCCAACAGATATGCTCCGCATCGATCTGGTTGAAAATTGCGGTTCCGAATGTCGGCGCCGTATAATGACGATTTTTGTTGGATTGCAATTTCTTCGGCAAGAAAAAAGGTTTGAATAATACAAATTGAAGAAGCACAGCAAAAGCAATCACAGCTTTGACGTTCCTTCTCCGTTTCTTCTTTCCGTTCAATTTCCCAGAATGGTACCGCCCTTTTTTCTCAATACTCCCCGAACGCTAGATGCAAAAAAAAAAAAGAAATCAAATGATACTCACGATACATATTTGTTGTTTATCAATAATCGGAAAGTGTGTTGTATTGTGCAACAAAGTACAGTTGATAACTTTTACTGTACACCGGACCCTACTTTTCGTCGAAAGCAATCTCTCTGACAAAGGTACTCTGACAAGCCAAGAATCGATTCTCCACCAAGCCTGTGTCAGTCCCTCCTCGTTGACGATCTAGAAAGGTGACGATGATATCTTTAAACGAGAGGAAGCCTAAGATCCGAAGAAAGTAGATGAAGGTGAGAATGATGATCAGAACAACCCACAAGTGGTTCCGGTGAAATGGATGGAAAAAAGGATGAATGGTATTCTTCCTACGTCAGAGCTGCTACAGACGCCGTTCATTTCGTTTTGACCTTTTTTTTTTTCATTTTACCTGTGCACAGCACACACACACACATGTGTAGGTAATTAATTACACTAAGTTTCTGCATCTCCTTTCATACCCTTTCCGAGTTGTTTTTCCGTTTCTCCTTACTTTTTTCTTCTTCTTCTATGCGCGCTGTCACAATTCATCCACTTTTTTTTAGCCTTTTTTATTCCCTCTTCCACATATAGACTAATTTATGTATGTGCATCTTCATTTAAGGGCTGCCGCCTTGCTCCTCTCTCTTGTGGCGCTGCTCTGCGCAACGCACGCACATAGAAGTCTACCTTAAAGCGGAGAAAATAAACACAAAGAGCTGCAAAGAAGATTACCGGCACGGCGTTGCGTGTGTTTTAGGAGGTACATACACACATACATTTTCCTAAGGCGTCGGTCGGCAGTTGAAATTAAAAAGCCTTGCATCAATTTATATGCAGTCAAAAAAAGTATACAACGTACGTATACACGCTAAGGAACAGGTACCATAATTCGGTGTTTGAATTTTGGGCTATAATATGAACCCGAACAATAATAGACTCAAAGGCGTGGAGTATGTATATAGTTCATATCCGTGGAAACCAACGTATATGGGCGTCTTCCATACAATATCCGATTGGCTAGGATAGAGATGGCCATAAAAAGTCAATGAATAGGATAATACTATTTGAATAAAAAGTACATTGCATGTTGATGAACAGCAGCGGTAGCGTAAAAATGAATGGTATAGGATGGGAGAAAAGAGAAAAAAAATAGTCCATTTAAATGATAATCTAACATATTTATAGGAAGAAAGCGATACCAAGAGCTACTGCAAAAGTGCCTTTGATGAAATGATTACTGAATCCGTTCAATTGTGATGCAGCATTTGTGTTTCTTTGTACATCCGCTGCTGCTTGTTGTCTGCTTGTTGAAGATGTTGTTGTTATTGTTCCAAATACAGGAGCACCGGTTGTTGTTGAGGTTACAACTGTTACTAAAGAAGAGGATGAAGTTGTTGTTGTTGTTGAGGAAGAAGAACTTGATGATGAAGAAGATGAAGATGATGAAGGTGCAGGTGCATCAAATCCTACTGAACTTTGACTGATACCTGTAATCGTTTGACAATTATAAGAAGCAGGTGCAGGATGAGCGGAAGGAACTTGAACACCATTTGTTGTATCAGCTTGTTGGAAAGTTGCTAAGCCAGGATAACCGTACATGATATCTTGTGCATCATTACCTTGACAAGATTCAAAAACGTTTGGTGCATAATTTCCAGGAGCGTTGAAATCACAACCTAATTCGTCATATGTATGTCTGCATAAACTTGTTGCACGTTTACCGTCAAAGCAAGCACGAGTGCAAAATTGAGTTGCAGACATGAAAGAGAACCATTCATGCATTTGTTGACCGTTATAAAACATTAAACCACCAATAGGATTTCCATTTCCATCTGCACCGTGTGGATCTAATTCACCTCCTGGATCGCCAGGTGTGATTCCAATCTTTGTAAAATCTCCAACACCTGTAATTTGAACGTAATGTGGAGTTTTAACGAAATGAGCTCCTTGAATAGTACCTGGTGGAATAACTCTAGTCCCACGTCCAGGTTGAGTACAATATGCAACCTCTTCACGTTCAAATGTTGCAACTCCTCCTCCATTTGGTGGTGCCCAAACACAAAAATCTTCAACGCTATTCAAATAGAAATTCTGACAATTTGAAGTTTGACTACTTCCTGTTCCGCAATTGTTTGTACCTGATTGTCCATTTTCAGTCGTTTTGGGTAATCCAGTAGGTGAAGGTACATATGTTGCAGTATATTGACCATTAATCATAGAAAGAGTAGCAGAAGCTGCTAATGCCATAAAGGCAACTTTGGATTGTTTTTGACCGTACATAACGAACAAAGAAAACAAAGAGGGTGGAAATGGAAAAAGGAGGTGGTTTGTGTTGTCCACATATATATATATACTATTCAACAAATCTTTATCCAACAATCTCGGCAACGAAACCTTCGGCATCTAATCACTGCTGTTGTGGCGTGAATGAATCACATCACAAGATGCATACATTCATACATACAGTACATCCTCCAAATAGTCTCTATGTAAACACAGCATTTAGTGTGCCCGTGAAGGTTGCAAAATGCAGGTTTATACGGCCAATCAATGCATAAACACCTTCTTTCTTTACTCACCGCCGGTCTTCCGACAATCTTCTTTTTCCACCATCTTAGGGGAATTGATCGACAATAATAATTTACCAATGATTAGGCCAAATACATACAGGTAGTACAAATGTAACATGTCTCAAAATCACACTACCTTTTTGCATTACCGTAGGCTCAATTTGGGCCAGGAACACAAACTTTTCCAAAAAAGAAGTAAAGAATGCATAAAAAAGTTGCATAGTCTTTCAAAGTCTACTAATATGCCCCCTAAAACAAACTTCGGGAATAAGTGTACACATACATACATATACATAGACACCAAAAAAGCTGTAAGATAAGCATATCAGTAGGTACGAACGATTTGACTGATGGGGATATTTACCCGAAAAAAAAAAGAAAGAAAAGAAAAAGAAAAACTTTTAACCTCGCTCTTCCGCGTACTTACGCGTTCAAGCCAGAAATACATATGCACCAAACGCTTCCGACGGGCCTTTATTTGTCGAGCATAGACTACAGCTTTCATGGAGGGGGGGGGTAGGCGGGTGTAAACATGCTCAGCGCCGCGCGTAGTCTATGTACGCCAGGCCTGTCTGTTACTGCATAAGCGTTTGCCCTGCGCCGGCGCCAATCACTGCAATGCACTACAATGCGTCTGCGCAGCGCTCCTGTGTAGTGATTTCTCATTGTTGTTTTTGGAACGCAACCGTAGAATTTTTCGGGAAAAGCCCAAGATTGTTCCTTCGTATTGCAAATTACAGTAGGCGAAAGGCATTTCATCTGTTCCAAGAGCAATCTGTATATCTCCTTGGATGCATACACAGAAAATTTTTTATCTTTATTTAAACAAAGACGATTCTCCTTTGCAAGAGATTACCTAATCATACAACAAAAGATATCCTGGTCTTTGGATTTGCGGGGTTAATAGAAAGATATTGTGTAAAATTAAATCGTGAAAATACAGGTAATTTTCAAATTGCAGATTGATTCAAAAGGTATATGTATGTGAATAAATGAATTTGCTATTCCGACGTCAAGATTGACTGAAACTCTTTTTATCCGGTGAAACACTTCTTGCATAAGCTCTACGTACCGCTGGAGAAGGTCCCATCAATGCTTTCAAGGGTGAAGATGGTTGAACATGATAAGATGTTTCCTGATCTTCCGCAGTGCTTTTAAGAGTAATGAATGGCTTTCTTTGACTTGAATCTGTTCTTCCATTGGGTGGAGGAATTTTAGATAACGCTTCTCGCTCGACACTTCTTCCTCGACTTTTACCAGGCGAAGGGGGAAAAGTGGGAGAAGGTGTAGAGAAAGCATCTATTGCCAACGATTTTGGAAGTAATTTCGCATTTTGTAAGAATGGAGTATTACGTGCACTTCGTACCGGTGATTTCCCTCGATTGACACTTGGAGGAGGGAAAGATTTCATTGGCGAGCCAAAAGGAGGAGTCGGTGCCGCACTAGAATGTGTGATAGAGGAAGCTGCTCTATTTGAAGGAACAGAACGACGGATTCTAGCAGGTATACCTTCCTCACTGATTCTTCCACTCTCTCCACTTCGCTTTGGATGAATTGGACTTCGAAGACGTCTGTCATTATTCGCTTTGATAGGCGATGCAGATCGTGCACGTCTACTTCGTTGTATCACATCCTCCTCCTCTCGTCTTTGCGTTGATTGTCGCTTTGAGCGAATACTTAGCTTGTCAGTCGAGACATGAGACATGCTTTCTGATCCATCACCTCTGTTTTCAGCAGGTGCAAAGATCGATGTCCGATCTGCCAATAGATCCATCGTCTTGTTCGCTTCATCATCTCTTTGACTTGCGAACAGGAGCAGAAATTCTGCACATTTGATTGCAACTGGGCCATCCTGCAACTCATCAGAGATTGTTGTTGTAGACTCTCCGTTCTCCTTCTTTGCAATGTAGCGATGACGTACCATCAATTTGCGCACAACATCTTCCCCTCCTAATTCGTCAAACAGAGCACATGCAGATCTTGAAGCCATAATAATGCAGATCAGCAAATCAATTGCATGCGCTGATGCTTGTGTCTCATCTGTTTCATCCGTTTTCCAATATGGTGCGTCAATTATGGCTAGGAACAACTCTAAAGTGCTTCTACTTGAGCAAATCTTGCCACTTCCAGAGTCCTTCAAGCATAAGCCTTGTAGCATGGTGAAACATGCAGTCATCTCTGCACTCGGGTCGAGAGACGTGTCATCAGGCAATACTGTACACTTTAGGTGCAGCCGATGTAAAAGTGAAATTAATGCTAGTGCAACACATGATCTTGGACATGATTGTGCAAGCCACCATTCAGTCTGTAAATCCTGAGATTTGGAGGGTCCATCTCGACCTTCTCCTAAGATTGCCATTCCGAAACATCTTTCGAGACTAGACAATATTTCAATCCTTCTCTCAGTCGTACTTTTAACCGATGCTAGTTCATCCAGTAGATTCTCGATGGTTTTGGCTATACCATTGTTGGCATACATGCCAGGCAACATCTTTTGATGAGAACCTCTATCTGGCTAGCAGAAGGAAGGTAATTGACGCCAATTGAACTTATTGCATGTTGATTAGAAAAAAGTTGACCTTAATTGACGCTTTTGATAAGTATGAGTGTCGCAAAATTCGATAAATATGATCACAGTCAAAAAGACAATTCTTGCATACAACCAAAAAAGTGTTATTCTTTTCCGCGTTATTATCAAGAGAACAACACTTTTTCTATTCTCGGCGCCCGCAAAGCAAACACGCGTATGTAATTGTATGGCACGCGTGTCGGAGGAATAAGGCATGCAGGGGCAAAAGGTCAAGAATCTTATGCCTGTCCAAAGCAAGCAGTGACCAATCATCATTATGGTATCTCGATTCAAAGAGACGGTATTGCAAGGACGCGAAAGAGATTCGATGCAGTGTTGATTGCCGTTTTTGATACTCTAGCATGTGTTCTAAAGAAGTATCATCATAGAAAACATCAGCCAGCAATGGTACTCACGTGTAACCTAGCTCATGTCTATTCATACTTGACGCTGTCGTGTGTGTTGTTACAGCCCAGGCATATTATTTTCTAAGCTTAAACGCGTTTGGTAAAAAGGCTGAGCCAAGGCTTTTTCAGTGCACTTTTGCTTACGGATGCGAATCGGGTCATCTGGATTTATGTGCGAAAATGTATATAATTCTGGCTGAGGTATAGTTTGCGCAATATTTTGTTTGCCACACACCATCATCCTTGTCACCACCTCTTTTTCCGTGTTGATCACACGATCATCATTTGTTGCTAGATTACGTATCGGTTCGCATATATTCTCGCTATCGGCTTTTGATCGATATAAAATACCAAAACTTCGAAAGAAGATATATAGGAAAACAAGCGAGTTTTTAATTTGAAAGAAAATTTCTTTCCTTCGACCTAATCGATCTTCGCTACAGTACAACGGCATTGCCAAATTACTGATTTCGATTCTTTTATTAGACGTAACAAATTGATCATCATGGCTCCAGCGGTAGTGGCATCGATGTCGGCAATGAAGCCGCCATCAATAGGACAGGTTAGCATCAGTTTCAAAATGTTTATGTTTCTTTTTCGTGTGATTGGTGACTTTCTGTGGGTCATGTTTGATGTCGTTTTGTCAGGGTATAGCTCTTGCTAAAAGCTGGAAGCTATGGAGAGATATTCAGATGTGGATGCTGTCCGTTTTTGTGCTTTTAGATGACTTTCATTCGTACTGACCTTTTTCTTTCCCTGTGCTCTCTCTCTTTTGTTGCGCCATCTCACAGAAGCCTGTCAAAGGTTCATTAAGCTCTGCAGCGGGTCAAGCAGCGAATGCAGAACGGGCAAAGACTACAAACATCTACGCTCAGCCATTCGCTCTGACGGATCACTACAAAGCCGCCCGTTCGACCAATAATGACTCAAACGCGGCCCGGAAAGATGACTTTGTACCCGCATTGAACCTTGACTTGGCTTGTCCGGAATGCAAGGCAGATCCTGCTAATTTGGTGGAAGAATTTGACAGTGGAGATATGGTTTGTGCAGATTGTGGAATGGTTGTCGGCGATAAGATTATCGACACTCGATCTGAATGGCGTACATTTGCCAATGAAGAGGGAGACGATCCATCTCGTGTTGGTTCTTCGAACAATCCGTTGATGGATGGCTTGACAGAGCAATTGGACACTCGTATCAGTTACAAAGATGGTGGATCGGGTGCAGCAAGAGATTTGCAACGTGCGATGAATCGTGGTGTGATGCCATCTAATCGTGTTATCTTGGATGCATTTGATGATATTCAAAGAAAGTGTGATCAAGTTCATCTGCCTCGAGTTGTCTCCGATACTGCCAAACATATGTTCAAACAAGTTGAGCAAGATCAAATTTTGCGCGGCAAGCAACGTGATGCTATTATTGCTGCTGCTATTTATTGTGCTTGCAAGACCAACAAAGTTCCACGTACATTTCGCGAAATTTGTCAATTGACAAATGTCAGTCAAAAGTTGATCGGCAAATGTTTCAAAGAGATGCAATCCGCTTATGGTCTTAACCTTCACCGCGCACCGGATGCTGGAGGTGCGAATGGTATTGATGCTGATTCTGCAGTCTCTCCTACCAATGCTGTGGACCTTGTTGGCCGCTTTTGCAATCATTTGGGCTTGGATATGAGTGTTACCAAATGTACGGAAGATGTAGCAGGACTTTTACGTGATAAAGGTATTTTAGCAGGTAGAAGTCCAATCACCGTAGCAGCAACGTGTATCTATCTGATCACACGAATGCTTGGACAAGACGTCAGTGCCAAAAAGATCAGCGCAGCAGCTGGAGTTTCGGATGTGACGATCAAAGGTTCTTCTAGGACACTATCCTCGTTGCGCAATGATTGGCTAACACCTGCCATCTTGGCAAAGTATCCAAAGTTTGACATCAATCGTTTGCCTTAAATAAATACTTGGACTATGAACTATGTTCCCTAATTCCTCATTTCTATTTTTTTTTCAGACACTATGCAAAATCAGCCTTCTCGCAAAGGATCTTCTGGCTTCAAAGATCTGGCGAATCTGTTTACCTAAAATGTTATACGCCATGTAACGCCAATTTCCTTGCTAAAAACATCAATGTAAAAAATAAAGTTTTCAACAATTACCTGATCATTTGACCGAAATAAGGTGTGAGAAGAGTTTAGAGAAGATTAAAAACACATGTGAGAATGCACTAATCATTCTTGTTGAACATTTTTAACCATCAAGGTGGAAGGGGCAAACGATTTCCAAGCATGCAACTTTACTCTGAATTCATTTTTGCAAATTCTTCTCCCTCCAGAGAATACAAACATTGAGCTTGTCACAATAAGTATCATGTATTACAATAGGATTCCAGCCCGATAATGCGATCATATGATCTCTGTGAGACACAGATAGTATGGAATATACACCTTTCGACATAATTTTTCTACAACTGAAGATATATATTAACGATTCCCGCTCTTTTCTTTCTCTTGCAAATCAATCGTGTGCTTCGTCCATCGGTGTCATTCCCACGGCACCATTGAATTGAGCTAAAGCCGGTGCAACCTCACTCCCCCGACGACTGACAGATGGACTTGGAACACCATATCCACTTTTGATCATACGTGCATCGTTTGACGTAGTAGAATCACGACGCAGTGCAAGGTTTCGGATGTATGCACGAGGGTGACTCAAAGGTGTCATTGCACGCGATCTGTGACCTTCTAAAGCTGTCAAATCTTCTCCTTCTTCATCATCAATTGCTGAGCTTGGGTCAAATAAAATTTGTTCACGTTCAGCTTTTATTCTCTCTTGTGCTTCTTCACATCTCGATCGTAAGAACTCAATCACCTCTTTTGGCTTTTCAGCATTAAAGATTGCCGTTCCTGCTACCAAGACGTTTGCGCCTGCATTTGCACAATGATCGATTGTTTTAGGTCCAACACCACCGTCAACTTCAATATCTAGATTTGGAAATCTAGCACGTAATTCTGCAACTTTTGGCATGCATTCACGCATGAATTTTTGTCCACCATATCCAGGCCAAACGGTCATTACGAGAATCATATCTACAGATTCTCCCAATTCGTTGGAAATTTCACTTGTGGGAGTGCCAGGGTTAATTGCGACTGCTGCTCGCATATTTGCAGCTTTAATCTTTCTTACGATATCCAAAGGATCATAAGCAGCTTCTAAATGAAACGTATAACTTGATCCTCCTGCTTCGGCGATATCTTTAATCCATCTTCCTGGTTCCGTAACCATCATATGACAATCCATAAAAATTCCTGGAACTGCTTTGTATACTGAACTTAGAGGAGGTGCTCCCAAGACTAAATTAGGAACAAAATGTCCATCCATCACGTCCATATGTAACCAATCTGCTCCTGCATCCATCATTCGTTTGCATTCTTCGTTCAAGTTGCCCATATCGGCCGCCAAGACGGAAGGTGCGACAAGTACACGCGGCATGATGTGATGCTGAATATATGAGAGGTGGGTTTGGTAGGCTATTAAATGTCTTGCTTGATTGCAAAGACTTGTATGGAAGACGATAGGAAAGAATATGAGCGCTTTTGATCGTCGGAAATCTTCTTCTCGCAATATTCATATGCATCAAAATTGCTCTTATCTGTGTGTGTGTGTCTCCGCCGAACGGTATTTTTAGCCGCTAGGCTAAATTCGATAAAAAAAATTGTATTGGCAAGGCAGTGCAGGCGGGTTGGGACTTTCTTCACGCGACACACTTTGCAGGCTTGCTTGGTTGAGTATTTTGTGTGTTGAGGTGGAGAAATAAAGATTAAATCCCAAAATTCGGTGACGAGGGCGCGCAGATTCCTGCATCAGGCTTCTTCAGCACGGTAAGTACGCGGTACGCCTAGAAAGCAGCTCAAGTGTTCCTGAGAGAGAAAACATAAACACTGCATATAGTCTAGTCTAGTGTTACATTCATCATCGTCAAAAAGAGTGACACAAAAGATGGGCAATACAACCTCAAAAGGTGGTTCGGGAGCAAAGATTACAAAACAAGATCGTGCAATTTTGGATCTTAAATTGCAAAGAGATAAGATTAAACAATATCAAAAAAAGGTTCAATTGATTCTCGATAAAGAACATGATGCTGCTAGAACATTCTTGGTTCGTGGTGATAAGGAGAGAGCAAAGACTGCTTTGAGGAGGCGGCGGTATCAAGAAACGATATTGCAAAAGACCGATACACAGTTAGAAACATTGGAAGGTTTGGTATCCAATATCGAATTCTCTCAGATCGAAGCATCGGTAATGCACGGATTGGCACAAGGTAATGCTGTATTGAAGGAAATTCACAAGGAAATGACTATCGAAAGTGTGGACAAATTAATGGAAGAAACAGCAGAAGCACAAGCTTATCAACGAGAGATCGATGAAGCATTAGCTGGAAAGATGACTGCAGAAGATGAAGAAGCTGTGAATGCAGAAATGGCATTGCTAGAACGTGAAGCACTGGGACTTCCTGATGTGAAAGAGACCGTTCAAGATCCAGCAAAGAAGATCGATCTGCCCTCAGCACCTACCACACAGCCAGTATCCGCGCCAACCGAAGAGGAAGAGGAAGAGATACAAGAACCAACTCGCGAGGCTTTACTTGCCTGAAATGTCGTTCGAAAGGAGGAAAGATGACATTGTTACGAGATGTATATTATACAATGGTGATGATACAAGTAGGAATTCAGTCTTTGGTACATGAGGAAAGGTAGGAGGCTTGCTGAATGGATGTCAATGTCCATTTGTCAAAAATTGACCACATACCCGCCCCTTTGGATAATCTATGCGCGATAGTCCACGGAAGTGCCAATGTTGGTCGCATACCGCATATAGAAGTCAAAGGAGCATGTTTTAAACCAGCTTGTTGAGCGGCACGTTGCATCTCTTCTGGACGAATATACATTCGCCAATCATGAGAATGATCGGGAACATAATGCAAAAGATTTTGCGCGATAACGATTGTACCGTACCAGGAGAAAAAGGTCCGATTCACAGTATCGTAGACCAACATGCCCCCTTTGCGTAACACCCTGTGCATCTCTCGCATTGCTAATGGAACGTCGTGTAGATGCTCGAAAACATCACTACAAACGATTGCATCAATTGAATCATCGGCGAAAGGTAGCTCATAAGCTGATCCAACGACGTATGCTAGACGATTGACAGTGAATGGTGAATGTTGTCTTGCTTTGGCTATTGACTGTTTAGACAAGTCTATTCCTGCAAAAAGGAGGTTATGAATTATTTGGATATTAGCTCCTATATCATGAGAACATAAATCTATACATACCAATCACTTTTGCTTTTGTGTGTTTTGCGAGTTCTTCAGTTACTAATCCTCCTCCGCAGCCAATATCCAAAATCTTTTTATTTTCGAGTGAATTATAATTGATGTGATCTCCTTTGTTAAAATGTTGTGAAAGCGTTTGCAAGAAGAACGGTACCCTAGCTGCATTGGCAAACATAAGTGGATTATTTTCCTACATGGGCAAAAATATTTGAGTCAGAATGGATAGGTCGTCAATTATTTTGTCTTACTTACGTGCCACCAGTCAAAGTTTTCATATAATTCATCATTATCAATCTCTACCGCATCTTCCGCGATTCGATCTAATCGATCTGGAAGAGATTTAGGAATCGGGAAGATCCATTTTAGCGCTAATCCTCCAACAATTACTGTACTTGTGCTAGTGATCAAGATTCCGGCCAAGATTTCCCTTTGTGATAACATTTCTTCTTGAATGAAAAGAAAGCGATCATCTTTTTCATCACCATTCAAGCCTGTCGTACTCCACACAAATACACACCATACGCATAGAATTATGTTATCTTGCAGCGAAACGCATCTCGGTATAAATATCTCCGAAGAGCAAGCAAGTTTAATTAGCTTATTTTTTATTTTCTTAATTAATTGACAGTCAGTTGACCCTCTGCCCCACTTTTGCTTGTAGGCAATACACAGTCTAGTCTACGTGTGCAGCTAAAGCGCATTTTTTTGTCTTATCGTGTCTTGGCCCGCTTAGACACAGTCTTCATTTCCTTTTATTTTTCATTGAGTAAAATAGAAGAGGTGTGCCGCTCTTTGTCTCGTGCGTATTATAATTGAGCAGTCTGTGTTGTTCGTAAGAAAATGTAACCTATAAATATGATGATTAGCATTGAGGATTAGACCACCGAGTCTTGGATTATTTCGTGGCTTCTTCGTAACGGATCCCATTTCATGCAACATATTAAAGCTTAGTAGTCCCCCCTTTATCCATCCTTTTCTTTTGAGCTTAAAAAGGCAGGCCCTCCTTTACTGTGCTCTCTTCCGCAATGGCTTAGCGTTGAACGCGTACAGTTTTGTGAGCGCGCCAAAAGTAAAAGAAAAAAAGGGCAAATAAGGAGGCAGAGGAATTACAGTCAATATATGTACAAAGAATAGGGCTTATTGGTGCCCCTCTGGCGCGGTCATGAGATCGTGTGTGAGTAGTGTTGTGTATATTCGCGCAAAACATACTGGTATAATTCGGCTGCCCGAGAATTGTGCACAGCGCATACATACCTACTGTACATACATTTATTACACACCCACGCCAAACGTTTTGGCAAGTAAAGCACAGTATTCTTTCATTGAGCTTCTCCTCCCTTTCCCCACTACATCAAGCCGACCGTAAATCAACAAATTGTTTTCTTTCAAAAGAGGATCTTCTTGGTCAAACAGCGTGAAAAGGATCATCGTCTTCCGTCCACCTTACTTTCAATTACGGTTGCTTTATCGGCACCTTTTCTTTGGACGATCATTGTCTCGGAGCTTTGACCACCTGATTAATCCGTACGAACATCACAATCACTGGTAATCTTCAACGGCTCACATATCAGCAAAGATCTTGAAGAAACGAAGCTCAAAATCTGTGGAAGATCAATAGACAATAGAGCAAATCATTGCAGTTGATTCACCATTTGGCGTAATTTATCACTTATAAGCGGCACCGAATTTGCATTCAACTCACATCTTACATACCCTCAAAGGTACAAAACAAAAGGCTTGCGCGTATCAAGAAAGAGTGAATCAATTCTCAGCTTGTCCTTTTTATTTCTTACGGCTCTTTGCTCCGCATTTGAAGTATATTCTCATTGCCAGCAATCACGTTCGTCATTGCGCGTAGAATAGTAATTCGACTTTATCTTCTTCAGAGATCAACATCATCAAATTTACAGATAAGCATACATCAGACCTAGACGATACACACCATTTCTCGCCCTATTTACCTTATCCTTCAACATGTTCAAATCTCTTAGCCGAATGGTCAAAGGGAAATCTAAATCGGGCGATGGAGATGAAAGCTTTAGTACCCTAGGTGCTGCAGATGATTCTTCTGTCGGTGCTGATGGCTCTTTCAATAGCGCTAGACAGCGTTCAGGATCTACCACACAAGCAGCAGCTGCTGCCGCATCTTCACGCAATAGGCCAAAAAGCAGCCTTTCAGCAGCTTCACAACCTGATGATCCCCATGGAGGTAGAGCGTCTCCCGTCAAGATTGAAAAAAGCGGTGGCTTAAGCAAGCATGAAAGTCCGCTTCCTTCTCCTTCTAATTCTACTTCTGCTCTAAATGGAGGTGGAGAAGGTGATGGTTTCAATGGAGCAGGTGGAGAATCTACGAGCCCTACGAATCAATTTTCTTCTTCCGTACAGAGCAGCACATCACCAGCAGCACAAGCCGCTGCACAAGCTGCTCACTCATCCCCACCCGGTATACCGACAACGCAAACTATTTTGGCCAACACTGGTGGTGCAAGCGGTAGTGGCGGTCAAGGAAGACCATGGAGCGCCGGAAATGGATCCAGTAATGGACAGGGCGTCAATGCAGCATCGGCTGGAAATTCGACAGGCGATTCAGTGCGCACATTTGATATTGACGATATGATTGCACGTCTATTGGAAGCAGGATATTCCACCTCAAAACTACCCAAGCCAGCTCTGAAGAACGCAGAGATTACTGCAGTTTGTACAGCCGCACGTGAAGTCTTTCTCTCTCAGCCAACTTTGATTGAATTGTCCCCACCGGTCAAGATTGTTGGAGATACGCATGGTCAATATCAGGATCTTTTGCGTTTATTCGAAATGTGCGGATACCCACCACAGAGCAATTACCTCTTCCTGGGAGATTACGTTGATCGTGGAAAGCAAAGTTTAGAGACGATTCTTCTATTGCTATGTTACAAAATCAAGTATCCAGAAAACTTTTTCTTGCTTCGCGGCAATCACGAATGCGCAAATGTGACCCGCGTTTACGGATTCTATGATGAATGCAAGAGACGAGTCAATATCAAGATCTGGAAGACGTTCATTGATGTTTTCAACACTTTACCTATCGCAGCAGTCGTTGCTTCCAAGATATTCTGTGTACATGGTGGTTTGAGCCCTTCCTTGTCGAATATGGACGATATCAGAAGGATTGAAAGACCGACGGATGTTCCGGATTATGGATTACTGAACGATCTTCTTTGGTCAGATCCAAGTGATACTGCGCTCGATTGGGAAGATAATGAGAGAGGGGTCAGTTATTGTTTCGGAAAAGCAGTTATCCAGCAATTCTTGGCACAATACGATTTCGATCTGATCTGTCGAGCGCACATGGTGGTGGAAGATGGATACGAATTTTGGAATGAGCGAACACTGGTGACGATTTTCAGTGCCCCCAACTACTGTGGAGAATTTGATAATTTTGGTGCAGTGATGAGCGTATCAGAAGATCTTTTATGCGCTTTTGAGCTCTTGAAGCCGTTGGATGGAGCAGCGTTGAAGAAAGAGATGGCCAAGAATAAAAGGCGGCGGTGAGATTTGAGTGGGATTTCTGTAATCTCTTTGCTTTGTCTACACAGACTTTTTTTATCTGTTTAACATACTCTAACGAATCAATGCTCGACATTCACCTTTGTCATTCGGAAAAGGATTTTTCGATTCAAGGTTATCATCATATCTTTTGTCACTGGTAGCGCCGCCTTACAACTTCATTCACACCTTTCAGCATTTCCGCTTCAACCGTCGTCATTGAAACATCAAAAACATCGGTCGAATTTTAATCACGCTTTGACAAACATTTCCCCGCTCTTCCATGGTAATAAAAGAAATATGTTCGCTGTACTTAATTGATGAGAAATATACATTATGACATCAGCTTTGTGAATTGCTAGGAATGACCTTAGTGCTCGCATAGATTCCATCCATATTCATCATCTCTCATAAAGTCTTCCATTATTTGGCTTCTTTGCTGCATCAATCTTGCGCGATGCCAGCAAGCTTCTTCATAAGTCATTGGAGCTGAAAAATCGACGACTTCTCGAAATCTTTCTTTTCTTTGTTGTTCAATTTCTTCTTCCGTTCCTTCTCCATCTTCAATTCGATCGTCTCTTTCTCTTCTTTCATTTAGTACTTGCCAATTGGGCTTTTCTTTACTTTCTTCTTTTCTGGTTTGAACAATCTTTTTGAATCTTTCAAATGCTTCTTTTGATTTTCCCAACATTTCTCTCATTATTAAATCTGAAACATCAAAACTCAAATTACCTAGTTTTATATTTGGTAATTGATCAACAGTCGTTCCAAAAGCAAAAGCCGTTTCACGTTCATTGCATTGTTGTTGAACAAGTTCTGCCGTTGATGTGATCCTAGAATGTGGATTTACCAAAAACATAACGATCATCCTTCTATGACCTGGTTTAGACGGATCAATTAGCTTGAAAGGCGAAAGTTTATGTTGCATAGTATTGGGAAAAACGATTGCACGTTTTGAAGGTGTTGAAAGATGACCTAATTGAACAAACATACTTTGTACGCTATCATCACCATTTTGTACATGACCGAATAATCTGTTCATATGTTCGAATTGATTTTGTTCATAATTCCATTCTGTCAAAGTATTCTCTTCTATCCTTTGACGAAAATGCAAAGTTGGATCGGTGATATTGTCACTGTCCAAATAATAAATTCCTGTTGCACAAATCTCTTCCGAATACGTTCCTTCTACGTGCCATACACCACCTTCATATTCAGGTTTCTCTGGTGTAAGTTCAACACTTGCTAATTTGAAGATGATTTGAATCGTTTTATCGTGTAATTTTACCCATTTGACATTATCGTAATCAGGCGCTTCAAATGGGCTCACTTCGGGAGGTATAAACGTTCGTACAGAATGCCAGTGTCTTTCCTCTATTTCATCCTCATCCTCTTCTTCATCTTCGTATTCAGAAGGTGGACAAGGTGGTATTTCTTTTCCTTCTTTCAAAAGCTTCTCTTTCCATTCTCGAAATTCTTCAACGGATTTTATATCAAAATATTGTTCCGGTGCAATGTTTTCAAAATCTTTGGGTCTAAAATGTTCAAGATAATCGGGACCATGAATATGATGTTCTAAACACTCATCTTCTTGAAAGGTCAAAACAATTTCAAACATTGGAATGAATGCCGATACCAATTCTTGAAGAGGAGAATAAAGATCTGAATTTTTCAGAGAATTGACGTAAGATAGGAATTTTGCTTGACGCTTTGAATCGATACGCATATCTGCCGGTAGCCATTGATACTGATGTTCCACTACTTCGTCTGAAATGTACGGTAGATTAAGGAATGACTTATCTTGAGGCGAAATCCAGGCAGGTTGGGCTGCAATACTACCATGATCGCGGAATGTTTTTGTGTCTTGGTTGAATAGAGTAGAAGTGCGATCACCTTGCAAGCCTTTGTACCACGAAAGAAAATCTTTGGCCAGCGCAAGTGGATCAATTTGACGGTTGGAAATGTCGACCAAATGAGATCGACCTGTTGCTAAGCAATACATTGAAGGATGCACAAGGTCAAGTACCATCTCTTTTGAGCCAGGATGCCAATCGTAAAATCTTTCATCAATCTTCTTGAGTTTACAAAAACCTTCATTAAGCTTAGTTTGTAAATTTTCGTCAACAATGATATCCGAATGAAAGACTGAAGGAGGAGGTGACATTTCAATGCCAGTCTTTTCTTCCTTGCTTTTAGCTTTTAATCGCAATGCTCCCATCATCCAATCAAACATTGAAGTAATAAATCCCTGTTCTGTACACTCTTGACGCCATTTTGATACGATTGTTGGATCGTGTATCTTTTCTTGCCAATTTGGTTTGTTTTCAATATCATTCATAGCTTGTAAAACCATCTTTTCAGTTGATAAACGTGGTTCACATATTCCTGGAAACTTTCTACTAATCGTTCCATGCGTTCTTGCAAAAAAGAAAAAGTAATGAATCCATAAAGCTTTTGAAGTAATTGAATCCAAACCACTTTCATGAATTGCTTTCCAAAGTTTCATTCCTGATTCATAATTGCCAAAATCTTTACCGAGACTTATCCATTCTTTATCTGGACTTTCCGAATCTATGTCTTGCAAAACGCAAAACCATCTCTCCAATGTGTTTCGTGGCCTAAAAGGTTCGAAAGGATAACTCATTCTCTTTATCACACTCCGTAGATCTTTATCGATGCTTTCTATCTGTGGTACAGAAGATGTTGAGGAAGGAAGTAATGGCTGTTTTGTTACGATTGCCCAAGCCACAAGTGGAATTCTGGGAGTGCATGTTCCCACTGACGTACGTCTTTGAAGAAAGACGTTTGAGATTGGTGTCTCTGATGAGGCAAAAGAAGCCGGCGGTAGGCTTGCTAGGGCAAGGAGGACGTCAAATACTTCTTTATCCATTTGTTTGAGATCGGATCACAGGATGATGGAAAGAGAGAAAAAGGCAAATCGGGTTTAACCTACATATCTTAGCCCTATTTATATATCCTCTCGTGCCAATTGCAATTCATCACTGGATTGCTATTCGGTTCGTGAAACTTGATGTATGCGCAGATACATGCATGCGTGAACACACTGCAAAGGAATAGTAAAAAGAAAACATGACAGTTCATTCATCGTTCCTAGCCCCCGCATGAACTAGGAAAGAGAATGTAATACGCTGATGCCAAGAAACATTTTATTGCGGACTTTGAGCTTAATTTTGACATTATGCACACACATGCTAGCGTGAATCGGATCATCGGGTGTGTACTTAGTCTATCCCGCTACGCCTGTGTCAAAGATTGGCATAAAAGTGAACATATTTTCCAGGTTATAGATTGATATATAAAAAGAAGAATACATTGATTGAATTACCATCCTTCTTCATCCATTCGTGAAAGGATTGCAGCAGAAACGTCATCATCAATCATATTATCGAAACTATCATCGGAAGTTGGATGAGCAGGAATTGATTGAGAGATCTTGTCTGTTGGTTGTTCTTCTTGTACACTTTGAGAAGCTTCAATCTTATCCAACGCATCACATAATGCTTCATCATCTAAGGAAGTATCAAATGATATATCTCCGGTTGCAGTTGTTGTAACAGCCTCATTGGATCTGTCAAGAGTAAACTTGCCTGTTTCTACAACGACTTCTTCCTCCTTCGCACTGGGTGATGCTTTGATAGGTTTTGTCTTCTCTTTTCCTGTACCTTTGCTATGTTTTTCTTCTGCTTCATCGTCGGAAGAATCATTAATCGTAATAACATCACTTGCATCGGAAGTAGATCGACTTATACTTCTTGATCCGACATTGGTCTGTCGCTTTTGATTCTCGCCATCATTTTTGCGTGGACTTCTTCGCATAGGTTGCTTAAAGGGCGCATTTACCGAACTTTTACGTCCAACGTTCGAGGAAGAAGCTGGATTGGAAAAGATAGAATCTTTACCGCTAATCATTTGATGTTGACGCGATGACGATGGGGCTGCAGATCGGCTTAAGCCACATCTTGGAACGGTACGCTGTCGATTGATGTTTGGAGATCGTTTCTCCGGGCATGGTGTCACCTTGGATGTCTGTGGCAAATTGGCTCCAGATCGACTCTTTCCTTCAGTGATGATTGGCTCTTCCGACTCATTCTCGCCTTCTTCGACTACTTTTGCATCGTTGTCTGACGTCATCGTCCCAACTTCTAATCTTTCGATCGCATTCATTCGTCCAACGCCTTCGCTCACACTTCTAGAGAATTGACCTTTACGTATTTTGACTTGAGGAGTTGGAATCACTGCAATTGGAGGTTCTGTATTTGAATCGCGCTCTTGCAACGGTACCGGGTTGATCGACTCAGCAGCTGCCCTTCTCTTGTTCGGACTAGAACGTGAATTACGATTGCTTGGTTTACAGGGGCTTATATCCATGGCGTCAATCGAAGTATTCTTCTCACGAGAATCAATTTGAGAAGCACCTTCTGGCGAATGTGGAAAAGTTCTTTTTCCCAACAAGCCTCCGTCTTCTTGTATAGGCAGAGCAATGATTGGATTTTTGATCGAATGGGTATCGCTTTGACTGCTCCTTTGAACAGGCATACTGGCAGTTCGTGACCAATTTTTCGCATTTCTTGAGATGAGTGGCAGAGTGCTTGCAATAATATAATTATCCTTGTCTTGTGAAAAGGCTCTATCCATCCCTTCTATCAGTACTTGTTGCAAATTATCTGTATCTACTTGGGAAGTACACTGATTTCTAGCCGTAGCCCCGTCTTTTGCGATATACTCATCACCTTGCTCTTCTGACAAAAGTTCAACCTTTTTGTTCATCAAATGCTCATCCAAGTCATCCAAGATTTGATCAATTCCTCCTGTAGAATCACGAGCATTCTTTCCTTTATTCGTACTTTCTGCGCTTCCAGAATTTGCTGACGTAGAAGTCGCATTACTTCTTCGAGCAGTTCGCCTGCCTATTTTGCGGGATCGAGTATTATTCTCAATTTCTTGCACTTTAGGAGGTCCTAAAAGTTCATCGCGAAAAGCTTGAGATGCCATCGGTTGAATTGCTCCTGCTCTTGCCATTATTCTCTGATGTTCGGCTTGTTGTACTTGCAGAGAAGGAGAAGGTGGTGCATACCAATATACACGAGCACCACCACCACCTCCAACTTCTTCTGCATTACCTTCTAGATCATTTTGTACATCATCATATCTCTTTTGAGCACTTGCTGATGAAGATGCTTGATCAGAGAAACCTGTCGTTCTATTGCTCATAGGCGTTCGAAAGACGTTTGAGCTCATGACGAAGCCTTTCTTTTTATCGCTTTAATCACTTTGATTTTCGTTTATTTTGCAACGTTCATATCGTCATAAATATGTCATAAATAACCACACTTTCGCTTCGGAATATCTTGTTGTCTAATGATGGCAATTAAACAAACATTCACCACTTTGTTCAATCGCACTTCCATAAAAACGCGATTTGCATATGTAGAAAGAGTGTTGGTTTAATAACTTTCATTCCCGCATACAAAAAACAGACTGAAAAAGTGCTCAACTGCATTTTGAACTTTTTGATAATGAGTAAGTGATTTTAACGCGTCTCCGATGTGAACTTTGTGACGCGGAGAATCACGCGGCGCAGTGCTCGCGATAGGCTATAGTGAGTGATCCGGCCGGACCTCTTTATTGTATTTCTCCTCTATTTTGTCAGTATCTACTATAACCAAAGCAATCATTCGAAAAGAAATTGAAGATAAATCAATTAGAAAAAGAAAGCAGATACAATACATAGAAAATATACATGACAAAATCGTGTGCGGAAAATGGATGCGAAGAAGATAAATTCGATGTGATCAGTCGATCCACTCGGATCACTTTGGTAAAAGTTTGTTTTTTATCGAGATGGAGAATACAACTTATCAAAGATGTTGAATAAAAAAAAGATAAGTAAGAAAATTTGTTTTAAAAAAAGATCAGATTGTCAAGATATCATTTTTATTCTTCCCTTTGACGTTTACGTTGAACACCAGGATAGGCTCCATAAGGTGGCATTGCTTGTTGTAATTGTGGCATATTAGGGTCCCAACCCATTTGAGGCATCATTGCTTGAGCAGGATAAGGGGTATGAAAAGGAATGAAATTTTGATTGGTCATCATACCTTGAGCGGGAACTTGCATAGACATTCCAGCCATAGCAGTTGTTGTTGGAGCACCAAATTGCATCATACCTGGAATAGGTCCTTTGGCTTGAGCGGCTGGTGTATTAACTCCAGGTGGTAAAGAAGGCAAAGGTTGCTTTGCTTCAATCTCTACTGCTTTATCACCACATTCTTTTTCAACTCTCCAATGACGACGTAGAGCATCACTTCTTGGAAATCCTTTACCACATGCTTCACATAAGTAAGGCTTGTCACCAGAATGGACACGAGAATGACGTTCCAAATCATGCTTACGGCTAAAAGCACGAGGACAATGAGTGCACGAAAACGGTTTAAGTTGAGAATGACTACGTAAATGTGCTTTGAGATTATAACTTCTATTCTTGGCAAATGTTTTAGTACAATTTGGATAAGGGCATTTTGCAACGCCATCCGAATCCATCTTTGCATCCATCACATTACCGATTGCATTAATCATTTCATTGCGTGCAGCAGCATTTGCGCTTGCATTAGCACTAGCATTACTTGTACCACTATCATTTGATCCCATACTCAAACGTTGACCTTGGCCGAATGTCATCAAATTGTTATATGCACCGCTCAAATCTTGACCGTTGTTACTCGTCCACGAATCCGTTCTTCCAGATTCGCCTGCCCAACTTGCCATCCTTGTCCTTTGATTACCTGCATTTTGCGAAGGAACGACAGGTTCACGGGGACCAGGACGAGATTCAATTGTACCATTGAGTTTGTTATGAGCATTAATATTTTGACCGTTTGAATCAATAGGTTGTTGAACGAAAGAAGTGGCCATTCTACCATCGAATGAACCACGTCTTCTTTTTGCGTTTGGCATTTGACTGGAATTTGTCATCGTTCCTGCTGCTAATTGAGCCATATTCATCACACTTGGATCAATTTTCCAATCCGATCCACGAGAAGTAGGTGCTGTTGATGGTTCGAAAGGATATTCAGAACTGCTAAGCATCGATTGAGCATCTTGAAAAGACGCAAAACCTTCTGCTGAACTCAAGTTTTGCGCCCCGAAACTGCTGCTAGAATGCGGATCATGTAAAGCTGCGTTTGCATCTTGATAACGCCATAGGTCATCTGCGCCCATCGTTGTAGCAGCTGCAGCAGCAGCAGCAGCAGCGGCCGCCAAATTATCCGAAGTGGCAGCGCTCATCTCCATTCCTCCTTCGTAATTGTCCAGGCCAAAGATACGTGCTGCTTCTTCGTCACCTGCTCCTGAGTAATCTTGCACAGCATCAAAAACGTTTGCTTGCGTATGAATTGACTGTTGCACAGCATGATATAAAAAATGAAAAAAGGGTCAATGTCAAGATTTTCATAAGCTTTCAGTTTAAAGAATAAAACTCACATATTCGTATTCTGGAGCTTGATCCAAAAGGGAAGCGGGCAATTCTGGAAATTGAAGCAATCCCATAGAAGTGAAATCAATGTCAGATATTGCCGTTGATCCTGCAATGTTGGCTGAAGAAGATATAGGTTCCAAATGATGAAGCGGGGAGGGTTTAGGGTGTATGGAAGGATTCGAAGTGAGTATATTGGAAGCCAAGAATGTCGAAGGGGAACGAGGGTAAGAAGTGGAAGCTCTAGCACTTTCAGCAGCAGCAGCAGAAGATGAAAGGCTGGCGTTTAAATTGTCCTGTATGCTAGCAAGTTGTTTGGCGGCGGAAGAGGAAGAGGAAGTCGGTATTGATAGAGATGAAGGATCAAATTGTCTAACATCTTCTGCCATCGTTTCACCTTCATCTTGATCACCCGAAAGATCCAAAGAGAAATCTATCCGAGGACCAAGATGTTGGGTTGCCAAAGCTAAAATCGCCGGATCCTCAAAGATACCACGAGCGAAGTTTAACGTATTAAATGCATTATCTGCATTTGCAGCGCCATCTTGGGGAGCGCCCGGCGTAAGGGCAGAAGTTAAAGAAGATGATGGATTGCCAACACTTCCGGAATGTTCTAAGAAGAAATCTTGGCCATGGTGATACCCTCCCGCAATCTCTCCCGAATGTCCACCTAAAAACGTACCTGGTAAAGACGGCGGAGGCGATAATGCTCTTCCGCCATTTTCGTTCGAGGTATCGTTGTTGGTCAAATTGTCGTTTGTATTGAACGAATTTCCGTTAGGCGTAATTGTACTACTCGAAGAAGACATTCGAGGAACAGATCGATTAAACGCATCATCATGACTACGTTGCGCCGAAGAGTTCATCTCGCCTCCAGGTTGTGTAGATCGAGGTCGTTGCATGACGGTTGTCATGATTGTTTGACGATCGTAATCTTTTGAAGATTTGAAGAGGTGAATACAAGGGATAGCGTGTTTATCGTTTTTATTTTCCGAATGCTTTTGCTCTTTTTCTCCCCTGTTTGCTAAAGATGTAATAATGCTCTTGCGTAGAAACGTTTATTCTATGCCGAAGATAGATCGGAAGAGAAAAGCAATCTTTATTTGGTGAACTGAAATATGAGAGAAAGTAGAATTTTGGGTGGCAGATAAGGAAAGGTTTTGTCAGTACTTACTTGCAAACGAATTTGTTGTCGAAAGAAAAGGTTAGGTGACGGGCAAAAGTGAAGGTAGAAAGGACTCGGATGACTTAAAGACAAGTATTTTGTATTATTAGACCTTCTTTTTAAGGCCAGATTGTATAGGCGAACACAAATAAGCCCAAAAAGGAGAAAAGAATTTCTTGAACTCGTCTAATGCGTCATTTTCTTTTGAAAGCCAGCAAGCTCATTTCATCTCAATTTCCCTTAAAAAGAGGAAATTGAGCCAAGACGGCTTTTTTGGCTACAGTCACAAGAAGCTTTCCGGATGATTTTTGTGATTTTGCAAAAAAAGCAATGACGATATCATCGAAATGAGGCCGTTTGCCAGTGGCTAGCGGGCCGTCTGGGCGTTTATTGAATGGTTTTCAGCCCGCGCATGTTTGTGTACGCCCTTTGAGTCAAGGCTTGTACGAGTAAAATGACTGGTAAGTCAATGTGCCTTCTCGAAAATGCATGAATGCATGCATTTTGATGAGCATGACGGGTCCAATTTGATGAAAATCGGAAACTTATAGTCACATGCACAAGCACTTGTGTGATTGACAAGGATAAATAGAGACGGGATCGATTAATTCAATCGGTACCTTTCCTTTCTTCTTGTATTCGTTGTGATATTGTCATTCGTAATTAATGGTATGTAACTTGCAATAGCATAGATGATCACTTCTCGTTCCACAGAAGCAAACCAAATCACACCAACGTTTTTCCAAACAGTGCAATCGATCTTTGGGATGCATGAATGAATGCCAAGAAATTGATCAAACATTCCGCCACAATTGATCCAAAAAGTACCATTACTTGGATGGTGCTCGATCCAACAGCGTAAGGGATCAAAAATGTGCCACGACCCACACACATAACTTCAAACTCAGAATAGCGGAACCGAAAACTGAGTTTGTTTCCACCTTTTTCGAATGACAAATAAAAGAGATGAAGAGCAATTGAAGCATAAGAAGGAATGCCGGCCTGCCGCCAGTGTCCGATCGGGGAGGTTATACGACCAGGATCGAATCCTCCCCATATGATCAATTGTTCAATATCATGCATTCTTCAACCCCGTCGATACGAGCTCTTTACGAAAATTCTCCTTCCGTCGGCATTCTAGTGTTCATATCAAACGCCTTTGTAAGACGCCAAGCGCCACAAACATGCGAGAGAATAGATGGAACGCCCAAACTATAATGAAATCTGGGAAAGAGAGAGAGAGAGAAACGGCCACGAACAAAACACAAAGATCACTTACCTCTTTTCTTCGATCGAATCAACAAAAGGGCTCCGGCGTAAGGTTGCGATAGGCGTTTCTATGCTGCTGCAATTTTGGCGTTGAATGAAACCAAACAAATCGAGCGCCGTCGTTAATCAAAAGATGACCGTTCTTTTCGGAAGAATTGAAACTGAATCGAGTCTCGAACTTTTCCGAATCAGGATTATCCTACCAATTGTATGCGCGTATAAACGGAGGCCGAAGAGGTGCAAAAAATTAATGTGACTTTTGAAGATTGAAATTGATATTGATCAAAGGGGTAGTGGGGTTCAGATCGAGAAATAATAGAAATTTTTTTAAAAGCGTTCTTTCTTTCTTTTACCGTTTGTGAGTTTAAGAGGGGTTTGACGACTTCTTTGTTGAAAGTTGTGATGACGGTGAAGAAGAAAAGTTGGCCAAGTTTGACAAGATTGTTAAACGAAGTTTTAATTAGGAGAGAAACACGATAACATGAAGATCGAATCTTTTTGCATGCAAAAAGAGACCTGCGCTTGTTCTCCTGTGTAAATCAAAGTGGGACAATTTCACTGCCTTTTCGCGCCTCTTTAGAACGGAGACAATGATTCGAATCGGATGCGTTTATGTCTGTGTGAGTGTGCGTTACAGTTGATGTTCCTGAGAATAGTTTGACCAAATGTAAAGATAATCAAGCCGGACCTTATGCAAGCGGTCGGGGCTTTTGCGATGATCATGCAAAAAAGTGAAAGATTGAATGAGTATGAACATTTGCATTTAAGAGTTGATTAGCGGGCCGACATTACGCTAAAATCGGTTGAAACTTATGGGATGAAGTGTACATATTATCACCCTTTTTACCGGGGCAAAGGGCTCTATTACTCAGTTTCTGCAAATCGTTTTCTACAGTTTCGCTTCTAACATTTGACTGCTTTCTTCAAATTTGAAACTAGCTGTTCCTTCGCATTAAATGCCCAAAAACACTCTTTATGTGTGGGTTTTAATTTTTAGCGTGTATAAAGATAGAGAGAGAAGTTGCATTCATAGACAGGAACCACGCGGTTCACTTACGCTGTGCTTTAGTTCCTTTTTTTCATGGGGCTCGGCGCAGCGCATGTTGGCGTAATTAGCTTTACCCGCACACAGGTAGCACGGTATCTTGTCTGCCAAAATACCGTTTCTGCAGGTGGCGTAGGCCCGGAATGGCGTCGTTACGATCCGCAATAATAGAAGATGATCTTAACACACATGGACACAATGCATACCTTAAACTCAAACCCCGAAGATGAAATTCCGTTATCCGACATGTAAACAATGCTGTCAAGATTTGCCATCCAGACGATTTTCTCCGCCCGTCACATCGGGGATAGCATGCGAAGCTTTCAAACATTCTGAAATGCAAATCTATATAGAGTACTGGCTTATTAAGCCTGGTACATTCTCCTATCGGTTCAGAGAAGATTTATTTTTAATCAAGTATTATATCTCAGTCAATGGTCTCCTAAATTTGTCAATTTCTTACTATATAAATCCGACTCATTTAATGACCTCCTTTGGTTTATCCGCATGAATAATAGGAACGTGTATTTTATTAGATATGTAGTGTGAATATCAGCGTGGGGTTGTTTTAGTGAGTTTCGGATACAACATAGTCTACGTAATAAACGCTAATCTCTCTGATACAAACACACAGAGGCGAAAACTGAAAGCGACGGACGGGGTGTTGGCATTGCATTAGCGTGAATATTGAAAAAGACGCTCTTAGATAAGAGAGGCAGACTGCGCAACCTTCCTATGCAGATATGTAAAAAAGATCGAATGATTCTAGTCACCTACTTTGATTGAGGTACAAGGAACTTTGAAAATGAGATATAGCCGAAGCTAGATGAATGATTTGGCGTAATTGAAGCTTCTATGGGCGTAATAGGAAATCATAATAAGCTTTTTAATGCTGTTTAATCGATCATAAAGGCGTAATAAATTAATGCGAGAGAATCCCCTTAAAGTAGTGAAAGAAACTGATTATGTTTAGGTCATCAATATTCTTACGTCAGGGTTGTAACTAAGCATGTCGAAGGAGCATGGTGAGCGGACAGAGCGGTATTGAAATTTGAATGGACAAAATTATCACATAATGTCGTATGCGCTCAATAATTTGTCAAAGCTATTTAGGACAAGAGTGGCAAATATATGTACATACATACATTCTAGAATAATATTAGAAAAATACTCGCTTCCCCATCAAATACTATCGCTGTCCATTTCGTCATCTCTTTGTTCATCAATCGCAGCATTTAATCTTAATTCGACATCCTTGTTTTGAACTTCAATTGCTTTTTGAATTAACCTTTCTTTTTCTTCATAAAATGATTGTCTATCAAAAATAGCATATGTTCCTAAGATTGAATTTGGTAATTGCGAATCTTGAGGGTGTTGTAAAACAGAAGAAAATGCTGGAACATATTTTGTCGGATGACGTACCGAACAAAAATGTTGTTTTGACATTATATCTTCATCGCAAAATAATCTTTTACATCTAGATGATGCTGTATGATAATACATCGATGCTAATCCTTGCTTTTTGCGTTCTTCACATAACTTTTTCATCTCTCTTGCTTTCACATTGGGCATAATCATTTGTGATTCGCAAAATTCTTGATGTTATAGAGAAATAGGAAAAGTTGTGTTAGATCTTCTGATAAAGAATTTCATAATGAAACACTCACCTTTCATCGCACTTTCATAATCACCTTGTTCGAATTGCGCTTTACCCATCCAAAATCTACAACGTGAAATATGTTTTCGATGATCAGCCATAAGGCTGCATAGCAATTTATCTGAAATTCGTTTTTGAATATCTCTTGATGCTGTATCTCTTTCCATCCTTTCTTTCATTTTCATCGAAATACTTGCATCATCATATGCTTGCTTGTAGCTAGTGCACATGGGAATGGTCAATGAGCATTTCATATGGTATGTCAGTCTTTCATTTGCACTTACACATGTAACGAGAATGCACAAATGCCTCTACTCAGACGATATTGAGGTTCATCCTTTCTTGCTGTGACACTTGAGAGGGAGAATGATAAGCGTGAGTAAAATAAGTGGCAAAGGAAAAAAAAAGAAATTAGCCATACCATATATCAAAGTAAATGTATGCGCCTCTATGATCGCCTCTTTCGTAAAAGAGAGTGGCCTAAAGAAAGAGAAAGATGAATGTCAATCATAAGTTTTTCCTCGAAGAAATGATCATGGTAGCATGCATACTTTGTCGTATAGTACAGTAATATCCCGTATATCTCGTACGTCGCGTATGATCGATTGTTGTAGAGAACGAAATGAAGTGATCTTTTTGCCTTTCGTGGTCATTTGTTGAGGGTAATGTCATATCTATATTGATCATGTTGGAGGTTGAAATGAGTGAGTACTTTTCTGCCCTTTATGTTATGGGAAAGATGATTTCATTTTCCGAAATCGACGGCCTCCGTCATTTGATTAGCATTATGATCGATGGATGGGCCCAAGCGGGCGCAGGCGCGTGCGTACAAATCAATCACGCATGAAATTAAACACCGACAGCCGTCTTTCTCACATAAATGCACCGTAAATGCTCGGATGGACAAAATGTTTTAGCATTCTTTCGTAATCAACCTGATCGCGAATCTAGTTACACAAATGCTACAGGTGCATGCTTTTGATACATTACATCATATTGAATTGATTGATATGGTTACATATGTTCTCCTCTCATGGACACGTTGGCCATGTGGAATTGATTGCATTGACTTGTAACGAGTCCAATTTGATCTGATCATCTCCCAATCCGACGCTCAAAGAAGATGGTTTAGCATCATTATCCCAAAAGTGCAAGATTGAAGCAGAAGCGACGCCATCTTGAACGAAAACTTCACTTTGCATACGATCGACGATCAATTGAACTCGTACGATTTGTGTAGTTGAATTTTGAATTGTGATCGGATGAAATTGTTGACTGAATCTATCGGTGAATAATGGATTTGAATCTGACCATGCTCTTCCGGCAAATCTACGATCAACGTATACCAATGTTGGATCTCCGTACAAGATTCCAATGTTTAAGTATTCACCTTGATTCGAAGTGGAAATACGGAATTCCGCTCGTGGATTGACGGAATAATTCGTTGATGGATAAGATAAATTTGCCAAAATTTCAAATGCGCCATTTCCATCCAAGCTTACGGTTTGATTACCATTGGAAGATGTTGTATTATCGTTCATTTGTCTAGCAACAGGCGCAACGATATCAGCAGTTGAAGGAGTGGTACTATTAGAAGAGTTAGATGAATTTGAACTGGTTAAAGATTGCTTTTGTAAGCTTTCCAATCCATAAGGTTGCATTGTCACTTGGTACCCTTTATGCATCGGGTTCATATCGATATAACGAACTGTCATTTGTCTTGGAATAGTCATCGAGCTGCGCCATGGCGAAGTTGGAACGACATTTGTGTATTGCCAATTACTTGCCCATCCAATGAGGATGGCTTGATCGTTCGGTGCATTGTAAAATGTTTGGGCAGCATAGAAGTCTTTGCCGAAATCTACAATCTGAGTTGATCCATCCCAAGGTTTGAAATTGGTACCGTCCCAATCTCCAATGAATGCTTGAACGAATGAGCCACCAAGAGGTGCACCTGGATTGATAGAAAGGACCAAGACCCATGCCTTTTGTCCATCTTTTTCACCTCCTGAGATGGGAACTTGTAACAGATCGGGACATTCATATTGATAACCCAAAATACCTGAAGGTCCGAATCTGCTTACTTCATTCCATTCACGTAAATTCGTAGAAGCATAAAATCCAATTTGAAAATCTTGCGAATGAGAAACTGCCATTACCCATCGCGATTCTTGTTCGTCCCAAAATACTTTTGGATCACGAAATTGTGTAGTGTTGAGCGTGATGACAGGATTTCCGGAATATTTTGTGTAATTTTGACCATCAGTAGAATAGGCAATGTTTTGATTCTGATCAGTCTTTGTGTTGAGCGTGTAAATTGCAACAAATCTTGATTCAGCAGGAGTTGAATCATTAAAGAATCCACTTGTATTATTCACATCTAAAACTGCTGAGCCGGAAAAGATGCCTTCATCGGTTGAATTTGGTGCGATTGAAGGAAGATGATTTTGCCATGTGTACAAATCCTTACTGGTTGCATGACCCCAATGTTGAAAACCGGCAACGGTTGCATTTGGGTTGTATTGAAAGTACATATGCCATGTATCGCCAGATTTTACTAATCCATTTGGATCGTTCATGAATCCTGTACTAGGTGAAAAATGAATTTGAGGACGATAATTTTCAGTGTAAAGAGAAGGTTGAATAGAGCTCGGATCGATACCGTTATTGGTAGCACATGTTGTTGCATTTGCTTTCTGTTGTCTTGTGAATAGAGTAGAAGCGTCCATAGGGGATGCAAATGTCCAAGAGGTGGCAAATGCGAGTGAAAGAGCCAATCGCAATGAAAACATTGTGAAAAAAAAGAGAAGTAAAAAGGAAGGGATGTGGAATGAGAATAAAAGAGAGATTAGCATACATACATTAATTGCCCTTCTTATATTTTTTTTGCTCACTTTCTTTTGTTCGGATTGCCGTTCATTCTTCCGGTTTGTATCATCGTCCTGCATGTTCTCCATACTCTTTATTTGCATTTGTTCCTGTCCCTCTTTTTTGATCGTCCGAAAGGAATGCTTATACTCTCTATGTCCCTGTTTGATGTTTCTTTTTTCCTGTCGAAAGATCTTCCCGAAAAGGTCGTTACAACATGCATATAATGGCCAATTACTGTTCGGCAAAAACGGTTATTCCTGATCAGCAAAGCATGTACATCATAAGAACATTTTTCAATCTCCCCGGATCAGTCAAAGGTAGAAAGAGGCTAACCCCAAGATTGACTTTTTTTTTCTTTTTTTGTGATTATAGCAAAACACTCACAATGTTCTAACGAAATGCATGATTTTTTTAGTGCCGGTTTTGCTCGGTCATGTCGGTGTTTTTGTTGTGGAGTAAGGCAGTACATCAGTGTTCTTTGATCTGCAAAAGAAGGGGAAGACAAGTCACCGAATAAACGCTACGCACTATATCTCACCAAACAAGCGAGCTTTACATAAATGGCCGAAACGGGGGCTCTGCCTTTTTCCGTCTCCCCGCGCAACTCTTCAATACTAGTCTATAATGGAAAGATTAAATAAGTCTCTTTTCTTTGATTATGCATGTATTGTTTAATTTTTTGAGATATATCAAGCAGGTACCTACTAACCATCATATTGTCACATTGATTTTGCATTCGGTCCGATAGCGCCGTCATCCACGCAAAAGCGATTGATTAGCTGGCTGATGTACAGCGTAACATGGAAATGGAATGCGCATTCATATACATTAAATCCAGCGCCAACAAAAAGGAATTAATGTAAAGAATTCATGCAAAAATGATAATTATACGCCGCCCTCTATAATTTCAATTATTTTTCCTTCCGACAACATCAATAGCGAGATGGTCAAACGTGAAGCTGTCAAGGTAGAGGAGGGGATTGTGAAAGAGGAAAGCAGTCCTGTGAAGCAAGAATTCGTAAAGAAGGAAGAAGAAGAGGATGATGATTGCATCATCACTTCAGTTGCAATGGCATCTTCTAGTCGTGCTGAACCATCTTCTTATCGTCCCTATGAATCTGAAAGGGCTGCCAATGGGAGAATGAAGGGAAAAGCCAAAGCGAAGTGGAACGCAATCAAGAAGAATGGTATGAAATCAAAAGCCAAGAAAAGTTCATCACTGAGCAGCAAGTCCAAAAAGGAGATCAAAGCGGAATCAAAAGTAAAGAAAGATTCCAAAAAAGCGCCCTCAAAGACCAAAAAGGAGATCAAAGATGAAGAGCAAAATGGCGAAAAACGTGGAGCGATATTCCGTAAGGCACCGTCACGAAAGGTGATGGAACGTGTCGAACGTGTAAATTGTCAAAGAATGTTCTTGTTGGATCGTGAACAAAAACAAGAAGGATCTCAACAACAAGCTTCTTCTTCTTCAAACGCACTTGCAAATCTTACTTTGCGAGAAGAATTTAAAGTCTTGGGCTCAACTGGGAATGTGTATACGGTCACAATCGATCGCGAACCTAGATGTGATTGCCCAGATTGGAAAAATCATGCAGGTGATCCCTGTAAGCATACGATCTTTGTCTTTTTACGAGTTCTTGGTATTAATCAAAACAGTCATACATGGTATCAAAAATCATTACTCACTTCTGAATTGCAAAATATTTTTGCCAGTGCAAGACCTGATCCTACTCATTCCAATCCAAGCTTACAATCAGCTTACCTAAAAGCTATTTCAGGCGTAAGAAAGGAAGAAGATAACACAAAAGGTGATGATGATGGTAAACGCAGAGTTCCACAAAAAGGTGATGTCTGTCCTGTTTGTTATGAAGAATTTGCTGAAGGAATTTCGAAGGATCTGGTATTCTGTGAAGAATCTTGCGGCAATCCTTTGCACAAGAAATGTGCGACTGAATGGTCAAAAGCATGCAAACGATCGTATCAAGATGTTACTTGTATTTATTGTCGTGCTCATATGGTCAAGAAAGAGGAAGTTAAATTTTCCAAAGAAGGCGATTATATGAACATTGCTGGACCTTCATCTTTGGTCGATCGTAATAGAGATTTTAGCATTTATAGTTGGAGTAGTATTTGGGCAATGAGAAGACGTGGCACATTGTCCGAAGAACAATATGAAGATTATATGGTCGGTTATGTCAGTGGAGGAAACGAGAGTGACGATGATCTTTGAGCAACTTGTACACCATGACATTCTAATTTATAAGATTTTTCAATGATATGACCGAATCGTGATCTAAGATCAAGTCTTTTTATGACATTGACTAAACCATACCTCCCTAGAAGTAGTTATTTTGATCGGAGCGTAATTGAACGGAGTGCGCGATTTTACGCAATGGACGGTTACTCTTGACAAAAGTAGTGGGGTGGAGTTTGAATGGAAGAAAGTCCGAAATTGCCAATTTTCATGCAAAAACAACAACAACAGACCACTTTCATTCTTCTTTCCACCACAAAGCTCTCCATTGTTAAGCTGCAATTATAATTGCTTGATCGCGAAAGAAAAATGAATTTTGAAGATATTTTCAAAGAACAAGACGAAGAAGTGAAAAATGCAATCCTTCTTTCTATTGCAAACGCGCAGCAAGTCACGCCAGTTACGGAAGATGCCTCAACTACTGAAAGTAATGAAAATTCAACATTGAGTTGCGCAATTGATGAAGTAGTAGCTGCGATCTCTGCAGCAGCAACTGATCAAGATACAGTACAATCTTCCGTTTTGATTGCGGATGAAGAAAATACTAAAAAGAATTCAAATGAAAAAAGCGAAAATCAAAAAGTAAAATCGAGTAAAACTCGTTCATCCGTACAATCATCACCTAAAAAAGGAGTAAAAAAGGCAAAATGTTGGCATGAATTCGAGGAGAAAAGAGGTGCACCTTTTCGACCAAAAGCGTCTAAAAAGGCAATTGAACGTATTGAACGTGTGAATAATCAACGTATGTTCCTTTTACATCGTGAACGAGAACAAGGAACAAATGACCAAAGTACACATCCTTCTTCTTCTTCTTCACGTATGCCACTTGAAAATGATGTAATCTCGGAAGAATTCATTGTTACAGGTTCTACTGGTTACGTGTATACTGTCAATGTTGATCGTCGACCAAGATGCAATTGTCCCGATTGGAAAAAACATGATGGTAATCCTTGCAAGCATACAATGTTTGTCTTTTTACGCGTCCTTGGCGTGAATAAAGATAGTCATTTGTGGTATCAAAAATGTCTCTTATCAAATGAATTAAAAGAAATCTTTGCTAACGCACGTCCTGATCCCGCAACTTCAAATTCAACGTTACGTTCAGCATATCTTAAAGCAACATACGGTATCAAAGATGAAAACAAAGAAGAATCAAACAAAGAAGTTGAAAAACGTAGAATTCCACAAAAAGGTGACCTTCGCCCAATTTGTTATGAAGAATTCGAAGAAGGAATGATGGATGATTTAATCTTTTGTCAAGCATCTTGTGGTAATCCTTTACATAAAAAATGCGTAATCGAATGGGCTAAATCGATGGGTAAACCTTTACAAGAAATGAAATGCATTTATTGTCGTGGCTTGATGGCTAAACCAATTATTCCCTCAAAGGATCAATTGAAAGTCACACAGAAGGGCGAATATATGAATGTGGGGGGATATAGGTCAGGATTTTATGGTGAAAGGTAACAAGATCAACTTTACTGATGATGAAGACAAAAACAAACTCGTTACATCAGCAAAACATGCGCAAAAGCAAAGATCTCAGAATAACTATATTCATATCATCTTTTCGAGCAAACTGTACATGATTTCAATTATATTGTGGCACAAATAAAATCTTTTCTAAAAGAGTGTGTGGTATTCAACTGTTCGCGCGACAAGAGTCATTCATTCTCACTTTTCATTCTCTTTGTACCAAGCAACACTTCTTCTGATACCTTCTTCCAAATTGTACAATGGCTCGTATCCCAACGCTCTTCTTGCTTTTTCGATATTGTAATATCGTGTAACAGTTGTGTATCCTACTTTATAACGATCAAACGAGCCTTCCTTTTCTCCCTGGAACCAGTATGCCCATTCGGCAAGGTAAGCCATACTGTAACCCAAATCTTTTGGAATGTGCCAAACCTTTTTCAGATTAACAGAAGTAGGATCATATTCACGCCAAATACCGCGCATGAAATCCCAAAATGGAATCGGTTGACCGTTTGTGATGAAAAAGATTTCACCGGCCACTTTAATATTCTCTTCGGCAATATTGACAGTTTCAGGAATTGGATTTCCGGCGCTTGGAATTTCTGGATTAACAAGATGAAAGAATTGATCAAATTTGTTGCGAATCACTGGTCGTATATCTGTAGCTGGTTGTCCATCAAAGGTGGTCAAATTACTTGATGTATTGGGTATCTCTCGCGCGTAATCTTTTGCACCGGAAACATCTGGTCTTTTCTCGCTCGTTGGCACTCCACGTTCCAAGTATGTATCTGGCTGTGCAGCTCCTGCATTACGAATAGGCAAATGAACAGATGCCAATAACTCACGAGGGTATGGATGAGCACCTTTCAAGAGCTTATCAGATGCCAGCAGATGTGCATGTGCCAAATTCTCGACGTAAGTCCAATCGGACAAGTTCAAATTGTCACCGATCTGTACATTTTGCTTGCCTGTCTTTAGCACGTTGATCGTTTTTGGAATCGCTTGACGATCATTTGGACCAAAGATACCCGAAGGACGTAGAGCAACTGTCTTTAATCCTTCTGTGTCTTCATCCGTATTAGCCGCCAAAATGAGTCGCTCTCCTTCTGCCTTGGTCTCATCATATGCATCAAAATGTTTCTCTGGATAGGGCATTCGTTCATCAACATTGACCAAATCTTTTCCTTCAAAGACGACACTTGCACTGCTGGTATACACGATCACTTTCACATTTGCACGTTGAGCAGCTGCAATAATATTTTCAGTTCCTTCTACATTGACTTTTCGGAATAAGTCAATTTTGCGTAAAGTAGCTGCAGGTGAAGCAGTATGAAAAATTACTTCTGGTTTAATCTTTTCGAATGCAGTTTTGAGAGAATCTAAAGAAGTAATATCGGCAGATTGAAATGGAACGCCAGGAACGCTAAGAGATCCTGAAGGTTGATTCAAATCTATGTTGTGAACATTTTTTTCTCCACGATTTACTAGGGCTTGAATGATGTTGCTGCCCAAGAAGCCACTTCCTCCAATCACCTGAACAAAGAGGCATAAACAGTCAAAATGTCAGTACGACTACAAAAAACATTTGCCAACGATCCATAATTAATTTCTTACTTACCACATACTTGGCACCGTTTGCCTTACTTGTTGCCATGGTGATTTTTACTTTGTATATGTAGACCAATAAGCAATGCTGCTGAGGAAGAGAAAAGAAGGTAGGGAATGCAAATTAATTTTGGGCGTCTTCTTATTTGCTTGGAATCCCCCCACGCGCAGCGCCGCCCCGTCTTCGAATCTTCGGAAAATTGGAAATCAGGCATGGCGTGGCTATTTAGAGCTTCTCTGCGTATGTAGACTATGTAGCCTGCGTAGGTGGCCAAAGCTTGTTTCCTCCACGGCTGCTGGCAGCATTAAAAAGGCACTTCAGCAGTCTGATTTGCAAGGAACGTCAAATCGAATATGATAAAGAACAACACATCCTCGTTCTCCGTCTGAAAATACCTGCCACCACCTTCAATCCTACCAATCTATTAACGTCCTCCATCCAACTCCAATATGAGCAACATACCAATAGACGATAATTTGAAAAAACTATTTGACGATATAACACAAGGAAGATCAGGCGAAGATCCGGAAAGAGCTATTCTTGTTCAAAATGACAATGGTATACTTCGTTTAGTCGAGTCGGCACCACCAAAAGGATCAGATCGTGAAGATTTTGATGAAGTTTTGGGAAAGTTATTTGCAAATGAGCCAATGAAACCAGGATATGCGCTTTATCGTTTAGATTCAAAAAGTCCAGCTGGATTGTTTGAATGGATCAATTGTGCATTCAGACCAGAAGGAGCCAAAGTTCGAGAGAAGATGCAATATTCTATCACTCAAGCAAGTCTTTTCAAAGGATTAAACGAACAACACTTTCTCGAAACAGTCTATGGAGCAACATCGCGCGAATTTTCATTTCCCTCCAGGTTACGCAATTCACGTAAACATGATTATCAAAATCCACAATTATCAACAAAGGGTAAAGCAGCTTCTGAAGCTGCGGGAACAGATGCTGGAGGCATTCGCAGAAATTTTGAAGCTGTAGCAGCAGGCTCAACTACAGCAAACGAGATTAACCCTGCTCAAGCTGCCAATGCTCCAAAGAAATTGGTAGCTACGATGCCAGATGTAGCAACAAGCGTTCAAGCAGAGCCCAAAGCTGTCACACAAGCATCTCCTTCGCCTTCTCCCGCTGCAGCCAGTCAAAAAGTTGAAGAGCCCTCCGAAGATAAACCTCTTCCAGAAGCCGAGAAGGAGGCCAAAATTTCAGAGCCAGAGCCCGCTCCAAAATCACTCGATACAGCCGCTCAAGAGGAGCCAGTACAAGATAAGCCAACTTCAGTTCTTCCCAAAGATGAGGAAGATGAAGATGGTGTGGAAGTCTTGAAACCGACTGTCGAAGCATCAGCACCTCCAACCATCACAGAAGAACCAAAACAGCCAACACCTGACACAAGCTTGCTTGCATCAGAGGCAGGCCATACGGTTGCAGCTACAGCAGCCTCTACTGTCGCAACTTCTTCAGCAGCTGCATCATCGTCGACAAAAGAGGACATTGCATCATCCACATCAGCACCTGAACATTCTCAGCAGGAGAAAGCAAAACCAGCATCTACTACAACACCCACCACTCAGAGCACGTCAAGTATTGGAGTCGGAAAAGGAGCCGGTGGACTAGAGACTGACAAGGAGAAGCAATTGGCTCAATTGAAATCTGAAGAATCTCGCTATAAATCTAGCGCATCTTCACAACAAGGTGCTGGAGGACCTCATACAGGATTCGCATGGAGTTCGGATGTTGACGGCGCTTTAGGTCAATTGGCCAAATCTGGATCATCGTCCGCATCTGCAAATCTCGTTGTATTAAAGCTTGATTTGAGTAAAGAGGAAGTGCAATTGGCAGGCGAACCAAAACATGTTGATCCATCTCAACTGACAACAGCCTTGAATACATTTAATACAAAGGAGCCTAGCTATACATTCTACGCACATCCTGAGCTACAAACGCCAGAGAATCAAGAGAGCCAACTTGCTTTGATTTATATTTGCCCAGCAAGCAGCACCGTTCGTCAAAGAATGTTGTATTCTGTCAACTTGGCTGTTTTATCAAATCGAGTTGATGAATTCGATGGTATCAAGATTGTAAAGAGAACTGAGACTTCAGATGTGGAAGATCTAACACCAGAATTCTTAGCCGATGCTTTATCTTTAAGTAGTGCTGCTGGATCACAGCAAAATGGCGGCGCAAATGCTTTCTCTCGTCCAAAACGCCCCGGTCGTCGGTAAAAGCATTATTTAAAATCACTTTTGTCTATAGTCAATGAGAAACATAATGTATAACCATGGAAAGCATGCTCTATAAGTACAAATTTGAATATGATAGGATGTTCATTTGGTCCATTGCTTACCGCTTTGCTTACGCTGTTGAGATTTACGTATTGCGTTTGCTTTGTCGGTTCGTTGATCACCTTTTTGCTTTTTGTATTGACGCCTTTGATCTGATCCCTTACCCCTAACGTCAGGCTTGGAAAATTCTTCAGCTTCTGCATCTCCCGTCACTTCGTCTTCATCGTCATCTTCGTCTCCGTCTACTTCTTTGCGTTTTGAAGAAGCTTTAGTGTTCTTTAATCCGACAGCGATATTAACTTTAGGTGGTGTTATGAAACCGAATGATTTTGCGACTTTTGTCAAATCGAGATTGTGCACGTCAAAGATCTTTTTGAGTGCATAGCTGTTGTAAGCCATCAAATAACTTCTGAAACCTTCTTTTGCACTTTGATGCAAATAATAATTCTTGCCAATTAACTTTTCCAATTGTCCTTGCACATTTGCAATCTTATTCATAGGGAATGAATATTCGTTCAAAGGCACTTTTGCAACTTTGAGGAAGCGTAAGAAACCAAGTTCTGAAGGAAGAAGGAATAAAAGTGACTTTCCACTCTTTCCAGCTCTAGCCGTTCTTCCGACTCTGTGAATGTAATCACGCGGATCATCTGGAGGATCAAATTGAATGATCCAATCCACTTTTGGAATATCCAAACCTCTTGCTGCAACATCTGTGCACAATAACACACCAGCTGGAGCATTGCAAAATTCAAAGAATGTAGACGTTCTCCGTTGTTGTTTTTGTTTTCCGTGCAAGTCCAAGACAGGCACATCAATATAGTTGAGAAGCTCAGCATGGTATTTAACTCCATTACAGCTACTCATGAACACGATAATCTTTTTCCCTTTGTTGCGCTTGAGGAAAGTGAACAAAAGCAAAAAGCGTCTGTCGCTATCACAAACAACATATCCTTGCTCTAATCTTGCAACCGTTGAAGCAGCAAGATCAGCATGCACGTTAATGTATAGTGGTCCAGGTCGCAACGATATTCTTGCAAGATCCTGCACTTTTGTAGTCTGTGTTGCCGAAAATAACATCGATTGACGATTCTCGTTTGGCAATATACGTACAATTTGACGCATCTCTTCTTCGAAACCGATTTCAAGAATTCGATCGGCTTCATCGATACAGAGTGTTTTCAAGTTTGAATAAATAAAACCTTTTGTGTTTTGCAAATGATCCAAAAGACGACCAGGCGTAGCAACGATGAGATTAATACCTTTGGTCAATTTATCAGCCTCTGCTTTTCGATTTGCTCCTCCCATAATAATTCCAAATGTTTGATGATGTCCATGTCCCATCAATTCTTTCACAACTCCAAAGATTTGCAAAGCCAATTCACGTGTAGGCGATATGATGATTGCACCTGTACCGTTTCGTGGTTTGAACTTCAATCTGCTTAACATTTCTATTGCTGGGATAACGAAAGCCAACGTTTTACCACTTCCAGTTTGTGCAGCACCCAAAACATCTTTTCCTGTCATAAGAGGAGGAATGCATCGCGATTGTACTTCTGTCATTGTACTGAATCCCATATTTTCTAAAGCACGACTTGTAGGAGGCGATAAGTCCAATTTGGAGAACGGTTCACGTTGTTTTGTTGAATCGGCTCCTTTTGTAGATGATGACGTTGATGCTTCTGCATTAGCAATATCTGAGGCCAATTGAGAAGCCAATTGTGCCTCTGCATCTGCTGCACTTTTGTTAGCCATATTGACCTTTATAGATACAACTTAAGATGAGATATTGATAGATGATGGTGTCAAATTTCAAACGCACGTCGTGCCTCAATCTTCTTCCTGCTATTATAATTTAAAATAATACCTTGCAAAATTTAGCCAACTTTCCAAAAAATTTGGCTGCACGTGTTCGATATTTTTTGGAAAAAAAGGCGCGTTCGTTCAGATTTGCCCATTCGAAAAAATTAGACTGGTAGAGTACCATGCGAAGAATGTTTCTTGTTATTACTTCTCCCTTTCTGATCATCATCAAAGAGGCTGTTAGAAAGATGGCGCTCAGTAACGGTGCACCAGCATCGAAGAGGGCACGTTCATCTATAGTTCAAGGAAAAGGACAATCGAGCAAAAATGTCATGACGAGAAGGCCAAGATTATTTCAACCTTTTCGTGCTTTGGGTTTGGTAACCGATGATGTTCCTTTTGTGCTCCTTGTTCGACATGGAGGTAGAGATGCTGTTAAGCCGGATATTCACATCTTTACTTGTATAGGAAATTCATGGATGATGTGGAATGCCGATAGAATGACTTTACTTTTCGTTGGAGAACCGGTAGAAGATGATATTCGCTCTTTGCTCATCATGTCTGGTAGCAGTGGAAAAGATACAGTTTTAGCAGCAACTGGGTCCAAAATACATTGCTTCATAAGAGGAAAGCTGGTAAACACAATGAATACAGAAGAAGAACAAGAAACAATTACCACCAACCATTCGTCCTGTCAATTATCGCACCTTCTTTCAGTAGGCGATAACGTAATGGCATTGTCAAAGCAGGAGGATCGACTTTACGTATGGTCATTTGCTCAAAAGAGTCTATTGCGAAAAATTGATCTTGGAAGGCCTATTGTCGGTACGAATGATGTGTTTCATGCCTCTGCAATTCTACATCCTTCTACCTACATTGATAAAGTATTATTGGGAAGCGATAATGGGCATCTGCAATTGTACAACTTTCGCACTTCAACGCTTCTACACACATTCACACGATCTTCCTTGTTGGGGTATATGGATATAGAGGAAGCTCTGATTGATCCAGAGGAGTCATTTGCAATTGTTGACTTGGTTCAAACACCCGCAATAGATATTGTGGCAATCGTGTTTGAAGCAGGATACATTTTACTTATGGATATACGTTATGACGAACCAATTTTATATGCTAGAGCTGCTCGAGGAAACGTGAGTCAAGGTAAGATATTGGGAAAAAGTTCAGTATCTTTCCGAACAGATGGTATGGCATACACAATGGCAGTCGGCACAAGGCTGGGAGATATTATTCTTTTTGATTTAGAGAACAGCCTGGCACCTGCTCCAGGTGGAAAGAAAGCCCGTCCTGCGCAACTTGCTCACACAATTCGTACAGCTCATACTGGGTCCGTATCAAGCGTCCAATTTTTGCAAGGACAACCTTTATTGATCTCAAACGGATCCGATAATGCTATTAGACAATGGTTCTTTGAAGTTAATACGGTAAATGGGGCTGGGGATTTAGGTGGAGATCAATCTATCCCTTCTACAACTGCACCCCCACGATTATTGAAAACTCGAGAAGGACACAGTGCACCACCGCGAGTAATCAGATATATCGGCGAAGGAGGAGGTACGATTATCAGCACAGGTGGTGACGATCGTAGTGTGCGTTCTGTGAGCGTGATACGTGATAGTCGCAGTGCCGAATTGAGTCAAGGAGCATTACAGAAAAAAGCTAATCAAATAGCACGTCCTGTTATTTCTCTCAAACTTTCGCCCGCATTTTCAATAGCCCATAGTTCAACCAGAACTCGAGATTGGGATGATTTAGTAACTGTACATGCCGGTCTGCCATTTGCACAATCCTGGTCAACACGCAACAGTAAGATGGGAGAACATAAAATGCGATCAACGAAGCTCGATAAAAGAGCAGATGAAATCGAGGCAACTGCTGTCGATGTCAGTGTTTGTGGAAACTTTTCTATGGTCGGTAATGAGGATGGTTATGTGGAAATGTACAACATTCAAAGTGGAAGATATCGCCGACGATATGATACCCGTACGACAAAGAAGCAAAGAGTAGCGAAAAAGCTTAAAGGGGGTGTAGTTCAATGGAAGGAAGAAGTTGTCCCTATCAAAGGTGCGAAAGTGACGGGTATTGCCAGTGATTCGATTAACAAGTCATTAGCAGCTTCTACTGCCGACGGACAGCTTCATTTCTTCGATTTTCATGATGGTCATCTTATCGATTCAATTCAGACTCGCTCTTCAATTTTGTCAATTTCCTTACATCGTCCGTCCAACTTACTCGCTTGCACGCATAAAGATCAAAGTATCACATTGTATGACATGGAGACCAGAAAACAAGTTCGTCTTTTCCAAGGCTTTGCTGGTGAAATTTTAGACATTGCATTTTCTCCTGATGGTCGCTGGTTGGTAACGAGTTGCAGAGATGGTTTTGTTCGAACATTTGATATTCCGACAAGTCGTTTGGTAGATTACTTTTATACAAAAGAGATTGCTATTAGTATCACTTTCAGTCCATTGGGCGACTTTTTAGCAACCGTTCACGAGAATAGTCGGGGTATATTCCTATGGGCCAATCGCAATCAGTATTTGAATCTTCCGCTCAGTGGAATAGATGAGCAAGAGGTGCTCAATCTAGCAGCAAAGAATACAGCTCAAGAAGCTCTACCATCCCTACGCGGTGTTGATTTAGATGAGCTTGCCGAGGAGGATGCAAAATTGAAAGAATTAGATGCAGGTGAAGCAGAATATCAACGAACTTTCACTAGCCAACCACAATTGTTTGTTTCCGAAGATGTTACATCTGAGGAAGGTGGTTTGCTCACTTTAAGTACTATGCCACGCAGCAGATGGATGACTTTATTGAATTTGGATATCATCAAAGCACGCAATAAACCAAAAGAAGCTCCAAAGAAACCGGAAAAAGCACCCTTCTTCTTGCCCGTCGGTGCTGGTAGCCGCCCAGATTCGGCTATCGACAGAAAGGCAGGCTTTTCGCTCGGTGAAGAAATTCTTGCTGATGAGGAAGCGAATGCGGGAACTCAATCGAAACGATTACAAATTCTTGCTTCCAATGGCTTAAACTTTCAAAGCGAATTCTCTCAACGTTTGGCAGGTGCTTTGCAAGATGATCAGATCGATGCTTTGTTTGTTTATCTGAACGCACTTTCACCTCCCGCTTTAGATTCGGAAATTCGATCTTTAGCACGTTTGGAAGATTTAACGTGCTTCTTGAATTGCATGACAAGACGATTACAACAACATCTTGATTATGATGCTGTTCAAGCGATGGTCTCAGTTGCACTCAAAATTCATGGAGATATGATCGCTATGAATGGAACCAAGCCTGATGCAACAATTACAGACAATGAAGATGCTGATGAAAGCGATCAATTGGGAGGAGCTATGAGAGCTCTAATGGCTGAGCAATATCGTGAAGGTAATCGATTGTTGGATTTGGTACAATACTGCATGGGTAGTTTGGCATTTGTGCGTGATATGCCTTTAGTATAAAGAAGATAAGATTTCTCCATTTATTGTATTTTATTGTTACAAATAGCAATTGCATATGCTTACAGGATTACTAATACATATATGTTATACAAAAAGAAGCAAATCATAAGTTGATCCAAGTAGACAGTATTGTCATTTTTCACTTTTTATGTTGATTGATTGCAATTCTTTTGCGATCTCATCTATAGAATCATGAGCTTTATCGTTGCTCTGAGTATCATCATCCCAAGAGTCAGGTAAGTCTTTTGTTGCTGGCCTTTTAATCTCTTCGGCTTTGCTGATTGCTGAGGTCTTCCTAGGAGACTCTATGAGTGATTCGGTCTGTTGTGTAGCTTCGGACGTTTTTGAAGGCGGTTCTACAGCATTCATTGACTTTCTGTCCGATTTTCTTGCTTCAGAAGGAGTTGAAGTCCTGCTCGATGCGCCAGAATTTCGCATTTCTCTATTCGCAACACCATTCGTGTTCGTACTCGATTTCGATACACCTGCAGTGGCTTCTGCTCTTGCTTGTCTAACCCTTGAAGGTACAAATCTAGCAACATCTTCAACAGGCGTGAATCCTGGTCTTACTTTTCTTTCTTTACGTATACTACCATCAGCTCTTCTACTCTCAGGAATGATTCTCTGCTTTGTTCCTTGACCATTATTAATAGCATTTGGATCATCTATTATTCCACTTGCAGATGTTTTAGACGAAGATCTTTCCATCCTATTATGTTGATTATTCTCGTGTACGTGGTGATCGATCGAATTCACTGCAAGTGTTGAAATGCCTAGAATAAGTTTTGATTCATTAATACCACTTATCTTTTGTCAAAAAGTGATAATTTCCCAAAGATTGTTAATATTTAAGGAATTAGATATGGAAGGGTTTGTAGACGACGTATCTTTGTGTAGGGTAAAATCTTCTCAGAATCACTGATTACCCGCACTTTAGCGCAAAACAACCTCCACGTAGCTTGACCTCTGCAAATACGCGACAGAAACACTTACTACTGCCAGAAAAGTTGTATTCCTTTCTTCTTCAAACAAACGATATGGTATGACGGTTTAAAAGCAACGCATATAATCGCTTCTATCATCAGATCAAATTTACCTCATAACTTTTGATCCAAAGAATGCCACAACATAGACAAGGTGGTGGTGGTACAGAGACATACAAGCCTGCTGTATCACACGGGCCTAGAAGAATCTTTTTAGGTTGGACTGCACTAGTCTTTGTTGCTGCTGGAGGGTATTATTACGTCAAAACAAGCAATTCAGAAAAGAAACGTAAATACTTTGAGGCTATTGGGAACAAGAACAAGCCAACATTGGGAGATCGTTCCTGAATCGAACAGCCAAAACGTTTGCCATCATGAAGATTGCCGCTTTGGATGGGGTGATGCCTTTTCCGAATGAAATCGTTCGTCTCATTTGTGAGTTTGCCGCTGAAAGAGATCAAAGTACGGCTTATGCCTTGGCTTTGACATCAAAAAGTGTATGTCAATGGACTGCAGAAGCCCGTTGGAGAACTGTTTCGATCACTTCTCTAAAACAATTGATCTCATTTTGGAGTATAATATATGCTATGCCCGAAGAGATTGTGGAAGGATTTTGGAAGTTGCATGAAATCAAAGGAGATCAGAACACCGCCGAAATGTCAAAAGTAATCGTGCAGGATTTATACGGTCTTCAAGAAATTGTGGAAAAATTAAAGGAACCCGCAAGTCGAACAGTGAAAGGCATCTCTTTCCCATTGAGCGGTCCTCCTCATACATACATTAATAATCTATTCGTTGATGTTACGAAGGAGAATTCATTGGCAGATGAATCTACGAAGCAGACCGTTAAAACATGTAGAATTTTCTTTGAATCTCTTTTAGGTAGAATCTGGGGGATTTTCTTGGATCCGTTATTCTTTCTATCTCGATGGAACGGCGAGGCATCCTCTCTACTTGAAAGAGTGTCTTTAGGACCTCTAGAACTATCCAGGCTTATCCCACAATTTGGTCCGTCTTTACCTATCAGGGAATTGACTATCACTCTGAGCGATGGTATGGAAAGATTCAATTTTCAAGCCTCGCTACCAAAATCTTTGGAACGTTTACATGTAATTGGCGCATGTGTTAATTCTCCTTCATCTGGTGTCACGCCTCCTTGGTCACTTTTCAAATCTTTAAGTACGCCATATATGGAAGATCGAGATCCACGTATTCCTCATACTCCTACGATTAGCAAATTCCGATTAACACATATTCGATATGATACCCGTCGTTTTTCCTTCAAACCTGCTGAAATTACTGCCAAACGTATGGGACCTCTGTTTCGAGAGCTTACTTTTACACCTACAGAATCAAATCTACCCAATAAAACTTCTGCTCAAGAGGCAACCGCATCTTTTCAATTTGATGGGCCTCGTCATGCTGCACCTTCAAGAGGAGCAGGTAATCTTTCCAGATTACAAAGTACTTCAAATCTAGTTCCGATTCATAAGCTTGCTCAACAAGGTGATCCTGTTGCAAAATATATGTTTGAAATTGGAGTCGGTCAACTTGCTTTCTTTCAACTTGCTTGGGAGCCCATGACTGGTTCAAAGGAAATGCTAAATAGCGTTCAACCATGGTACAAGAGAAAAGCAGACTACGACGGCAAATCCCAAAATGATGAAACGGACTCACGCGAAGCAGGTGCAGATCATGGCATGCGTGATGACACTGGCGGTTGGCCACGAGAGAGAAGAGGCGCATGGACTGAGAGGTCAGAACGGACTATCGATTCATTCGGAGCGGAATTGAGAGACGCAATTGAAAGCATGTGGGGCTGGCATGGCCACGAAATTGAAGCAGCAGGAAGATATTGCAAGCAATTAGAAGAGGGAGGTACAGAGAATGCTCCATTCCAACGTAATTCAGCTTTCAGTCCTAATGCCGATATACTCTCAAAAGAGACGATCGAAGCCAATCCTGATCTTTACAAGAGAGAAAGTGTAGAAATGCGAAAAGTGATTGCGCTGATAAAAGAAAGGGTTCCGACTTGTGAGCTATCACATCCCCAATTTGCAGCAAATGATGGAAGTCCACTCTGTTTCGGCATCAGAGCTCCAAGAAGTTTGGTTCATCTTGGAGGCAAGGCATCTCTCACGTATCATGATCGACTTCTTCTATTCTACGATCGTGCAAATGGAGGAAAAGGTCCATGGCCTTAGCATGGTATCGCATTGTAGTCTATTGATTCGTGAAAGTGAAATAATAATCGTACATCATTCTTTAAAGGGGTATGCATTTATGTTGTATCTAAAAACAGCAAGTCCTGTTCCTAATTTCTCTTTCCTTCGTCAGCTTGCGCACCTATACGAGCGGACCACATATCAGCACGCAATCGATTGACTTCCAACCAAACCTTTTCTTCCCATACTGGCTTTTCTGCATTTTTGACAGGAAGTAATCTTCTAGGCTCTGGACCTAGATCAACAGGCTGAACTACATCGACAGCAGGTGTGCGGACACGACGGGGTGGTAAAGCCGGGGGTGCGTTGGCGTTATCGGGCAATTTTGGAACAGGTCTTGCAGTCTTTGGCAAAGCCGGAGGGCCGGCAGATTTGGGTAAAGGTGACGGAACTGGTGTTTCATCTTGAGCTGGAATTTCTAGCACATCTGTTGAAGATTTTTTGTCTAATGTATCATTTGAGTCTTCAGCACTGATAGAAGTATCACGCGTTTCCTTTTCTTCATTTGCTGTATCTTCAATCTTCTTTTCAATACTATCTCTTGTGTCTGTAGCAGGACTTCGATCATCTTCATCACTAGAATGCTGACTTTTAGCGTCTGCAAAATCGTGTTCGTCTTCTACATCCGATGCTGTATGGGATGCTGAGACTTTGCGAGATTCATGTGGATTACTTTCTTCGTCCAATGTCTCTTCCGCCTTTTCTGATTCGTCTTTGTCATCAGACTTTTCTTCTGAAATATTTTCATCATCTACTTTTGCATCTCCTATAGGTTCAGCTTTCACTTCCTCATCCTTCTTTAACACTTCTGTTAATTTACCATCCTTTTCGACAAGACCGCCCTTGCTAAAATCAAGATCCTTTGTTGGTAAACGAGGTGCGGATTCATCTTCTGCGTTCACTTCATCATCCCATGCAAGTTTTCCTTCAAGAACGACTGCTCGTTCAAGATTTCGAACATAACCCCAAAAGTCGCAAGTAGCACGTATCCTCTTCAAACAATATTCAGGACAAATTAGATAACGAGCAGAAGACGCTTCTGATATACGGAATATGTGTGTTGGAATAGCAGGAGGTCTTGCGGAAAATTGATCTTCAATAACCCCAATTGGTTGAGATGACCAAGAAGAAGATTCTGTAGTCGGATTAACAGCTGTTGGCTTTTCTGGGGCAGTATTTGTCTTGCCACCGCTAATATTTCGAAGAGTACTAAAGATACTCGATCTATTCTTTGTCATTTCTTTTGGCGTTTCATTCCCTCGTCCTGATCCTTGTGGCGGTGGAGATGCAGCTAAGTCACGAACAGGTAAAGAATTAGCCATTGCATTGACGCTAGCTTGCAATGATGAAGCAGCATTCATCCAGCCACTCGCATCGGAAGAGTTACCTCCACCAGGTAAAGGTACATTGACAACAGCCTTTCCACACATTGCACATGCTGCAGGAGGTGCTCCAATCGCTTTCGTTCGCACATCTTCTTCATCGTAAATGCCTCCACCAAAGATAGGTTCGATCATGAAAGTGCCATCCAAAATAGCCGTTCGCATTTGTCTTTTGGATAACCAATTCAATCCAGGAGCATGATCTAAACCTAAACAAGGTTCGCAATCTTCATCGTTGAAACGCTTCAAAAAGCTCAAAGAAGATAACTGATTCGGAATATAAATCAATTGCTCTACATTTGCAGGCAAAGTTGGAAAATCTCGATGTCGTGAGATACCTGCTGCAAGGAATGGAGAAGCTTGAAAAGGATTTATGCCTGAAGATGTAGAAGGTCCAAATTGATGTGGAGCAGGCGATCCAGTTCTCGAAGCAATCGGTGTACCCTGGGAATTGTCTTCAGTGGAAGGTGTACTGTCATTGACTGGAAAAGTGTAAAATGGTGCCAATTGCAAGCGTAGGCGGCGTAGATGATTAAGGAAAGAACGTAATTCGACATATGGAATGATGTCCAATCGTAGAAAGCCATTGTTGGATGGTAATAAGAGAGCATGATCCTGTTTTGCTGATGATTTACTCAAAAGGCCTGTCGAATGAGAAGACTCATTTTGATCAAAAGAATCTTGCGAATGCGGAGTATCTGTTGTATTTCTCTGTTCGTTCTTTTCTACCAATCCTTGTAATTCAACCAGTCTTTTCTGTTGTTCTCCAACAATCTCTTCTGTATCCTTTAATCTTTCTTCCATCGATTTACTCTTTTCTTCCGCTCTGGCTCTAGCTAATCTTTCTACAGCAACCATCTTGTTTGCTTCGCTAAACAAGCTTGAACTTAATTCATCAAGCTCCGATTCAATCTTTTGCCTTTCATCTACGGCTTTTCCTTTTTCCGCTGTTTCTTGTACTAAACGTTCCATCATCTTTTGCATTTCTGAAGAAACATGCTCTTTTTCTACCAATAAACCAGTATTCAAAGCAGCTAAATGTTCTTGTCTTTCTTTCTCTAATGATTCGATTTGCTTTTTATAATTCGTCACCATCTCTTGCATTTCCGATAAATCATCTTCCAAATCTCCTATTCGTACGAATGATGTCACGAGCTTATTATTTAGACCTGTCACTTGTGTTGTCAATTCAGTAACCTGTTCCTTCAGCACAGTCTGATTTGCTGTTAGTTCGATCGATCTTGCCGTAGTACCAGAAGGACTGTCAGGCCCTAAAAAGTTTGAATTTTTCGGTGTTGGATCATTTTGATTTGTCGTTCTTTCGGATGGAGGTCCAAGAGAAACTTCTTGTAATTGCTTTGATATTCTCTTACTCTTTCGTTTACCACCACCACCTCCTGTTCCTGTTCCTGCATCAAACAATGCACTTACAGGTCTACTACCTCCCGCTTCACTATCCGATTCCATTCCCAACAACGTATCTGGATCTGCTTCATCGGCTAAAATTGCATCAGGACTTGGTCTTGTCAATTCAGAAGCAGGAATCTTATCTGCACCAACATCAAACGAAGATGCATTGACATCTACACCGTTCTTTTTTAAGGACATTTTGTAGGATATAATCCTAAGTCCAAAATGTATGACGACAGGAAGTAAGACATTTTCTTTCGATTCAAATCCTACTTACATATAATGGACCTTCCAAATCTTTAGCGTATCCTGCCTTGAAGTGAGCGAAAATTCGGCGTTAGACCAGAGGGGTTCTTGCGCCGCCCGACTTTATTATGCTGCAATAGCGGGCGTCCTCGTCGCATGATTACCCGCCAAATTGATTCAGCTTTTGCGGGTATAGCGCGATGCTATGGTTTGTGAACTAGAATTAGAACGTGTGTGCGCTGCGCTTAAATTGTCTGGGGTATTTAACCTAGGGTGAGTAGTTTGTGAATGAGGTCTATCAATGCACGCTCGCCCATAGAAGAAAAAAAAAAGCCATTTTCCCCACACTTACAGTGTCGTTGTTTGAAAGCGTTTGAAAATTAAGGTTGTATTGAATGTTTGTACTTCAAACGATGAACTGAGCCGGGCTCTTTGAATTGTTTAGTTATAGTTTTTTCTTTTCATCGCAATTGTCATTCCTTACCATCAAGCACATCTCCCAAAAAAGAAGAACAATCAAATCAATCCATTCTCAATCATAATGGCAAAGAAAGAAGAACAAAAGAAAGATGATGGCAATTTGCTTGCAATGATGCTCGAACAAGCTGACGGTCTCGATTTCTCTGATCCGTTCTCCGAGGGAAGCGGTGAAAATAGTGACCCAAAAAGATTACTAGTTGAAGGATTCGAGTGAGTAAAACTTTGAGTGAAACACGATTGAAGTTTGTACCAGAACTGACAGACTGACTTTTCGATTATTTACTGTCGTAGGATCTCTAAATTGTTCGCTATTGTGAGTTTTGCATATATCCATTACATGAAGGACTGATTGATGTTGACGTAAGAAATTTCATACTGTAAATCACAGATTGAATTTGCTTTCCTTCATGCAAAGGATGAAGATGGTATCTTGGCAGGATTGGATATGATGTCTCGCCAAGAGGCTATCAAGAAATTAGTAAGTAACATTTATCTTGGAAGGTAGAACCTTTTGAATGATGAACGCTGATCCGTCTATTTCCTCTCAACAGAACGGCGTCTTTTTCTTCATCGTGTCAAACTCGGAAGGTAAAAAGCAAGAATTTTTAGTGGATATGCGTAAAACGGGAAGCTTTTATTTAGGTAAATCCGTTCCAGGACAAAAGGTGAAGCCTGATGTAACCATTTCAGTTAATGATAAAGATATGGTTGCATTGAGTACAGGAAAACTTAATCCTCAAATGGCATTCATGAAAGGAAAACTTAAAGTAAAAGGTAATTTAATGTTAGGTCTTCGTTGTCAATCAACTTTGCAATCTGAAATTCAAAAGATGTCAAGACTTTGATCGTCGATAGCAAGCAATGCAATGTGACACTTCACATAAAATTCCCATTCGTTTCTGGTTTTCTTTATATCCTTCACTTTTGCTTTCTCGGCAACTTTTTGTATCTAATTATTTGTGTGTTTTGGAATGCTGAATCGTAAAGTGCTTTTCATTTAAAGATAAAGAGTAAACCTGCATTATCTCAATACTCAATTGTAACTATTGCTTCTTCTGCCACAGATCCGGTGAATAGCACAAGCGCAACTTGATCCTGATTTACTGATTACAGGATCGCAGAAGAGGGAGGAGCGAATAAGATTTATGATACCACTGAAAGCATCTACAATTCTTGCTTGCCTTTCAGCATGATCCAGTCTCTCCACAATTAAATAGCTCAAAAGATAGAATGAGGACTGAGATTGGTCTGTTTATAGCCCTCAGTCGACTATGTCGGGCTTCCTGAAAGTCTACACATTCAAATATATGCGCATTTCTCGCAAGTAAACCTTACAATTTCACATCCACTCTATCAACTAGAAGCAGCAGGTTTGTATCGCCATTCACCACGTTCATCGAGACGTTTGCGTGCTTCCTTTTCTGCCCACGATCCGATGCTGTAAAGAGTAGAAGTGTCAGTAATAAGAAACATTTCCTTTGCATATTCTACTAAATCGTTGTTTGTTTGACTCACTCTTCCTTGGGTTTATAGATATATAATACAGCTCCTAAGGCTAATCCTCCAAACATTCCGAAATACCAAATGTTTTCCCAATCGCCTTTTTGACGCTTTTGTCCTGGTGGTGTTGGCTAAAAGATTTGAAATAAAATAGGTTTAATACAATATAACGATTACAATCCAATCTTAGTATCCCTTACTCACTTTCTCGGCAAAAAGATAACCTATTCAGGAATAAAATATGACAAAGATGGATTCCAGTCAGCAATGCACACGCATCATTTTTATCATTACCACTTTTCACTTACCTGATGGTTCATTGTAACCGCCTCCGCCTGAAGCGTTTCTTTTGATAACTAATGATTGTCGTAAAGCTGGTTGACGGATAGTGCCGTTTGCCAGCCTTGAAGCTGCAATTCTTGTGACCATTTCCGTAACTTCCTACTATAATTGGAGAGAAGGAAGATTGCAATGATCGTGATCGTGATGTGATGCCTGTAAGAAATTCTTGAGTAACGCATTCGGCTCATTGGCTGCATTTCCATTTAGTAACCCATTTAAGCGCGTGTTGTCGGTCAGAAACGCGCACGTGTCACGGCAAGCAAAACAGCCCGGACGACATTCCCCTCACTTCTGGCTAAATAATTTGCTTAATTGACATCTAAGCGTGCTTGCTTACCCCAAGTTTCTTTGAGTGTCGGCGCTTAGACCTCTTTGACTTCACTTGGTCAGTATCATCCATCTTTACAATCGTTCATCATCAGCCTGTCGGTCAAATTTGTCATGTGCTAGAAAAAAGCCTTTTAAAAGGCAATCGTACTTTATTTATCATCACAATGAAGACTGAATCGACACAGCAAAATAGCTCCTCAAGTGGCGGCGTAAGCACAACACAGCCAGTGAGAACGTCATCAACACGTTCTAGTGTACAGCATCACGATGGATTACCTTCGCATACTTTAGATCATGCCACAGAATCAATGGAAGAAGAAGGAGGATATGAAGGGGAAGATGGAGATGATGATGACGATGAAGGTATGACGATTGAGCAAGGTTCGACTGGTGAACATGGTCAAGAAATATTGAGCGAGACAACTGTAAAGAGTGGCTACCTATACAAGCGTGGAGAAAAGAGAAAGAATTGGAAGAAGCGTTGGTTTGTGTTACGATCTGCAAAGCTGTATTATTACAAGAACGAGAAGGAGTACCAACTTTTACGCTTCATCGATATGACTGAAGTACACACAATCGCAGCTGTCGAATTGAAAAAGGTGGAACACTGTTTTGGTATCTCTACATCCAAGCGCCAGTATTATGTTCGTGCAACAACAGCGAAAGAGATGCAATCTTGGGTGGATGCTTTGCGTGATGTACGGGAACAAGTACGTCAACGCAGTACACTCACTCGAGATATGGCTCTGCTTGATGTTGGTAATGTATCGTCCGGAGGAGAAAATCAGGTACCTGCACACGCTTTAGCCACTCCAAAGAATGCCTCTCAAGCCGTAAGCCCTACTATTAAGCCAGTCGATCAGCTAAGCAGCCCAACAGGCAAGCAAAGCACCGGAAGTCAGCCTATTAGCATCATGATTCCGGGTAAAGGTATATACACCGCTCCAGCCCAAGCGAGAATCACATCTGGCAACACCGTTTTAAGTCCTTTGACAGCTACTTCGGATAGTGAGGCCGGTGGTCCAAGCGGTGCAGAGCAATTTGGCTTAAGCTATGCAAGTTCTGCTGGGCAAAGTATGGCCAGCAGTCCTGGTCGTTCAGGCTTATTCCATCATGGCAGCTCCATCCTACATCAACAACATCAAGCGCAACATACAGATTATAGCAGTGGCGGAGGTCATAGCCCACAAAGTCATTCAGGAGGGGATGAAGCTGCAGAAATGATTCGAGGCAAACGTGGCGTACAAAGAGGATCGGGAATCCGGGAGGCATCTGTAGGCAGTAGTACTGGAGAAGCGGGAGCATCTGGTCTCACGCGCACAAGAAGCGATTCTCAACAAGCTGGACATCCTTTGAGCAGTAGTGAAGATGAAGGGGAAGGAGAAGGGGATGATTGGGATGAGGAAGAAGAAGCGGATCTTGCAATGCCACTACCCAATACTGGAGGATTGAGTCTAATGTCTAGCTTTTCACATGGACATGGAACACAAACTTCTTCTAAGCAAGGGCAGTCTTTAACATCTGAACCTTCTTCATCTGTTATCACTACTGTTCCTAAGCCGAAAGTGGGCCCTGAATTCTTTAAAGATTCTAGTAAGGTGATACACCAAGGATATCTGATGAAACAGAGTAATAGACGAAAGCATTGGCGAAAGAGATGGTTTGTCCTGACGAGTGGAAGTTTATCGTATACTCGCAGTCATATGGATGCAAAACTGCACCGACAAATCCCTCTTTCATCTATCTTGGATGCGATCGAATACACATCGAAGAAGGCTAATCAACACTCAGCTCCTCTCAGTCCAAGTTTAGGAGCGTTTGGAGGTAGTAATCCACTAGCTTCGTTTGGACGAAGTCCCTTGCTAGGTGGGAGCGGAGATTCCAACAATGCACCCGAAAGACGTGGATCTACACAAAGTAGAGGAACATCAACATCGCATACATCCAATGCTGGTCTGGTACCATCTTCTGATCATGAACATGGAGCTATTTCAGCCAATGAAGCAGAAAGTGGAAACGAAAGAAGAGGATCAGCAGTCAATGCAGCATCAATTGATTCCAAACAACCCGCAACGCCGGCAAAGAAAAAGAAGGATAATTGTTTCAAAATCATTACACCCAAACGTGTTTATATCGTTTGTGCTCCAACAGAAGAAGAGGAATTGAAATGGTTGAGTGCATTACAAGCATTGCTAGCGCATTATCATGAGAAAGATAAGAATGCTGCTGCTGCTGCCGCTACTTCTGCACATACTAATGAAGTTTCTCAAGAAAGACAAGAGCAATCAGTCACTTCGCCTATACAACCCGGATCTCCTACTCAAACTCCTGTTGCTTCAAATCGATTTAGTGCACCTTCAATTTCCCTTTCTAAACCTGTACGTCAAGGAAGTCAAGATGATACCCGTGCAACAGCGCAAGAAGGCGTCAAAGCCACTTGATTTGATTTTTTCTATAATTTTGTTGCCTGTATAAAATGAATTATTTGCTTCCTTCATTAATAAGACTATGTGAAAGTGGCCCTTGAGTTAGACTGACGCGCTGGGATGTCGTATGGACTATCATCAGGCATTTGTAACACGCGTTGCTCTTAGTAGAATATTCGCGTAAGTGTTGATCTCTTGATTGTACGTAGTCTAGTGTTGTTGTTCTTTTTTTTTGCTCTCTACTAATCATCATTGCCTTCAAAGATGGACTTTACGGATGCTTATCCGATCGCCAAAGCCGCACCTCATTCAGCATATCAGTATTCTCCTGGATCAACATTTCTGGCTACGATAGAGCATGTTTCGCAAGATAGATTGGACGTTAGTGTGCTAGGACAATATGCTTCAAGTAGCAGCGATGGTAGCATGATCGGTCCGAGTAGGCTAACTTCATCTTCTTCTCAAGCTCGAAACAAAAACAATAGTAAAACTTTCGATTCATTGAGCACAATTTTACAAATTCGAGTTAGTACGACGCTGCAAATTGTTCGGGCTTGGACGATACCTTTTGCTGTTCAATGTATCCGATGGTCTCCTGATGGATCTATGATTATGCTTTTAGGAAAGAATCGAATTCGAATCATGGCTGTTGATCCACGTACGGCAGTAAAATTTCATACAAGTGGTGATCAGACAATAGATGGAAGTATGGGTCCTGATGCAATTTTCAACGTAGAAGCGGGAGCGGAAGGATTAATTGGTGGTCAATGGATCAATAACGCAACGATTTCTTGTTTCACTTCTGATCATTTACAAGCTATGCTCTATGATATCGAATCAGGATCAGTAGCAGTGATCAAGAATACAAAGTCAAACAAGGCCTTCATTAGTCCAAGTCATTCGTATATCGCATTTCTAACAAAGCAAGATGGAAATGATTTCGTGACAATCTTAAAATCTTGCAAGAAGGTATTAGATGAAGATTCATCTGAATGGTGTGTCATACAGGAATTTTCAGCAAAGACTAGCGACTCTTGCGGTATATTTTGGTCACCTGATGAACGATATTTAGCCGTTTGGGAGGGAATATTGGAGTACAAAATACAATTCTTCTCCCTGTTTGGACACCTACAAGCTACATATGCGATCGAAGCAGATCTTCCAACAACCATGTTACCGTCTACTTTGCCAACCAATGCAGGTTCGCTCATGTCTCATTCTGCTGCAGGATTAGGAGTACGGGAATTAGGATGGAGTCCTAAAGGCAATTTCATCGTCGCTGGAGATTATTATGGTCGAATTAGATTGATAGAGACGCGAGAATGGAGTGAATGTACTTCATTCGATCTTTCTTGCTTAGCATCTTCAAGAGTACAGACTGATTCTGCCTTGGGCTGGAAAGAACCAAGTGAATGGGAATCCGACGTAAGTAATCGCACGATCAAATCGTTTGAACCGTTTGTCTTGCCTGCCGTTTTACCATCAACACAAGGAGAATTGCATAAGCTTAATCCTAAAGTTGGCATATCTTGTTTGGAATTTAACGATTCGGGCGATATGTTGGCGGTAAGAAGCGATGACCTTCCAAACACGCTTTTCATTTTTGCAATTCCTTCATCTTCATTTGATGGTCTTCCTTCTCTTCTAAGTGTGATCAACCTTTCTTATACAATCTCACAAACTTTATGGCGTCCAAGCAAATCCGAACATGACGATTTAGAATTGCGCATTGATGAATTATCATTCATGTCTCAAACAAATGCAATTTATACTTGGAGAAGAACACGAACAAGAGCAGAAGATTTGCAAATCGTTGAAGCAATTCCTATTCCAATTGATGCTTTTGTCGCCAAACAAGCATCTTTTTCACCCGATGGACGTACAATGATCATCACTTCCGACAACAATACATTCTGTTGTGCAATGGATGCAATGCAACCTAACTCACACTCAGAATATTCCCAAAGTCATCTATGAGCAAATTTGTACTATACATAATCATTCTTGAAAACCTTTGATGACAATTACATGATGTACTTTTATACTACGCTCAATCTTCGTCATCACTGTCTACAATACGACGACGACGAGCGCTAGCATTACCGGCATCTCCCGTCATGGTTGCCTCTGAATCGGCTCCTACAGGTGCATCTGAACTGGTTGTTGTTGTTGCACCGTTGCTGGCTTTGTTTGCTAATCTGAGTGCTTCTTGTTTCTCCATTTCTTCTTCCATTCTGTCCATCTCATCAGGCTCATCCACTTCCATATCTCCTTCACCATCTCCGTTATCCCCTTCACCTTCAGCATCCTCTCCATCTTCATCATCAACAACGAATCCATCATCGTCATCAATGATTGCACCATCTGCATCATCAGCGATTTCCAAATCAGCATCTAATGCCGCTTGAGAGGATGTAGCGCCAGCTCTTCCCGCGCCCGGAGCACCATGCTTTCGTACTGTACGTCCTGCACTTGCCCAAAATGCATCATCATCCTCTTCATCGCCACCTCCTTTAGCTGCACGAATTTTACGTTGTTCACGTAATCGAGCTTGACGTTTGAACTTTTCTTCTTTTTCTGCTCGTATTTTGACCAATTCTGGATCTTCTTTCGTAACAGTTTCTTTGACTAAAGTTCCTCTTTGTTGACGAACTGCTTTTGCCAATCTTTGATGAGATTCGGATGAAATTGATGTTGGTCTGAATGTCATGCTACCCACAATTGGCGCTTCTGCTTGAAACATGTTTACCTGATCTTGCCCATCATGTTTGACGAACAAATGTGTGAGATGTTGAATAGGTTGCTGTGGTACGATGGATGCTGAAGGTGCAACTGTTGCTTGTTGCGATTGAGAAGATTGGGGCTGTGACTGTGGTTGCGATGAGATCTTATTTTGTATTCGCTCAGAAGTAGTTGTGATATCGTAAAACTCAGATCCTAATTGCAAAGAGGAAGTGCCATCACTCCATCTCACAATACGAGCGTTTGATTCAGGCTTACGAACGCCGTTTGAATCGCGTTTATTGGACCATCTCCATCGGATCGTATTACTAGTTGTCAATAAGCTTCGTAATCCTTCATCATCGATTCGAATACCTTCTCTATTTTGTAACATTTCATCTTCCAATTTTTCATCAAAGCTTTCGATATCGAATGCTTCAGCACGATATTGTAACATATTAGGCAAACGTGCATAAAAGTGAGCTGCACCTCTTCTGACGGGTAATGATGGAAGACTGAAAGATGCTTCTTGAAGATCCCTCTGAGTTTCCTCTACACCATCTCGATATCCCATAGGCGCTTCAGCCGATAATTCACGTAATTCTCTAGGATCGACTAAGCCTTGTGATGATCCGGATGCGGATCTCGATCTTTCTCTAGAAAGAGGAGCTGGAGAAGCAGAATCTACTTTCCGTCTCGTTCTACCGGATGGTTTAATAGCATCTCCGTCATCTTCATCATCATCGTCTGCAGCTTCTTCATTTCCGAACAAATCGTCATTATCATCGTCACTCTTTTCCTCTTCGACATTTTTTGTTTGATTTTCTACTTTTGGTGAATCTGAAGGTCCTGCTTCATCTCCTTCATCATCTGATTGTACAATAGCACGTCTTTTTGCTGTCGTTTTAACTTCATCCAAATCTGCTGTCGAGCCAGGGGTTGACATAATTATGAAGTGATCTCCACAAGAAAGTTGTGGATGGTAGGTGTGTTTGCGTGAATGCATTTCATTTTATATTTGTTATTTATCCCGATCCGCGTTCTTCTCAGAGTGTTGCTGTTTAAGCGTGAATGCACGTGCACTTACGGGCTTCACCTTACGGGCCAAAAGTATTCCACCCTACACCAAGAATTAAAATTCTAATTCTACACCATCAATAATGTTATTCTATGCATATGATCAAAATATGGCAAAGAGGATGCAGTGACAAATTTTAGATGGGATTATCACGATGTTTCTGAGATCGCCAAAGGTTATTAGCCAAGCACGATTTGCTTTGAAAGTCTCATGCTATACAAATTTGAGCAAGAGATACCTACACGATACTGGTATTCGTGCTAGGACAAATGTACACGTTTTAGGTGCTGGTTCTTCGGGGAGCTTAATGGCATTCTATCTTCAACGTGCAAGAGAGACTCTTACGAATTATTCTAACGATAAAATTACATTACAGCTACGAACTCCGCCAAATGAGAGACAAAGTACAACAAATTCTACCGCTCTAATTCGTGTCTATAACAATGATGAAATACTTCGTGACGAATGCGAATTGCCATATGAAACAGCTCAAAATCACTCTGAAGATCCGATCGATGTACTTTTTGTATGTACAAAAGCAGATCAAACGGTAAATGCATTGAAGCCTTTCCTACCCCGACTAACTTCTTTGCACCGTCGCGGACCTCCAACAATTATCCTTACGCAAAACGGGATGGGAATAGATGATGCTCTAATAAACGAATTCGGATGGAATCAGAAAAGTGCAAATGATCCTTTCATTGTTTCAGGAATCAATAGACATGGCAGCTATTTATTGAAAAGGTTTGAAACAGTGCATGCTGGACAAGCTTCTATTCCTTTTGCACTTTCTCCCATGACCGAAGAGAGAATCGGACAAGAAACTAGTACGAAATTAATAGATATGGCTAACCAACAAACTGAAATAATAGAAGAGTCTCCTTTTCAAACGCTTCAATGGACTTTTGGATTATTATCTACTCCCTATTTACGTGACAATTTAGGATCCAGTGTTGAAAGGTTGGCATCCGATTTGCTTATACGCCAACAACAAAAATTAGTCGTAAATTGTACCGGAAATGCGCTTTCGGCAATTCATGATGTCCGTAATGATGTGGTTGTGAACGATCCAGAGTTACGAAAATGGGGCGATAAAGTTGCGGAAGAATGTGCTTATATAATTGGCGCTCGTTTTTTTAATTCAGCCAAATCGAAAAATAAATCGGAATCTGAAATCATTTTACCAAAAGAACTTCAATCGGATTTATTGAAAAAGCAGGCATGGCATACGATCGAAATTAATGGAAAAAATTGGAGTAGTATGGTTCAGGATATGCGCAGTAAAAGAGGCGCAACTGAGATTGATTTTATCAATGGTACCATCGTTCGCTGGGCGCACGAACTTGGCTTACAAGCTCCGGTAAATGAAGAATTGGTTAGGCTAGTGAAGGAAAAGATAGCTGCGCAAAAATGAAGAGAAGGGTGATGGCTAAAAATTGTATAATTAGGCGAAATCAATCAAACTTTCCCAGTAGCTTGTAGCAGTGTGCCAGCATTTAGTGAGAAAAAGAATTAAGGTCCGAGCATGGGATGGAACATTTGTGTACGTCGTGTCATGCGGCTGAAGCGCATTAAATTGGACATATCCGCCGCACTTCACGCCAAAAATACCCGTTCATATCGGATGGGAAGGGATCTGTGTAATCTTTCATGACTGTAGCATTTTCTGTGGTACAAACATCTAGACTACCATCCTCTTGCTTTTTATCCATTCGCTTACTCTTCGATCATCTTGAGCTTATCATCCGTTAAAAGCAAACGTGATTCAAAAAGTGAGCTTCTCATCACCACCAATTCTTACAAACAACACACTTTACTTCATTATATCTCTACATCAATTCCGCACGCGCTACCAATCACTACAATAATTAATCACCACATATCAATTTATCATTCACCATATTTTTCTCGCCCGCGATGGTGTCTTCGCTAATCGACAGTAATAATAATGTCGTACAAAAGGGCTTAAAAGTGAAAGACAGGGATCGCAAAACCCGATCATTCATGCAACGCTTGGGTTTGGGTCCCGCGAATTCAAAACAGCAACAACAACCTTTTCCGCCACCTTTACCTACTCAAGCTACCAATGCAATACACAACAACAATATCACTTTCACATCAAATCAGACGAGGCCTGTACTTTCTTCGCCGCGATTGCTGGCAGCTTTTGGTCATAATCAAGGTATAGGTGCGCCAGGTCAACATCCGTCCAATTATCCTTTACATATGGTCAGCGCTTTGGAGAGAGCTGGTGTACCTTTGCCTGCATCAGATTTGGTACGGAGAAGCTTTGAGATTCCTACGCCGAATGAAGGTACAACATGTATCGATGATGGAGTGCCGAAGATTCGATTGAATTTGTCGGATGTATGCAGTCCCTTCGACTTGATTTCTGATCTTGAACCAGAGGCAAATACGTCCGTAGGGAAGCAATCACCTGCTCTGCCACACTCCGAACTCAAATCCTCGGTACATCCAATGCCTACCGCAATCGATGGCCCTGAGACTCAAGTAAACATAGCTTCTTCACGGAGGCATCCAAGACAGAAAGTTTCACCGCGCAAGAAAAGGATGAGCAAATTCTCCATTTCTACGGATAGTACCGTGTCAAGTAGTGAATTTAGTCTTTCGGTTGCACTAGCTCCTCCTGATTGTGTTAATGGGGCCAATCAATTACATAGTAGTCAAAATCTAGTATCAGCATACGCAGTCGCTCATGCACACGCATCTGCTTTAGGCTCTCCGCTGGCAATTTCAACAGCATCTCTATCCGTGAGAGGTGGCATGATACGGAGAGCTATTTCAACCGGTGATCTTGAACTTGCACACGAAGGATCATCAACAGATCATGACAAGGATAGACAGGATCTCAATTCGCACGTGCTAAAAATATCGAAATCTACCCAATTCGTGTCGGATGCCGACTCGCAAATTGATGATGTCCTTTTGCATACTCCTGTATCTCGGACAAGCAAGATGGATGACCGAAAGCGCCACAACTTTAATTTGACAGATCCCATTTCGGAAATAGAAACTTTGGAAACAAAATCTGATCTTACCCAATGCAACAACCGTACGAGTTTCAAAGGACTGCAATGCAAGCATGAAGATCAATCTCATCATCAGATGATTTGTGCAGAAGATACAAATTTGACACCTAGAAATGCTCATGAAAAAGAATCTCCGCCTATCAATGCAGGTACGACAACAACAAACAATGGTGTACATGGGGTAGGAAAAAGGAAACGAATTAAATCAGTTGTAAATATGGCAGTAGCTGCTGCCATTGCTTCACAAAATGATCATGCCATAGACATCTGTCGAACGCCTCAAACGCCACAACGCTCAATTCAGCCCAGAACTCAAGAAGCCAAGAAGCGCTATCAAGGAAGTCCACCACCTAAATGCGAAGAAATTGCAAGCCCAATCGAAGCAGTTCCCTCTACGCCTATGCAATATTTAAGAAAATCCAAAGCGGTCGTTAAACCTTCAAAGCCTGCGATAGGAGAAGTGCATCAACTTGATTCGCGCCCAATCGGCCTCCGGTCAATGAATATCATTAGCCAAAAATGTGAAACCGAAATGAAACAGAGCAAGGCATGCGCCCGAACTACAAATGAGAGCCAGGGCACATCAACAGTGACAAAGAACGCGTCAAATATGCAAGCTTCTTCCAACAGAATGGCCAAAGATGTAGAAGCAATTTCGGTCAAAAATGCACCAAAGCCGATCGAGGCACATTCACAGTATGATAAAAATTTGCAAACCTTGATGCCGGTACAAATTAACAAAAATTTGAATTCGGCAGCGAAGACGGAGAAAATCTCAGACAACCAAGACACAAACAAACAAGAAAGTAGTAGGACTAGCACTACAATTGAATCCCGGGAAGAAGAAGAAGAAGCTAAATTTCCGGCTAAACTCCCAAACAAGAATGAGTCAGACAAAAATTCGAAAGGAGATAATTTGAATTCAGAGCTTCGCTCGATCAAAATTTTCACGCAAGCATCGAATGATGTGAAGTTCAAAAGAGATTCATCCTTGCAGGAAAGTTGCAGTGCACAAGAAGACGAAATACAATGGCAATTCGTGAATACAGTGGGAAGTTCAATGCCGAAAAATGTACTTGTCGATGAAGACATGCAGGAGCACGTTGAAAACAGCGCCCGTCGACTTGAAAATACTCAGAAGGAACGTTTGAGAAGATCATACTACAGGCATAGAAGTACGGAGGAAGACGAAAGGAGAAGGTCTGTTTATTCTGCTTTCGAACGTAAAGGTAATAATGCAGGTAAGAAGGAACCATCTTACCTTAGCGCGAATGAAAATGCTCTAGACTCATCTGCAACGCTACAAACAAACAAACAAATAAGCAGCCACAAAAAGGTTAATCAAAGCAGAGAAGTATGCATGGGAAATTTTAGTGACAAAGGGAACGCGGAAAACTATTGCCATACACATGCTTCACTGCATAAAGATGCACATGAGGAGAGTTCAAGTGAATTACAGGCTAAAAGTTTGATTTCCCATACTTCTCAGGAGGAAAGCTATATTAGTTCAAGAAGCCCTGCTTCCCGGAGGAATTCGTATGCAATGTTGGTTCCACCAAATGCACAACAAACTTTTACGAATCAAAAGCCAGAACAAACAAATGTGAGACAAACACGATCCCAACAGGAAGAAAGTTCTATATTTGTTCAAAATGTGCATGAAAATTGTCTGGAAGAATTAAATTTCTTGCAGAGTGATGTAAGATTGACTCAGGAAGATCTGCGCTATCGCCGACAAATTGGACATAAGCCGTACCTTCATTCGCAGGATGTCAGAGGAATTTCTGCAAAGAAGCTGGAAGGTGCATCATGCACATCGATTAGGGATTCAAAAATTCTCGACAAGCTAATTCCCCAAATTAAGGCACAAAATGAGTTGAAAGTAGCTAGAGACTTTGACAATGGAGATGGATTATTTTCGTCTCGTAGTGAAATTCATCGTTGGGCATTGAATCAGACTTGGAATGATAATGGTTTGCATCAAACCGACTGGAAGCAGTCCGGCCAAAAGTTGAGACATGAGCTTGGCACATGCGGTACCGATAAGCTATTCGGGGAAAGGACTGAAAAAAGTATGGGAAAAATATTTGGCTCAGAATCTGAACTTGCATCGGTGTTCGATGATGCAGACAAAATAAAAGTAAGCCGGACGAATGGAGATTTCAACGAATTCAAATATAAGGACAAAGGAACTTTTGCGAAACCCCCGAAAAAAAAGGATCAGACTTCTCCACCTTACCTTTCTCAATCACGAACAAGATCATACACATTATCTTCTCTTTATCAAAGTGTTGGAGAATCAAGACCATCATTTGTTCCCGACGACCATCGACAATCAATTTCATCAATCGCACCAACTCTTGTTACTGCGCTTGCATCTTTGCCTAGCGATCGTTTCCTGGAACCCGAAAACGATCTATCGACAAACGTGAACTTATCTAGCTGGTCTTTGAGCAGTTCCGCAGAAGACTTTGAGATACCAGGTTCTTTTGACAATCCTAAGAGTAGCCAAAGAAGGAAACGAACAATGGCAGCCTTACAAAGATCGAAATCTCTTCAGTCGCTTATTCGTAGACGTGAGAAAAAACAGGCTTCATCGCCTTTGCGATCACCGGAGGGCTCAGCTTCGGACACGTTCAAAAGTGCATGCAGTGAGAACGTGATTCAACAACAAAAGCAAGCAAGCAGCTCTCGCACTGCTCCAGCAAACTGGCAAGAAGAAATCTACTCCGAAGAAGGCAGCGTCACTTCACCAAGATTGCTCATGATGCAAAAACAAAAAGCTCAATTACGAGCTTCACACCTCATTGACAATCCAAGCACACCTGGACCAACGCATGAGCAACCTTCTTCACGGCAAACATCATTCTTTGATCAAATCAGTACTGAACATGAAGAGGAAGAAGAAATCTTTTGGGAAGCACATCGTGTTCACCGTAGATGCTCTAGCGATATCACATCTCACAATGCGCTATTGAAAGGTTTAGGGGTACAATCTGAGCCTGTAAAGACCGAACAACTCGTTTCACCTCCTGCCAGACCTGTGCGTAGATCGCGTCATGTCAGCAAATCTTCTGCAACATTTTTGAACGATTTGGGTTGTTGGATGGAAGAGACTGAAGAAATGAAGACAGATGTGTTGAATGATCGAAAAGCAATTGTCGAAGAGATTGCAAGTTGTGCTTCAATGAGCGGTGAACAATTTGAAACCGCAATCGAGGACAATTCGGTCAATACGAATCCCAAAAGAAGGAGCGCCGCACCTCCCGTTCCACCACGTCGTCGAGTCAAAAATCGTGATTTGGCCGATCTAGACGATAATGCAGCTCCTGGTAAAGTTGTATCTCCTGTGGCAAGTGGCTCTTCCGATTCATGGAGCAGGCTCAGCAAGGTGCCAATGTACGTTCGATTGGGACATCTACCCAACAGACTTATCGATGCACCTTCGACCATGTCTTGGCGATCAAGGATCGGTCAAGTTGAATATAATGATCTACTTCAAAAGTTTGATCAAAGGGAGATGCACCGTCAAGAGGTGATTGAGGAACTTTATGTTACAGAGCACAATTTCATTGTTCAGGTAACGAGCATCTTGCGCACATTCAGCGAACCTCTCCGCTTCTCTGATTATGCTTTCCATGACAGTGTTCCTGTCGAAGTTGCACGCTTATTCCATGATTTGGACGTGATATTGGCAGTTCACGTCAGAATGTTCAAAGCTTTAGATGCCAACATCAAAGCACACCCTTCTTCGCTCGTTGTTTCTTTGGCAGATGCGATCAAGCCAATGATCGATAGTCTTGCCGCTTATCAGGCCTATTTGATTCGTTATGATTCAGTCATCAAATTATTAGAGTCTTTATCAATCTCAAGCGACAAAGGAAGTCTTTCTTGGTTTGTAGAAACAATGGACAAACAAGCAAGTTTGGACGAATGCAAAGGATTGGGTTTCGGAAGTTTCTTACTGAAACCTGTCCAACGTTTGATGAAGTATCCCCTGTTCTTCAAACAATTGGATGAGTTGATGGATGAAGCACATCCAGACAAAAAATCAACTACATCTCTCTATCGTGCTACTGAGCGTTTGATTGGAAACATGAACGGTGTCAAAGCGCGAGAAGAAGATTTCGATCTTATCTCTTCGTTGGAGCAACGTATTTCTGGATTACCCGAAGGTATGTTCTTAGCAAACAGACAACGCAAATTAATCAAACAGGGTGAAATTCGATGCGTTCGCTTGACAGAAATGGAAAGATTGACTTTATTAGAGCGATCTAAATGGGAAAAATGGGAATCACCAAATGTCAATGGTCAAAGCCCATTGTTGAGCTGCTTTGATAGCGCACATCATTCAAGCTTGCGAAGATTGAGCTTGATCGGTTCCTCACCTGGCAGTTCCCCAGCACTCTTAGAGAATGAGCCTGGACTTGAGTTCGGTAGCGCTTCTGGATGTTCAACATCCTCAGTTTCAGCTTCAACACCATCTGCTGGCTCTAATGTAACAATTTCAAGCACAATGACCTCTCCTGCATTGTCAAGTACATACTTTGACTTTAAAGTATCGGACGAAGCAGGAGAGAAAGAGTCTGCAGAATCGAATAGCCAAGCACCCAAACGCAAATCGGTTGCAGGATTCTTGTTACGTGGTAGCAATGCCAATCAGACTCCACCTCTTCCTTCTCCTGATGCCAGCAACAAGAGTGTGAATAGAGTTCATGAGGAAGAAGAGCTTTACGTTTTCGTCTTTGACGACATTTGTGTATTGACAAAACGTGATCCACGTTCGTTGAAGGTGAAGAAGAAAGGGAGTGCACCAACAACGCAAGCCAAACGTGGTCCAAATAATGTCAAGGAAGATTTGGACACATACACTGCTTTGGGTTACATTGGCATGTCAAAAATTTTGGCTGTGCAACAATGGAAAAATGCACTCATGGGTCACAGCGACGTTTTAGAAGTGGAATTGATGCCTATGAAATCTGAATTTGGATCCAAGAATGGATTGACGGGCACGATTACATTTTATTTCGAATTTGATTCTGCTACAAACCAAGGCAGCCAATGGCATCAATCATTCGAACGTTCTTTCTGCACAAGCATTCAAGCACGCAAAGAACGAACAACAGCAGCCAACAATTCCACCAAAGAGATGGACAAGAAAGTTGCTGCTCAACTGGAATGGCGCAGGCGTGAGAAGCATATTGCTGAGGTTGTAAACAATGCTGCACTCGCAGTAGATCGAGTGAATCTCGCTGCACTTCTTCAAGCAGGCCTGCCTTTTCCACGTTCTCCCTCCCAACAAAATCTTGCCGATGTTGCTTTCCGCACAGCTGCAAAAATTGAATCTTGTGGCTTAGATGTAGGAAAGAAAAGCGAAGCTTTTATTGATCGTCAACGTGCAACTTCGAACGGTCAAGCTTTCTCAACATCTCCCACCTCCCCAAATCCTATTCGTCCTTCTTTATCCAAATTGCGTCATGCTAATTCCAATCCTAGCTTACGTCAAGCATCGCAAGCAGCTGCTCTTTCTGCTTCTCGTCAAATTGATGTTGAAGGAATTCCAAGGATTGGAGATATGAATGCAATGTGTGGTGGTGCAGGTGTGGGAGCCATTGTTTCATGGGAGCAAGATCGACAAGAAGAACGCAAATGGTGGAGATTACGTTTGCGTGAAGTTGAAAAGGAGATTGAGAGACAAGAAGAGGTTGACAAGATGGTGGAATTGCGCAGATCTCGTGTCTCTATGCCTTCGCCTTCCATCCATCCATCCAATTTAAGTGCTTTTGATCAATCGCACTTTTCACCCAATCTTTCTGCCAACATGTTGAACAACAATCTTTCTACCTTTGACAAAATAAACGGAAGTGGTATGATGGATGCCTTCCATTTTGCTACACCCAGTCCAGCTCGTACCGTTCGCACAAACAAGGTTCGCAAAGGATTGCCAATTTTGAAAATTAACTAATACCTATAACATTTTTGTTACTATTCCCTCATTTTGAATACCCTCAAACACACTTTCTTTGTTTGGAAGACACTTTCAGTCATTATTTAGCATATCTCATACTGTACCTATATACCCTCATTGTGTAATCAACTACATTTTATTAATTGAATCTATTGCTGTACATGATGGACTATACTGTACAAGAAATTTGTGTGTAAAGGCTCAAAGGTAATTTACATGATGGGTATTAGAGTAAGACGATCAAAAATAGTGCTTCGTCTTTAAATGTGTGCGGCTCTAGAATCTGATAAAATTTTGAAACGTTTATTACGCCAAGTGACTTTATTATCACACAAAGCTACGAACCAAATTGGTAAAGCTAACAATTCTCTTGCTAGCCAAGCTAATCTGAATTTTAGAACAGTTTCTGGTTTATCGAAATCGACCAATTGAGCAGGATTGGAAGAATTGGAAATGGAAGTTGATGAAACAGAAGATGTGATTGATGGTTTTCGACCTGCGATTTGTATACTTGCTAAAACACCGAAATCAATCATATGCCAAAATGTTAAATGAATCAAGAAAAATGCAAGTCCAAGCAAATAGCGACCTTTATTGAATCCCGGAATTCCTGTTTGTGTAATTCCAAGCCATGGTAGCCAAACATGAAGCAATGCTGTCGTTGCAATAATACCACAAACGATTGATTCGGTAAAAGGTTCAAGGTAGGTTGCTGAAGGAACCATGTGTCTCCTCACACGTATCCAACGTACCCGCCTGTTCCAATAATCACGAAGGCTTTTCACTTCACCAACTGATGTTCTAGCAACATCATGGGAAGCTACAGTATGAGCTAAATTCATCGGTGGTTTCCAAAATGCAGTTGCTAACATATTATCCTCTGCTAGATAAATTGAGAAACGTGCCAAAGGTCTTGCTGCTCCTGCTGAAACATTTACTTTATCTTCGCTTTCTGTGGTAGAATCATTATATCCAAATTCATTTGTTCTTTCTCCAGAAGAAAAAGCAATACTACCAATCGCACCACGTTCTCCTCTTGTTCCTTCTGTGCCAACATTGAAAAATGAATCAGGCACGTTTGCTAAATCACTCTTTCTATACAAATTTGATTTTCCCATAACGCAACTTTCCAGACTGAGAGCGTTTATTGCCAAGTACATCTTTGCATGATTTGTGCTTAGAAAGATTGCTTCTATATGCGATCCCATTGAGGTTGAATGAGGTGTTACGCCTAATGGTACATGATGCACTAAACCAACTCGAGCATTGTCTCCTCCATGTGGTAATCTGTTCATCCATTTAGGTGCAGGTTGACGTGGTCTATCTTGCAAAGCAGCAACTGCACGAGCTAATGCATCAGGAGACATTTGAACTTGAGCATCTAAAGTCCACAAAATGTCAAATTGAGCGCTTGCATAAGGTTTGACTAAATTGCATATTTTTGGATTTACACCTGCTGGTTCATCTCCAATTATGATTCTCGATTGAACGTCTGGATAACGAGCACAAATTCTTTTTGCAACAGGTAAAGCTTGATCATTTTCATCACGAACCGATAAAATGATTTCGAATAAATCACGAGGATACTTTTGTTCAAATGCAGATGCAAGATTCGAAGCTAAATTATGATCCAAGCCCGCCAAAGGTCTCAATATGCTCACGCCCGATTGTAATCTTCTCTCTTCTTCTTCTTGTGGACTTCTAGTTGCGCTTGGTGATGAAGGAGGTGAAATTGTTGGTGAAGAATATGCATTACGCAAAGGTAAAACAGGTAATTGATTAACACTTTCCTTACTTGCTGGCTTTCCAAATAATTTTTGTGCTTGACGCAAGCCTAAAAGAGAAATTGACCAAATTGCAATATAATAAATCAATGCAATAAAGCCAAACAAGGATGCTAATCCTGAAGGTCCAGGCGTAAAACCTTCTTGTGAGGTTTTCACGACGCCTTCCATGACCTATTTGACCTTTTGATGATAATGGGAGAAAAATCAATGATGAAGTTTAACAAGAAACACATCTTCTCGGGCACCCGTTTTTTGCGTATAAAGAATCTTAGCGCGGTGTGGTTATGAACGGGCTATTAGCAGATGTAGGCTGTCCGCGGACAAAATCAAAAACACGCGCAGCGATGTGTTGGATGTACAACTTCATGCAGGGCAAAGTGATATTAAGATGGTGAACAGATATGGTACATAAAGTCTATAAAAGTGGTATCGTGAGCAAGATTTATGCGTTATCCATTTGTGTATCGTTTGTTGTTTGTTGGCCAGCATTATCGTTTCCTTTTTCTGCATCTAATCTCCATTGTTTACTTTCCTCTGAATAATCTTCCACTTTGATATCGTTCAAACCTAAATCTTCATTTTGATCCCATGTACGTTCGTATTCAACTTCTTCTAATTGTTCGTCTTTATCGGGTGCATATGGATTTTGAATATAACTATCGGCTAGAGGATCATCAAGAATGATTGTGTAAGGGCAAATTTGTGCACTCATTACTCCTTTTAATTTGCCCAAGAATCCTTCCAAGTTTTCTTTTTGAATAGAAGAATCACCACGCATTAAAACACGTTCGGATAATTCATCATATACTTGTTGCAAAAGACCTTCTAAAGTTGTAAAACGACCTCCTAAAGTGCCCGGCGCAAGGTGCAAATCAATATCTGGAATACTCAATCCAGCAGATTCAGATTTGAGGATATCTCTCGATAAATCTTCAGCATCTTCTACACGAAGAGTTAACTTTCTTCCTTTTGGTGGAATTGCAGATCCACTCTTTACTTCATTGTCTCTATATCCACATGCATCGCAGTTTGTCGACATGATCAAAATATCCTTAAAGTAAGGAATATTAACCTTTTTCATATTCGTTTCCAATGGAGCCGAGCAACTACTGCAATTACCAGGGAAAGTGAACACTTCTTCATTGTCAAATTGTGTCTCTCCTGCATCTTTATTGAATCCACCTCCAAGACCTGTAGCATCGATCGCATCCGCTTTGCTTGCCATAGGGATAGCTTCACCATCTTGACCTTTACTTCTCTTTTGCTCGCGTGATTCAGCTTCTGTGCTTGAACTTCCTCCTTTTTGAGGTCCAGTTCCTGCTTCTCTCGTGTCATTCTCTACTTTTGGTGCTTCTTCTTGATTAATTCCCAATCCTAGAGCTGTATTTTGCTCTTTCGTTCTTGGATAATCACGTTTACTCCATTTAGCGTCATTCATTCCCTTTCCTTCAATTGAGCCTGTGAATTCGACAAAACTGTTACCTGTTGGATCATCAATTTTGAATGTGAGAGGTGGAAATTGTCTTGATTCATCATCTTTATCGGCAGTCTTTCTTGAATTTCCAACTGGGCCTTTTGAACTTAGACCTTGTTGTGGTTGATTATCATTTGATTCCTGTTCTTCAACTTCTGCTCCTTCGTCTGCTTTCTCTTCTCCAACCACAACACGTAACCTTGCGCATATTTCTTCAATCTTTTCGTATACTTCAGGTTGCATGTGTTTCCTTAGAGGTTGATCCATCTCTAAATCACGTAAGGTGTCACTCAAGATACCTTCGATTGTGGTTAATTGGCCGCGTTTGTTTGGAATTGTCAATTGAATTTCGGGAACAGTGATCGTTGCATGTTCACTTTTTACAACTTGTCGATTAAGATCAGAAACTGCAGTGACATGAATTGTATAAATGCATCCTTTTGGTTGAATCATTCCGGCAGATTGAATTTCGTTATTCCTATTTCCACAATGTTCACAAAAGAAAGAAACAATAATCACTTCACGAAAGTATGGAATGAATGTTAAAAGTAATTTTGTACTTCCCATCTTTCCGCATTCCATGCATAATGATTCAATCTCTTGAACTGGTTGATCTTGATCTTGTTGTCCTTCAACTTCGGAGCCTGCAGTTGGCGTTGCCATCAATTCTTCTCGTGCATTATTTGCCACCTGTTCACCGATAGGCCTAAAAAATGGATCGTTTGATTGATTTGCTGACATGTTGATGTTTGTGTGTATTGATGGTGATAGTAGTGAAACAGAATGATCATCTAAATCAGGAGTCACCTAACATACTTTCGAACATCACCTCCACGCCACGAGAAGCTTCTAAAAATTTATTAGACTATATGCACGTGTGCACACTAGAATATATTCAAATTCTATGTCGTGTGCGCAAAGCTTATATAATCTTTCGCTTAGTAATGATACTGATAAGTGATTAAGCATACCTTTTCAAAAGACATCGTCAAAGGAGCTAATGAATGCCAAGTCGACAATTATCTCATACTACTGATCGTCATATGTACAATGAATCAAAAATTTATGAACCGAGTAAGCCACAACTTTATCAATTCATTAATTCGGTCATCGGTAAGGAGAGCTAAAAACACGGAAGACGGGGTGGAAAAATCGCTTGAGACGTCGCTAATTTCCGTACGAGAATAATTTGTACAGTGGGCGTCAGAGGAGAGATCATTTAGCCTCATTTTCCCCGCGTTCAGCGGGAATGATTACGAATGATATACTTTTTCTCCGTATGCACCATCAAGCAAAGGCCAATCAAGAGTGTATGAATGTTAAATATTGCATATATCTCCACGGGCTGAGCACGCTTGGACCTTCTCTCTCTCTCATCCGTCGTCCTTTCAACATTGATTTCTATTCACCTTTCAACAAGGGTGAATGAATGCATCTATTTCTATCAAAATATAAATAGGAGAGGGCATTCATTCGATCCTCATTCCCCATACGATTCTTCTCGCATTCAGGATGCCTCACACATATTGGAATAGCATCATATCCGGCTCTGGATCTTCAGCTGGCATGAGTCAATCAAATCAAATCGTTGATCATGCAACACATGTTGTACAAACAACAATCAGTCGATTTGGTTTGATCTTGCCTTCAGCTATACTAGCTCTCTTGGTTTTAGGATTCATTTATCATGATCGTCTCATTTTCACGCCTGGAAAACGATCAGGCATATACGACATTCCGGGTGCTCTACCTTTGATCGGTCATACACATCATATCATGAAACTTGGCACAGCAAATCAATTTCACAGATTTCATGAATTAGCACTTTTATCGCCCACACTTTGTTATCGTTTAACATTTGCAGGAGCAGGTTCGATCATCATGCTCAATAGACCAGAGTATTTGGAATACGTTCAAAAGACAAACTTTGAAAATTTCCCCAAAGGTATTCAATTTCGCGATAAATTAGGAGATCTTTTAGGACATGACGGTATCTTTGTTGCTGATGGTGATATTTGGAAAACGCAAAGAAAGATGGCAAGTCATATGTTTAGCGCAAATCAATTCAATAATTGGGTAAGAGTAGTTGTTCATAATGAATTGAACACGATCGATACAATTTTGGAAAAAGTTGCATCTCAAAAGCGTTTCTCTATTCAAGGTTTAGATGGTACAGCTCCTCGAACAAGCAATGCAAAAGGTGGAATGGTGAATATGTCAGAATTGTTTTTCCGATACACACTTTCAAGTTTTGCAAAGATGGCTTTCGGATCAGATTTAGGTTGTTTGACCGAAGATCCTGCTTCTTTGGAAATACCACATCCTTTTGCAGTTGCTTTCGATTTCAGTCAAGGTGTGATGAACAAGCGATTTGTAAACCCGTTTTGGCGTATTCTCGAAGCAGTAACACCTGAAGGAGCACGAATGCGATCGAGCATCAAATTAATTCGAAACTTTGGCACTGCAATCATCAAACAAAGATTGATAGAAGCAGGTATTAAGATCGAAGGTATCGATGTAAATGAAAAGAGTCAATTTAGTGAAGATCAATTACATCAATCTTCGCTACAAAGTGAAGGTAGCAAAGATTTACTCGCACTTTTCATGGAACAAACACAAGACCCTGAAGCACTCTTGACAGTCGTTTTGAATTTCATGATCGCTGGTCGTGACACAACTGCACAAACACTTTCATGGTTATTTTACGAATTGTGCGCACATCCAGAACATGTCAAATCGATTCGTGAAGAGGTTGATCGAGTACTTGGTCCTGATGCGGCCGAACAACGTGAACGGGTAACTTATACCGATTTTAAGAAGCTACCTTTCACTTTGGCTTGCTTCCACGAAGCGGCTCGTTTACATCCTTCTGTTCCCAAGAACGGCAAAGAGATCTTGAAAGATGATGTGATTATTCCACAAGGTCCAAACCCTTACAACCTTCCACCTATTAAAGTGTATGCTAAAGAGCGAATCGGATGGTCAGATTGGGTTATGAATAGGTTACCAGAAGTTTGGGGTGAAGATGCTGATCAGTTCAATCCTACGAGATTTTTGGAAAAAGATGAAAAAGGAGGTTGGACGTACGTTCAACATTCTCAATGGAAATTTCATGTTTTTAATGCCGGACCAAGATTATGCTTAGGTATGAATTTGGCCGGATTTGAAGGAGTTTCTTTCCTTGCAGCTATGTTACAAAAGTATGATTTCACTTGGGCATCAAAACAACAAGGTCAAACAAGCGATTGGCCACCAACGTATGCAAATAGTGTCACTCATCCAATGAAAGATTCTTATCAATGCATCATCACTCAACGCACTTTTAACGAATGATTATACGTCTTTCTTTTTCGTTCTACTGTATTTATTATTGCTTTTCGTCTTTATCATGCTTCTTGCTATCGTATCTCTTTTGCAGGTAAATTTATTGATTGCTTGGATTTTCGGGGCTTGATTATTGCAAAGGTGTACTCATATCGTGAAAGAGTTAACTGAACTCTTTTCTTTCTTTAACTCGATCATGAAGGTATACGTAAGACTTTTCTACTGTTCTTGTTTACTTTTGTGCAAATTTTGTTTTTCAAAAGGAGGATTAAATCATGATATCGATTTGAACAAATTACCTAGCGAACTGGTTTCGGATGGTGAACATGGAACAGTGCAAGAAAGACACAGCAATCAAAATAGCATGCAAATGATTCCAATTAACGCACATCTATCATCAGAACATGAAAAAGATAAAATAAAAAATACCGGTCTTCCTGATTTGAACGTTCCTCAATGCGAAATTCATAGGCCTGGATGCGTTCATTGGCCAGATTTAGATGTAAAAGAAAAGAAAGCAAATGCGACAAAGTATTCAAGAAGTATAAGGGTAAGTTGAAGTTTGTTATAGACAAGAGTGAAACAGCTGATTCGTTATATATTTCTTCAGACAAAAGAAAAACTTGAAAAACATCGTGCTTATTCTAGAGAACGCTATCGAACAATGTCTGAAACGGAAAAAGTTGAATATAGAAAGAATAGATATAAAAATGAATTAGAAAAAAAGGCAAAAATGACAATCGGAGAAAAGAAATCATATTTAGAGCATAGAAGTAGTCTCAGAAAAAAGAGGTATAGTGAGTATATGATGAAATAAGAAAATCTGATTACAAAATAACCTAATTAACTTTCCGCTTGCTCCGAATAGATAGCAAATCAAAAAGCAATACAAAAGGTATAGAATAATAATACTTCTACTGTGTTACCTCAGGCGGTGAGCATTTAATCATTTTTTTTTATAATTTGTTTGTGTGTTTCGGGGCATGTCCTGGATGAAAAGTTTAATGATTTCTTCCCTATTGCACATGTCTTTTCTTTACTTTCTTTATCATCCAAATATGCTAGTACTAGGATATAGCATTATTCTCTATTTATTTATGTCAAATTTCCAATATTCTATGGCAGTAAATACGCCGAAAAGTGGGAACAATGTCAACAATGAAGCCCAAACTGTTCAAGTGACAAAGACACCCGATTTAAACGTTCCCATGTGCTCAATTCATCGACCTGGATGTGCTCATTGGCTATATATCGATGAAAAAGAGAAAAAGGTACATACTCAACGACATTATTTGAGTTTAAAGGTGAGATTTAAAAGCAAAAGAAATATGGTTTGATCACATCAATTGACTAATAGTATACACTTTTTAGACGGAAGAAGAGAAGGAAACAATGAAACGTAAAGCAAAAGAACGTTATAAGAATATACCACAAGCAAGAAAAGATTTTATTCATAAACGTAATTATCAATCGGAACGAAAGAGGTTTTCAAAAATGACTAATCAAGCAAAAGAAGATTATTTGAAACGTAAATTAGACGTTGTGAAAAAGAGTCAAGAAAAGAAGAGTGAGTGATAAAAAACTATCTTTTGGATAAGAAAAAGTAGCTTGCTAAACATGAATAATATATTAACTTTAATAGAACAGAAACAATCAAATGACGAGTCAAGACCGGCTAATGACGGAAGTAAAAACAACTTTTAATTGCGTATACATATCCACTTTACAGAACGGGGCTTGATGAAAAAGTTTGCGGTGCAAGCAATTTTTTTAAACAAGAAAGTATACTTTTATAGCATATTCAGAAAGAATTCTATTTCTCTCTATCATGAGTAAAATGCTGTTACTAACATCAAATCATCGAACGTTTGTTTTTATCGTTCTGATTACGTTGTACATAAAAATTGTGAATGCAGTTTCAACATCTTCTATGCCTAATAGAACGCTAAAACGACAAAGATCATTCGATTTAAACGTTGAAGCAGTTCCTGAAGATTCCGAAGAAACCTTAACGTCACCCATTCAAGCACATCCTGCTGTCAAAGGTGAAAAAAGTGTTACAAGTAAACCTTATAAAAGGCGAAAAGAAGTAATTTTAAAATATGCAAAAGAGAAAGATCAATGTGATCATGATAAAACTTGTTTACACTGGAAAGATCTTTCAATTCGAGAAAGAAAAAAGGCATATGATAGAAGACAATATTATACTCGGGTATGTTTAAAACAAGATACTTTTATATTGACATATGCTGAAATATCATAATTCTTAGACTGAACAAATAATACAAGAAAAGAATAGAACCAAAAAATCAGCATATCAAGCTTTGCCAGAGGATATAAAGAGAGCAAAATATGATAAATATAACGCTTACCGTAAAATTAAAAAGTCACAAATGACTCCAGAGGAAATTAATCAATATAAACGAAAGGAAAAGGAAAGATCGCAAAGAAGACGTGATGCTAAAAAGTGAGTTCTACGGTAATATACAATTGATTGAGTAATGTTTGATCTGTATCTCTTTTCATTTTCAGACTCCTTCAAGCAGAGCAAAACGCTCTAAATGGTGGTAAAATGCAATAAAAATATATCTATTGTACACATACATCCTTCTTGGTTTTTATAGAATAAGCACCCCACGAAGTTATCGTTTGAGGAACGAAACCGGCATTACGATGAAATGCAACTGCAATTTCTTTATGTTGTTCGGCATCAGATAATACAGGAGTAGGTAAATTGTTATAATCCTCACAGCCTGCAAAACGTAAAGTATCTTTTTGAGTATGCACTAGCATTTTTGAAATTAAAGCTAAACAAATTGATCCTACACCTTGACTTTTAACTTTGTTTGATTTTGTATTTTTTAATCTTCGATATGGTTCAGCAACATGAAGAGAACCTAAGGAGAAATCATCATGTGAATATGCCCAACCAGCAGGTGCACCAGGATGAATTTTTGTTGGATAATCTTGAGTTCCTATATTTTTGATTTCCTCATTTAATCCTTCTTGATCACGTAACATGACTGATAAATGACGACGTGATTTAGGATAGAATGGGGGATACTTTACATTATTGCTATTTACCACCATTTCTAATTCGCCATCATGATCACCTATTAGTCCATTTTTCCATCTTGACATATCCAAATTATCTTGAAGGTTCAGAGCAACATCTTCAGGCATGGTAAAGGTAACGCATGGATTGCAACGTACCATATTCCAATCCTGTTCTTCATCCGCTTGAATAGATTGTAGTTCTTTCATCCATATATGATTTACTGCATGTAAATCAGACAAGGTGTTACTCTCTTCATCTTTATTTCCTTTATCGTTAGTTGAAGGTGGTAGATTGGAAGCAACATGATCGACAGCTGTTGGTAAATATTGTTTAAAGATGAATTTTAATAAATTTCTTTCTTGAACCGTAGCTTTACGTACTTGATCGGGTGTGATATACTTTTCAAAAGGTCTTTCTGTACTTAACCATAAGCTTGTTCGAATAGCATTCCAAACAGAATTTGCATGACTTCTTTCATCTTTCGATAAATTTACCCAACCAGGCGAATAACTTGGAAATACAGTAACGAGTGCCCAAACACCTTGTTCATCTGCTGATTGTTGTTGGTGATTTGCATGTTTTCCTTTCAAAATACCAGCTGGAACATCTCCTATTGCTGCAACTACTGCTCCTTTTCGATAATCAAAGTATGTACGCCATGGATCTTCATCTAGTTCTTTATTGACCAAATCAGGATGTTTGATATACGTTCCATATTGTGCTAAGAAATGATTGCGAATATGTTGACTACATGGAAAGCCAGGATGCAATGATAAATGTTTGACTAATGCTGAAAAACCAAATTGTTCATGTGTTATTATTTGTATTGTATCATTTATTATTGTCATCTTTGGTGATGTGTTTGAATGTCAAGAAGGAGGAAGTAAACTTTATTTTCTGGATTACACTGTCCCAGTCATGCATTTCGCGCTAATTTTGTTCCCTCGGAAATAAGGGTATTAACGTGTATCTTAAGTCCGTCTGATGATGGGCATTGGATTAGTTTAGTTTTGCTATCCTCGAGCGATTACTGCTTTATTATAACGGTTTATAATCTTTTGCGTACAGAGCATTGTAGCTCGGGGCATGATTGCAATTGCGTTTTATTAATTATCCGAGCCATTTTAAAAGAGCTCTAACGATATTCACTTGTTTGAAGAATACTAACAAGATGGTCACTTCAATCTTAATCATTCTTATCATAATCTTGCATCAATGCATTTATATTGCAGCTACAGGCTCACTTCCGCCGAATAAAGAATCAAAACAAAAAAATGAACTAAAGATTGACTTGAATCTTCCACCGCCAGAAGATGATAATGCTCATCATCAATCAAATGAATGCGAAATGCATAATCCTGGCTGTATTCATTGGAATACAATTCCATCAGATAAAAAAGGAAAATTATATCATCGTTGGATTTGAGAAAATCGAACAAAAGAGCAAAAAGAAGCATATAAAGAATTATCAAGAATACGCAATAAGAAAAAATATGATAGCTACACAGAAGAAGAAAAAATAGCTTTTTGCCTTAGAAATTCACAAACAAGAAAAAGAAAGTTGGAAAGTATGAACGAAGAAGAAAGAAAAAAATGGTATGAAAAGAATAACTCTTATTCCAAAAAATCATCAAAAGAAGTTCCAAAAAATTCAAAGTAGACAATATAAGTACTTTCTAATTGATTGGATTACGTAAGTAGCTATACGCAAATACATATTCATATTGATTTTAGCCGCGAAAAGTGAGTATTTGTATGCTGTAAACTGTACCGATTAGCTCTCATACTCTCTTTTAACAACAAACATGTCATTAATCAAGTTATCAAGTCTATTCTTTCTTCCCTTACTGCTTCTTAGGATGAGTCTTTCAACCGATGAATCAGTCAAATCGAATCTTTCTGAAGAACGTATACCTTTGTGGGGAGCTAAAAAAGCTAGAACAGTACGATATGAAGTGTTAAATGCTGAAGTTAAACCAACCAAATGTGATATTTGCCGACCAAATTGCCCACATTGGAATTCACTCTGTAGAAAAAAGCGAAACGTTGAATCTGCTAAATGGTACTTGAAAAATAAAACAAAAGAAGAAATGTTAATTTATCGTAAAAATCATGGTATTCATAAACGAAAATGGTATTCAAAATTAAGTAAAGAAAGCAAACAAAAGATAATTCAAAGGTCAAAAGAATCTCGAAAAAAACGTGCTGCAGAAATGACACCTGAAGAAAGAATGGCAGTTAAACAAAGATCTTCAGAAAGGCGAAAAAGAAGGTTAGAGAGTATGACTGAAGAAGAAAGACGTGCTTGGTATACGAAAAATAACAGTTATTCTCGCAAACAGTCATAAGTAATCGCCACCAAATCGACTAAATGATATGGCTTATAGAATGACCGATACACAAAACCCAGTCCTATGTTGAGCCCCGAACATGTAAACTATGTATACTGCATTGCATATAAAATTATGTCAGTAAATCTTTATACACCCTTCTATAACCAAACATGTTATCGTTAACTATTCTTCTCTGCTCATTGTTCTTCTTGATTTATGCATATGATGAATCAAGTCAACCAAAAGCAATAGATAGTTCAAGTCAGGTTAGAAACGCTTCTTGGGGCGCTAAAAGAGCCAGAACAGAGCGATATGAAGTACAAATACCTAATATAGAGTCTAGTCATGCCTACGTCAATCCTAAGCCATGTGAAATTTGTCGACCAAATTGCCCTCATTGGAACTCACTTAGCAAGAAAGAACGTAATAATGAAAGTGTTAAATGGTATATGAAAAACCTAACGAAAGAGGAAAAGTTAGTATATCGTAAAAAACATAATGCATCTAGACGTCAATGGTATTCTACTTTATCAAAAGAACACAAAGGCAAGATCATTAGTAGGATCAGCGACATTCGACGTAATCGTAGGAATAATTTAACAGCGGAAGGAAGAGTAGAATCCTATCAGAAAGACCGACAATCAAGACAGAGAAAGTTAGATAAAATGAGTGTAGAAGAGAGGACCGAATTCATTAGAAGGAAGAAGGAGCTATCTGCTCAGACACGGAAGAATAGAATAGCCAGTATGAGTGTAGAAGAAAGAAGAAAGTGGTATAAAAAGAACAAGGATTATACTCGTAAAAAGTCAAATTCGCAAAGGTCCCCAAAATAAAATTTCACAAATCATCAAAATATATGCAAAATATTAAACTAACTTTAGCCGCGAAGAAAAGAATTATAACGCAGCTTCATTTTATTTGTTTACCTTTTTTTAACAGCAACGATGATATCAATCAAGTCTATGCGAATTTTAATTTATTTCTCTCTATTTATCTTATTCTCTTCTAACTTAATTCATTCTTCTGGCGAATTGAAGAAAACAAGTCCAGAAGTAGAAGATAAGTTTGCAATACCTTCCTGGGGAATGAAAAAAGCGAGAACAGGACGTTATGAGGTGCAAAATGTTGAAGTCGAATACAACCAGGCTACTGTCAATTCAAACATCCAGAATAAATGTCAAAATTGTCGACCTAATTGTCCACATTGGAATTCACTCAATAAGAAAGAACGAAATAGAGAATCATACAAATGGTTTATGAAAAATTTACCTAATGATAAAAAGTCAGAATATAAAGAAAAACGTAACACTCTTAAACGTGAACGATATTCAAAGCTACCTAAAGAACAAAAAGAGAAATTGATTGAAAAGATAAACGATTCTAGACGTAGAAAAATTGAAAATATGACGATTGAAGAAAAAAAGAATATCATCAAATTGATACACAAAGACGAAAGGCAAAATTAAACAAAATGAATGTTGAAGAAAGGCATGAGTGGCGTAAAAGGAGAAGTGAAATTACTCTTAATTCACGTAAAAATAAATTAGCAAGCATGACTATAGCAGAAAAGAGAAAGTGGTATAAAAAGAATCGAAATTATTCTAGTAAAGCTTTGAAAGGACCTGAAGAGTCTGCAAAGTAGAGGTTTGTGAAGATGAACGCGGGGCTTAAAAGAAATGCAAAACAATTTTGTGTCTACGACGCCACGAAAAATAAACTTTCGTAGAAATATGTAATATTATTTATTATCATCCTCTTTTTCACCAACAATGATGATGTCATTAAAGCATATGAAATGGTACTTTCTATATTTGTCATTTTGTTTGCCTTTAGTGAGAAAGATAAGATCAAGTGGTGAACTAACAACAGAACAATCATTATCCTGGGGAAATAAGAAGGCAAGAACAATGAGATATGAGGTAATAAATACTGAAAAAGATAAAGAGCCAGTCAAATGTGCAATTTGTAGACCTAAGTGTCCTCATTGGAAATCACTCAACAAATGCCAAAGAAATACAGAAAAAGTACGATGGACGATCAAAAATTATTAAAAAGAAAAAAGACGAAAACATCTTGATAATCAAAAGCTATATCAAAAGAAATATTATGAAAATTTACCTGAAGAAGAGAAGAAAAAACGTAGAGAGAATGCAAAGATACGTAGAAAGCAACGTTTAGCAAATATGAGCCCAGAAGAGAGAAAGGCATGGTATAAGAAAAATAGATATTATTAGAAGAGGTTACGTAATCTCCTATGAATGAGATACTCAACTCGCTTTACACAATTGTTATTTATTTTGGCGTTCGTACACAAAGCGGTGTTTAGAGTTTGTAGTGATCGGGTCTGTTATGTATGATACTTGATAAAAGTCTTGCTTTCCATATTACTCTACATCTTATATGAGATGATATTCATTCTTATTATACTTATATTTTCGCTTTTCAGATGTTTCTATACAACTAGCGAATCAAACGATTCAACTTCTCTTAAGAGAGATAGAAGTGAAAGTCCTTTACATTGGGGAGCAAAACGGGCAAGAACAGCAAGATATGAGATAATTGACGTAAATGACGAAAATAGCCGCCAAATCCATTCAAATAGTAAATCAGAATCAAAATGTGATATTTGTAGACCAGGTTGCGCTCATTGGAAAAGTCTTACCCCATCAAAACGTACAACAGAATCAGTAAAATGGCATGTAAAAAATTTAACAAAAGAAGAAAAAGAGGTATACAAGAAACAACAAAAAGAGATAAAACGTAAATGGTATTCTAGATTAACAGAAGAACAAAAAGAAGAACGAAGACAAAGAGCTGTTTTAACTCGAAGAATACGTGTGAATAAAATGACACGTGAACAGAAGAGAGAATTTTGGAAGAAAAATAGAGAATATTCAAAGGATAAAAAACAATAACGAAAGAGACAAATCCCCTCATATAAATCTTATATATTGTACAAATACTACATTTCACTCTAAGCGAATATATATGTATACTGTCATTTGTTCTTTAATTTTCCGCTGTGCAATTGTGACACGGGGCTACACAAATGATGTTGTGTCTACAAAATAAGGTCTTTCATGCGCTCCTGATATGTTTTTACCTCTAGCATCTATCTCACAAGATGAAGCGCTTAGGGTTTTTATTGATAGTGTACTTCAACCTTCTCTCACTATCCTTTGCAGCTTCTAACAACAATACCCTAGGTAGACAATCCACTAGCGAAGGAGAATCTTCAATTGATCATGATAGAATTGCATTACAAAATTCAGAAAACACTATGAACCTTCCAATCGGATGGCCACAAAAGAAGCAAAGGAGCAGAAGACTTGAAATATCTGAATCAAAATCAACATCTTCATCTTCAAGTAGCGAATCAGATGGAGATAGCTGGGATATGATATCCGAATTGACTAAAAATAAATCATTAAAAGGAAGGGCAAAAAGATTGGTGAGTAATCTAGTAAAAAGAAGAAGTGAGTAACCAACTCATTGTTTAATCGTAATTCTTCTATAAAGCAAATTATCAAACCGAAAAGCAAGTTTAACGAAGTGAAAAAAGGAAACGAATGTATCATTCATAGGCCCGGCTGTGATCATTGGGATGACTTAGACAGAAAGGACAAGAATAAACACGCCAAAAGATGGCAATACTTTAATTCGGTAAGCTATGGAATTGTGCTAAATGATAAAGAATGATAAGAATTAACCTCTAACACAGTTCTGAATCTTATAGAGTAAAGCACAAAGAGTTAAGAAACTTAGTAGACGTAGACAACTATACAATTCACAAACGGGCCAGGACGTAATCAAAAGACGTGAAAAGTCAAAACTTGATAGAAACAAAAGAAGATTAAAAATGACCGATGAAGAATATAAGGCTTTTCGGGATGATAGAAACAAATATAGACGTGAACTTCGAATTCGAAAAAAGTGAGTGAAAGGAAGATTTAATTATACGCTTTGGTTATAGAATGTGCTGATCATCATTTTTAATATGCCAGTACTGGTGCTCCAGTGAGAAAGATGAAAGCTAGACGGAAAGACTCGCAATAACAATATGCCAGAAAAACAAACTTATACTTTTATAAGTAAATGTCTAGCTAGTTATAATGATGTTTAATCGAGCATCTTCCGTGGAAGTTCGCAATCACTCTTGGATCTTTCTCTGACTTGACTGCAGTTCCTTGACAAGGTCCGCATCCTTTTGTTTTCTGAATTATAGGGAAAATAGAAGGTGTAAATATTATTTCTTCAAATTCATATACTTCAGAAATCACTCACACAATCATTATCTGCCAATGCTTTCGTTTCTCCCCAGCATGTAGCGCTCTATAAGGTGAAAAAATTGTTAATAAATATTCACTTATCAGGATAAAAAGATTATAACTCACCCCGCAACTTGATGGAGAGCGCTATAATTATTGACCAGAAAGGGACAAGGTTTAGGGTTAAACATCAAGTTATTATAGTGCCTTTACTATTACTCACTTCCCCTGCCGGACCACTTGACAATTTTGAATAACCATCAGAAGATCTTCCACCATGACGAACAGCATAAACTCTATCATCTGTCATTTTTGATTCTCCCTTGTCTTTCTTTCCATTGAATAATCTCTTTGGCATCTTATAACGCTCTTCATGTTCTTCTTCAAAGTATCCTAGTATTGAATTTATCATCATCCAAACCGAAAAGAAAATATATAACACTTTAACAGAGTTGCAAAACATTATGTTAAAACGAACAAGGCTAGCATTCTCGACAATCATTGACATAAATGCATCCTTTTATTCGATTACTCTGAGAATACATAGTCCCGAAACTTTCTGGGGCGTCATACGTTCAAATAAACTTTTTTTTATAAAATAAAGGCTGACTAGCCCCAATTTCTACAAAGCACCTTTACTTCGGGGGCAAAAAAACACAACTATCATCCGTGGTCAATTAAAACCTGTGTAAACAATCAACTATATACTATATCAAATATAAAGTACAACGTACATACCCTGATCGAAAAAAAGAAAACCCTATGTAGAAATTGATGATGATGACGAGCAAAACTATGATGAAGAAAACAATGTTAAAAATCTCGACTCAAAGTTCCACATTGAAATACACCCTCTTTACTGCTTGTTTATGATAATTCTAGCCTTGATCTGTATGAATATTTGAAATGGCATATAAACATAAAAAAAAAGGGAATTTTAGTCATAAAAAAGGAAATATAAAGAGAAATATGATCATGAGTGAGGGAAATATAATCATAAAAAGGGAAATATAATCATAAATAAATCAAACTCGATTAATTGTCCGCAATTTTTCAAAATCGAAAAATCCTATACCAAGACTGTTTTCGCGATTGGTCAGGAAGATATTGTCAAGAACATTACACTAATAGCTTCTTTTCGGTGGATGCTTGGGATCAATCCAACCATCATGATTATTTGCATTTCCACCACCCGAGTTACGATCTTTTTTCATCTGTATAATTGATTGAGTAGCTTGGCAAACAATATATATTTATATATGTCCCAATCGTATAACTCACCAACGGTCCAACAGGAATCCCGTAAACAAGATTGACTACAGTTCAGCCAAAGATAAAAACTTTGATAAGAATTTCGAATTTAGCCATAATCATTAAGGTAAATAGTAGATTGCTTGAAGTGAAGAAGAGAATTTGGGGTTATAACAAAAAATTGAATTTTTATGAAAATTATCGTCTTTTTATACCTTTCATTATAGTAAACAAGGGTCACGCAATTTTCACTTTTTGTCACTTTTTTATAAAAATTATCGACTTTTCATACCTTTCATCTTAGTAAACAAGGGTCACGCACTTTTCACTTTTTACTAGTAAGTTGACTATCAAACGTTTAAGATTACCGGGGTTTATGTCATAGAAATCCGGTTATGATATCATTGTCTTAATTAAAATAAGGGGTTCGCCGATAAGAAGATACTTTTTACCAACCAAATGTACTTTTTCTGCCTTATATATCTCCTCCGAATAAAGTCAATAATGTTCGATGGAGAGGATATTGGAAGGGTCTTCCGTAATTCCTGACAGCCTTCAATCCGAGAAAAAAAAGAGAAGGCACACGTCAAACTCGCTGTTTTATTTAGTTCTTCTTTTTGCCTAATTTTACGTAATTTTACGGCCGAGAAATTTCACCAAATTCAACGATAGATCGGTTTATCTCCTATTTCTAGTCTGGACCTTAATTGCTTTATATGACAGGGTAAAGGACTCGATCTTTGGATGCTTCTTATAATGGATTCGATCTTCGGATGCTTTTAAAAATTTATTCTAGAAGTTATCTATGCACCCCTTTGTTGTAAGAAAAGGAGAAAAGCCAAATTTATGTCTTTTCAAGTGACGCTCGGTATTATGTAAACAAATAGGGTAAAGGATTATAGAAAAAATGAAGAGAAAGTGACGTTCTTTATTCATTTTCATTTTTGCCCCTTTTGAGACCTTCAAAATCTTCTTTTACACGTTGAGGAAGCCAGAATAATAGATCAAGTCCACATTGTCACGTTGATATAGCCTTCAGCTTCAATAAGGATGATTTGGGTCAACCCAACCACCTGGATTCGTTCCTCCGGGCGTATCGCTCGAACCCAAATCTTTCTTTACCTTCATAAATCGTGTAATACATCAGCAAAAGATACTCTTGTATGTATGTCTCCTAATCCTATTCACTCACCAAAGATTCAACAGGGATGTCATGCACAAAATTCAAAATCAATAATCCAAGCAAAAAAACTTTAGTAAAAGTAGTCATGATTGAGATTAGCAGTAAATTGATTGTTGTAAGGACGTGAGTTGGAGGTTATGAGAAAATATTGTTCTCATGAAAAAAATTATCATCTTTTTATATCCTATCTGGTAAGCAAGGGCTACGCCTTTTCTTTATCTTCATATGCTGGTATAAAAGCAGTGTCTTTTCAACAAAATTAGTGACCGATCGAAAGAGATAACCATCCTTAATTTTCCGCTCGTCTATCCGTGCTAAAAAGCCACAAATTATTTCTTCCTTTTTTCTTTTGTTTGGAGCGAGTAAAACTACTAATATCGGCCAAGGTAATGCCAAGATAATTAACAATACTCATCCATCTCATTTTCTAATTCGAGTCAATTTTCCGGACCTTGATCAAATTTCACATATTGGAGTATGGACTCATTAGAATTTTCTTTACACGATAAGGATATTTATAGATTGAAATTACGTAGAAACAAGATGAAAACGATTACAGATTATCTAAAAGAGAGATGTTTTATTCACAATTTTACCTTTCCTGCTTTGAGAGCTTCTAAATCTTTTGGTTCAAATGGAAGATATGCTTTTGAACTTGGTGGAAGCCAATATAATGGATCAGGTCCGCATTGTGCATGTTCGATACCTTGATTACGCAAAGCAACTTTTAATTGTTTTGCCGTTCCGGTAGATTCCATTTCTGGAACGATACGTAAAAAGAGTGGAACACTATATTTTGGTAACGATTTACGTGCATGAGTTGCTAATCCTACTAAATCCAATGTAGCAGCTGCATTTCTTGGAATTGCAGCGCATCCTGCTCTTCCGTCGTGATTAGGAACTAAAACTCCATAAACATTTGCTTCTGCAATCTTTTCTCCTAAGACGGAAGCTACTTCAGCTGTACTAACATTTTCACTACGCCAACGGAAAGTGTCTCCCATTCGATCACCGAACCAATAAAATCCATCTGAGTCCATTCTCATCAAATCACCTGTACGGAACCAAGCATCTCCTTTAACTTTGACATCACGTAAAATTTTCTTCTTTGTTGCATCAGGATTACCTGCGTATCCTTGGAATTGAGATGATGCTCTAGATTCGTTAATACGACACATAAATTCTCCCGGTTCATCGTAATTGCATTCTTCGCATAATCCATTTGCTCCTCGAACGACATCTTCGGTGATTGGATCAACACGGAAGATACGGAAATCAGGACGAATCTTGCGTGCTAAAGAGCCAAATCTTCCAACAGCGCCCGAACCAAATTCACCGGTATTATAATTGAGTAATGCTCCATTTCCTTCTGAAGAAGCATAAAATTCAAAAATATGAGGAATGGCGAATCGATCGCGGAATTTGTTCCAAACGTCAGGACGCATTCCGTTTCCGTACGCCAAGCGGACACGATGATTCTTGTCATCCGGATGAGGTGGAACGGCCAAAAGATAACGTGCGATTTCACCAATATATTGAACAACAGTTGCATCAGCAGCACGAACTTGTTCAAAGAATTTACTTGCACTAAATTTGCGTCCAATAATAACACATGCTCCAGAACGGAAAGCGACACCTAAGCATAAAAAGGCAGCGGAAGAGTGATAGATTGGCATAGCTGTATAGATTCTGTCCTTGTTTGTGAATCGACCTAATTTTGTCCAAACAGTTGTTGCAGTTCCAATTCTACCATGACTGCATAAAGCTGCTTTAGGTAACCCGGTCGTACCACTTGTGTAAATGAGTGCACAAGATGATGCTAATGTTACATCTTTACGTAGTGCTGGATCAACTTCTTTAACACTTTGAGCTGCATGTTCGTTAGGGCCATAATAAACTGTATTTTCGATTTGAGGAGGTAAATTAACCTTTTCGTTTTCATGTCTCAATCCGTCATCGAAGCATAAATAACGACGAACTTTTGAATGTTCTAATAATTCTTTTGAAACTTCTTTCAATGGCGCTTCTAATTCCGGTTCAAAGATCACTAAAGGTGCTTCTGAAACGGCGATACAATGCAATAATCCTTTACCCGTTAGACCGTTATTGATGAAAGCAGGTGCGATATCGACTGACATACATGCAAGCCAAAGTAAAGGATATGTAGCTGAATTATGCAAAAATACTGCAACACGATCTCCAGGTTTAATTCCTTGACTTAATAAAAAATGTGCAATCCTTCGAACATCTGCATCTGCTTGTTCGAATGACCATGTTTTACCTTCGTACACTAAAAAGTCACCTTTTGGATTACTCTTTACAGTTGATTGAAAACTTTCATAAAGTGATGGTCTTCCACGCCATTCTGCTAATTTTAATCCTAAATCGGCAGCTGAAGTTGCACGACCTGCTTTAACGTCTGTTGAAACGCCATACTTTGCATCCAAATAAGAAAATGCAGCAAGACCAACGGCTGCTTTGAGTACTTGCGATGTCATGATGAAATGGTTAAGCGTGCTTTTTTCTCTTTCGTGATTTTGTCTATATAATTTCACCACGAAAGGAAGGGGGGATGATGATGGTTGCTCGTAAATTGAAGAAGAAAGTTTACGAACATAACCCCGCTGTATGTATCAAGGAAAGTTGTATACATAGGTCGGAAACGGTGAACCAGTCTTACCGATTCGAATTAGTAGCGAATTAGCAGTATCTTCTTCACCTTCTTTTTATCACGCGTCCGTTCAACTCTTCACATTTTCCTGCACTTTAGCACTGATAAAAATTCCCCCACAATATAAATATTGAAACAACCTTTTCATAGGCCCACGAAATTCGACGCACATTTTCAACTGCCAAACCACCGGCGCTAAGCTCGCCTTTCTGGTACAAGCATAAATTTTCAACTTAGCGGTCTTTTGCATATGCGTGAAAGGCGAGGAGAACGTTTTCTTGGGCAGCGCATACATATATGGCTTTTCTCATTCTAGAATCCAAATATATACGGCACAGCAGATAAGAGATAATGAATTATACATGCAATTTAAACAATCAGTTGAGCAAAGATACAAAATTACTAGGGAAAGTGTTTGATCCTGGCCTTCTTCTTGCATCATCCAATAATTCTCCTTGCCACCATCCGTCTGCATTGGTTTCCCAAACAGCGATCACATCTCCTGCCGTAAAATTGAATTCTTCTTGCAATTGGGCTTCATAGTCGTAAAGAGCTTTTACATAGAATAAAATTGGTTTACCTTCATTGGAATATTGGCCTGTTGGCGGAGGCGGATTAGTATTCGCAGGTGCGGCTGCAACTGGTGTTTGAGCAATAGGCTGATGAACTTGATTGTTTGGATAAGCACCATTAGGTGGAGTAGGATGTGCATTTGAAGGCGTATTCCATTGACCGAAAGGAGCTTGTTGTCCTCCTGCCATTGATGCTTGTGTTGTATGGACTGGATGCTGTTGAGCTTGAATAGCTTGTGGCGGTTGCTGGTACGATTGCTGTTGATATTGATGCATATATGCACTAGCAGGTGTTTCCTGTTGTACAGGTGGCTGGTGTTGACCATAGATCGGTTGTTGTTGCTGTTGCGGCGGCGGTTGTGGTTGTGCAAATGAATGCCCGGGTGTACTGGCTTGCGCCGGATTCACTGGAGGTGCAGTAGCAGAGGCTGGACGTTGATTGTATGGCGAAGGTGATTGATAACCTGCAGATGCTCCACCTGCAGCAAAAGGTGCACCTGTTTGTCTGCCCAAAGAGCTCATTGGATCTTGACGAACTTGTTGAGGAGGTGGTGTTTGTTGATAGCCGGCAGGTGGCATTGCACCTGGTGTACCATGAGTCGGAGTTTGTGCATAACCAGCTTGTTTTCCATATGGCGCTCCTTGTCGAATCGGAGTGGATTGTTGACTAGAAACGCCAGAATACTGTGATCCATGTTGTGGGCCAAATTGTGATTGTTGTGACGTTTGCGAAGGATGACCGCTGTTGAAGGATGCTTGGTGTTGCATATGATGGGGCAAACCAGAAGCTTGTTGAGGTGGTAATTGCTGCGGTGTCATCGTACGTCCTTGTTGTGGTCCAACAGATCCTGTCCGCTTAATGAAATCGTCCGCCATTTGATCGTGCGTTACAGATCCACTTGCGTCTAAATTGATACCCAAAGGTGTTGTAGAGCGTTGTGGAGTGTTGTATGAATTTGGTTTTTGTTGACCGGGTCTGCTTTGTGGTGTCGAGCCTGTTTGTCTTTGTTGGTGCTGAGCTTGTTGCGGCTGAACAGATTGACGCTGTGGTGAACGCTGAGGTTGTTGGAAAGGTTGTGGACTTGGACTTCTACCTCGTGCTCCAACGCCTGCGAAACCTGAAGTATCACCCATTGGTCCTGGACTGCGTGCTCTTTCTGGACCTTGTTGTTGACCGGAATTCGGCGCTTGCATACTCAATCGACTATGACGAGAAGCATTTGAATTCTGACGTGAAACAGAACGACGTTCACCTGGGAACGATTGTCCGTAACGACCTACAATTTCCTCATCTGGTTGAGGAGAAACGGCACGTTCAGGTTCTTGCATAAAAGCTGCAGATGGTGATCTAGCACGATTTTCACCATGATTAGATGGAATGGAATATGCACCTGGTGAAGTGGCCATCTCGCCTCCTGTTTGTCTTCCTACAGAGCCAAAAGAGTGCATCGTAGAGCCACCTGCGCCAGGTCTGCCAGAAGGCGTAGGTCCTCGACTTTGTTGAGGCGCTGGACTTCGGCCGGGTTTATTGCGCAAATCAGCAAGAGCACGAGCAATAGGATCTTCGTTGTTAGATTCGCCATTTCCGCTTAGAGTATCAACGCTGGCCGGTGGTGGAGCAGTTTTGATGATTGTTGTACCCATTGTTCCGGCTGTATCTGAATTCGATAATACCTCACTCTGTTGAGCATTAGAGTATGTAGATTGAGCAGATTGCATTCCTCCTGGACCATTAGTACCACTCCTTGACATATTGGTTTGACTTCTTGAGGGTGTCCTTTCTAAGAATTTCTTAGCTGACATTCTACGATCGCTTTTATCATTACGCAACAGAGATTCGCCTCCGCCAAAACCATCACCAGCTAAAGTGGATTGAGAATTAATCATACCGGGAAGTGCAACCCCACCAGGCGGAGCACGACTGCTGTTCGCATTTTCGTTTTCTTGATCGCCAGAAATTGTCTGCCGCGAAAATTCGCTCGCCAAACCACTTACATCTCCAGGCTGCGGCCCACCTCCCCTGCCAAGACTATCTCTGCGTGATTCTGATGGAGGTGGTCCAGAAATAGGAGCAGCAGCCGGATTGATGGGCGGAGCTGTTGGTGCAATAAATGTAGAAGGACGTGTGCTGCTTCGATGGAAATTTGCCGTTTTGAACGTAGGTCGAGCAGGTGGTGGTTGACCACGTCCATAATTGATGTATTCGGGCGGATCTGGAATTGCTGCTCCTGTACCTGCACGATGAATGAAATCAACAATGTCTCTAGGAGCTTCGCATGCCTCTAAAGATACTCTGACACGTTCGCATGATTGATCATCCGCAACACATACGGCAGAGATCGAATTAGCATAATTCCATAAATTGCTCTTCAAGAACTCCAGCCGCTCTTCTTCTAAATCTTGACATTGATCCAAATAAGATTTCCATTCGGAATTCCAACGTAACGTTGTATCCTTCAAAGCGCGAACAAAATTTTGATAATCTTTTTCGTTTCCATTTACGGTCGATTGTGCCTTGTCAAGCTTACTGGTAACTTTTTCCAAATCGCGTCCTTGAACAAGACTGCTTTGTGCAGTGTATCCATTGATACGAATACAATCTTGTTCATACTTATCCCTTGATTTGTTCACGTAAGATTCTTGTGTTACTTTTTGTTTATACAACTTTTCGATATTAGTCAATGGTCCTTTTCTTTGCGTTTGTGTACGATTTTGAAATTCGGCCAATTGACCTTCTAAATCCTTTCTGAATACGTTACTGAGATCTGCATGTGTTTTTGCAGTTTGTTCAATTTCACCACGAACGATCTCTAAAGCGTGTTTCATCGAACCTGTTTCATCTCTACCAAATTGTTGTTTTGACAATTTCGCCAATCGTTTTGCATATTCTGCTTCAATTTCTGCCCTTTCTTTATACATTGCACGTACATCATCCACAATCCTTGCTGAATTTTTCATTCTTGATTGCATGATCGAATAACCTGCATCATTTGAACCCCAAAATGAATTACAAAAAGTCGTTTGATCTTGTAATTCACGTCTAATCAATTCATCTTCTGCTGCCATCCTTCTACCCGCTTCTCCGCCATCTCTACCCATAGAAGAACTGGCCCTAGAAGCAGCGCTCTTGGCTGAACCTGCAGAGCCTGACCTTTCTCTTCGATCTGAAGGCATTATGCAAATTTGATCATATGTGTTGTTGCGACAACAAGCCGAGGCTTCTACCTCTTTTTAAATTGAGTATCAGAAAGTTGATAGATTCGTGTAAGATTGTGTTGCAGACGAAGAACAATGTGGAATGTATGATTGTTGAAAATGAACTTATAAAAGTCCGTGCAGGAGGATAGATAAAAACATGAGACGCGTGCAAGCGTGGGTTGTTTGCTTTTACGGCTATGCACAGCCATAATGTGTGCCATAATGTGTACAAGGCGTATCTAGTCCACATCCAGTCGCTTAATGCTCCATAATATCATCAAGACGATTCAAATTTCATTATGGCAGATGAAGGAGCCGGTATATGGGGTGCAAGCATAGATGATGAAAGTGGTGTACATTCAGAAAAGAATGTAATCGGTCAGCCAAGCGAAAGACCAGCGACTTTGGAGAGAAGAGAATCGAAACCTGCTCCTCGCCTATTCGATGATTTAGGCGATGCAGGCTGGGGTTCACCAGATGCTGATCAGCCATCATTTGATAAGCCACCACCAATCACACCGATAGCACCAGCACAATCTAAAGTGGACCCAGAATTCGAAAATACACTTACAGGGAATGAGGGTTTCAAAAGTGAAAACGGAGATAAGCATTTTCCAGATGATGAACAAGATGAACAACAGGAAGATGATCCGCATACATTCTCTCCTGATGACGAGGATGACGATGAGCCGTTTGGATTTCAAGAAAGAACGCCTAAGTCTGATCTCGCTGCTTTCGAAGATTTTAAAGATGGCCCTGATGAAGGAGATGATGATGACTTTGGAGATTTTGGGGAATTTGAAGAAGAAGCTCAAACGGATCAATTCGGGTCACCTGCCCAGCCTGAAGAACCGCTCGAGCAAGAGAGTAGAAGTATACCACAACAGTCAAGTGGGTCAAATTGGCAGCCTCTGACCATTACACCAAATAGTACATCGTCCTCGATAGCAAATGATGTACGCCAGCTTTTGTCAGCTCCACTCTCGGATGGTCGTATGTATCCTTTCCATGATGGTGCAGCATCTCAATTATCTCAGGATCAGATCAGACAGGTAGATGGTCCATCACAAATCTTGGTAAGAGAGGAAAGTCGAGCAGCATGGTCTGCTCTTTCTAAACAACCCGAGTTAAAACCTGTCGATTGGATGCGTTCAAAAACAAGGAGGCAATATCTGATTGCTGTTGGAGTGCCGATCAATCTGGACGAATTAAATACCACCAATACGAATGGTTCCAAAACTCTGCCTCCATTAGCTTTGAAACTTGATCGTGGAGCGAGAGGATCAGAAGCAGATTCGGGACCTGTAAACCAGAATGAAGGTAAACCTGGCAGTGCTAAATCAACACGCGAACGAGACAATAAACCTCCTGAATTTGACACACAAAGGGCGAAATCAATCGTTGCAATGACGGAAGATCAATTGACTTTATTGGGATTACCTGCTCTAAGGGAATTACAACGAGAGACAGAAGTTCTAACCAGACAAGCATCAACAGTTTTGACACATTATTTATCTCAACGAGAGTCACATTCTACCGATGCAGAAATGTATAATGGCTTGATTAAGGATTTGGTCACAGGTGCGGCAAAAAGGGTCAGTACAACAAATAATGCATCTGTTCAGAGACAAGTAAGCGTGCGCAAATCAGGAATTGGAGGAGGAAATTTGCCCAATAGCGGACGTAATTCACCCGCAATTAGTAATGTTCAGGCTCAATCATTCTCAGCAGGAAGGAGTAGTAGTCCAAGGTGATTAACCTAATTAATCTATCTCATTGTATAATTCAAGCAATCTCTTTTGATGCTCATCAATTCATGAATTTTGTACTTTAAACAATTTCACGTGATGTGTATGGCGAAGACGCGAGAAAGCGCGTTCATTGTTTGATAATTTGCGCGTTGCATGCACTGCACCGTCTCACTCGATTGCTAAACTGACAGGTCTGATGAATGCATAACGTAGCGCAGCGCAGCGCTTTAAACTGCCTTTTTGGTGAAATGCAAAAAGCATACATGTGTTGGTCTTTTTTTCATTGAACATTCTAGACTTTTTCACTCCATCTCATTCTGGCTCTGTATGGCCCTCATACATCCGTTGTTGTTTGGTATAAGCCTTCATTGATGAGAAGGAGAGGACGAAAGTAGTTTGCAAAACAAACGCGGTATACAAAACTTTCTCATCTTTACCATCGTCAAGGAGTGCAGGCAATCATGATTTCAAGGCCTCACTCACCTTTTAAGCGATCGTCTCGATCACCTTCTCGATCTGGATCACCTATTCGTGGCATGAGTAGTGCTAAATGGTTTAATACAGGATCTAATGATGATCCACGCGCAAGCTATGAACAAAGTCACATCCCCACTGCTCCTAGTGCAGTCTTTGCTGGCCCAAGTACCAGTCCAGGTGGATCACCAACTTCAGCAGCAGTCAATCCGAATCTCAACCAACTGAGCAGAGCTGAACATTATGATGTTGTAATTGAAGGAGAACATGGGGAAGCAGTATTAACACATCTTGGAGGCATAGTATTGGATCAATCAGGTGGTATTGAAGGAAGTGATGCTGCTTCAAAATTGTCGAGGTCATCAAGTGGCTCGAGCATCACAGCTGTTCCATCATCTAGAAAGCCTGAAAATGAGAGAAGTGCGGCGTCTAGTACGAAATTCGAATCGATGCTGCACGAATTAGTACAAACGGAGAAGAGTTATGTACGAAGGATTGAAGTGTTATATCAACGATATGCGGTTCCTCTAAGACAGATGGCAAGAGATCGCGATACAGCAATCATTCCGCTATACGAGTCTCAACGTCTATTCGGCAATATTGGTGAAATTGTTGGTGCAAATATGGCTTTCTTGCGAGAGCTAGAGACATACCTCTCTGATCGCGTAAAAGGCAAAACAAAAGAAGGCGGTAGTGAATTGGGTGACATTATTTATCGAAACATTGCATGTTTTTCCTGTTACAATGAATATTTTAACAATTTCGAAAAGGCAAAACATATTGAACAGAGTATGATGCGAAACAATAGGGGATTCCGCGACTTTATCGATCGAACAAAGTACAGCATCACTGGAATGGGTAATATTGGATTACGAGAGCTCATTATGGAGCCTGTTCAACGCATTCCTCGGTATACACTATTATTCGATGGACTGATTCGCAACCTTCCTACTACCGATCCGAATCGTGCTAGATTAGAGCAAGCTGTAGTCTTGGCTGGCAGAATTGCTAGCTGTGAAGTTGATGACAAAACAAAGCGTGCTGCAGTTCTTTGGAGCTTCAGTCGAAATGTGGACGGATTTCCGGCAGGACTGATCAGTGTACATCGGCAATATATTGATTGCATAGATGTTGATGATTTCCCTATTGATGTACTAGGTCCATCAGCGATGAATACACTTTTGTCTCCAGGTACAAGCACAACATCTGGTTATCGTACAATCCATTGCACATTATTCTTATTTGATGATGTGATTGCAATCGCAAAACGAGCAAGTTCAGCAAGTTGTGGAAGATCTTTAGTTGGTTTGGATGATTTGAGCAAATTGGCAGATCAGATGAAAACATACACTGAACGAAGTGCGGTTATCAAAAGTCCTTCAAAGGTCGAATTGGGCTTCCGTGGTTTGATTGACGTTTCAGAAGTGAAAGCAATTGATATGGGAGGGCCTGATTTCCAAATGTTATTCATGCGTCCGCCTACACACATCTCTGGTGATAAATGGGCTGGCAGAGCTGTTCGTCAATATGCTACCGTTGATGCACAAAGTAATCAAGGCCCCGATCCTGCATTTGCTCGTCAAGAGAAAGCAAGATTTTTGGATAACTTGTGGAGGTCACAGGCTTTGTACAAAGCTCGAGAGCATAAAAGTCACGTCAGATCATTGGTTTTGCCGAGTACATCAAATGAAGACAAGATTCGAAGAGTGATCTATTGGAATGTATATGCAAGAAGAAGCTATCTTGCCGAAACACACAAATCCGAGGTAGTATTGCACGTTAATCCTGATGGAGAAGCGGATGCATTGCCTTTCGGGTATGAAGATGCACCTCCTTCTGCTTCTGTTCGCATTCATTCGATGGATGAAGATACGGCTTTTTGTACCTATATTGCTTCTTATAAAAGCACTTGCAGTGTAGCCGATGCAGGTGAACTTCATCAAGTGCCACTCAGCAGCTTATCAGACGAAATGTTCCGAACATCAAAACAATTAAATCGTAATGCTCTTGATGGCTTTGATCCAAGACATGGCAGTCCAACAACTCCAGGCTCGACCAATCGTAGCGGTAGAGCACTCGCATCTGGTTTGGAACAATTTGGACGTAGCTTATTTGGAACGCCAAGTAGTATGCGTAGTGCTGCAACTGGATCAGACTTTTTCGGTGTAAAAAGAACGAGAAGTAAAGGAAGTAGTCAATACACTCGAAATGCCTCTGTTAGCACTCGAAAGACATATTCTACAGCACATACGAGCAGCGTTGGTAGTAGAGATATGCTGCAATATTCCGTTAATGGAAGACAAGATGTACGAAATGGAAATGGAAGTCCAGGAACACCAGTGAATGATTTACAAGCCAATATTGAACGATATAGAAATATGTCGCCCAGATCCAATGCGGAAATGGCTACTCCAACGAAGAATGAAATTTCGATTTTAAGTTCAGATGCATCAATGCGTTCGCCATCACATTCACCAAGCGGAAGAGAAGGTGCAAATTCACCGGTACGCCGAAAGCCAGTCCCACAAGCTGATCGAACTCCCGTTAGAGTACCATCAGGATCCAAACGTGAATTACCAGTAGATGCGACACCAACTGCCAAGCCTGCAAAGAGGATTGCTCATGAACGTGAAAACGTGAACGGTGGTGATTTGACAAATGATGAATCTGTCTCTCCTCCACCTTCACCTTCGCCAACGAATTATGCATCTGCTCCACAAACACCTATGAGAAATGAAAGTGGTGTAAGTGCGAAGAATAGAGTAGGAAGTGTGAAACCATTGAGTATTCGCAAAGATCGTGGTCAACAAAGACAATCTAATCGACCGGAGATGATGCATAAAATTCAACGTGATTTAGATACTTTACAAAGGGCATGTGAAAATACACAATCGATTCTTGCAAATGCTCGAAATGATTTGAGTAGCGGAAGAGAAGCTATTGATCAAATTGATGATTGCTTTACCGAACTTGAATCGACGGATGATGCTATTCAAAGGTTACGTAAATCGATGAAAGAATGGAATTCAATCGAACCATCAACTCCTCAAGCTGTAGTTCAACTACCAAATGCTGAATGGAAAGCAGATGAAGTTCAAAAATTACAAGCACAATTAGCCAATGTAGAACGAAAATGTGAATTATTGGTTTCATTGGAACGTGATGGTAGGTTGGAAAATACTGAATTACACAAAGCATTCAATGAAGAATTGGATAGAATGTACGATGATATTCAATTAGGATCGGTTGATGAACAACTCGTAAAACTTCGAACTGAAATCAGACAAGCGAAATCACAAAGGAACGAAGTCAACTTAGAGAGAAAAGCATTACAACGTGAATTAGCATTAGAAAAAGCGCAAAGTGAAGTTTGGCGTGCAACATTGATCAAGCATGGTTTGATTTGAACAAGAAAAAGAAGGACAAAAAGACTGGATTTATTTGTCTATTGAAAGATTGATGTATATTATGCTCTATAAGTGCAATCATTATTTTATTTGTCATTGTTCGGTTTACGTGCTCAGTGTTAGATTTAGAGCGCGGTGCATAAACGCAGTAAAAGGTACCGCGTTTAATTTTAATCTTCCAGTACAACACTTCTTCTAAAAAATTCTTGTTCTTCTGCTTCCATATAGAAAATAAAGATTTGCACGAAATGTCGGAAGCGGATGAAGTTCAAGCAATGGATCAAGATGGAGATAGTATGCCAGAAGAAAGGATTGCAAGAAATATAGCACTTCATATTGCCGCAGCAGATGGAAATTTTACTGAATGTGAAATTTTATTAAACGATGAAAAAGATGGAACAAAAGGAGCTGATGCTTGGTGGGAAGATGAAAGTCATTTAAGATGGAATGCATTACACTTTGCCGTTAATGGACAACATGCCGAAATCGTTAAACTTTTACTTAAAAGAGGAGGAATTTGGAATGCGATTGATGAATTAGGTTTTACTCCGGCTGATTATGCATGGTCTTTGAATAATGAAGAAATTTATTGGATCTTATTCGAAGAAGGTGTTCGTCAAACGCTCGTTTTGAATTTATTAGATAGGAAATCATTAGCACAATCTGCATCAAGAGATCCAGGTGCAAACACAAAAGGTGAAGATGGCCAAGATGGTGTTCAAGTTGATGACAATGGAGAATCTTCAACTTTGAAATTACAAGTGACAGAATCAAGTGGAGAAGTATCAGCACAAAATGATCGTTTTCTTGAATCTCGTCTGACGTTTGTCAAGGATGGTGAAGGAAAGATGCGATGTATGGATAAAGATGGAGGATTGGTAATGGCAGCATGGGAAACGGATGTGATGGAAAGGACGGCAAGACTGTTATGTATAGATCAAAAAACAGGAAAACCAATCAAAGATCTTAAGATTTTGAATGTCGGATTCGGATTGGGAATCGTAGATGAATTCTTTCAACAATACAAACCGAGTAAACATGTCATCGTTGAAGCACATCCTGATGCTATTGCATTTGCTCGTCAAAATGGATGGCATGAAAGGCCTGGAGTGGAATTGATTCATGCTAAATGGGAAGATGCATTAGATCAATTATCGAATGGAGAATTGTTTGATGTGATTTATTGGGATACATATGCTCAAGGATATGGACAATTACGCGATTTCTTCGAAGAAGTACCTTACCTTTTAGATGAATCAAATCCTAATGCTCAATTTTCATTCTTCCATGGTCTAGCAGGCACAAATCGATTCTTGTATGATGTCTATACCCGTGTTTCAGAGCTAGATTTGAGAGAGATGGGCTTGGACACACAATGGTATGATATCAGGCCAAACACAACAAGCGAAACATGGAATGGTATCTTGAGAAAGTATTGGGATCTTGACGTTTTGCGGATACCGATCTCCAGAAGAATTCAAGATAAAGAATAATGAGTCTTTCACCTTGTAAAACATGTATAATATAAGATAGAATATATGCACTTGTAATTGGACGTTTTGAGACTGGAGAAGATGCACGGAAAGACTAACTAAAAGTTGATCGCGTGAGTTGAATTTTTATCAGATCATTAGCTGGTTAGCCAGGCTTTAGTGGAGGGTTGACCGACATTTTAGGCACTTGGACGGTGTACCTTGTCACGCATTGCAAATCTTCGATTACTTCATCAGTTTGACTCCGAATAATTCTTCCAGATTTGTTTCTTATCATCAATCGATCATAATCGCTTTAGCCTAGCAGACGTGGAAACGATAGAGGTAGTGCATCAAAATGTCAGCTCTAAGACGAGGCTTCATTTCATGCACTTGGACGAATGCCTCTTCATCTTCTGGATCTTCTTCTCCCTACATCAATCAATCACAACAATTCACACGTCATTTTCGCACATCTTCTCGAACGAATGCAAGGGTAGAAGAAGGAGATTTTTATAAAATTTTAGAAATCGAACAAAGTGCGAATCAAAATGATATTAAACAACAATTTTATAAATTAAGTAAACAATGGCATCCTGACGTTAATCAAGGATCAGAAGAAAGTAAGGTAAAATTTCAACAAGTTAGTGAAGCATATGCAACTTTAGGAAATGAAACTTCAAGGAAACAATACGATAGACAAAGATCTTCAACTGGTTTCGGAGCCAGAAGAGGAGGAGGAGGAACTTCAGGAATGCGTTATGATAGTGATAATTTACAAAGGCGAGCAACAGCTTCATATGCATGGGATTATCAAAGAAGGAATGCGGCAAGAGCATTTAAGAAAGCAAACGCTTCTTCACAATCTGCAAATGGACAAAGAGCAGGAATGGGTTCCGATAGCGCATACAGAACACATTATCAACATGATGCATCTTCAGCTGAACAAGATACAACGATGTTTGAAAGATTGGCTGAACAACAACGTAAACGTGAAGCAGCAATGCAAGCTAGATACGAAGAACAAGGAGGTGGAGGGGATGGTAGAACAAGGAGAGGAGATGCAACTTCTTCGATGTATGAACAAGCGGATCAAACTTCTAGTCATCTTGTCCGATTCCTGCAAGTGACTGGCTTGTTTGGATTCATCTTCTATTGTTCCACTTTGGTATCAGACGGCGGAACAAATAGCCCAACAGCAACACGAAAGAGAGTGATCACAGCAGGATCTTCAACGTAGCATATATCCTATAGACTATCATACTGTATTGTACAATGCATCGCATCGCAGTGAATTACATACACACACGCTGATTATTTCGATCTCTATAGAATTAGGCGAGTCTCTCTTATTTATTTGACATTAGATCAAATCTGTTCTCACTATTGTGTATTTTCTTGCTTACTTTTTATTTTGTGTGTTTTTCGATTGTTTCTTCAATCGTTTCTTTTGCTTCTTGTCCTGCTCTGATTGCCTCTCTCTCCACTGCATCAACGTTGGGTACTTGCAAATTACCATTACTTGAATTTGCCATCTTTTCACGTTCTTGTCTCTCACGCTTTTTCGTTGCAGTCACGCCAGAGAAGTTGTCAAAAATACGACCTAATCCTAATCGAAAAGCGATCATTGGTCCTAATGCAGCTATAATTCCGTAATAGTATAGATGTTTCCATCCTGCCCAACTCTTTCCCACTTCTAAAAGCATAAAAGGCATAGCGGCAAAATTCATCGTCAACTGAACAAAGACCACAGAAAGGGTACAATAGACCAATTGTGTAGGCGTATACTTTGTCACTGTAGAGTATGTCGGATTAGGTGTGCGTACATTGGCGAACACAAAAGGTCGAAGATGAGCACGCATCGATTTACCGACAGATTGCAATAACCCTCCCAAAACAAAAGTAAAGTAATATCCGGGAGCAACGCCATGCCAAAATGCACTGGTGAGGAAAGTCATCATCGTACTCTTGAATCCAGGCTTCTTTCCTGGACGAGCAACACGTTTATAAACATTATTTCTCAGCCAAACATTTGTGTTCATGTTCCAATTGTCCAAAAGCTCTTTCCAATTATTGGCAAATTCTACTCCGCTCACATTGATATTTTTGCATCGATCCCATCTTGCTTTTTGTCCATCCTTTGCGATACCATTGTATGAAAGACCAGAGATGATACATGCACCATTTGTCAAGTTCCAGATACCGTAATACTTTGTGCGGGCTGTGATACCGACCACAGTAACATACCAAATCCGAGCTAATGGACTAAGTCTAAGTGCACTTTCTGGGTCGCTTGCCGGTAGCAACAATGCATCGTAGTAGTACTTTGGCGTAAAAACTGACCAGAATCCCATAAATGTCAATCCCAGGACCAACTCGGCCAATCCGGCAACGAAACGTCCAGATGGAGGAAGTTTGTCTTTGGTCTTGTATAGATCTCCGTTAGCCCATGCTCTGTAATCGGTGAAGCGAGAAGAAGGTCCGACCAAAACACCTGGAAAATAGAACGCATAACCCAAGAATTCGAGCAAATCAGGAAACTCGGTAATTCTGTGTGACTTTTGCTGTTCATCGCATTCTTCTAATTTTCTATTTTTACCATCATGAATGCTCCAAGCGAAACTTGTCAGATTCATACAAAGAACCATTTGCATAGCAGTGATTTCGATTGTCGTAAGAGGAATATTGCCGAATGCTCTTACTAAATGATTGATGGTCAAATGACCCATTTGAAAGATGAACACGATCCAAGGCATATTCTTTGCACCTCCAACATTTGCCTTTGTAACGTAGTATGTGATCAAACAATTGGCCAAAACTTGTAAATAACTCAGCTTAAGTTGCAATATACCGTACAAGTAAAATGTTGTCACGCTGATATTGACGATATGCTTCACTCTCGCAGGTAAATATGCCAACGGAACTGACAATGGATAAGAAATGAGAAAAAGTGAAAAGAGCTGCGAGAGCAAGCAATGAATCAGTATGAAGCTCGTATGATGTATGCGCCTGCACTTCCTTCACTCACCTTGACATAATCTACTGGCGTACCAGTAGAAGCAGCCAATTGCTCAAAAGCCTGATTCAACATGGCTTGCTTGAATGATTGATGATCTTCTTGGTGGATAGGAAGTAAAACCTGGCCAGCAAAACAAGCAAATCAAACACCGGAACCGCTCGCCAAGAAACGTGTTAAGAATAAGCTCGGTCAAAGGCAAAGACTTTTTTTTTTCTTGCCTTTAAGATCTTCGTTTTTTATGGGCGTTATATTTGTGGAGGTAAATTCGACTGCCCATATGCCTTATTTACTCGACAAGGAAGCACCTTTCAAAATTCTGCACTAATAAAAAAAAATCTTATCCCCGCACACAAAATGAATACACACTTTACCGAGGCCCCAACATTAAGGACGTGAAAAACAGCGTGCTCCTTCCAGTATCGACTCTATATAATCTACTTTCTATGTGTATCTAAAAGGCCAACTTTTTCATTATACTCAGATTTGTCTCTTCGCTGGTCAATTAGGGTTAAGAAAGCTATCATTGTTCGCTGAGGTATAATCGTATCGATTGAGTAGATTTCTATTATCATGATAAAAAAAGAAGTAAATGATGGTTAAAATATAAATACAGTGTGTTCGGATGAGGAATGAGTAGTTTCGAAAGAGACTTTTTGACCTTCATCATATGCTTTCGCTGTGTGGGTCATCTACATCAAATGAAGCCCATATCTGCAGGTTCCATCGCCCCTTCTCCATCTTCCCGAGCCGCAGCTGCAGCTGCAGCTTCTAATTCTTGGTTTATGTCAATCTGTCTACCTTCTGATCTTCTCTCATCCAAGATTCTCTGCGCATATCGACTGCGAAGTAAAGCAGGTTGACGAATCTGAATCGATGTATTCGACACACTCATTGATGTACTGGTGCTTACTTTGCTCGAAGAATCGTGTTGATCTTTAGAGTTTTCTTTTTCTTCCTCTCCTGACCCTTCCTTTGATTGCTTGTCTGCTTCTTCTCGCAATATACGTTCTCGCTCTTCTACTTTCCGAGCTGTCGAGCGAATCATTTCGTCGCGTTGATCGATTGCCCTTCTCCTTCGTTGTTCAATCTCGGGAATCAATGTGCTGGTGAAAAGAACGATAGGCATGAGGATGTAATCATTCATCACACCAATAAGCTTGCTTATCGGATCATGTTGAACTTGTTGAGCTCCGTTTCGATTTCCTGTTGACATTCTCAGCCCCATTTCGCGATCTTCTTCGCTCATGCGCCAGTAAGCAAGTCTCTCGATCCAAAATTCCAACAAGAATGGCGAGAAGATTGTATAGCGATTCGGCGCGGCCGGAACTGGTATCTCTTGCTGGTTTTGATCACCCGTTCCTTCAGCAGAATTTTGTGAAGTACCTTGTTGTCTATTCGTTCGGTTGTCGTCTCCATTGGCGGCATTTGCGCGCCCTTCATTTACAGCGTCTCTGCCTAGTGCACGTCTGATTGCACGTCTTCGAACTTGCACTCGCTTCATCAAAGTTCTATAGCTTTCGTATAAGATGTACAGACATGCAAAGCCTACCATATACTTTTGCTTTGTAGGTGAAGCACCTCTTGTGAAAACGTAAACGAGTAAGCCGATCTTGAAAGTGAGAAATGCTGTCGAAAACAAAACATTAAACCAATCCTCACGTTGTAATCCCACGAATCGATTCCTGAAGATCGCTCGATCGATAGCTTGAGCTTGATGGGGAGCTATCATTGCTCCACCGACAGCAGGATGCAAACCATTTCCACGAACAGCTAAGACGCCTGCGCTCACAACATGGGCAGATGTCGGCACGGCACGATCTAAGATAGAGTGATAGTTGATAAGCTTCTCGATTTGATGGTAGAGTAGACGAAGGTGTTCAATTCTGCTGTGCAACAAGCGCAACTTTTCGGACTGAGGGCTTTGTTCGACACGCAAGAGGTAGGGAAGTCCATCGATAGTGACATTCTTGTACTTGAAGGGATTCTTTGAGACCTCGTAAGAGAAGGCATCGTCGACACTGTCCCACAAAAGTACGTCCCGCTCCAATTGATCGATACAGAGATTTACCTCTTCGATCGAGCATCCCATTGCGGCTGCTAATTCCGATAGCTCTGAGCCGCTTTTTCTAGTGTGTGCGTTTTCGTCGCCATAGATGGCGTTCCACTCCTTTTCATAGATGTCAACATAACGAGCATATGTCCAAGAAATGAGTGAGCGGAAGGTGTCATATTGCGACGGTTCCATATTCTCAACCATGTTTGCCAAATGACGACTATTATCTGCAGTTTCAATATGATCTTGCATTGGCTGGGATGAAGGCAAGGTGATCGAAGGTAGCGAAGATTTTCGAGCAGGCAAAGTATCGGCCTTGGCGGTAGAACGAGAGCTAAATTTCAAAGGTTGGGATGGTGTCGAAGGTACTGGATTCCTTGAAGGAGTACGTTGCTTCCACGCATCTGGACGAATAACGAGATGAACAGGGGTAGGTTCATTTCTTTCTTCCTCCTTTACTATATTTCCAACAATCATTTCATCGGAAAGAGTTTGACCTGCTTTAAAAAAGCGCATTCCGTTCGCTTTTGGTCTCCCTGGCCATGTTTGTTCAACGATTTGCTTGACTTGGGCAATCGTACTAGTCTTTGAAACAGCCAAGATTGACGAATCTGAAGATCCGGTCAAAGAAGGACATTTGATGTCCAAACGGATAGTGTTAGAAAGTGGTGTAGAATGTGATCTCGATAAACCATTATTACTCTGAACTAAATGCTCTTCTTCTGGAGACAAAGCAATTCCATCTTTAATTCCAGCCATTTCTGTTGGCTGCTCATGATTTGCACCTGTTCTCCTTAACGGATCATCCATAGAGAGTGTGTGATTGGGCCCAACGTTATTGCCACTACTTGCTGTGGAGCCCAAAGTTGGTCGAGAATCATGCATGATGTGAAACCAGTCTATCTCCCAAGGATTTAATGAGAGAAAGATGGTGATAGGAATGATGGAAAACCTTATCATAAACCATTTCTATTTATGAAATCGATAAAGCGCAGCGGGGTGCATACATAGACTCATGATGCCAATTCATACGCAAAACTCGGATTTGGGCGTTCCGCCTGAGTTTTAGGTATTCCGCCTTTTAAGCAAAGTATGATGCTATAATTATCTTTTTGTATTGGTCTATTACACAATTTAAATTGGATCCAATACAAATCGCGCCCTGATTAAATACACCCAGGCTCCACGTCGACTTTAAATTAGCCAATCCTCTTGACATTACACAAATAATATACGGCGCCGAAAGTGCATGTACATATAGACTATATGTACTTACATATGACGATAAGCCGTAACGGTCCGTGCAATTAAGATTAACGACCTACTTCATACGATCTGAACAAAATCGGCTCAGCTGGGCTTTGCGATTTGTTGAGTAGGCAATTGATTTAAGCGCCTTCATTACTTATTGGTCAACTCTTCCAGACGATCTCCCTACCTATCAAGAACGGTTGTAAAGATTGCCTGTGATGAATACGATTCAGGTGCGTACTTATGATCACGAAACATTTCGCTGATTGACTGATAAACTTTTTATTTATTTTACGCAGACCCACTTTTGGGCTGTACGTGATTATCTAGCACCCGTTTTACGGGAATCGAAATTCAAAGAGCATGGTCGTATAACACCTGGTGAGTGAGAATGAAGATCGAATGAGCGTTTAAACGAAACGACTAATTGCCCCCCTCTTACGATCTTCTTGTTGCAGAGGAATTTGTTGCCGCTGGTGATTTTTTAACATACAAATTTCCAACATGGACATGGTCTTCTGCTTCTTCAAGCGATGCGAAATATACCCGAGACTTCTTGCCTTCCGATAAGCAATATCTCATCTCTCGTGGCGTGCCTTGTTTGCGTAGAGTGAGTCAAATGGAAAAAGCTGCTTTAGGTTCAAGTTCAAAAACAGGTCAAGCTAACAGTGAAACGGATGAAAGATTGCTCAATTTTGGAGAAGGTCATGATGGAGATGAAGTAGCAGGAAAAGGCACAGAAGAAGATTGGCTTGCAACACATTTAGATGACGATCCTTCACATTCAGCAGTGGCAGGAGATATTGCAGATATTCCGGATTCAGAACCCCCAATGGCATCATTAACACCAGGAGAAGAAGATGAATTAGCATCAAGGGTCGCAGGCACGCATTTAGGAGGGTCACATAGTGGAATAAGCGGGGCAGGAAAAGGCGATGATGGCGCTGAGATTGGTGATATACCAGATATGGACGATGAAGATGATGAACTGGGAGGCTTAGGCGAAGGTGTTGTAGAAGCTGATGATCCAGCAACTGCAAATGTACACAGGGGGACAACATTTAGCTCTCAGCAAGGTACAGCATCTGTTGCTGGAGGTCAAACGATTAGCAAATTAATCTCTGTAAGGACATATGATTGCTTGATAACATATGACAAGTATTATCAAACACCAAGGATGTGGTTAGTTGGATACAATGAATCAGGACAGCCACTCAAGCCAGCCGAGATTTTTGAAGATGTAAGCAGTGATTATGCGCAAAAGACAGTCACTGTCGAACCATTTCCACATGGAAATTTGAGTACAGCTAGCATTCATCCTTGCAAACATGCGAGCGTGATGAAAAAAGTGATTGAAAGGATGAATGCAAGCGTGATTGAAGAACAAAAGAAAGCAAATAATTCGACCTCAAATGATTCAGCAACAAAGAAGAAGAAAGGATGGGGATTAGGCGGAGCAATGAAAAAGATTTCAGGTAGTAAAGAATCAGCTGGAGGTAGCGGGACGCCAGAAACTGGTAGTCATACTCCTTCAGGAAACGCAGGAAATACGGAATTATCACCAAACACAGCGGTAGGAGATGAAGAAGGACAGACAACAGAAGTGGAAGGACTACGTGTTGATCAATATTTGCTCATTTTTCTCAAATTTATGGCTAGCATCGTTCCTGCTATCGAGATTGACGCAACACAGGCAGTATAATGCAAAATATCATTTCCTATATAATCATCAATTCAGATTTAATTCATTCAGACCGACAACAATATTGCTTCTGCTTGTTTAAGGGAGATTGACACAGTACCGTTTTTGTTCACTTTAATTATTTCTGACTTTGGCGTTGGACCAAGTGAGCCAGTTTCGGAATCAAACGTTTGACCGGAAACATTGACTAAGCTCTTTGCATTTGTGCCTGGAGCTTGTAATCGAAGTAGGTTTACGATTGCGTTTTCCTTCCATGATGTTTGGATGTTGAATTGTTTTTCTGGACGTTTACCTTTACTGACACTTTGAGAATCGGTATTTGAAAGTGTTGAAGGATTTGAAATACCTTGACTACTATTCCAAACGCCCATATCCAATAGAGCTATCTTACTTAAAGCTTTTTGATCGTTATAGATTGCATAACCACTTAAATCGGTAGAATTTGCATCTTGAAGTGCTTTTACAGTTCCTGTACCGTTTAAACCTTGTAAGGTATATGCAGCGAACAGATGACCGTACAAATTTGCACGAATACCTGCTTTTAATTGTTCACCTTTATGTTGATAAGGTAAAGGAGTGAAAGCTGAATATTCTGATTGATCACCAAGATGAAAGAATATTTGTGGAATATTTAAACTTGCAGATAATAATGCATAATCATACGTCCAAAGAGTTGCACCAAAAGTATCACTAATTCCACTCTTTCCGCTACAAGAAGCGCTATTTGTTTCTCCAAAAATTAAAGGTGCACCTGCATTTTGAGCAGCTCTTTGTTGAGGGATGTATTGTGAAACATTTTTATATAAAACCAAATGATCCGAAAGTAAATCTAACGAAAGACGAGCAGCACGTTCAGGATCACAAGTTGATTGTGGATAAAGATGAACGGCATAACTTGAGATCGAATGATCTTTGTTGGTCAAATGTCCTTTTGTTGTAAGATTATAAACACTAAAATCATCAATTTCATCTTGTTGATCAGGGACTAGAGGAGGATCAGCAATAACTCCAGCTTGGAATAAAGGTGTAGGATTTGCTTGTTTAAAGGATTGTCTTGCCTTTAATCCTGCTGTAAGATTACGATATTGTTCGACATATTGTGCTACATCCCAACCTTGTTTACGCCAACCAAAGTTGATATAATGATCAATTTCATTACCCAATTCAAATCTACGTAATTTACCTTTGAGTGATTTTAATACTAAATCTGTTTGATTTTTTGCAATTTCCCAATTATTCGTTGTATTACCGAAATTGAGAGTATAAATGAAATAAGTACTTTTAGGAAAATATTCGTTCCAAGTATTATACCAATCGGTTGTAATTAATGAAACTGGATTATTCATCGATTCTTTACTTGCAGCAATAGTTTGTAAACCACTCGTATTATTCACATTTTTCGCAAATCTTATTTCATCCGATGTCGTTCCACCAACACGAATAGGTGCAGACTGACCAATAATCTTTTCAATTGATTGAAGAACGTTGAATGCAATTTTGCTTTCTACATAAGGTCCAATCGCAGTTGGCTCGATAGAATATCCGAACCAATCATTTAGTAATGGATAACTTTCATCTGCCAAAGAAGGAACATTGATCACCTTTGCCGCCCAACAAGTCTCGACTATAAGTCCAAAGGATAATACTGTTTTAAGCTTCATCTTTTCTTTGTTAGATTTTTTAGATGGCTCCTCTCTTAAAGACGTAAGAATCAAAAAGTAAGACTTTATATACATTTTCTAATATATGTGAAATGCAAGTAGTTTTGCGGGGAACCAATCTCCGGAGAAGAGGCATTATACTAAATTTATATTTGAACTACGCTAATCTCTACATCAAAGCAGGCTAGTTCATGCAAGACCTTTTCTTAGCCTACGGCAATCTCAGCCATCCCGATCCGCACATTCTTTTTTTTATACTCCTTCTATATAGATCTAGATGCAAATTCAGTACGGTCCGGTCATGATTTTCATTATCTGAACAATATGAAACATTGACAGCAAAAGGAAAATATGAGAAATACGTACATTGGAACAAAGGGAAAATAAGTGAAGTAGGTACATTGGAATAAAGAAAAAATGACTCTTATAGAGTGAATAAGTTGGTAAAAAAGAGATATCATGGAGCTGCTGCTTTCTTGGTTTGGCTTCTAGTTTGAGGTCTTTGAGGATATGGAGCCGGTGTGTTTTTTCTAGTTTGACTTCTGGTTTTTTGATGTGCCGAAGAGGCTTTACCTCCTACAGTCGTTGTTTCTAATTGTTTTGCTAATTTATCAGTTTGCATTGACTTTTGATCTAAATGTTTAACCGTTTGCTCTAATCTATGTCCAACACTACCATGCCATTGCATAGTAGGATGACCTGCACTTCTCATTGCATATCCAATCATAGCAAGTGCAGCATCGTCAGCTTGTTTATGTAAAACACCAGATACTTGTTTGGGTGAAGAATAATCCTTCTTTTCATAAGGATATGTAAGTGCTAAACTTGTATTAAACATTTCTGATACCATGACCAAAAAGATAATAGAGAAAGGTGTAGGAAAACTAAACATGATGAATGCAATTTGTTGATGATGGCGTTAAGGAAATGGATTCTCTTTAAGTGTCTATTTATGCTCAATCAAAAAAGAGGTTAAAGTGTATAAAACTTTCAAAGTTTGCATACTCACTTAGCACATTTGAACTTTTATATACAACAAAGATGTCCCGAACGCCATTCGGGTCGTTAAGGTCTATACCTGCTTTGTTTATCGTATTTTTCTTTCTTTTAAACAATAGGACTGCTGAGTCTCTGCTGGATTGTATTTGAAAGCCAAGCAACCTTTTACCTATTATCCTCGTGATTGCAAGATTCATGACAAAGATAAGATTATATTAATGTGCAGCTTTTATACTTCGTCAACAGGTTTGTCAACACAAAGTAGTACATCCCTTTTGTGTACACTACTTTATGGGGCAATCTTTTGTTACAGCTTTTGTCTACAATAAAGTCATAAGTGCTAAATGCTATGTCTTGTCCTGTGTACTCGCGCTGTACGATAAAGACCCGGATGGCGTTCGAGTCCTCAAAAATGATGCAATCGAAGAGCTTTCATTCTAAGCTTTGTGAGTTATAGAAGCGTGTAGAGAGTTCCTTTATTCATTTCTCTCGATATTCCTTCTTATTTGTTCAAATGGGTGACTTTAAAGCATTTCCTAAATTTACAACAATCTTTTTGATTGTAGTCAGTACGCTTTTTCAATTCACAACAGCAGCAGGTGATAATGAAAATTCTCCTTTACAACCTTCTACGTCTAAAATTTTACATTTACAAGCTGATAGACATGAAACATTAGCAAAACATCATGCATTTGCTGAAGAAGTTGATGGCATTTCACATAATAAACCTTGGCATAAATTTTACGCTGAAGAAAATTTTAGAAAAGCTCATGATTCACGTAAAAGAGCACGTAAAGTTGAAAGAGTAGAAAAACAATTAGACACAGATACTGTAGCCGGTAAAGCAACTCCACCACTCGCTCGTACTCGCGGTCAAGTTAAGAAACAAAAGATTGCTAGTGGCCCATAAATCCGATACTATTATAGCACTTTTATCAGAAGTAGAGTTTAAAGAAAGCTGATTATATAATCAATTCTCACTTCTTTCAAGAAATGTTTATATATCTTTTCATACGATCCCTTTGTTTTTCCATGATTTAGCTCCTCTCATATCTGCAAAGTCTCTTTCTCTACCTCCTGTATATTCTAATATTTTATCGATTTTCATTTTTATTATACTAAATAGTTTCTCATCTAAGGTGACTCGGGAGGGATAGTGGCTCTTAGATCCTTTCGTGGTATAATATGTGTTGGACCCGTACAGAGATACATGATTCGACAACCTTCCATGCAGATTGTGGAGAAGAGGCGATTTCATCTAAATTGAAAGCAGGAACACATCATGTATGTACACTTATGTAGACTTTGTATTACTGTTAGATAGTAAGGTATAACTTGTACCTATGTACGCAAGCGGATATACATTCATATTAGCGGGCTAAACAATAAAGACATGTCAAATGATAAAACGTAATCCAAGAAAGGGGAACATGGAGTCATCCATCATATTAAGAAATGCACGCTAATACATGATGTGGTGGATATGACCGAAATCTTAACTCCATTACGCCTATAAGCTTTTTAATTTTCGGGATTTAAGTAAACATTCCGCACGCAGCGCTATGCTTACGGGGACAAAAATCCCATCAATCACTAAATTGCTGAGCTTAAAGGCGGAACTTAATTCCATCCACACCTATACAAATAAGCGTGGGCGAATACATAGTTCGGCCCGAAGGGTATCTCCGCGGTTTATTCTTATTTTGTATCGTAATAATCCGAATACGTGCGAAACAATTCTACATATGTATCTACTAATCTCTACGCGTGCACCCGCCCCTTGCGCGGCCGCGGTCAATAAACTGGGGCCCGGCTATAAATCACGGAGATTGACCGGGCGCCCAGCATCTAAGGCCCGAGTCATTGATTCATGTAGACTGACTCTACTATCAGGAACATACCGCATTTGTGCATGAGTAAAAAGACGCGTTTCCGCTATTAAAGTCCACGTCGGAGCTAAGAGTTTTTTCTATTTTATGGTTTTCGGCTGAGCCATATCGAAAAAAAGAAACAAAGGGCGATTACACTGTCTTTAGGGCTCAGTTATCCGGTTTTACCTGCATAATAATTTTTCTTCGCTTACGCCGAGGAGATGACACGGAAAAAAAATTGCGTACGGGTGTTGATGATGTTGATCAAAAGGGGTTAAGGATGTAAGGAACTAAGGAGCATTAAAAAGATATAAAACCACCATCCTGTCACCTGTCAGTCAATCATTCCCCCCCACTTCATATTCAAGCAAAACAATAGCTATTTACAAAAAGCAAAATCAGCTTGAAGCTTTAACAACAAACAATAACCAAACCTTTTGTGCTAAACAACGCCTAATAATTATAACAATGTTACAACTTTATCAAAATCACGTCGTTTTTCAATCATTCAGTGATTTATATCATATGGAACAAAGAATGACACAGATTCAAGCTAGAAAAGAATCAATGACAACAGCAATTTCTTCAAACTCAGAAAGCTCTACTACAAGTACACCAACATCTTCTAGAGCTCCAAGTTTGTTTCACGAATTATCTAGATCTTCTTCAAATGCATCAAGTGATGATGCTCATAGTATTGCAACAATCGAAGATGATCAACAAACATCTTCACAAGCTCAATTTTATCCTGCAGGATTATACAATTCTTCAGTCGAAAGAAGACTTGTAAACAAGGAATCGGATATGATCACTTTGAACGATGCTCCAATGTTTCAAGCAGGTGCAGATTTAGCCCTAAGAAGATTTTAAATTTCACTTTTCTTCTTTTTGGATCGCTAATTACGTGTACTTTTAACATTCATCAATTCACAACTCATCCTGCAACGCATTGTAACATCATCTTTTCAAGAATATCCAAACAACTTTTAACAGTTTATTGTAAAATACAAGATGCAAATTGCATACTTATCTAGATACCTCTTTTGTGCAAATATCATTTATCTTTGTATAATCCTGACAGAGTGTGTGTGTTTAAAAGATTCCATTTCATTATTAGATTTTCAATTTCCATAACATGCAACTTTAAGAGACAAATAAGAAAATTGTTCAAGAGAGAGAACAATTAGAGAGAGGTATATAAGGGTGAAAATGGGACAATAATCACTTGTTTCTATGGAAAGGGTTATGGAGTCTGCTCTTTCGTTTGCCAGTAGTTGCACTATCGGCAATAGAATTTCCATCAAATCCAGAACCTTTATTGGTTCCTAGTGCGGATGAATTATCGATTGGCATACCATCCGGTGCCAATTGAGCAGGTGTCACTCCATCAGGAAGTTCGGGTACTTCGGGAATACCTTCTGAGCCTCCTTGTATGCTATTACGATGCCCACGAACCAATCCAAATGCACCTTTTCCAACCCCTCCAACACCTTTGCCCACTCCTCCAACAACGCCAAACGCTCCTTTACCAACAGTACCGACACCTTTACCTGCCAATCCTGCTGCTCCAACGCCCAATCGACCAACACCCCCAACACCGGCAGTAAATGTTCTACCTAAAGATGTACCCTTTCTACCACGTGTATTGATGAATTCAGGTCTAAAGACGAATTTGAGAGTGATTGTACCGCCCTCCAAAGCACCTTTTCCACTTAATGGATATGTTTTTTCCAAAGGCTCAAATGGTTCTAATTCGCCCAAATCAACGTGCGCTTGACCCAATTTATCGGGATTGCCGACTTGATCCCAATCGTATACTTCGAAAATTGCATCGGCTTGTACACGTGAAGGTACTTCGCATTCTCCCAATTTTTCATCCCAAGTAGGATTTAGCGACTTTTTGATAACTTTACTCTTCATTTGACGTTCTCCGTTCAAAACAAATGCGACATATGGATCGGAAGATTTTCCTCCTCGATCTGCTCCACGTAAACCCTTGGCGGATTGAGCCCAAACAGTCAAGAATCCCATATTGTTGACAGACTCGACAGGTTCAATCTTGATGTCAGTTGGAATATATTTACTTGTGATAGTTACAGTCGATGAACCTGTTCCTGCATCACTTGCTAGAGTAAATTCTGCATTTTTGTTCAAAGTACGTTCCAAGAAATCTTTTGTATTTCCTTGGAATTCGGCAAATACACTATTTTCATCTTTACCATTGCCCGTTCGAAGTTTGAGCCAAATTCTACTCCAATCCAATTCTTTGATCGTTGCTTCTCCTACTTCGTCCCAAGTGCATTCTTTTGTACGTGCTTCTTCAGTAGTGTATGAAGGCCAATAACCATCATCAAATAATACCTCTAATCTTGCATTCTTATGTGCAATCTTTCCGTGCAAGATATTAAACGCAAGGATACCAGATTGTGTTTGCAATAATTGTTCGGTAGACATCGAAACAGATTCAACCTTGGGCTCATCATCATCTGTAGCTGTGGCAGAAGTCTTGGCAGTCGCAATAGAAGTTGTTGAAGTGATAGATTCCTTTCCTTTGCTATGTCCGCGCAAGGATGATCCTCCCGCGACTGGGAATCGTGGCTTGTGTTCATCCTCTGCACCATTATGGGTACCATTCGTCTTAACATCAGGAGCAGTGACTTCTTTTGTAACATCCTTTCCACCGTCAGGATCGCCTCCTTCAGCATCACCTTCTCCAGCTTTTTCGGCGGCCTCATTACCAGCTCCAGCAAATTCAACGCCGGATAAGTTTAGGGATGGCAAGAATTGACAATCAAAGTGTGCTTCACCTTTGTAGATTCCTCTTCCCAAATTGAGCTTTTCCACATGTGACTTCTTTCCATTACTTGCATATGGATACTTATTGTCGCTGGGTGTTTCTTTGACTAAATCAGCAACAGAAACTTCACAAGTGCCCAAGGAACGATCTTTTGTATTGTTTTGATAATCCATAACTTCAAATAAGATACGATCTTTGAGTGAATGTACGGGAGCATAAAGGATTTCACTCTTCCAATCAGGATTGAGATCATTATTGATAATAGAAGAACCATCAACTTGCTGACCACGAACACGTAAAGCGACATAAGGGTCACTTTTTCCACCCATAGCTGCTTCCACATTCTTGACGCCGACAGCCTTATGACACCAAAATTTGACAACACCAATAGCGGGAGTATAACCACTACCACCGTTCATACTACCGCTCATCGAGACAGGTTTCCATTCTGCAGACATGCGGATACGTCCTTCCTTACTCTTGCTCAATGGGAACCAATCTTGTTGACGATCTTTTGCGCTCAATAAATCATCCAATTTGACATTCAAGAAGCTTGTCAATTGATCATGATCCAAAATTTGCACTCCAACAACTGCTTTACGACGCTCTGTAACGAGGAATTCGAAATGTTCTTCCCAAATTGGAGACGTTGTACGTTTGAGTTGGGCAGTATCTTTCACCTTGTTTCCGTTTAATGTGATGCGAGCTTTGGGATTGCAATCACCCAAAAGACCGACAGATTTTTCGAGATTTTTTGCTTGGTGGATAGTCAAACGAACGACACCAGCACGGGTTTCGGGCAAAGGCAATGCTTTACCGTCAGGACCAACTTCAGGTTTGATAACAGGGTAGTACGAAAGGGAGTACTGCAAAGCACCTCTCTCTTTACCTTCTAACATAACAGGTGTTGATAGATTGGTTTGTTCAGGTTCGACGTCTAATTCCTTTAATTCAAATGCAGCAGAACCTAATTTGTTGTCTGCTCGATGTTCGTTCCAGTCCATAACATTCAATGTAAGCATACCATTTAAATTGTTCAATAAAATGAAATGGGACGACTTGAATTGCGGATTCGTGGTGCTTGGCTTGTACTTTGTCTTTGCCAGGGTTTCCTTGTCGTCTACTGAAATGGCAATGTATGGATCAGGAGAGCCACCGCCTAATTTGACTCCACGTAAATTGCGTGCGTTCCAAACTGTGACCTGTAAGACGCCAACAGCTGTATCAAGAGGTGTTCCAGACAATAATTCTTCCAAATTGATCGTAAAGACGTTGGGATTATACATCATCGGTCCCATATTTGCGTCAACTTGACCTTTAATAAATCCTTCCAAGCCTGGAACAACACTCATAACGTCAAATCCAAAAGTGTTACCACCAATAGGCTTCAACACAAAGTCAAACACGGGAGGTGACATGAGCGAAACGTCAACAGTCTGAATGTGTGGAAAGGTAGAGATGAGCTTCATCTTGATTCTTGCATGGGCAGTAAAAGAGATATCTTCTACCAAGATTGGAAGACCGGCACCAACAATACCCCTACCGATACGAATGGTGAGACAGACTTTTGGATTGATCTTTTGTGCTGCTTGACGAACGGTGAGGTCTTGAGTGTCATTTGGCGTAAATGAGATTTTCCAGTCCATACAGACTACATCATCTGCTGTGGCGGGGAATGTGCGAACAAAGTCAATAATTGGCGCTTTTGTACCTAATGTGAATGTAGTCAATCGGATCGAGTCCAAGAATGAGGGACATTGTTGAACCAAAATTGCATCAACTGTTGAAATGACCGTTGCACTAAGAACGGGTTCATAAATCAACCAGAATCTACGTAAGAATTGATTAATCCATCCTGCTGTCTCATTTTCGGACATCATCTTGGTTTTTGCCAATTCACGTGAAATATCATCACGATGACGTTGTCTTGTACGACGAGTGCTTGTGTTATAATATGTCGTCACTACTGCACCAATCACAAGCATGGCAATAATACCACCTCCAAAGCGAGTTGCAAAATATGTGGCTAAAACAGCTACTAAGCATGCAGCACCATCGAACCAAAAACGTCCATACCATTGATCTGTAAGATATTTGCTTACAATTTCAGTTTCGATATGTCTCCTAGTTTCTTCTTCTCCAGGTTGAAGAGCAGGTTGTCCGTTAAGCATTGCTTTACTGACACCTGTATGACCAACTTGATAATATTCAGGAATTTGAGAAGATGGTTGTCCTGCTTTAGCACCACTTCCATCACCTTTTTGTCCTTCCAATTTACTGATCCGATCAACATCAGCAGCAGTCATTGTAGCTTTAACTTTTTGACCTCCAATATCAGAAGCTAAACCTAATCCTTTACCTTCTTTTTCACCTTTTGGAGGTTTAATTTCTGCCATCTTTTTCTTTGCTTCAGCTGCTTTTTGTTCAGGCGTTGCATTTTCATCGAATTCCAACACTCTTGCTCCTTTATTTTCATCTTGTTGTAATTTATTGGCTAATGCTTTTGCTTCTTGTTCATCTTTTTTCGTTAAATCTGCTAATCCATCTGGTTCAGGCGCGCCATTAGCGGCAGCCATATCTTTCGATTTGACGTCAGACATGACGATTGGTAGTTAGTTGTAACACAATTGTGATTAAGTTTGATCCGTTTTTGTTTGTGTTAATGTCTCCAGTATATCATATGTGAATCCGTCCAGATTGGGATTGGGATTGATGTCGTTCCAGGGTAGGAGGGGGATGATGGTTGCAAATAATTTTATCTTTAATGATCCATATGGAATTGAGTGTGAACATGAAAATGGGAAAAGCGGCTTTCGAAAGTCATGCCGATGCTGCCATGCCTGTCATTTCTTCCTCCTTCAGATCGATAGACGCACGGTGCATGCAACCTTGCAAATCAATGCACTTTAGCAGAGTTTTGATAACATTCATGAACCGATGCATCTTTCCTTCCTATCTTGGGTAAAATTACACAGAGGTGCATACAGTTGACACGCTAAGCGTCAATGAATTATTCATTATACATAGACTCAATCCAAGCACACATGTGCAAGAGGCCAGCAAATCGTGCGGTTGCACAGCCTAGGAGAACATAGAGTGACGTGCTTACATAATAGAATTAAACACGTAAGAAAGTGTTGTTCTGTACGGATGTTTCAGGCACATACTCTAGACTACATGCACCTTGACTTTACAAAACTTTAAAAGGAAGAGGATATCAATTCAAGATAGATGGTTCATTGACCTTCATCTTGACATCCTTTGGTCATAATGCCAAAATCATGGTCACTTGGTAGATCATCTTCTGAAAAATTAAAAGAGAAAAAAGAAGAAGAAAGTCATGTCAAACGGCCAGGCTTCAAGATTTCTCGTCCTAGACCTTCTTCGATGGTAAGTGTAGAATTTCCTTCTTCACCTACAATTTCACATGATGGAGAATGGGAAAAGCATAATGATCAAGATGGAGGTCGTCCAAGTTCTCTTTATGAGAATGATCAGCATTCAGGATCAGCTTTAAATCTTTTGAGTGTTACGCAACAAAGGGATCAAGCACTTCGAGAACGAAAAGATTCAACTGCATCTTCAACTTCTAGTTTGACAGAAGGAGATGCGAATTCATCAAAACAAAACAATCCATCAACGCCATCTCGGAGATATATTTCAACAAGTACCCTTCCAAGTCTTATGAAATCACCTTCGAGATCGTCAGCCCTTTCATCTGCTTCAACAGATACTACTTATATTTCAGCATCACCTCGTCCGGCTGGAAAAGGAAAAAGACAGGAAGATAACTTGATAAAGTCGCAAGATTTTGCAAGTGAAAAGAAGAGCGAGATCAGCCAAAGTACAAAGAGGACATTGAAGGATATGACGAATAAAAGCAATATTACTGAAGAAATTACACAAAGCGGTAAAAAGGGTCAATCAACAAGAACGAAGAACAGGACAACAACCACAGCGATCGATTCGCTTCATCACTTAAGGGGAAATCAAACAAAGAATGGAAGCAAAAGCAGTATTGATAAAAGTTTAGGTAGCACTCAACATGCTTCTTTAGTTGTTACCTCGCCAAAAATGAAGTCAGGTCAAAGTGAAGAGCAATCTGTTTCAAGACCAGAAAAACATGAATACCCATATGTTGTTCGCTCAAAGATAAAGGGATCTACGACAGGCAAAAGGAATTGGCTAGACAGATACCCTTCCCGATACCGAACCCGTTCAAAAGATACCAATACAAAACAATCAACAGCTTTAGCCCGATATGAATTAATGTATAATTCCGGACGCTATCTGCATCTTTCCCTCTCACAAAATGGACGAGTGGAAACAACGCATCAATACCAATACGGGTTTGCACGACTTCCAATTCCAACTTACTTTGCGACTGATCGTTTGACTGCATGGGCTGTTGAACGAGCGGCACGAATTGCTTCTTCTTTCATTTATCTTTTCGGATCTTGATTGCGTCTATTGCTTATAGGATACCTTTTTCTCTTCATTTAATGTACATATTGTATCATACTCACAATACGCGATTCGATAATTACCACACTGATGATAAATGCAAATAAGGAGTGTAATTCTATAGTAACATGGATATTCAAGGGCATATGTAATATTGTGATACAATAGTTGCTGATTGATAGATGTAAAATGAAAGTTGAATACAAATAGAAAATCCTATAAACCAAATCACAGCCCCAAAGAACGTCTAACATCAGCTCGAATTCGTTCTTCATATTGTTCCCGATTATCTCTCCATAATTTACATGCATCAATATTCGCTCCTGATTCGACATTTGGTTCTGCCAACATACTTAAAACGCTTAAAAGGATCTTTTCGATCGATTGAACGGGTGACCATCGTTCTGAAGAAGATTCGTACACTGTTGAAATTGAAAAAGGAGGGGGATATATGTAAGCATTGATGTTGTATTTATGTATTAAGATACTCACTATTTGGATCATCTCCTGCTGCATGAAGAATTGAAATGCAAACCGTTCCATCAGGATAAACGTTTGGATGAAATAGTGGTGGTTCAAATTTCATCACTGGCGGTTCGAGTGGGTATGTTGGTGCTATTTAAAAAAGAAAGATTTCAAGTCAATGAATGCTGTAATCGTCTTTATCCTTTTTTTATACGTACGAAATGTTAATTTTGCAGTAAAAACACCTCCTTCAAAAGGAGTACCTTCAGGTCCTGGAACGAGAGCTTCCCAAACCAAATAATTACTCTCATCAATTGGTCCTGTTGCGGGAAATAAACTGTTTGGATCGGATGAAAGTTGTTTATATTCAATCGTTAAACGTTTTATAGCCGCTGAAGATGCGCCACGTGAAGATAACATTTTCTTAATTGTTGTGTTGGAGGTTGTTACCAAAAAAAAGAAATACGTTGTCAAAGAGCAAAAAGAAGGAGAACGAAATAACAATGGACAAAACAACACGGCGTAGTCTACAAGTGAGTGTATTGCGTGACAGCTGCAGAGCTTGAGGCACGTTAACAGTATCCTCTCTTCGTACTGGGCGTCTCTCTCCACAAGCCTTATTCAAATCACCTCTACGCGTATGTTGATCAGGCGAAATGAGAGAGCAACACTTTAACAACCACGTGTAGCACCTGGCTACCTTAATATTCTATTCTAGAAAAAGACCAATAACAAGAACATATATTTATTTATCACAATCAGTATATAAAGAGATAGAGAAAGGAGAATAAAGAGTTTAGAGTGTTTGCAACAACTCCAATGGGTCTTCAAATGTATGAGAAGAAATCTACAAGAGAGATAGAACCAAAGCGAATAAGAATTATTTTACTTAAGCCAAGATGATACCTGCAGCGCTCAAAACTTGACGATCGCCAACCCAACTTTCAAATACGACTTTCTTTTCTCCATCTTTCCATGCTTTAACGGTAATTTCTTCTCCTGGTAAGACTGTACCTGCAAATCTTGCTTTAATTTGATTAAATGGACCAAACTTATTTTGCAATAAACGAGCAGAAACACCAAACGAACATAATCCGTGCAAGATTGGCTTATCGAATCCACCCATAGATGCAAAACTTGGATCGATGTGTAATGGATTACTATCACCCGAAAGTCTGTATAAAGCTGCTTGATCGGTCGTTGTTTTTTGTTTCAATACTGCGTCTGGTTCACGTTGTGGTGGCTTATTTGCTGCTACTGTTTCATCTTTACGTGATGTTTGTTTCTTTCCACCAAATCCACCACTTCCACGAATGAATAAAGTTGAAACGTTTTCAAACACAGGTTCTCCATTACTATCACTTGTGATCACCTTTAAAACAACACTTGCAGCTTTACCTTTATCCAAACATTCGATCAATTGTGCTTTTGATGTTAGTGTACCGCTAGTTGGAACAGGACTCTTCAAAATTTTCAAAAATTGTTCACCGTGTAACAATTTTGTAGGCTGGAAGTTTGGCAAAAAGTCTAATGGGAAAGTGCTCATTGCGTCAAACATTGGCACAACACCAAACGTTGGAATTGCTTGGAATTCATCTGCACCTTCGTAAGAGTAATTGAGCTCTTCAGCTTTGGCACCGATACCTAAATTGTAAAGAATGACATCTCTTTCGCTGTATTCGTATTCGGTTGCATCAGGTCTTTCCTTCTTTGCTTCTTTGACAATATCAGAATCTTCTGGGTCATCATAATTATCACCTCCTGCTTCATCTTCATCATCATCTTCTTCTTGAGAATCAGTTCCAATGTTAGCCATAATTTCAGTCATTGCTTCTTGGTTAGAGGCAGGGTAAACAGATGATTCAGGGTCAAAGTTCATAATCTTGGGAATCTTCTTTTGAATTTGTTCGGGTGTCAATTCCTTACTATGACTGAAAGCATGTCCGGCTGTACGTTGCCAGCGAACGGCAGCAATCCAACCACCTGAAACTTCTAACAAGAGTTTTGTATGTTCAGTGTTTGAGTCACTGGCCAAATAACCAACGGCAGGAGCAACAAATTCAGGCTTAAATGCATCTACCATCTCTTGAGGCCAAATTGTTGCAGTCATTGCTGTACCTGCATTTGGTGCGATTGTGTTGCACAAAATGTTATTCTTTTGACCTTCGATTGCCAATGTTTGAGTGAGACCCAAGATACCACCTTTTGCGGTTGAATAATTTGCTTGACCAAAGTTACCATAAATACCAACAGCGGAAGTTGTATTGACAATACGACCATACTTTTGTTTAAGGAAGATTGGCCATGCAGCTTTGCAAATCTTATAAGTACCACGCAAGTGTACATTAACTACATCATGCCATCCCTTATCGTCAACGGAAGCAAATGATTTATCACGCAAGATACCGGCATTATTGATAACTGCATGTAATCCTCCGAAGGCATCAACGGCAGCTTGAACGATTTTATCACCATCTTCGACGGAACCAACAGCAGGTGCAGCTTTACCGCCTGCTTTTTTAATTTCATCAACAACAGCTTGAGCTGCCTTTTCAGAGAAATCGTTCACAACAACGTTTGCGCCATTCTTACCAAACAAGAGAGCGTAAGCGCGACCCAAACCTGCACCTGCACCGGTAACAAGAATAGTTTGACCATCGAATTTGACTTGTCCATCTCCTTGATCGTTTGGCTTAGCAGCTTTAGCACGTTCGAGGAAGTCCATATGGTTTGCATCAGTAATACGTTCAGGGTATTCTGGTTCATTGTCAAAGTCTAGGATTTCGTCAACTTTTTCACGAACGGCAGCGGGTGTGAATGTTTCATCTGTCTTGAAAACTACACCATGACTACGTTGACGACGTAAAGCAGCAACGAAACCTGCACCTGATTCGAACAATTGACCATTAACTTCTTCGTTTGCGGCAGAACATAGGAAAACAGCCAAAGGTGCAACGAATTCAGGTTTAAGTTGATCTAAAATTTCTTTTGGCATAATTGTTGCCAACATTTGTGAAGCAGCGATTGGAGCGATTGTGTTTGCAAAAATGTTGTATTTTGCACCTTCGATACCCAATGTACGAGAAAATGCAACCATTGCCAATTTAGCAGCACTGTAATTTGCTTGACCAAAGTTACCATAAATACCTGCAGCAGAAGCAATATTGATAATTCTACCAAACTTTTGCTTACGCATATGAGGCCATGCAGCATGTGCACATTTGTATGAACCTGTGATGTGAACTGCAGTGATGGCATCCCATTCTTGATCACCCATAGATTTGAAAGATTTATCACGTAAGATACCTGCATTATTGATCAAAATATCAATTCTTCCCCATTTGTCTACAGCTTGTTGAACGATTTTGTCACCTTCCAAATTTGAGTTTAAATTTGCAATTGCTTCACCTCCTGCTTTTTCAATTTCTTCGACAACGACTTCGGCTGCTTTACGGTTCTTGTCTTGAGTTGATGGTCCTAAATCGTTCACAACAACTTTGCATCCACGAGAGGCCAAAGCCAAAGCGTATGCACGACCTAAACCATTTCCTGCACCTGTGACGATAGCCACACGGCCTTTGTAAGAAATCTTTCCGTTTTCGGTAACGGGGAAATCAGACATGATGAAAGAGAAGGGTTGTTTTTGTGTGTGTTTGTTATATGAGAGAAAAATGTATAGAAGTCACTACCTTTCTTTTATTTTGTTTCACGTATGATCAATGCAAAAAGCGTTTCAGCATACGAGGTAGGTCACCTTTTGTTTGTTTTTGTGTAATGGTGATGGTGGTGGTCGTTGTTCAAGTGCAAATCAATTCTTCTTTCTTGTAGGACAAGACACTGCGGGGGAGATTATCTGTCAAGTTGAAAATAGCGAGCAATGTGAAAAATGAATAAGCCAAAAAGGCACTAGAACACAGAGTCTGGTACGGTAACAACCGGTTTACCGCTTAGGTCGCGCGCTCTTCCAACGATATACTGCAAAGGTATGGGGCTCCTCAAGCTTATGCCTCCTCCAAAAAGTGCGTGCGCGCTCAAGTGCGGCAAAAGTGTTTCATCATCCGGTCTATTTTGTGGCCGACGACTCCACTTTTTTTTTGCTGCGCGAGCCGGTGCAATTATGTTTTTGTGTGTAAGGACTGCTTACCGATCTAGAAGAACGCAAGCAAAATTAAGTCGGATCTGATTTCCTTTTGGGTAGGCTTTCTGCTTATTCCAGCATTCTTTTCTAATTCAAATCCAACGAAACAGCCGGAAAGTCATACAATCGAAGGAATTGATGGATAGCTAGTATACCGTACGAGGGATGCATCTTTACAGCGAATGTGCCCCCGGCTATTGCGGGAGCGGGTGAGAGAGATTATGCTCAGATGTTGTAGTTTGTATTACGCGTTATGCAGTAGAATTATGTAGACTATTAACATGCATCTGTGCTGACACGCATAGTACCCGATCTATCCGGGTTTATGATGCGTGCGTGAAAGACGGTCAATCTGTCATGGGAGATTAAGTAAGCCGTAGGATATATTTTTACAAAAATGCAAGTGCTGATTTCATATGTATGAAACGTATTATTGTACATGAATTACTTTTAACGATTTGCCCGATTTGCTATAGCTCGCTTCTTTGCAGCACGAATCCATGTAAGAGCGCGAGTGATGACGATCGCAGGCACTATCAAAGCACCAACGCAAACAGCGATGAACCAATGAAAGCCACCGCCAGGTTCTCTGAGATTATGGGGAACGTGAACGTTTTGACCAAACATAGATATAAACCAAACCGTTGACATTACCGTCGTACCAACACCCACTAAAGTGACTAAAGATCGATCGACTTTTTGTCTTACTCGATGATTGTTAATTCGAATACTTGTAAGGTATGAAGAATGAATATCACCTAATCTTGTTTCATCCGAAGATAATTGAGTTAATAAAGAAACGATATGATCATGAACGTCTCCCATATAAATTGACATTTCTTCTTGTGCCAAACTCGTCCCACGCATTTCTACTAAACGTTTACGTAAAGCACGTACGGTATCATTTTTAGGTTGTAAGATTCTTGCTAATCCCATTGCAATCTTACGGGTTTCGGTGATGTGACGAAGCATGGCATTTTGCTTTTGAGCTGTATTGGATAAAAAAGCAGTTGATTGTCCTTTTGGCTCAGGCATTTGCAAGAATTTTCGAACAGCACTTGGGATCACATCCTTTCCTCCTTCGTGAATCCTAAATCGACTCACTTTCACCCTTTGTTCCTTCATACTTTCAGGAAAGATTTTACCACTAATCGGTCCAATCTCAAAACGTGGAAGGAATCGAAGTACAGTAACTTTGTTGCTCTCATTAGCATATCGCATCGGTAACATCGTATCATGATCTAATTCTTCCCTTCCTTCAATACTGACCACTTGTCCGCCTTTGCCCTTCTTTGACGATTTTCTTATTCCACTAGAGATGGATGGCATGTGCAATGGATCGCTAGTAAATCTTTCAAAATCCCTTACTTCTGTTTCAATGTAAGCCAAAAGAGGAAAGTATGCATCAATAACTGAATCGAATAATCCATGCGCGATCCAATCGCTCGTCAATTCAACAGGTTGAGCAAGATCGACTAAACGAGATCTAACGCGATCGGTATGCTTTGATATATCTTCAAAATGAAACGAAATAATTCCATGACTGAATACGACCAAGTATAAATTGATTGCACCAACGCTTACACCTTCCACTCCTTCTTTACCATCAAGACCTTCTACGATATCTACGCGCATCTTTCGCCTAGGAGATCTTTGTCCATCTTGTGTAGAATCATTTAAAACGGAATTTTCCTTCTTTACCTCTTGCATTTCCAAACTGTCTCCTTTCTCGACTTTATAATCGTCATCCTTTTGTGTAAGACTAGAAGTTTGTGAAGTCGTCACATCTTCACTCGACACGGTACTATACTTAAAGTACTTTTCATCAATTACTCGAACGACGATGAAATAATATCCAAGACTTTCGAATAATTCAACTTTTTCTCTTGGTTCTTGTTGTAAAACATCCTCAACTGTAAGAGGATGAAGAGGGAACATCTTGCTCAATTCAGTCATATCGCGATAAGTCGGACAGCTGACATCTAGCCACCAAGCAGCATTACGATCATCGTCCCCACCTTTTGCTCCACTTCCTCCAGACGGAGATGGAACTTTGGTTCGTATGCTTTCGTCTTTAGTGTCAAAGTTTGCGTGATCAAGAATGATAGGGTCATCTGAAGATGATTCTCTCGCCATAGGTTTTCCATAAATATTGAAAGATTCTCGAAGAATATCTTCGTTGTGAGTCGATAAATTAGGACTGAAGGGTTTATTGGGTGAAGATACCTCGAAACCCCTTGAAAATTCTGTAGCGATTGCCATTTGAACGCGTGGCGTTAAGGGCACATCAGACATGTACTTCCTTCGCTCTCGCATACGATGTCGAAGTTTTTCCTTACTAGATGTCATCGATTCTGTTTCTTCAGGCAATTCCATAGCAGGCGGAGGTAGTGCAAGATCCCCATCTTCGTCGTCTAACAACATATCGCCGATGTCTTTTTCCGTGTTTTGCATATCTTGGGGCTTCTCGTTTAATATCTGCTCAAACATTATCGCTTCTTCTTCATCTTCCTCTGCACTACGCAAGCCTTCACCTGGATCTCCTTGTGCATGATCAAGCTGCTTCTTGAATCGACGAAGCGCATGTAAACGTCCACGAACGGTTTCGAATGAAGTTGTGGTCAATACTTTGTCTGAAGCTTTATCTTTAGTAGTGGCTTGATGTGGGCTTACTCTTTGTTGTGTGAATCCACGACCTGGAATTTTTGGCCTTGCACTCTTTCTGTTACCATGCTGACGATGAGAAACATATCCATGAAAAGTTATATCGGATAATGCAACGGGTGTGAAAAGGGTATATTCTGTAATTCCTCCAGCTTCCTCCTTTGCTTTCTTCGCTTTTCTTCTAGCAGCTTTGCTCGCACGAACAGGTAATTTACCTTCTTTGATCAACTGTTTCTCTACATCTCTTGTTCGTTTTTGTCTTCGATGTCTTCTTCTGCTTCGTGTGACGTCTTTTAATTGAAAGTTTATAGCCGGTGTACGAGGTGTATTCGGTATGGAAGAATTGTCTATCATAGACGATGAATCATCATATGTTGATTGCCTTCTTCGTCTGAAAAAGCTAAAGTTTGGACCCGAACCATTTGAACGAGCTTCACTAGCGTCTGAATGACTGTCTGAACTTGTTGATGAGGAGGAAGAAGAGGAAGATGAGGAAGATGAAGACGAAGAACTACTTGATGAGTCACCAAAGAAAGCACGAAGTCTAGCCATCGTTAATCGACCAGAAGCAGATGAACTGCTTGATGAACTAGAGCTAGAAGAGTCATCAGAAGAGGACGAGCTGCTACTGTTAGACTCCATACTGCTGGCTGATGATGCTCTACTAGCTCGACTGCCTCTCCTCTTCTTTGTTGAATTGCTCCTCCCGTCTGCGCTATCGGATGATTTTCTCCTACCCGATCTTCTTTGATATCTTCTTCGAATTCGAGAATCTTTTACAAATTCTTCTAATCCTCTATACATATCTCCCGCTTCGTAGTTGTCAGGTAAATCTCTTCGACGAATGTTTCGCTTTTGTGGAGCAAAGTGCAATCTCGGCTTCTTACCTAAACTGCGTGAGGCTACTTGATAAAGAGCATCTGCTGTAGGTCCATTTGGAGGTGGTGGTATATCAGAATTGACAGCGTGATCGAAAGATGTTCTACCACCTTCAATAGAATCCATAGTGACCAAAATATCATCACTTCCACGTCGGGTACGTTCATTTTCATGATCCGATTCAAATGTCGAATCTCCATCGCGACTTTGATCGTTTGAACGATGTGAAGTTCGACTTTTTCCTGATTTTGATTTTCGATGACGACGCTTAGATCGAGATCGAGTTTGACGTGATTGATTCGGCTTGGGCGTTGTCACATTACTAGATTCTCCGACTGATCCTATACCCCGTTTTATTCTAGACACCCATTCTGATACGGATGGAGATTTGGGATACCGAAGAGACTCCATATCACTCTCTCTACTCCTTCCAGTGTTGAAATTCTGGTTCTCTCTGTCATCATCAAATCTCAATGCTCTGTCGTCATTCTGTCGAAGACTTGCTCTGTTATTATTTATTCGGTCATTGTTGGTCATTCGGAATGATCTTGGACTCATCTCAGCCGCGGACGCGAGATTGGAATATGAAAGCGGATCAAGGCCGAAATTAAGTCTTTTCCGATCTCTTCCAAATGATGAAGTTGCATTTTCGTTCGTAGACCCTTTATCAGCTTTTAAATGTGCTTTTTGCGGTAGTAAGATCGACCTATTAGAAGGTTGAAATTTGCTTGTTGTTGGTGCTGCTGCTGCAGCTGCTTCTGTGTCTGCTTCATTTCCATCTTCGGCTTCTTCAATGTTATTAATTGTATTGGACCCCTCTGCTAATGGTCTTTGATTAGTATTTAGATCTGAATGAAAATTTGTCGCATCTAATCTCCTGGATGTAGATGGAATTGATTCTTGATCTAGTGTAATACTGGATGGACCAGCTTTAGGAGCCATAGCCCCTTGATATGATTTCTTTTGGCTCATAGCCGTGCCGGAGAGGCCGGTGTGGCTTTTTTGTTTGCCATTCAATCGTTAAAGATGATTCAAGTAAAAATGAAAATGTGTGAACCTAAAGCATTTATAATGCTTAAAATCCTAGTCGAATTCCAAATGAACGAATAGGAGAAATCAAAAGAAAAAAAAGGAGACGAATAATGATCCTACGCCAAAAAAGATGATGATGATGATGAAAGTGATAATGTCAGATATATATGCTATGTTGAAATGAAGATGGAAAAAAGGGGAAAAAACAGGAGAATCAATGAAGATCTCAGTTTCTCCTCTCTGTGTGTTAGACTAGACTACATGCGTATGTATTTACGGATTTTTTTTAATGCCTGCGATGAACGAACGGCAAGTAGCGCATAGAATAAATGCAGTATTGCATTGTATGAACGTGTACTTTTCATTTCAAGGCACGATCCCAGTAGGCTGTCAAAATTTAAAATTAGTTTCTCAGCAGGCACGTTAAATTGAGCGTGTTGCTACTTCAACAAGAACGACGATCATCACTTCATCCACTCACACAATATTTTGATATGTGATCAATTCACACCAATGACAAGTTCGACCTTTCTTTTCTTTTATTAAGGGGACATTGCTTAATTCTGCCGTGCTTTTTAATCTTTCACATGCTGAGTAACGTCATCATGATGTGCACGTATACGTATTTTGGTATTTGAAAAAAGGCCCCTTTAGGCTCTCCTAGGTTAATCTATCTATTTGACTCCACCTTCATATTGATCTCCTGTAGCATTCCATCGATTTCCCTGTTTTAATATCTTATTCTCTCAAAAAAAAAAAGGGAATATAAATATCCCTTGAAATCTCAACAAACCTCTTTTCCATCTTTCTATCACCTTTCATCTTTCTTTCCATTTCGCTTTTTCATTCATCATGCGTTATCATAATCTTCTTATTGCTTTTGCTTTCATAGCAATTTCAGCAAACGTACATGGTGCTCCGATTGATATGCCATTACAAAACGTTCAAGGTTTAACATCTTTAACGAATTTGAACAGTTTACAAGGTATCAATCCACAAACATTATCTTCTTTATCTGATGGTAAAAGTTCGGGATTTAATTTGGACCAAATTAATTCAAAATTATCATCTTTGCCTTTACAAAGTTTACCTGTTGGTGGAAGTACTGATGGTAAATCTTCTCCTCTTGATTTGAGCACTGCCAATCAATTATTATCTAGTGGTGCATTATCAAATGTTAAACGTGATGATGCAACCCTTCAAGAAAGCAAAGATAATGGTCCAGGTAGTCCAAATATGTTACAAACTGATCAAATCACAAATCAATTGATGGAAACGATTACCAAATTTATGAGTTCTCAATCTACTCAAGATGTTGGTAATTCTTCACCGACAAAGTTGAACCGACGTGATGATACAACTCCTCCTACAGGTCAATCTAGTATCATTCCTAATACTGATTCTTTGAGAGAAAGTATCACAAAAGTAATTTCATCAATGTCTTTAGGTGGAGGAGAATCAAAGACTACTACTAATTCACTTAATTCTCGTTCACCTCAAGGTGGTTATTCAGGTACTCCTTTAACTACCGATCAAAAACCAAGTAGTATTTCTTCTCCAACGAATAATGGTTTAAGTTCTGATCAAACTCAACAAATTACACAACAAATAATGGAAATGATTACTAAATTCATGTCAATGTCGCAACAACAACAACAAAGTCCAACTTCATTAATGCGTCGAGCTGAAGATATTTCAGGTCAAACTAGCTCAATACCAAATAGTGATGCATTGAGAGAAAGTATAATGAAAGTTTTATCTTCAATTAATTTGACGAATTTAGGTGGTAAACAATCATCAACTGATTCAACAATGCCATCATCATTTACTAATGTCATACCACAAATGAATCCAATGGGTGGCAAAGTTTTAAATCAACGTCGTGCAGAAGATACAAGTAATGGCTTAAGCTCTTTCCAAACTGATCAAATCACAAATCAAGTTATGGATATTATTAAAAATGTTATGGGCGGTACACAAAGTAATGATAAAACAAATACGATGACGACAACAAATAACATCGTTCCAAGTTTAAACAGTCGTGATGAAAATAGTGTGATCCCAAAAGAGGAATTACAAAATACAGTAGTTAAAATCGTTTCTGCAATTAATATGGCAAAATTCGCTCAACAACAACCAAAACAAAAGAGAGATGAAACTACAAATCAAAGTTCAGACTTCTCAGGTTTCATTACAAAAGTTACTGATGTGAAATCTTTACCTGATAATAAACTTTTAATCTTTGGTTTTTTGAATCAAGATAATTCTTCTAAAACAGGCAGTCAATCTCCTGTTTCTGGTAATACAAATATGTTCGGAGGCGTTACAGGTGGTAAATCAACAAAACGTGATGATTACAATCCCGCCGGCACAGTCAACAATTCACCAAAAATTCTCGACATTAAAACGCTGAGTGGTAATGTTGTGGCAATCTTAGCTCAACCCCAAAGTCATTCTTGATGCATTTTATCTCCTTCCGCTTCCTTTTTTATTAGAAATTCTACCTTTTTCTCCTCTTTATCTCTTTTTATATCTTACCAATCACAGTCTTTACACCTCTTTTCTTATCTTTTATTTATTCTCATTTCAATCTAATTTTTATTTCTTAACAAGTTTAAAAGATCATAAAATTAATATTGCTACAAATATAAAAGAATACTGATTAAGCTGCAGAATTTCTACCATTAATAGCTTGCTGTTGTTGTTCAAACGAAGTTGGATTTCGTAAAAGGGCATCTGCCCATCTCTGAAGTGTCATCAAATCCAAATCTTCAATATTATTAGGCGAAAGAGATGCAATCGAAGATGTTTCATTTAATGTACCATGACCACTTTCACCTGCTTCAGACTGTCCTGCAGCATGAATCACTCCACCTGAACCCGTACTTGTAAGATTTGCTTGAGCTGGTGTTGGGTATTGTTCATTATTACCTAAAGATGCATTACCTATAGAATTAGCATGAAGTCGTGACGTATTGGGAGATCGACCTTGTAAACCAAGTTCGCTCATCCTGCCATGCATACGCATATGATGTTCTTTCGAATGATAATTTGAATCTGAACCAGCAAGAGACGATGAAAATGGGTGATTTTGCGTAGGAGGTGAATTTTGCGAAGGGGCACTATGATGCCTAGCATGATTTTGTGATGATAGTGCAGAAGGATATCGTCCATTGATAGCGTTTGGTGAAGGATGACTATGATCGTTTGAGGATTGACTCGTTCTTTCGTATATATTACCGTTACCATAACGTACTTGTGAACTTTCAGAAGGTTGTTGTTGAGCTCTAAGTCTATGATTTTGAGCATCAGGTTGTTCGCTTCGTGCTAATACTGCCGCTCTTCTATGTTCTGCTACTTCAAGTAACATGCTAACCAGAGCTGAAATCTTTACGCGCAATCGTAAAAGTCTTGGAGGTCCTCCAGCCGATTCAGGTGAAGGTGATGTATTTTGCATTACAGATCGACCGTTTCGTGATATTAATTGATTTCCACGTTTGCCTCCCGAGGTATGATTTATGCCTTCATCTGGATCTTGTTCTTGTTCTCCGTATGGATCATAAATATGTCCACGACTTGATGCAAGTTGAGTTGCAACGGTACCTCGGTTTTGTAAACTTTGTCGAGCAACACGTAAGCTATGCAAACTTCCACCTCTACTTGATTCGTAAAAGTGAACAATACTACTTTGAATCATGAAATACATCACAATAGAATAAGAATCCAAACAACGTAATCCATCAGGACTTGCTAGCCATTCTAATGCGTCTGCCGAATCACGTACAAGGATTGACCATACATCAGGTCTTTGAATTGTCTTTTGTTCTGGTGGAAGATTTAAACATGCACGATAAATCAAAAAGTCTAAACAAACCCGAAGCGAAAATAAGAATCCTGCTTCTACCGTTGGAGCTTGGGTAGAACGTAAATTGAACCATAAAGCAGGCGGAAGGTTAGCTTTCCATTCGTTAATATCTTCCACGACTGATTTAAAATCTTTATGATTAGCAGGTCGTAAGCCTTTAGGACCAAAAACGATTTTGTGCAATCGTCCAACGATCAGAGCAATTCGAAAATGAGAAACGTGAGTCTGATGCGGAGGTCGACCGGAAGCATGAATGTTAGCTTGAATCTTTCTTGGTTCATCTTCGTCATCATATTGTGAAGGTTCCGGTGCATCCCCATCTTCCAAATGAATCAAAGCTGGCTGTCCGTAGCATAATGCATACCATTTATCCTGAATAACCAAAGCTGACCATATTCTTGCCATTTTGCGTAACTTTGCAGGCGGAACTCCTAAACTTGACAAATCACGATGTAAACCCAAATCATGCGCCATTCTAACAGCGAGTCCGGTCAAATTTAAGCTCATACCAGCTGCATCATTCGTATCGGGAGCCATTAATTCGATATTTTGACTTAAGATGATTAATGTTTGAACTGTTTCAAGTGATGTTCGGAAAATTGCTGTCCTTCGTTGACGTAAATGGAATAAAAGTGCCGCCCTTGTAAATTTCGGCATACCACGAAACATAGCAGAAGCACCCAAGACGGCCAAAGCTAAAGCGGAAAGTTTCGTTACAGGTGTCTCGTTTGCCGTTAGGTCTACTAATTGATAAACTTCTTTTTTTGAAATGACGGAATTGAGAGGTTGAATGTAATCGATATAATGATCGATTAAGAGACGAATAGTATCGCGATCCAATTTGGCGTGAATCAACTTTTTCTCTCCAATTTCAGCAGGAGGAGGATGTCGAACCAAAGGAAGCAATAAAAAGTTATCATATCCGGTTGGCTGAACTCCTTCTGTAGTTAAGTGCCTGTTAACGGATCGTAATTGTTGTTCTCTTCCTCCTACCATTACGATAAATTGAGAAATGATGGCAGAAAGAGAAGATTCACCTGAATATCTTGCATCTGTCAATTCCCTTTCATCAACTTGCCATAAAACAGAAGCGGATCCTTCGGGCGCAGAAATTGAATTCCCATCTAATTGTATTACCGAGCCTCTTCTTCTTTCGGATGGAGTAGAAAGATTACATTCTATTCCAAAATCTGCACAATGCTTGCAAACTGGCTGTCCTTCTGCTGTTGTAAGTTCATGGGAAAAGTCACATCGTAATTTATGTTCTCGACAATAATCGCATGCTCTTGGTGTTTTTCTACGTTTAGGTGGCTTTGGTAAATTGATATGTGTTCCTGGTCGTTTTGATGGACCAGCCTCAGCGGAACGAAATCTATCGTCATTCATTTTTGACAATTCCGGTAAGGAGAGGGGTTGCTTTGTTTTCTTTTTTTAGATAATTATTGAGGCAGAAGTGATCATATTCTGAGCAATTCGGTCGTGTGCAAAAAAGCGAAGGTTAGGAGCAATTTGATGTGCTTGTCTGTAGCATATATGCGGTTCAAATGATATGGTGGTAGAACGTTCGACTGCTTGTAAGATTTTGTTGGTAATAAGTAGAACGAATAGGAAGCCCTGTCTAAATATGTACATACATTCATGTATGCACGCGGTAAAATTACAGGCTAATCGAAACGAATATGCACAATTTTCAATCACTTGCGGGAAATGTTGACTGCTTTTAGGCTGGATCTGATTTCACATCTCCGCTTCATTGTATGTCTCGGAAATAGATCACAAAGAAAAGTACGCGTGTCTGGACTCAAAGGATTCGCACATGTATGTACTCTATTATATGTATGTACGTATGAACACGAACGGGCTGAACTAACCCACACAAGTTCATTGCGCCATTTACTTTTTCATACAGCCTCGGCGAACAGTCAGGTCTTTAAATCGAAAAGAATTTGATTTATTTCTAGATCCAAACGAACGGAGCCGATCAGTTCGAAATTGATCTTGAGGACTTCTTCTCTCTTTTTCCGAGGTGCATAGACTACTCTTTCCAATTTATCCACTTTTGCCAAGTTATGCTGTGCGTTAAATCGGTACGGCTTTTGAACGCTCACATTTTACGCTGCATGCATTTTGGGATTTCGGCGCCAATTTACTCGGCAAATTCGGCAATATTCACGGAATATTGGAAATATGGAAAGATAAAAATTGATTATCTAATCATATAATAGGCAGATCAGTGAGTAATATTATACTTTTACGGTACTCGAATGATTCGTTACCTTTGACAAAGTTCTTTGTGTGTTAATTCATATTTCGAATGTCATTTCTTACTTGAATTTTATAATGAAATGACTTCTTTCAATCATTGATGAAGATGTCAAGACAATTCTGGTAGGGACAGCAGTAACCTCAGGGTAGTGAGTCAGCGCGATGTGCTTGCAGACTGGTTGTAACGCGCTGCACGTATCCTTTTTTAAGGCTAATCTTTCTCCGCAACTTCTTCGCGTTTGCATTCATTCTATGATCTGATATCTCGTTTGGCCAGATCATGAGGGATGAGGACACAAGTTATGGTCATGATCAGCTCGACCTTATGGGTGGGAGGGAGTATTATTCTCAAATTGGAAAATCCAATACAATAATGCTCAAACGAAGACGATCCTTCAAATCTTCGATACACGTTTACCTTTTACTCATTTTATCATTGACGATCATTTCTTTCGCTTCAACAAGGCCAGATGATTTGCCACGTCTTATGGAGAGAGACTATGCGAGAATAGAAACTCTAGACCCTCTGATTCAATTTCAAGATCCAAGCCTTCAAATTGATTATCATGATCCCAAATCACTTTTATCAAAAATATTAATACCCAGACCGCCTGACACAAAGGAGAACGCAAAAGTACGAGAAGAATTACTTGCTCCTTTTCGTAAAAGACCTAATTGGACGATCGAAGAGCATAAATTTCAAACAGATACACCACAAGGAAGAAAGACTATGACGAATTTGATCGTCACTTATAATGTTGATGCGCCGCGTAAATTGGTTTTAGCAGCTCATCATGACAGTAAAGTATCTCCAAAAGGTTTCATTGGTGCGACTGATAGTGCAGTTCCATGTGCTATCATTGTAGATGTGGCTTTAGCAGTAGGAAATATGTTGGAACAACAAACAAGTAAACATGAAAGAGGAAAAGAAACAGGCTTACAGCTCATCTTTTTTGACGGAGAAGAGGCATACGTGCAATGGACGCAAAAAGACAGTTTATATGGAAGTAGAGCTTTAGCTGATGGATGGACAAAATCTTTCTTTAATCCAAAATTGGTCAAAAGGAGAAATGTTCCAGGTTATTCGAATATGCGTTTGATCGATTCAATAGATCAATTCGTTCTCTTGGACCTTTTAGGATCGCCAAAACCGCATGTACCTCCTTATTATACCTCAACAAGATGGATGTGGGATGAACTTCGAGATATTGAAGGTCGATTGGCTAAAACAGGAGCTTTATATCCAAAAGATAAACAAGGTAAAATGCAATTACCACCTGCCGGATCATCAACCACATCGATGATTGACATTGATGGTGGCAGAGAGCGTAGAGCGAGCTTCTTTTCGGAAATTCATATGGGATTTGGAGGAATAGATGATGATCATCGACCGTTTTTGCAAAATGGAGTGCCGATTTTGCATTTAATCGCAAGTCCATTTCCTTCTGTTTGGCATACGATGGGAGATGATGCATCTGCATTGGATTATCCTACCATTTATGCTTGGACAATGATTATGAGAGTATTTGTAGCAGAATATTTTGGAGTTCAAGCGGGACAGATTAAGTTAAGAAGAAATGGAGGAGGAGAAGAAGTCAGATCATCTTCTACTCTTTTAGCAAGAAGTGAGGATGATTTTGTGAGTGGAACGGTTGAATCTCAATATAGATTACAAAATGCTCATTCTTTCAACGCAACTTTGCTTCCTTTTGGGTGATATACAGTAGGGTTATTATTCAACAACAACAACATCTGTATACTATTTCAACAAAAATCAATTAATGCTATGTTTCACAATAGCTTTTGCGTATTAAGGGGCTTGAATATTCATGCACAGCATTTCATGCTTTTATTTGTTTCGGTACATGTAAAGTGATGTATTCCATCTTTGAAACTTCTATCATTCAACATACTTTGCTATGAGAGTAACACCAATATTTTTCTTACTTCTTTTCATAAGAAAATGCGTTTTTTCAACAAAAAAGGAGTTACCTTTATGGGATTTGAACAAGCCTGCACTAGAGGAAGCAGAAGAGAGACAGTATTCACCAACCTCTCCGCCAAATCAAAGCCCAAGGCTGGAAGATGGAGGTATTTCATACAAATCTCATGACAATCCTCAAACGAATTCAGATTCAGAATGCGAAATTCATAACGGATCTTGTAAACATTGGAAAAAATTGACAAAAAAGGAAAAGATTTCGGCAAAAAATAAAAGATTCCGTAAAAATGCTGTGAGTTTAAAAGGTTTTCCCTTTTGGCGTATAAAGCAAACATTTAATCTTCCTAGCTCTTATTTTGTTTTATTTGTTTTATTGAAAACAGAGCAAAGAACAATTAGAATGAATTCGTGAAAGATCACATATCTTTTATCATTCTTTAACGGAAGAAAAGAGAAAGGCTACTATTGCTAAAATTAGTGAAAGTCGTAGAAAGAGGGTTGAAAAAATGACAAAAGAAGAAAGAACAACGTTTCATAAGAAAAGTAAAAAATCTTGAAATTCATAAAAAAGGGGGGGACTGATAATAAACATACGCATCTCTAAACAATCTCCCTATTGGCATCAGGTAAATAATGATGGAAAAGGGTGAAGTTGTATTATAGACTATATAATGAGCTGAACTCCTGTTTTCCGCCTCATGCACGTGGAGTGGCGCGTTTGAATTTAGCGTGCCCAGAAGAAGAATGAGCAGACACAAAGTAAATGCAAGTCAAGTTAATTTCTAAGAAGCACACGACATCTGTGCGTTTTGAGGCAGTGTTGATTAATGTGTTGATGTATGGATTTTATTTATTTCCATGCTCCTTTTCCCTATTGTGACCACCAAGCAAAAAAAGACATGATGGATTCTTTTCAGAGGAGTCAACAACGTCATATGCCTGGTGATGGGCGTGGTAATAATATAAGACCCATGCCCATGCCAATGCCGATACCTCAAGCTGCACGACCCCAATCTAATCAAAATAATGTTGTAGATTTGACACAAGATGATGCTCAGCAGCAGCAACCTTTGCCCTTTCCACGCAATTCCCAACCACACACAACCAAACCTTTTTCTAGACCTTTAGTATTCAATAGATCTACTGGTATGAGCAATCCAAGCCAGATGCCGACAAATAAAGCACTACCCAACACACCACAAACGCAAGGACGACAATTACCTCCAAAAAATAAACATGCTGAACCATCCAAAATTCGAATGATTGATACAACAACGAATCAAAAATCTCAGAATGAATCAAATTGGGATGCTTTTACCGAGTCTCAGCCCTCATCTCAAACTTCATCTCAACCTCTATCTCATGCAAATTCTCAACATCATCATAGTGCACGTCAATTCATGCGCGATGGTGCAGAGGTGGTCAAGCATGCCATCAAGGATGGTTTTGCTCGTGCACAAATTGCTTTGGAACAGGCCAACCATGGTCATGAAAATCATCCTCGTCCATTACCACATTCTAATGGAGGATATCGTCCAAATCACAGTAGCCAGAATAGTAACGCATTCATCGTAAATGATGATGACGATGATGAACCATTACCTTCCACATTCGCAGGTCCCACAATGACCGCCGAAGAGAGAGACCAACAACTTCAAGATATGTTGAGTAGTATGGTACTACCTCCGGAACTTGGTGATATTGACTTGGAGAAGGCAAGTAATGTGAAAGGTTTAAGCTGCAAGCTGATGCCCCATCAAGTAGCAGGATATCTCTGGCTCAAAGGTCGCGAAGGTGGAAAACACAAGGGCGGCATTTTAGCAGACGATATGGGATTGGGTAAGACTGTTCAGATGTTGGCTCTTATTGTCGGTAATTCACCGCAAAGCGAAGATACTACAATTAACAAGATTCGCTTGGAGCCTGAAACGACGACCAAGAAGAGCAAGAAGAAAGTGGTACCGGATTCGGATGACGCAACTGTAGAAGAAAAATCTGTTGAAATCAAAGGCAAACAAACCTTGATCATCGCACCTCTTGCTGTGATTCGACAATGGGAACGTGAAATCAAAGAGAAAACATCTCCTCCGCTCAAGGTTCTGGTGCATCATGGAGCGACGAGAACGAAAACAACAGATGCATTCAAGCGCTATGATGTCGTGATCACAACATACCCTACAGTGGCATCGGAATGGAACAATATTGCGGGACTGGATAAGCCTAAGAAGAAAGGTCAACAAAAGAAGAACACCGTACCTGATTCGTCTGAAGAAGATGAGAGCGAATCGGACGATCAAGACAGCGATGATTCTTTCGAAGTGATTGATGCAAAGAAAAAGAAATCTGTAAAAACAGCAGCGAAGAAGCTGCCGCCTGCACCTCTTTTCGATTTTGACTGGTTGCGTATCGTATTAGATGAGGCACAAAATATCAAAAATCATCGAACGAAAGCGTCTAGTGCTTGCTCTGCTCTTTCTAAACGTGCTCTATCAAAATGGTGCTTGTCGGGAACACCAATTCAGAATGAAGCTTTGGAGATGTTCAGTCTTATTCGCTTTCTTGGTATTCCTCCGTTTGATGAGTATGCTCACTTCCGCGAGAAGATCTCTGATCCGCTCAAGAGCACAAATCAAAATCGCGTCAATTGGGGAATGAAGAGATTGTGTGCAGTATTAACAACAATCATGCTCAGACGAACAAAGGATACGACGCACGACGGTAAACCAATCTTGAACCTTCCAGATCGACATGTAGAAGTGATCTCAACGGACTTTGAAGATTCTAAGGAGAGAGACTTTTATGATGATTTAGAAAATCAAGTAAAGCGAAATCTAGAAGAAGCTGAAGGAGCTGGAACAAAAGTGAACCATATGGTGACATTATTGATGTTGTTACGTCTTCGACAAGCATGTAGTCATCCTTCTCTTGTAAATCGTAACGTTCGAGTGGATGCAGGCGCAGCAAATGGTCCTGCGATTGTGGCAAAGACAGACGCACAAGGAGAAGGACAAAAGGTTGACGAAGATGATGATGGGTTAACGGAGCTTTTGGCAGGTTTGTCAGTTGCATCAAAACGTTGTGATAGATGTCAAAAAGAAATGACGAGAGAAGAGATTACTCGAGGGGGCGAACATTGCAAAGTCTGCCATGATAGAATTCAAATGGAAAAGTTGCAAGGTGGAGGAAAATCTGCTTGGGCAGGTAAAAGCTCGACGAAAATTCGAACGATGTTGCGTTTACTTAATACGGTTCGTGAAGAAGGAGATGAAAAGACGATTGTATTTAGTCAATTCACATCTTTCTTGGATTTAGTGGAGCCATTCTTGCGCGAAGAAAAACACAAATTCGTTCGATATGATGGATCATTGAAACCTGAAGAACGTGAACGTGCTTTAGATCGTATTCGATCTGATCCTTCTGTCCGATTGATCTTAATCTCTTTCAAGGCCGGTAATGTTGGATTAAATTTGACATGCTGTTCACGTGTAATTTTGATGGATTTATGGTGGAATCCAATGTTAGAAGCACAATCGATCGATCGAGCTCATCGATTAGGTCAACAAAGGAATGTGCATGTCTACAAGCTCGTCATTAATAATTCTGTAGAAGAGAGAATTTTGGCGTTGCAAGATAAGAAACGAGCATTAGCAGAAGCTGCTTTGGAAGGCAGTAAATTATCAAAAGCAAACAAATTAGACCGCAAAGAACTTATGTACTTATTCTCTGGTGGTCCAGTCTCATGATTCTCTCACCTGAAAAGTCAGTTTTTATTTGTATCATAATTCATTTATATATATACCCTTTTTAATCTAGAGATGATGTTCACGTTATATTCATTCAATGAAACAAACGAAACTAGCAAATGTACATTCGAAACCGTTGAAGTGAAACGGAAAGAGCAGAAAAGAGAAGATGGTACAGAAAAAGAAAAGAAAAGACTTGCATACTTCACAAAGAGGGCATATGTACAAATTGTTAAACTTTTTGAGCTGAATCAAAGAAAGCAACACGATCTTTTATACTGGGACGAGAAGGAGTCGAAACGGTAGAATTGGCAGCAGTTGAGAAGGAACTCTTGATTGTATTTCCTTTGATAGTATCGAAATTTCCCGGTGCCAAGGGACCTGCAGATTTTTCTTCACTACTATCTGCTCGATCACTTCTTTGACTTGTTGATTTGATAGAATGAGCACTCTTTTTGAATTTTAGTGGAAGAACGGAAACGGCTTCTTCTGAAGTAGAAGATGGGAATTGTACTTTAGAGTTAATATCCCCAGATCCGTTTAGGTTGCGATCACGTAGAACATTAGAAGAAGAACTTGATTTTAATGGTTGCACTTTACTGGGAGAAGATGGCGGCTGTGGACTTGATGAATTCGAAATTCGATTCCAAGAAGATGAATTGCTTGCACTTACATTTGCACTACTCAATGCGCTACCACTACTACTCGATGGTTGTTCGGCATTTTGCAAATAGCTTTGAGCACGAGCACGTAAGCCATTAGAAGCATGATTTGCTGTTTTGATGTTCGAAGTAGTTTCGTTGGGAACCATACTGATCGGACTTGTCGATCCTTGTCGGGTTGGGGTTGCTAATCTTAAAGAATTACCTGTCAAATTAGGTGACAAAGGTAATCGTCCAGGCGAAGTTGGAGTACTGATAGCACGTGAATTGACAGACAAAGAAGATTGACGTTTTACACTTTGTTGTTGTTGTTGTTGTTGTGCAATAGATGGCTTGATAGTTGTATCCGTTTGCGTTGAGAAATTTGATGGCGTTTGCAAATGTTGTGACCGTTTTGTTGAAAGGTCAGGCACAATACTGTCGTCATCTTCATCATCATCAATTGTTTTCACCATCACATCTTCGCTAGATTGACCACTTGCAGATGTAGCACTTGCTTCGCTATCTCCTCTTGCCATGACTAATTGATAATCATCTCCAATCTTCACACTTGTGTTACGCTTTGGCAATGGAACTTTTTCGAAACTAGTGTCATCGCTAGCATCTTCATCTCGACTTCCGAATTGATTTGCGATACCATGTAAAGACATTCCACTTTTCAGACTGCTATTAGCATCTTGCGTTGTAAGGCTTGGACTTCTACTCTTATCAACCATTAAAGCCTTTAATCTTTCATCAATACTGACAGCACGACGGGAAGCAGTGGATATGTCACTTGGAGAAGGACTTGCGGGTGTTTCCAAGATAGGTTGATCAATCTCTTTTCTCGGTGAGACAAGGGGCGAAATTTTACCATCATGCATTGGTCGTCCGAGAGCGTGAGTGTATCGTTTGCGACCATTTGGGCTTGTATTAGCAGCAGAAGTTACAGGAACACCTTCTGGCTTACGAATGGCACTCTTGAATGAAGTAGAAGAAGTATTTGTTCCTCGACGAGCATCACTAGACAGATTTCTAGACATTTCGCTAGGCACTTTTGCTGGTTCGCTCATCTCCTTTGCTTTGCTAGTCTCTGCCCTTTCATCCTTTTGTAGAGTATTAGTAGTGTTGGTCGGTATAGGAGAATGTGAAGACAAGAAGCCGCTAGAAGTTGTACCTACACCTTGATTCTTTGCCACAGCTGCTAATAATTCTCTTGATCCTCTCAATTCATGTGTAGCAGCTTGTAATTGACCAACTTCATGACGCATCAATTTAGTCATTTGACCTACCCATCTATCCATCTCACGATCACGAGCACTATTTGCGCTCATTCCATCTCCGTTGAGAGCCATTTGATTATCTCTTTCTATATCAATCAATCTACCTTCCAAAGATCGCATCAAAGGAACAGCATAACGTTCGAATCGATAGAAGCGTACCATCATCTCTTGAAGTGCGTGGTTCATAGGCATATCCTTGGGCATAGGACCTGTGCCAGCCGTTAATCCGCTTGGTCCTGCGTTGCTCAATGTACGAGGTGTGGCTTTCGTTGGGGCCGTTTGCGTAGGGTTTTCTTCTTTCTGTTCTGTATTGTTCACCTTTGGAGTTGATTGTTTCACTTCAGAGCCATGAGGTGATTTTGTAGGCAATGTTGGTGGTCTATCACCACCACCATTAGAAGATCGTCTGTTGGTATCAAATCCTCTTTGGACGAGTGTGTTGATCGGGTGTTTATCTTTGGCGGATTGACTTAATTGTCCTTTTGCAAATTCTTCATCGTAACTTGACATTTTTGAACGTGTTTCGGCGATAATTTGTTGAGCAGGTGTTAATTTACCTTCTAATCTACTCAATCGATCTTCAGGATCAACTTCCGTTGCTACTTGTTCACGTTCTTTTTGAGACATTGCTTCTAAATCTTGCGCTGTGAAACGTGGAGCTGGCTTTCTACCAGGTGGACTTTTACTTTGTGGTGGATCCCATTGTTCTGGCTCTTGTGAAAGAGGTGCATCTCCTATCACTTGTTGAGGTAGCCATTGTTTTGTTGAAGATTTAGAAGCATCAAACGATCTTTGTTCTCCACTGATAAGTCTATTACGATGTTCATCTTCAATTCTTGCTGCCATCATCATAGAATGTTTCTTTCTTGCCAAAGCTTCTGCTTCTACAGAATCACGACGAGCATCACGCTGATCTCTTGTTCCACTGCCTGCAAGAGGAAGACCATCTGACCAAGCGTTTGGATTTTGTTGCATCATTGCATGATTTGGGGAAGTGCCATTAGCAGAAATGCTTTGACGCATCCAAGATCCTTCATTATTATAGATACCATCATCTCTTTCTTCTAATCTTGGTGATTTACCGAAAATACCTTTAAACCACTTCGATGCAAAGTGAGGACTGCCTGGTTGACTAGAATTTCGATCTTCGTGGGACGTTCCTCCAAAGTATCCTGGTGATCCAGCAGGCGATGCTGATCCTAAAGGTGAAGCACCCATTCTATTGGGAGACGAATATGGAATTTTGACCGGTGAAGGGATTCCTTCCAAAGGAATCACAGGAGGTAAACCAGATCCGTGCGGGATATGCACAGGCATTGAAAATCTTGAAGGAGATTCATTTGCTTGTGCGGAGATGTTGGTTAGAGCGGGCGCAGCTGCTGAACCGGCTAAAGGGCTAGTCTGATGCGGGGAAGTACTGAATTGTCCAGATCCTGTAGGGAATGGACTGATTCGAGGGCCAGATGGTGTTGGTGCTGAGCTGTCACGTAAAGAGGGTGGGTTTGAAAGCTTTCTATCTTGGTTGTTTTGCTTTTTGGCAAGCATATCTTCGTGTTGTTCGGCTGCTTGTCTATAGCTTAATGGACCGGGAGCAATACGACCACCACGAAAAGCACCTGCAGTAATTGCACCCGGGCTTGGAGGACGATTAGGACTTTTGCTACGACTTCTACCACGTTCAAAAGGTTGTTGTTCACGTTCACGTTCCGGTCTTCCATCATTCGTGCTCTTTGCAGTTCCATAACCTGTACCACCGCCTGGTCCACCAGGTGGAACGCCCAAAGAAAGAGGGCGACTTTTGACTTGTTGATATGGATAGCCAGGTTGATGAACGTGTTCATCGACCGGCGAGCCATGAACGTCTGTTATATGAGATACACCGCCTGGTTGTTTGGTCACCTTACGCACTACAAATGAAGAAGGACTTGAAGGACCATCTTCAACATGATTAACCGAAGCAGGTGAAGCACTTCTACTTCTGAACCAATTCAAAGCTCTTTTCCCCGGTGATGATCCTCTTCTTTGACGAGATGCTTTACTTTCCGTTGATTGATCGCCAATTTCTCCACCTGGCGAAGAAGGTAAATATCCATTTGAGTCCACTCCATGTTGCATTGGCGTCCAAACTGATTGAGAAGGAGAAGTAGAAAAGGACACCATGATTTGCGATCAAATCTTTGAAGGGGGTGGTTGGAAGAAAGAAAGAAAGAGGGGAGATGCAAAAAGGTCAGCAGACATGTACAAGTTAAAAAAGGTCCGACCTTTTCCTCCTTCATTGACTATGTACATACAGTACTTTTCGTACCTGCACTCCTTTTTTCTAATTCATCCGTCGGTGCCATGTTGAACTTTTTAGCTTATTTCATAAAGTACGAAGACTGCTTTCATGCCTTACATGCATACATTGGCAATTTAGCTGCAGTAAAGTGTCACTTTTGTTCTCTATCGTGCATATTTTTAGGCATCAGGTCAGTTTCTTTTGTCTTTACGCGTCTTTCTAGTCTTCTTTCTCTAAAATCAAAACAGTTAGGGGCTAAAAACGCGAAGTATAGCGTGTGTTCAACACGTGAATAATGACTATTGCTGAGAATAGTCTTGATGACGTCGGGCAAAGAAAAAGCTTCTATAAAATGTTGTGTTAAAGATGTTTAATGGCATGGTATGTTGTTGTTGAATGCATGTATAAAATACAAGATAATGCCACAGAATCAAAAAGGTATAAAATGACAAATGTAAAGATTTGGTAGAATTGCAAATATTCGCTTTAGCTGAAATTTCCAACTAAAATTCCCAACAAGGTCACCCAAGCACCACGATATAGAGCTTCAATACCTTCTTCATCTACTAATTTGTTCAAACAGTCCATCATTCCAGAATACCTTTCAACGGTTGGTGCTCCGAATCCTTCTGCTTCTGCTCTTGCTGCTTCTTCTGCTGATAAAGGTTCATCACAAGGTCGCAGAGCAATCACAGGTTCTGAAGGTTCACTTCCTGCTCTGTACCAATTTGTATTTGTCGTAGGAAGGGAGGTAGAAGGATTGACATTTTGTGTATTTGCTTGTGGTCCAAGAACACGATGAGCAGCAGTATTGTTTGTTGGTGTTGGAGCTGGATCACTTTCATCTCTTGATTCTTCAACTGTTGTTTTATTTTCCTTAGCTGGCTCCTTCACTCCTCCGATCGGTTGTTCATCATTATCATCCTCATCTTCAATTGCAAAGCTTGGTCTTGGAGCGGGATCGGTAGGTTGTGTGTCAGGTTTGCCATTTCCATTCGCTTGATCGGAATATCCTCCTGTTTGATTTGCTTCTGGGGTGACGTTGTTGCTCTGTTGTACTTGAGCTTGATTGTTGTAAGGTGCAGGTCCTGCAGCCGTTCCATTAGAAGATACACGTGCGTAAGCCAAATGAAGAGGTTGCTGTCTTTCTGGTCTTTGGACTGATAAGCGTACCATAACACACTCCAATGGACTCAAGATTACCACGCTGAGCACACACCAACTGAGAAAGACTGCCAAGCCAAAAGTAGTGATTGACATACTACCATCCGATGAAGGTCCTGAATAAGTGTCATCATTTGGGCCTGCGGGTGTGGAAGGAGGTAACCCTCCAAGTGAAGGTACAGTCCAATGTCTGACGATGCGTGTTACGAAACCGACCCAAAAGATATGCATAAGTTGAACTGGCAAAAGACCAGGCAAGAGGTACAATCGCCATGGTTGACTGAATTCAGAATAGGATAAAAGTTCGCGTATATTTTCTCTTGCATTTTGGAAGCTTAAAATTCTAGGATGAACGATAGCACGATTTGTGATCACATTGAGTGGCAGTGCGACTATGCTTGTTATAATCATGAAGATCAAATTACCAAAGAATCCAAATTGATCGGGACCGCTAGGTGCGCTACGATATGCACCGCCTCCGGTACCTGTAATACCGCCAACGTTAAAGATCAATAGAGTAAAGAAACCCAAAACGATTAGCTGAGCAGCTACTGGAGCTGAGCCTTTGTATATTCCTGGCCAACCTTCTAAACGTCTTGTTCGGATTAGCATTGCCACAATTCCGCTCACAACAGGACCAATCTTTGCTGCACTTTGTCTTTCCCGTAAGAAGTATCCGCTGATTGCACCTGCCGTTACACCACGTACACCCGAAGCACCTGGTTGTGCACCATCTTCTAAAACGTTATCTAAAGAAACTGCTTTTGGCAAATAATTTGCACGTAATCTAACCAATGCTCCTGTGAATGGTTGTGAGATCAAGAGTGAGATTACGACCGATATTGCCAACACAAAAAGTGCCAATATCAATTCAAATAATCCCATCAGCATCTTGCTGGTTGGGTGAGAGCGTTAACCGTAGTATGCAAGTGATGTTTTGCGTTATGCGTATGGATGCAAGATTTAAACTTTAATGAAGAAGGTTCTTTTGATGTCTCAACTTGTATTTGTTGATAAGAAGAAACACAGGATGAAGAGGTAGTTGTATAATAGGAAGATTGTATGTCTCGTGGGATGTAAGTTTTAAGTCAACTGTAAGACAAAAAAACGCTATTGTATTATGCCGCACGTCCCCTTTTTCCACGCGGCGCTAACTTTAATAATGACAATCCCTTTGTTCTTATTTTAGGAGATTAAAAATGATACATAGACTTAATATTGATTATATAATGTTGAACAACATTTACAGAAATCATAAATAGTATTCAACCGCTTTCATATGATTTTAATTTTGCTCTTTAAACTCCTTCTCTTTGTGCGGAAGAATGTGGCCTTAAAGAGGAAATTTCTTTTCCACTCCGCTCAAAGGCTTTTTTTTTATCGAAAAAAGGCCGTGGCGCGTAGAGCTTTTAGAGTTCCCACACAAGCGTTTTTCCATTTACAGTAGAAGTGCACTCACTACACAAGAAAAAAACAAAAAACGGATTAACCCGCATTTGCTCAGCGTACCGCGCCTGTATTTTTTAAGACAACGAACTTCCTTTTGCGGTTTTGTAAAATAAAATAAAAAAGGCTGAACCCACATCTTTATTATTTGTACGTGCATACATGATCGTTATCAATTGCCCACACAATGACAAGAATAAATGTTTGTATGTATCAAGCATCAGAGGACTTGGCGATATACATTGGCGTTTGTGTGTGGAGCTTTATTGTTTAATCTCTTTAGATCTGCATGTTCGGGTAGAAAGGCTGCATACATTTGAATTAAAGGTGCATGAAGCAAAAACGATCTTCGGTTGTGATGATAAAATTTACATGAGAATGTGGGCAAAAAGTGTTGTTGAATTCTTGATTTGGATTGGCCCGATAGGGTCTTTGTACCCGATTGAGGTAATCCAAAAGCTAAAAATGTCTGACTGAGGTCAAAAATGACATGATGAGTACCGAAAATAGGCTACGGGAAAAGGAGCTAAAGTTCAACTTGATAGTGTAAAAAAGGTGAAGGGATGGGGCAAAATTTAGTTTTTCTTTTGGACATGATTATGATTAGTTAAAAATGCAGGAACAATGCAAGTTGAGAAATATATAAGAAGAAAGGATCTAATTGAAATTTCAATCCAACTCCACCTCCCACCTTCCCTAACAAATTATGACAGATACACTTGCCTTTGTTGCAAATCCTTCTTTTGGATGGCGAGAAATGGATCCTAGGTTAGAAAATGCTAATCGAAGAAGGACTTCTTCTATTCGTCGAAAGAGAGTTCCTCGTATAGATGGAGTGGAAGCAATGCGAAGCCTTGAACGTACAACTTCAAACGCAAGCACATCTTCAAAGAAGTCTTTGAATATCATTTTACCTCCTACTTCAAGTGATTTAGATGTTTTTCGATCTTCACTCTTTGCAGACTCAGAATTGGCTTTCTCGGATGATGAAACTGTAGGACCCAGTACACCTCGTGTTGCGGTTAAAAGTGAAAAAGAGGATCAAGATGATTTGATTTATTTAGCAACTCATTCAACATATACTTCAAAAACAATTGTTGAAGTTGAAGAAGAAATCGTTCCTTTTGATAAATTACCTAAAATCGTTCAAGAGAATCCAACTTTAAAAATTTCATGGGCAAAAAGAACGCCAACACATGCAATCATTGAAACGTATATGCCACCAACTTGCACAACATGTTTAAAACAATTAGAGGAAAAGAAGATGAAAAGGAAAAAGGTTCCTGAATTAGACCTATCTTCACTTCAATTAGCAGTAACATCAATCTCTTCTTCCCCAATCACATCTGTTGCCAGTAGTGCAACCAATTCTGCAAACCATTCTCCCGTCACTCCAAAGTCTACACTTTCAAGTCCGGCTGGAGAATCATGGGGAATCGCTATTTAAACAATTGTATTTACCCTGTCACTGATAATCCAATTTTTCAAATGCAACAATCAGCAGTGATAATTAAAGATTGCATTCTATGTTTGCTTGCTTGTGGTATAGTACATCATTCATTCCGTTTTTAATACTTCTTCCCCTTTCCCTCTGCTTTTGCATCATCATCTTGTACTTTAATTTGCTCTCGTGCTCTATCTGAGTCGGCTTGTTCTTTTTGTCTTGATAACGTTTGACTATCAACTCCGCTCATCGCACGTCTTGCGCCTAAAAGATTGGCCGATTTGGCAAAAGCAGAACTGAAGCTGAAAATCTTTTTTCTCGAAGCATTCATATCGCTTAAAGCCTCAAAGAAACTCAAGCCTCTATAGAAGTAGATATAATTTGCCCAAGACGAGATCCAATCGCCCACTAATCGAAACGAGAATCCCTCTTTTTGCCAACGTTCTCTCAGGCTTTGTCGATCATCTTTCCAAACGGCTAAAGCACAATAACGTGCAGTGATGATAAAAGGTCGCGCATGACCATGAGTTGTGTGTAAGTTAGCATCCAAAGAACGAGCAAGATCGTTCAATTTTAACACCATTAACATTCGTCTTGGCACCTGTCTTAGAACTTTCAAAATATCAATGAAAAGACCTTCCTTTTCCATCACTGTTTTACGAATATGTTCTTGTTCTTCATCCGTCATTTCCGATCCACTATCTAAGTCCAAAAGACTACTCTTTCTCTTTCCACCCCCTACTCCATTAGGGTTTTTATCATCACTTCCTTCCAATCCACTTCGACCGGTGATGGCACTCTCAAGAATGTGGTAAAGATCATCATCGATATTCGCAATCGATTTAGCCAACCGTCTTCTTTCTGCCATGACTTTTGGTGTACTTTTTGAGAGTAGTGCGAGCCAGAATCGAGCATAGTTTGTTCGTAAGTCTTGCGAGATATCAAAGTACAATCCATGATCCAATAATACAACCTCAAAATTGAATGGCGAACGACTTCCTTTCGGTGCAGGACGGATCAACACATTCCCTCCGTGCGGATCAGCATGGAAGAAGCCGTGCATGTACAGCATTTGTGAGAATGCTCTGCTCAATTCTTGACTGACTCGATTGCGATCGATATGATGGTCGGAAAGATATTGCAAATCATCCGGTCTCCTTCCATCAACGAATTCCATCGCCATGACACGCTTGTATACCCAAGGCACTTTGGGGATGTAAACACTAGTTTTCCTGTATTGTGCAAAATCTTCCGCTGCCCTACGTGAATTTCCTGCTTCATGTCGGAAGTCCATCTCTAAAGGCATATTCTCATTCATTTCTTCAGCAAGCCATGTGAATTCGAAATCGGGAAATGCTCGTTTTACCCATCGGACCAGCACATTGACCGTTTGCATATCTACTTGACTAAATCGTTCAACTTGCGGGTGCATAAGTTTAATAGCAAGTTGTTGGCCTGTTTGACGATCTACAGCTCGGTGCACTTGTGCTAAACTTGCAACTCCAATCGGTTTCGCATCAATTTCGCTAAAGGCTTCACTGAAAGTTCTTCCGGTCTCAGAGCGGAACATTGCTTCCATCTCTGGAAGTGGTGTAGGCGTGTTTTGGTCTTGCAAGGGTTTCATTGTATTTGTCCATTCCGGAGGAAGTAGGATGATGGAAGATAAATGTTGACCGAGCTTGATGTACAGTCCTCCATTCTCTTGCAGCGCCACCAATACTCGATGAGCAGATCTCAAATGGCATTGACGTAATTCTTCTTGTTCTTCAGCTCTGTCTTTGTATTTCTTGTTGAGAGTTTGTCTGTAGTCCCACATGCATAAAATCACTGCCTTTCCGATAGTTGCTGATCGTTTGATGGCTAAAACGGTATAATTACCTTGATTTTGACCCTTTTGCGCTTCTCGAATCTGTTTCTCGAGCTCTTCATGAGTGATGGCCATATTTTTGACGGTAACATGTTCATGCTGTACGTTTGACAGCTCCCGTCGATCCAAGATCAACTCCTTTCCATCATCTGCTTTTCCAACTGTGAATGTGAAATAAACGGTTGCACCTGCTAAACCTAAAGCGCCAAGAACGTAAGCCGCAATTTGAGCTTGTTTCCTGAATCTTTTATGAGCTAAAGCAGTTTCAATTGGATTTGCAACGGCAGGTTGATCAAAACTTTCCATTTCCGGTAATGGTTTAATGGGCGGATACTTTTTCCGAAAAGGACGAACATCTTTTGCTGCATTTTGTAATTTAATTGATGCATTGCCGCTATCGACATTTGATTGTGTTTGCTTTACATCTTGCATAGAATATCTTGATGAACTGAATGATCTGTATGCTTGTCTTCTTTGTATCGATTTGGCCTCATCGCAGATTGAATTTTGCATTTGTCGGAATGCCGATGGCGCATGTATCCGACTTGAACACTTTAATGCGGATCCCGGTATCCCGCAACCAGCCCTCTGCCATACGGCTGCATTGCGTACCCCGAGCATGATAGGGTATTAAACCTTGCAATGCCAAAAAGTGAGAGATGATTGTGAGAAGGAATCTGTTGACGTCAAATCTGACGTCTCGGGTTTACTAGGTATATAAGTTAATTCTGCTCCACACACGCCCGAATTTGGGGCTTTGTCGCGTCAGACTCGGGCTCCTTCGTTTGTTGGATTACATAACACCATACTAGCGGCAAATGATTCAGGCGGACACTTGTTTACACAACCTTGAAGGTGTTTTGAAAGCTTTGATTGAATGCTGAGTCTTTCATGAATAGCTAGCTTGATTCGAAACGTGTTTGCATGCACACACTTCGTCCATGGGGAAATGCCGAATTGACTACGCTTTCTCGTCTTTTCTCTGGGCCAAAGTACTGGTACACACATTCTTTTCAACTTCACTCCGCACTTTTATTTGCGTTGACCTTTAAGGTTCATACATATGATTCTTTTCTCCTCTTTAATATGAATTGCTCAGCTGCTGCATAAACTGTCACACGTCACACTCTCCATGGACTTCTTCTTTGCCTTGCTGTGACACACTTTCCGTGCACTGCCTCTTCCAGCTGAGCATTATGTGACTTTATGCACATTTTAAATGCCCGATCGAGGTAGGGTATATAATTGGCGGTCTTAGATAAGATTTTTCCCCTTTCTTTTCTTCATCCTATTATTGAATAAAGCTCTATAAATTATCAAACAAGATGACCAACAATATCGAAAAACATTATTTCCCAGGTTTAGAGGTTTTACCGAATGAATCAGAATACAATTTATATGCATACATTCGTCAAAAACATCCTTCTGCGCAAATTTTATGTAGACAAGATGGAAGTTGTAACTCGTTTGGATTGATTGATTATTTGATCAGTATAAATGTTTTAGATTCTTCCATCACAGAATTGGATAATGATTTAGGAGAGAAAGGATTACAAGGTCATTTAAACGTTAAATGGAACGAGAATGCTGATGATCAACCAAAGAACAAAAGTGAAGGTAGACATGCAAGATACGAAGAAGCAAATGCACGTTATGTTATGGGAAGTGGTGATCCAAATAAAGGTGCTTCTTTTCTTAATCCGTTAAATTGCACTTTACGATTCGAATATGAAAGTGTTCCAATGATCTTTTATAACTTCATTGTTCGAGCTGGCTTTGATACTAACGAAGTCATTTTTTTGGTTTGGCAAGATAACCATTCTCTTGGCCGTAAATTGTTCGATGAAGTTTCTCGTTGGGAACGTGCTTTACAAGATGAAGTTTGGGTGTTTGATGAACGTTGGAAAAAAGATAAAAAGATGTTTGATGCCGTTAAAAATACACGTAAGGATGATATCATTTTACCTAAACATCTTTTAGCAAGTATGACAAAAGATGTTGAAACTTTTTTTGCTGGAAAAGAATTATTCAATAAAGCGAGAATTGCATGGAAACGTGGTATTTTATTACTTGGTCCTCCAGGTAACGGAAAGACGGCAACAATTCGAGCATTAGTACAAGATCATATAAACATTCCAATCTTATACGTCAAATCATTTCAAACAGGAAGAATGGGAACTCCAGAAAAAGGAGTGAGAAATGTGTTTAATAAAGCAAGAAATTGTGCACCTTGTTTCCTTATTCTTGAAGATCTGGATTCTTTGGTAAGCGATAAAATTCGATCTTTCGTTTTAAATGAAATTGATGGAATGACAAATAATGATGGAATCATTTTAATCGCTTCTACTAATCATCCGGATAAATTGGATGATGCATTTTTACGTAGACCTTCAAGGTTTGATCGAAAGTATACGTTTAATTGTCCATCTCCTGATGAACGATTACAATATTTAAATCATTGGTTTAACGGTCGTTTAGAAGAATCTTTAAGAATCGTTAAAGATGATACTTTAACAAAAAACATCGTAGATAGTACTGAAGGTTGGTCTTTTGCTCTTTTACAAGAATTATTCATCTCCTTTTCCATGCAATCATTACGTGCAAAGTTGCAAGGAGACGAAGAAACAAAAGAAGCTTTGCAACGTTCAATCTTGGATATCGTTGAGAGTTTAAATATCGAACAAACTCAAGCATCTAAAAAAGAGGCCGAAAAGGCAGCTAAAGAATCAAAGAAAGATGTCGAAAAGACGGACAAAGGCTCTGATTCAGAATAAATTGTTTTCTATTACTAATGTACATATACATATGAATGACTTCCGTATCTACTTTTCTTTTACCAATTTGAATGTTCCAAATCATCCATCGAGGAGTACCATCTCCAAGCACCCGTTGCAATTGCACTGATTAAAAATGTACCGTCAAATGCAGATCCAAAGACGACATTGAAGCTTGGAAGTGTGGCCAGCAACGGCCTAGAAGTATCCTTGATGGCGTCACCAGCTTGAGCAATTGCCGAACTGATAAGATCTCCCACAGCTTCAACGGATGCAGTAGATAATTCAGGTATTTCACCTGAATATTTGGATGGAAGAGATACACGCAATTGAATCAAAGTGGCCAAAAGGTAGATTGTTAAAACTTCAGCAAGGAAAAGAACCAAGAAACTTGTACTTATTCCCGTTGAAGCTGCACGGAAGAATGTTGATAAATTTGCCAAAACAAATCTCATGCGGATAACGATCAAGGCACCAACAAACAATAAACCAAACAACCTCGTCCAAGCAGCAAGATCGATATTGACATCAACAAATTTCACCAAATATGCCAAACTCATGGAAACAAAGTCTGGTGGAGCTTGATCCTTATATCCCAAAATAGCTAAACTCAAAGCGGCCAATAAAACTCTCCAAACACAATAAATCGAAAAGAGATGTCCAGCACCCAATAAAATTTTTCCTTGAATCGTTTTTGCCCATTTTCCATCCCTATGTCTGGTCTTCAATTTGTCCAAATCATCTCGCATTGCGGTTGCTAATGTTTCCAATCCAAAAATTTCTTGTGATAACGATTTGATCTCTTTGCTCCTTTGTGATGAACCCCACATTCTACCTAAAAGACCAGTCTGGTCATTTGCGTTTACTGGAGCGTTACGTACTTGATCTAATTGTCGCCTCCTCGCTGCTAAATCTGCACATGTTCTCTTAAAAGAACTTTCCGCACCTTGTACTTCTGATGCTGTAACAGGACGAGGCTTACGTTTTGCAAAAAATGCTTCATAAGTATCATAAGCAGAACTCGCAGCTGCCGAACCAGAAAGAACACCGATCAAAATGACACCTAATAATGCCATTCGTGCCAATGCTGCGTCGAGTAATCCAGTCGTATGTGCCAAAGCGGCAGGTAAAGGAACGTTGACAAAGATGATCGACCATACGACGAATGCAGGAATTGCAAATATTATTCGCTGCAATGGCGTAGCACTCGATATTCTGAAAGTGATCAATAAGCAAATGCAAAGTGGAATAAGCAAAGCTGCCAAGACTACGACAGAGATTAAGCTGAATGTCCAATTGCGTCTCAAGGCTTGGGTAGACAATCTCCCTGTGGCTTCTAACAATACAAGAGCGAATAAAATTGTCGATTCTTCGAAGCATAGGGAGAATACGTGACTAGATGCTTGATGTGGATCTTTGAGTGATTGAATCATTCCCTTCCAATCGGTTAGGCCATTACGAGCTTTTGCAGCTAGTGAAGTTCCATTTCGTGAGTTGGAGGTATAAGTCGTAGCTGGAGCAGGTAATTGGTTCAATTCATATTGACCATTGGCATCGGTCTCATCTAAAGAAGCATGACGAGCCTCTCCCAATAATAGAGGTAGCACTGTTAAGCGACACGTTATGAATAAAGCTAATCGCAACGAAGCGATCAGGACGACATTATACACAGCCATTCTTGATCCAATCCGTTTGAATTGAGTGACTGTGATTTGAGAAATTGCAAGACACTCTGCTCTTGATCGATCATGTCATGAGTCAGGAAAGTGTGAGTGAAGTGGAAGATGTTATAGGGGAAGAAAGATTTCATTTGGCTTGTGCATGCACTCAGGCTAAACAAACATTAAATTCAGCCAGTTCATTAAAAAGTCATTTAGGCAGGCACCTAAGCCATTATGTTATTCGGCGCCTATTGACTGTATGTAACCTGCAGATCAATTGTCAAAAGCACTGCCTCAAGGAAGACCCTCTTGCAGTGCTGCCGCCCTGCAGCAAAATTTTAAGCGTTTGTTTGTGGAGTCAATGTTTCACTTTACATATTTTATCATCATCTTGAATATCATCTTATCACAAAAAGGTTTTGCTGTTCAAAAATGAGCGGTAATAATCCGCCATTTTTGGCAAATCAAAGAGGTTTGAGCGATAATGTAATAAATAGGTCAATCACTCAACGTTCTGTTTCTGATGAAAGAGTGCCAACAACGAATACTACACAAGGAAGATCATCTTCGAATCGATCAAGCACTTTTGGATCCTTATTCCGAACAAGAGTTGATCAACAGCCACAAAGACCAACTCAACAATCGCAAAGACCAACTTCTCAAAATCAACATAGGCCAGTGTCGGCATATTATCCGTCACAACATGCCAATCCAGCATATACCCAAAGTCCTCCTGTGTCAGGTTTGCCAAACACTTCGGATTCATACTCTTCCTCAATACCAGGCTTACCAGCACCTCTACCAAATCCATATCAAGTAGACTACAATCGAAATTCTTACAGGCCACCGCCACCACCACAATCAGCACCAAATCAACAGCATGGATTTAATGCATATCCACATCCTCCTACTTCGGCTCCCGCTACATATGGATCTCAACAGCATGTACAGCAACAATACAATGCTAATTACTCTTCGCCACAACATGTGTCTACTCCTCCGATCTCACAAGCTTCAGCTGAACCTGTCGAAGGAGATTCAGACTACGAGGCTGTCTTACAGGCATCCAGGGCAAGTGCCGCCGAAGAGGATCGTAAAAGAGAGCAAAGAGAGAAAGAAGAAGAAGAGCACTATATGGCATTGTATAGATCAGAAGAGGAAGAGAGAAAGAAAAAAGAGGCAGAAGAAGAAGAAAGAATTTTAATGGAAGCATTGAGAGCGAGTCAACTTGAAGATGAAGAACAAAGAAGGAAGAGGCTAGAAAGACAAAGAGAGGAAGAGGAAGCAGCAGCAATTTTGATTGAAGAAAGCAGACAGAGTGCATTACGCGAAGAAGAGGACAGAATGCTACGTGAGCATGCTGAATTGCTAGAACAAAGTAAACGAGAAGCAGAACAAGCAGAAGCATCAAGAAGACATGCATTAGCAGAACAAGAAAGATTAGAACAAGCAGCTGTAGAGGAAAGCCTAAGAGAATTAGAAGAGGAATGGCAAAGGCGAGATGAAGCAGAACAAGCAGATGCAATGCATGTTCAACAAGGCGGTGAAATCGGTGACGTGTCATATTGGCAACATCTTGACGAAAAGAAAGCGCATAGACTCGCACTAGAAATGAACGAACGTTTTTCCAATAATGTTGAACAAGTCGCAGGTCCATCGGGCAGTAGAGTCGGCTCATCAAGTAGGACAAATCATCAAACTGCATCACGCCGCCGGCCACTACCTCCAACACCTAGTATGGCTGCACAAGCGGCAGGTGTAGAAGTGCCAAGAATACAGGTAGTAGATGAAGAGGGAAGAACAACTGATAAAAGAGACTATGTTGATGAAGATTGGGAATTGAGTGATGATGAATTTTTGGCAGGTGAAAGTCAAGAACAAGAAGATGGCTCGGACCCTTTTAGCGATCACGCAGAAGCACCGCCGATGTACGATGAAGTTCATGGTGATCGTCCTCCAGAAGCACCAACGTCCATTCCGACAAACGTGCAATTTGTACGACCAGATTTTGGACCTGGACCGGATCATGATAATACTATTTCGAGCTTGTCATATCAAGTGGAAAAGTCAGCATCATATTCTTCCACAATGCCAGACTCAAGAACGATTTCTCTGTCACCACCAGCCGAAGCTTCAAATGCACCGATTGCATCCACTTCGAATCAAGCAGCACAAACGGCTGTACATTCCAACTACCAGGAAATACCTGATCAATCCATTGCAAGCACTTCTCGTCCGACAGAAGGCGCTCCTGTCAAGAGGTTACCAGACATTCCAATCGATCGTCCGCCTATACCAAAAATTAATACCGCTCAGCAAAATAAAAGCTCGTTGGATCGCTCGCAAAGTCAAAGTACGCAACGAAATGAAGTTGAGAATCGCCGGTCTGAAGAACCGGAGAGCCTTCCTACTACACCTGATGAGGCCATGAATTTCCAACAAAAACAAATGAAAGGAACTGACTTTGGATATTCAAGTGAACCTTTTGGCACAAGCTTGTACATCGAAAGTTTATCAGAAGCAAAGTCAACATTCCCAAATATCATCACTTTACGCAAATGTAAAACAGATGGTTCTATGAACGATCAGAATTGTTTCTTCGTTGTACGAGCACCAAGTTGGAAAGCACTTGTTCGTGCTTTGGCATGGTATGGAAATACGAGAATTGAAGCGGGGCCAGAGGAAGTTGTGGATTTTCCTCAAGGTGTACCTTTACGGATCGAAATCGAATTTGTAACACCATCAAAGGTTAGCAAACCAAACGAAAGTCAATTTCAAAAAGCACATGTAAGCGTTTGCTTTTCTTTGGCCATTCCTTCCCTCAAAGAGGCTCCACCTTTGCCATTATTGACATCTCTCAAACAATCTTCACGTGCACTTGATTCTGCTTATTTACGTCAAGGTGCAACCAGAAGAGTGATTGCATTACCAAGTCAAGCGCCAAAGTTACCCTTAGACGTCGTTCGTTTGGCACAACATATGCATCGTGCTCATACTTTTAGTGCTGCATGTCCTTCAACTGGTGCAACTGCTTTACATAGTCCGCGGGATTTACATCACGCAGTCGAAAGACATGATGTTGGCTATGTTGCCAAATTGCAAAGAAAACGAAAGGATAACGGATTAACGGGCGCAACTATTCCGTCGGCGTCCGAGGCTCAAAACGCCCATCGATCGGATTCGAGCTTGAATCACACCGCTGCAGGATCAAGTACGGGTACTTCCTCAAGCCAGAATACAACTGATGGCGCTCGAAGGCAATCCAAAATCCTTCAGCCTTCCAATTCTTCGATCGTAAATCAAGGCGGTGCAAGCACAAGTAAGATTGTTGAGGAAGAAGAAGAAGGAGGAGATATGGAAGGCGAAATCAATCATACAGACGAACACGGAGATTTCTTGGATGCAGGCGCAGTAGAGATCGTTGACGGTGATGATCGCGATTCAGGTAGGATGGCTCGATTACGTGCTCGCGTTCATCGTAGATTGGGAAAACGGTCTGGCGATCCGAGGACGGTGGACCAGGATTTAGAGTCTTGGATTAGTGAGTAAACTTTATTCCAAGAGTGAATGATATGATTCTAACAATATTCCTTTTCACCTTAGCGCCGTACGATATGACACAGCATGGATAAAGATTAACGTATGTATCATAGTTCAATATACCCTTGCAAATAGACATGTGTCGTGTGTCGGGTGTAAGAGTATTGTGGTAGCCTAAACTTGCATCGCCCCGCACGCCTTATTCTGTAAACGCTATCTTGGCGTGCGTTGCTGTGTGTTTGCCGTCGAATTCAATTGATGAAATGAATCGGGCGTTTGTCCAAGTGAAAAGATGTTGGATATAAAATAAGATATCATTGATCGGTTCAAAATCATTTTCGTTTTTCCTTCATCATTTGAAGAGCAACCTTACCTCACCTTCAACATCTTTTCTTTTTCTCCCTGAATTCCAATTTTACCTAGTAGGTAAACAAATTTACTAATTTCCTTTTGTAACGATCATTTGTTATCGTTCACCAATTTGCTCCTGGGTTCGGCTGGTCTCCGGATCCGAGCAATATTATCCTCAAACAACGTATAAGTCGTATTTTGGAATCAACAACAGTCTCATATCACCACCCGCTTTTCTGATTTATCCTTGTCAATTCGTATATCCCATCATCGCTTTTCATCAGACGCCTACTTTCTTCTTCTTTCCATTTCTTCGACATATTCCTTCATCTTTCACCATGACGGCAACTTCCTACCTTTGGTCACGTCGAATGACCACTACCACTGTACCATTCTCTCCTCCCAAATTGACGCCTTTAAGTCTTTCGAGTTCATTTTCAAGCAGAAAATTCTCTTTTGATGAAATCAAATCGGATTGTTCAAATGCGACAACTGCGCCTTCGTCACCATTGCTTTTTACGCCAACAGAAATGGCCGGTATCCTTTTGGGTGATTCTCCTACAAGTGCTATTAGACGTTGTCAAGAAAGCAAAGAAGAATGTATGCGAATCCAAAAGCAATTTGATCCTTTTCTTAATTCTTCGTCTTGTGGTTCAATCAATTTAATGCAATACACCAGCACCATCGGTGTCGATCGAACAAAGTTAAGCGAGCTGGATGTAGAGATTGATATGGCTTCTTTGGCTACGGAAGTAGCCCTTCGCACTTTGGATTCAGATGATGAAGAAGACTCTCTTGGCGCAATTGAGGGTAGAGTAGGTGATGCGGATACCCATAGCTTGCCTCAAGCTGTGAGACGGCCACGTATGCGTTTATTACCTATTCTGTCTTTACCTTCGCATGATAGCATTTCACCCAGTGATGGAATTACACCAAAGACTATTATGAGCAAATCTGATGGACACGAAGACCTGCCATGCGAAACGCCAGAGGAAGAAGAATTACCTAAACCCGTTCGTAAAGGCAGAGCAAGAATGAGTCAAGAAAAGCGAAGAAGATTGGCAAGAAGACGTGAGCGTGAAGCTTTATTGCTTGGTTTACCTTCCAGTCGACCTTCTTCTGCACCTGCACAACAAACAAAGTTTTCACACGTTCATGGCAACGGTACCAACAGCAAAAGTGTTGAGCATACCAGTCAGTCTTTTGTGCTTCAACCGCATCCATATCTACGTGAGCTTCACCAAAGAAGGAAGAGTTTGAGTAAGCCATTTTCGGTCAAGTCATATTCTCAATGTTTGACGATTCAAAGTGCATAAACGTGCGTGAATATAATACCAGAAAGGTTTGGTGAACTTCCCACACCCTTCTTTTTCATCTCTATTTGACGTAGCTTCTGTTGTTCATGTATCCATATCAAAGACATCTTTTATCCATGCAACTCTTTTGTGACTTGACTTTAATAAGTTGCATGCCTTGATGACTGCGGAAGGAGATTCAATTTGGTTCTCCGATTATCTAGCGTTCTTGTTGAAGGCACAAAAATACGAAAATTCTTGTATTTGGTCTTATCAAGTAGAATTCTTGCAATTAAATAAAAAATGGACAGCAAATAACTTGTAACGTTCTCCGATATTGCGCCTTCAAGAATTCGAATTGACCCTTCCTCTCTCGGACATTAAAGGAAAATGCATTCAGTCCTTTTGTTCGCGTTTTGCGGTCCGCCGATGCTCGCAGGAACGACGGAGAATGAAGACGGTATGAACAAAACGGCGTTAGAAATTAAATCAAGCAGTTATCTTTTCTTGTTCTGTAACTTCATCGTAGTCTAGAAAGATTGTTAAGCATTTAACATCGTTACAAAGACTTGAAACATGCAACAACCTCATCTTGATAATTCTTTGCGTCCAAAACAAGGACAAGGGCAAGGATTCGGATTTCCAAAAGCATTGCGAAAATTGTTTCGTGAGCCAGGTCCACCGCGTATACCTGATGTGCGCAGTAGAAATGTTTCTTTTGACGTTTCCAGTCCGAATGTATCGTACTATTTGCCTCCTACGCAACAAATTCAAGCAAATTATTCACCTGAATATGGTCAAAGTCAATTGCAATCACCATATTACGGCGCAGCAATTGATGTGACTGGATTTCCACCATCCACTGAGACTTTGAATACCTTTTCACCAAATCGAATTCCAGTTCAAGATGTATTTTTAGCCCGGGCATCCATCGATCACAGACCATCAATCCCTCCTGTTGATGGAGAACCTTCACCTGGCTGGGCAAAAAGAGTTCTGCAACCATTTTCGCGCGTAAGAAAGTTGAAAGAATCTATTCCAGGACCAAAAGATGACAAAGTAACAAATTACCCAATCTTTACACACCGTGACCTGGAGCAAAACAATATTCCGCAAGCAAACGTAGCGAGGAAGTCATCTTTGATGAAACGCAAGCCAGTTCCACCAATGAGTGGAAGTTCTTTGGATTCTCAATTATATCCATCATTCGGAAGGAAACGTAATCAAACGCATATGGAGACAAATCGAGATCCATATGTACGATATTCTGTTGGAGAGATAATTCAAAGCGGTCGACCTGAAGCGATGTTTATGAAACAGCATACTTCTTCTGGATTTTTAGATGGTTCGTCTGCTATGCCACGTCAATCGGCTTTAGGTTTGGATTTAGGCGATTACAATTTGATGAATGCTGCCTCTTTTCCTTCGCCACGCTTTGCGAATGGCAAATACATGTACAAGAATGAAGATTTTCCTATCAAATCTGATTGGTCGTCCGATACGGTCAGTCGAACAGTAAGACATACAATGCCCTTGAACGTCGCTCCTAAAGTAGAAGCACAACCTCAAGTTAATGTCGACGATCAAAAGGATGAAGAAGAAATTTCAGTTGTAAATTCTGCCCCTACCGGAGAAAATATTAAATTGGCAAAAGAGTATGCCAATAGAAAATTCGATGAGTGGATTTCACGTACGCCAAACGTCTCTGCTTTCCCTAGCATGCACAACTCTTTGAACACGAAAGGTGCGGAGAAGCAAGTGCAACAAGATCAAATTGCATCAGTTGAGCCTTTGCACGTAATGAAACAGCCACATCCTCAAACGCAGCCTGTTCAAGGGATTGAAATCGAAAATGACTTGAAGGAGAACAAAAATCGTAAACCGCCAAGCAAGGCGCCTGTGGACCCATTCGAGCTCGATACACGCTTGTCCGATCTGGCTGCCCGTTCTCGAAGAGATAGTGCACTGAAACGTACTTCACATCAGAAGCGTGTTAATGATAAAAAATCAAACCCTAATCTTTCTCGTAATTTAGCAGCAAAGATGATGAGTGAGACACCAAGCAAATCTCGTGTTCATCAAAGTGGAACAATGTGGCCTGAAGATCAACCAATCAACAATAAAGATGATGAGAAGTCAGGAGAAGTGACACCGAAGAAAGTTGCGATAAAGAAAGACAAGGAAAGAGTCCTTACGCCCCTGCCCTCCGACCCCGTGAACCATAACTTCGAGGAACAAAGGGATGAAAATGAAACATACACTCAGAACACCCGCAAAGATGCAAACGAACAAACTAATGCATCTCATGAAAAGTTGCAATCACGACATTGGCGTTCGACTGAAGTTCTCTATCAAAATACTTGTGTAGGAAATGATCCAACTTCTGCCAAAGCTCCTGTTGTGCCCGAACGTGACGAAGAAGATTTGGACAGCGCAATCGGTGTTGTTGATCCCTTGACGATCAGTAGCGAAGAATTGGAATTATTGAGTCGTGTTCAGACGTGGCGTTCTTGTGTTTCAATTACACCAATGAAGAAGCTTTACGCTCCAAGTGCTTCCGCAACACAGCCAAGCGAGATGACTGGTATGAATCAAGTACATACTGGTGCGGATGAACGTGCCTCAGAATGGACGAGTATTAGCAGACGTGTAGAGAGAGGCTTAGAGATTGGGCCAGTACCAATGCAGAGAGGTATCCAATACGAGTTCCCTCAGAAATACGATGAACACAACGATCGTCGTGCTTCGAAAAGCTATCAAATGGCAGAAACACGAACATCGATGCGCTATATGCCTGCACCTTTTAGATCAGCAGCACAAGAGACCGGAGATGGGCCAGCACATATTTCTTTCCAAGGACCACCTTCAGAGTTGATCAGATTTCTTCATTATTCTTTGGACTTATCACCGTCAAAGAAAGACCAAAGCGCCACCAAAACCTCCCCAAATAAGGATGACGATCTTTTGATTGATCTGAATTCTCCTGAGCCCGAAAAGCAACCGCAAAAGTTACAATTTGGTACTCAACACATTCGCCAAATGAGCGAAGCAGACTCTAAACGTTTGTTTGACCTCATTGGTGATAAATTGAGCAACAATCCTCGAGCTGAAGAGCGAGACAAATCTGAGGAAAACCAAAGCAAGAAGCCAGAAGTGAAAACATCCAAACCTAGATTCAAAACACCAGAGAATATTGATCATGCGAAGGCCAAACAAAAAGAAGATGAAGCAAAAGTCTGGGAATTACTCCATAAAGCTGATAAAAATGGTCTCACGGCGATGGAGAGATTATTGAATGCTTATGCGGAAGATTTGGGTAATTTTGCACGAGGTCATGATCAAGGTAGAACTCCACTTCCTCATACTGGTGGAAGGCAAGATCTGTTGAATACGGACAAGAAGCATAGTCCGCCAAATATGAAGAGAAAAAGCAAAGATATGTTGTCCAAACCATCTACTTCATACAATACTTCCCGAACCAAAGTGAATGATGAAAAGGTTGAAAATGTACTTCAAAGCATTTTTGAATATGTTCAAGGAGCTGGAGATGTGTCACAAATTCACAGTACGCTCATTTCTATGCACAAAGACTTATTAGATCGAACAAAAGATCCTGGACAAAGAAAATCGATTGATGAAAGATTAATGAAATTGGAACAAGCAGTATTTGCAAAAAAGTAAACGCTGGTCGTTAATTTATGAAGAAAGAAGTCATCTTGTTTGACTTAAGTATGTTGAGCCTGAAATATGGTTTTCGTTTTTGTTTTCTTATCTTTATTTATCTCTTTCCATTCTTTCTTGAATTGTATTTACCGTTCTTTGTATCATTTGAAACCGAAATATATGTAGCTGTTTCCCTAATCATGTGCTTGTTGACAAGATGCGAATTTGTACGATGAGCTATTGCCAAAGAGAAAAGGAAGACATTAGCAGTCATTGCTTCTTACATACTTATTTTCAATTCTTACATCTTCGTCCGTATTCATGTGAACCTATAGAATGGAAAATGTTTAGCATGATCGCCAAGTCAACTTTGCAACCTTTTGAACTCACATTTGCAAAATCTGCGCTTACAAAGCTGGCGATTAGGTAGAAACATAAGCATATTTTTCTTCCTCATAACTTTCCGTACACCTTTGCTCACCCAGTAATCACACCTGGAAAGAAAAAGCATCCAGTCAGTCTAAGGTTTGACCAAAAATGTGGGGGAAGGCTCTAAGTAACTCACCTTTGGCAACTTGATCTTGACGTTGAAATTGAACTTGATCGCCAACTTTGAATCCATGATGATCCACTTCGTTCATTTCAGAGCTTGTTGGAGGAGTTGAATCCATTGTCACTTTTTTTATGTTTTGAAGGAGCAAGAAATGTAAAGAGAATATGGAAAGAAAAAAGGGATAAAGACAATTTCAATTATGACTTCTTTTAAATATGTTCATGATTGTGTTCATACACTGCACATGGCGTAACACTCTTTCCAACACGGAATGGGAGCGTGACGTGATCAAGAAGAATGATAAAAGCATTCGGCTAACTTTCCGAACTTTTACATCCGGAATGGAAATGGTATGAAAAAGTGTAAAGTACGAATAAACTCCGTAATAAGCGGAGTACACATAGCCGTTTTTTTATCAACATAAACACCGGTGGGAGATTGAATTTAGTACGACATCATCAACGCCATGCAAATTAAAACCGGCGTCTTTTTAAACTCGGCCAAGAAATAAGCTTTAAAATTGAAGTTTGTGGGGTAAATGTTATGAAATAAAGTCCGCATAATTCATATCCGTTCACGAATGGGCGGCACCTTTTCGTACTGCATCTTTTTCTTTTGTAAAAGTTAACAGATATCGATTGAAGTAGAAATACAATTGAAAGATATTCAAAAATTATGGCGCCATCTCTCGGCCACCAGTTGCGCCTTCAACCTTACCCGTCTTTATCCATTCGTCCAACAAAAGCTCTAATCGTACACGGGCAGAATTGGCCGATTGTTGTTTAGTAAAACCAGCTTTGCCATTTTGTAATCCTTCTATTCGTATCAACTTCCACAGCTTTGACGTTTGTTTTCCAAATCCTGTCAACACTACCGGCCCCGCAACTTCAATCAAAACGGAAAAAAGTGCAGGCGTGATAGTGTGTTCCATCATCCTTGGCGAAACCATACGGGCTTGCCAAGCCCATAACGCACGTAAGCGGAAATGGGAAGGAATGCGTGAAAGGTCCACCTCTTGATTCGACGGAGGTTTTGAGGGCGATGTTTGACAAATTGCAAAATACATTGCAATAATACCTGACATGCGAGATGTGTATTGCAAAGATGATTCATCAACATCTGCCTTTCCAAGGATTTTGGCATACGTTTTCTCGTCTTGATCAGCCTTCTTTGGTGGACAATATGATATAATCCAGCAGCACTTCTTTGCCAATCTTGCCATAAGTACATCACCAAGTTCAACATGGCCTTCCAGTAAGAGCCATTGCACAACGCGGGCCAATGGAAAAGCAGTATCTTGCTTTGCTGCTACCTCTTGCTCTGCTTGTCGAATTAGACATTTTGATAAGTGATTCAAGATCCAAGTATATATCTCCCCTCCCGGAGATGCGCCCTTTGCCTGCGTCATTACATCTCCGATTGCTTGTGTAATTCTCACAATCTCTACTCTTGAGTTCGTCAATTGACCAACACTACGAGTAATTATGCGCTTGGCTGAGAAGCATTGCTTCCGCCAATCTGTATTTTGTGATACTGCTGGCAAAATGTTTTGTTTGATCTGCTGAATCTTCTGCCACCATGTCTCATATTCCGTCCTTGCATTGGCCTCTAGCGTATTACCCACTCCACCCATACTCTTTTCTTTGGCTTCCTCGGCAGCCTTGCGGGTAGCTTCCTCCTCTGCTGCTTTACGTTTACTCTCTTCTTCTTGCTTTTGTTTTTCTGCATCTTCCTTTTCTCGTTTCAATCGTGCTTCTTCTGCTTCTTTTTGCTCTTTAGCTCTTCTCTCATCAGCTTCTTTTTGTTCTTGAATCTTCTTTTGCCTTTCTGCTTCTTCCTTTGCTGCTTTTGCTTGTACATCCTCCGCATGACGTATGCTTGTTTCTATCGAATCCCACAAAGCTTTATTTCTCTCATCGAAAGCTTGCTTTTCATGCATCTCTTCCTTTTCTTTTTCAATGCGCATACGTGATAACAGACCTTGAACTTGATCAAAATCATCCTCGAGAATTGGTAATGTTTTCCGAATTGCATTAGGTGAAAGAGGCATAGAAGGTTGTCTGGAGTTCGAGCGACGCCTTTGTGATGCAATTCTACGCGAAGGTAAATTCGAGGAGTCAGCTTCGCTTTCTAATCGAATCCTTTGACTTAGCTCTTGTGCTTCTATAGACGCTTCTCTTCTATTTCTTGCAAGAGGTTTAGATGTATAACCTTTTGCAAATCGATGGGGAGCTACAGGCCAAGCTTCTTCTTCGCTATCACTTTCTGATCCACTGTCTGATTCTGATAATCGAATCATTGAGCCATCTTCATCTCCATCAACATCATCTACAGCTTTAGGAGTAGATTCTCGCATCCATCTAGGTGAACGAAAAGCTGCTGGAGAGGATCTTATTCCTTGAACATTTTTGGCCAATTGTCTAGCTGCATTCACTTTTTCGAGATTTGACATTCGTCTTCTTCCGGTATATGCTACACCGTTTGATCGTGTTGGTGTCGTTTCTTCTAGTAGTAGAGAAGATGTTGACGGCGTTCGTGATCGCATTCGTTGCAAATTAGAGATTGACATGCTTTGTAAATTTTGCTGAGAGATTGAAACTGGAAGCCCTCTAGCTGACCAGCTCAAAGATTGTTCACCCTCATCCACTTTCTCATGATCTGAGACGGATTCAGCATCAGATCCAGACGCTGAGCTAGACGAAGCGTCTAATGCGATTCGCATTCTCTGATCTATGATTGTTGTGTGATGGCTGGATGTTTAAATGTCTTTTTCCTTTTAGCCTTGCTGCAAATTCAACCTACGCCAGACAAAAAAAAAAATAAAGCCTGCGTTCGGGCCATTTGTGTTAGTATTTCTTTTTGCGGAGAAAGCGGCACGCCAATTTTTAGAACTTCTTTCAATACGATAATCTGATTGTCTTTTCTTTTTCATCATTCTGGCATTACAAAGTATTTCTTTTATTGGCCTTTGTAATCGTGCAGGACACATTGCGAGGCTGACACTCAATCGTAGAATGTCATCGTCAACTTTGGCTTTTCAATCACCTAGACCGCCACCTGGTTACACTCCTTTAGCAGTGTCGTCATCTCAAATCCTTTTGCAATTAACGATTTCGAACAAATGTGGACAAGCATTCAGGTGGCATGGTGTAGATGTATACGAACCGATAGAATATATAGAAACGGTGAAGAAAGAGGAAGGAGACATTGATACAACTTCAATCAAGACCGAAGAAACAACCAGAACATACAACAGAACGACAGAATGGTCCATGTGCTTATCCGACAGGATTGTATTTGTACGTCAAGATGTAGAAAGAGGTTATATCTACTTCAAAACATTAATGGGAGAGTCTTCTGGTGGATTGAAAAGTGCAGATCAAGTCGATCCGGCAAACATCGAAACACAAACTGCTGCATGGCTAAATGATTATCTCAACTTGGACGTCCCATTAGCATCACTATACGAAGAATGGAGTGAAAAAGACAAAGTTTTCTCTCGTCTTGCCAAAAGGTTTGGTGGTGTTCGTATGCTAAGACAAGATCCATGGGAAACGCTGTGTGCTTTCATTTGCTCATCCAACAACAATATCGCTCGAATAGGACAAATGGTGCAAAATCTATGCACTCATTTTAGTCCTCCTATGGCCACTGTGACTTATCCTCCACCACCAAGAGAAGTGTTTGCTGGTGATGAAGAAGTTCAAGCGATGCCAACAACGATTACCTACTTTCCTTTTCCATCTGTAGAAAGGCTTGCGGAAAAAGATATTGATGCCAAATTACGCAAGTTGTCTTTTGGATATCGTGCACCTTACATACAAGACACTGCACGTCTACTTCTCGAAACAGTTGCCAATTCTAAAGATCAGGAGGAAGGACCAGCTTACGATTCTCCTTATCAATATCTTCATTCTCTACGTTCAATGGATTATACCTCGGCCCGTCAAGAGCTCATCCGATTTCCTGGTGTTGGTCCGAAAGTGGCAGATTGCATCTTGCTAATGGCAATGGATCAACCTTCTAGTATACCGGTAGATAGACATGTCTTTCAATTTGCGGAAAGGTGGTACAAAATTCGGACAAAAGGCGGTCATAAAGGTTACGAGCATATTGCAAATACCTTTAGACAATTGTGGGGACCGTACGCAGGTTGGGCGCATTCAGTCTTATTTACAGCCGATTTACGTGCATTTCAAACGTACAAGGTTGAAGAGATTGAAAATACGATCAAGGATGAAGATGGCATAGCCGATTCTACGCAGGTAAAAAGAGAAATTGTGGTAAAAGAAGAGGAGAAATCCTATCCAGATGCCGAGAATGAACCCGTGATTAATGACCGCAAGAAACGCGCATATCACAATCTTGCTGAGACCCCTACTCATGATCAAAATGGCATAGAGATAACAAAAGCATTTAAAGATACGAAAAAGAGGAGGTCTGTATCAGTCAAAAAGGAGACTTCAAAGATACGATAAGGCTTTTTTTAACACCAACGTGTTCCGAGGAGCCTGCCTCGGAAATACTTCACAGCATCATTTCTGCTCCTGAATACTCGCTTTACGGTTCTCGGGCTCAGTAATTTGGATTGGCTTCAAGGAGGAATGTTTGAAGACATCACGCCGTGCTCGGTTTGTTGCGGCCCGCTGTCATTTATTTGATTTCTTTGGTGGCAGCGTGGCGCCGATTTCCGTTGTCAGTAATTGGAAGAATTCGGCGCTGCTATGACCTAACTATCTTTATCATTAACTTGCAGCATTCGAAAAGGTATAAAAACTTCCGGCCTGTAGAATTTTCAATCTACAATACCCATCAATCTCTCATCCTTGCAACTTCATTCTCATCTTCACATTGAACACAATATCAATATGAACGGTCAAGCACATACGAAAGATGTCGACTTGGACGTAGTCATTATCGGCGCAGGCATCGGTGGAGACTCCGCTGGCTATTACATCGGACACAAGACGAAACGTTCTTTTGCAATTTTTGAATCTCGACAATCGCTCGGTGGAACATGGTCAACCTTTAGCTATCCTGGTATTCGTTCAGATTCAGACATGTTTACGTTATCTTTTCCCTTTAATCCATGGAGTAAGAGCAACACTGTGGCAGAAGGTGACGAAATCTTGGAATATATCAAAGAAACTGCAAAGAAGTTTGGCATAGACAAAAGCATCAATTTTGGTCACACCGCCACTAATTTGGAGTGGTCAAGCCAAGATCAGCGATGGACTTCAGAGTTTAAGAAATCTGATGGAACTTCTGTTGTGATCACTTCACGCTTTTTGATGGTGGCCACCGGTTACTACGATCATAGTCAAGCTTATTTCCCCGATTTGCCAGGTAAAGAAATGTTCAAAGGTCCGATCATCCATCCACAATTCTGGCCAGAGAACCTTGATTATGAGAACAAGACTGTAGCTGTGATTGGTTCAGGTGCTACTGCGATCTCCATGGTTCCTCATATGGCAGAAAAAGCAAAGCTTGTCACTATGGTTCAACGATCACCAACGTACCTCACAACACGTTCCAAATATGACAAGACTGCCAAAGTGCTTTTAAAACTTTTACCTTTAAAAGTGGCAGCACTCATTTTATTCTTTATTTATGAAGCCGAATCAACAGCTCAATTTTTCACTTACAAAATCTTTCCCAATTACGGCAGACGTAGATTGCAAAAGTACGTTAAGAAGCAACTTCCCGAAAATATTCCACTTGATCCTCACTTTGTGCCCAGATACAAGCCATTCGACGAGCGCCTTTGTTGGACGTTGGATAGTGACTTGTTTGTCTCGATGCGAAAAGGCAAAGCATCTGTTGTGACGGGTACCATCAAGCAATTCACGAATGGTGGTATTGAAATGGAAGATGGTCAATTTGTACAAGCTGATATTATTGTTCAAGCTACAGGATTACAATGCAAATTCCTTGGTGGTGCAAAGATTAAGGTTGATGGCAAAAAGCTAAATCTTGGAGATACATTCTTTTATCGTGGAATGATGTTGGATGGTGTGCCAAATGCGATTGCATTATTGGGTTATTTCACTTCTTCTTGGACGATTGGTGTTTCACAAAGTTGCGATTATTTCTGTAAATTGTTAAACAAGATGGAAAAAGAAGGAAATCATCAAGTCACTCCAAGAGCTGGTCCTGAAGTGAAAGAGAGTACCGAACCTTTCCCAATGACGTCTGGCTATTTAACCCGAGCACTTCATTTAATGCCAAAAACTTCTGATAATCTAGTTTGGCGTCATCATTTGGATCCGATGGTTGATTGGCTTGACATTAGACTCAATAAAAGGTACCAATGTCTTGAGTTCAAGTAGGATGTCCACCTCGTCCACTTTTTCTGTTGTGTGTATTGTAGTGACAGCTTTTGTCATAATTGATTTGTTTAAAATGATGATACAAAATGATGAAATTGGTATATTCTCAATCGACAACACTCTACTCAAACTCTAAACTTCTATAACGCTTATTTAATCTGATCTCCAACCAATCAATAATTGGATCGAAATGGTGACGCCAAACTAAACCATCTGAAGTTTTTGGGAAAAGATGAAGTGATCTTAAAATGAATCCGGAAGTCAAAGGAAATGGTTTGATGCCTCTTTTGATCTCTGGACCTGCTCTTGGAGTTACGGTACGATAACCTTGTTGTTTCATCTTTAAAAGAAGTTTATAAAAATAATCACATCCTTGACAAATACCAATAGTCCATGAAGCATGAATGAAACCAAACAAAGTGATAGCATTCGGTACTCCATCTAACATCATTCCACGATAAAAGAATGTATCTCCAATCTGAAATTCTTTATCGTCAACAGTGATAATTGCTTCACCGATAAATTTACATCGAAATCCAGTTGCAAGAACGATAATATCAGCTTGAACGAATTGACCATCATTCATTTGAATACCATCAGGTGTTAATGTTTCGATTGTACCAGTTACAATTGAAGATTTACCTTGTTTCATTGAATCGAATAAATCATTTTCTACTGTCCAACATAAATTTTGATCAAAAGGTTGAAAAGTTGGTTGGAAATGAGGATCAAGAGCAATGTTTTGTGGAAGTTGTCGTTGAACATGGGTTTGTAATGCACGTTTGCCAAGATTTGGAAAGATTTTGCAAAAGAAGAAAAAGAATGCACGTTCTAATTCATAGGCAAAAAATAGAATCAAAGCAGCCAACCTTAACGAAAATATCATGTTTATCCATTCCGTACTTTTATCAACTTTGTTGCGTGATGAGATATACGTTGGAGATCTTTGTACCATCGTCACAAGTTTTGCTTTTTTTGCCAAATGAGGTACCATGGAAATTGCCGTTGCACCTGAACCAATAACAGCTACAGTTTTATTTTCATACTTCAAATTTTCAGGCCAATTTTGAGAATGAACGATTTGACCTTTAAAAATACTTTTAGCAGGTAAATGAGGATAATGAGGTTTATTATGATTGATAACACCTGTAGCGATCATCAAAAAGCGTGAAGTGTAAGAAACTAAGCAACCGTTCGAATTGATAAAAGTTGAAGTCCATCTTTGTTTTTCGCTTGACCAAGAAAAAGAAGTAGCATTATGATCGTATTTGATTTGTTTATCAATTCCAAACTTTTCTGCAGTTGAATTAAGATAAGTAAGAATTTCTTCACCTGTAGCGATTGAATTTGTATTTTTCCATGGATTGAAAGGGAAGCAATACGTAAACATATCTGAATCATTACGTACGCCTGGATATGTAAACGTTGACCATGTTCCGCCAAGTGTTTTTCGCGCTTCAAAGATTGTGTATGTATATTTCATCTTTTGTCCGATATAATAACCTGCTGTAATTCCACCAATACCTGCTCCTACAATCACAACTTCCATGTCAACATCGCGTGAGTAAGTAGCATTCATGATGTCAAGTTTGAAAAGTGCGGAGGTGGGGTTAAGGAGGAAAGAATATGGATATTTTTTTTTCATTTCTTTCCTTCCTTTGTAATTAATACGCCTGTCCGAAATTTGCATCACATCCGAAACTTTTGAATATTCTTTCTTACTTTCTACGCCAATGTCGCCGCGCCTTTTTTAGAATAATCAGAGGAGGCGTACTTTTTGTTGGATAAAATTAAAAATATCCATGGAGAAGAGTTAGGGTTATATTTATCATTGCAAAGAAAAAATAATAAAAATAAAAATGCAATTCCAATAAATCCGTACATTAAATAAAATAAAGCTTTCAATGAGGAGCGCCCCAAGTTCCACTTGCTGGTAAAGGGTTTTGCTTTAAGAAAGCAAATATTGTATCTGTGTTTCGAGCCGATGGCCAACGAAGGTGTGCTGCAGACCCTGTTGTAACAGCACAATTTCCCTGACAGGCTGGATCGCATTGCGCTTTATCATCTCTCGACGTCACGGCGGTAGTAAGAACATCAATGACCACGATTGACTTCTTTAAACTTGGATATCTTTTGCGTAGATCATCATTAAAGTATTTTCCAGTCGTGCAGATGCCAATGATATCGCATTGATTATGTAAATCTCTAGTCGGAGTTGCAAATTTAGGATAAGGAACTTGAGTACATGGATCTTGTGAGTCACGGTAAGGATCAGGAGCAGAATAAACGCTTGCTGCGGCGATCCCGTCAGTGTTTAACGCGTAAATTTCCGCCATTGCAGCACCGTTTGACCATCCTGACATAAATATTCTTTGATTATCGGTAGGAATATGAGATTTAGCGTATTGAATTGATTTATCTATCCAATCTGCATCTGCGTTTAAATCGGGTGAAGAACGATCAAAATTACGATACCAATTATCCCAACCGGGCGTATTATTATCTGGAATAGGATATTGATGAATTGTATTACGACCTAAAGGTAAAATATAAGAAAATCCAAGCCTTGATGGATCTTGATCATTTAAAGATTGTGTCGTTCTTACTTCATCAATTCCAGTAAGTGGAAATGAAAGTGTCGTTTGAACGGCAGAAGGATGTAACCAAAGTAAGAGTGGTAATGGTTTATCTTTCGTTGATGATGGATTTGCATAAAAACAAGCTGATCTCATCTTTCCAGTATTATCAGTTCCATTTATAATTTCACCATGACAAATATCAATTAAATCTTGTAATCCAGTTGGTAAACTTTCTAATGGTGTTAATATCTTTGCAGGTGGATCTCCATATTGAGTACAATCTTTTCCTGTTTGCTTTGTTGTTACGGCTGATTGTGGATACTTTCCTGTAAGTGCACTACTTCCTTGTGGTGGAACGCAAATTGGAACGCCAGGTAAAAGATCGCTATCTAATCCTCCAGCAGAGAAAGAGAGTGGACTTGAAAGAACAGCATTAGAAGAAAATAAAATGCTAGCAAGTGTGAATGAAAGTTTGTTAATGTACATCATTATATCTTGAGATGTAGGGAGGGAGGGGATAAGGATTACTACATTTCATGATGATCATTGCTCATTTTATATCATTCTACCTCTCTTACTTTTCTTATCCGGTAACAATGCCGGACTTACACAATCTTTGTCCTACCATCCAGTCTTACAATGCAATATCGCTTTTCCGGCTGAATTAAAAATCAAATTAACCGATCAAACACATGGATACTACATGCCGATCGAGGAGAAATACTTCTTTCATTGTTCCTTGGATGTATACGTATTGTGGGGAAATTAAAAAGCGAGTTAAAAAAATCCTATTTAACTCACGCTAACGGGCGGCTTACGAATTTCGACGCTAGTGTATGTCTACCGTTGCATACATACATATCCTGTGCTTGTTTGTTAAAGTTTTATTTGTACATATGTCTCACGCACATGAATGCACTGCAACACAATCCCACACACAAATCTTACGAGATTCTCCATCGATTAGGTTGCGGTAAATGAATATGCGGGGGTATTTAAAACACCGTTGGAGCGGGGACTTACGCGGGAAAATAGGCAGCCATGTATAACAATGTCAATCAATAACATTTTGAATGAGTTCTAGAACAATGTAATTCCTAAAAGAGAAGAGTTAGAGATCGAATGCAAACTGATCGACAGGCAAAGATCAATGCAAGTGCAAGTGCACGTTATAAAGACGAAACATAAGAATAAGCGTAAATAAGGCTATAATGGTCATCACCCTGAGCATGATCCTAAATTGTTGTAAACCTTCATTTTGTAACCTTCTTTGCCTTGGGTCCATCCATTCAAGAGTTGAAATAAATAATCCAGATTATTTTGAGAATGGCATCCGTACTGTTGATTGGTTGCACGACTATATGTTAAGCCTTTTTGCCAACCGTTGTAAGCACCAATTGCTTGTAGAGCATTACCGCCAAAGGAATCCAATTGAGATTTGAAATATTTAGCTCCCATCTTGATATTCGTACTTGCATCCCAACAATTTGCATTACTACATTTATCAGGTGTCAATTGCATCATTCCAATTTCTCCATTTCCACCTTTCACGGTTGGATTACAAGAAGATTCTTGCATAGCAAATGCCATCAACAAGACTGCGGGTACTCCTGTTTGACTTGCAGCACTGTCGAATGCTGATTTATACTTTGAGCAACTGCCAAATACGCCTGATTTGGCCGCTTCAGATGAAGAAATGAATTTCAATTGACTCATCTTCACGTCCGGTGGGTTCCATTTACCGTTGGGATCATTCTTTGATAAACCACAGTTTAAGAAGTTAATGTCACCGTTAGGATATTTGCTGGAAGCATGTGGGTTACTACAAGCGCCACCGAAAGTCAAACCGAGCAAGCCTTTAGCAGCACCAAGGATACCAGATCCACTGGATTTTTCATCATCGTCGGAACTGCCATTGTCAGAATCATCTCCTTTCGTACTAGTTCTTTGTTTGCTCTTTGTTTTGCTTTTTGTTTTGCTCTTTGTATTATTCTTCTTCTTATCAGACTTGTTGTCCTTCTTGTGAGCGAATTTGGACTTACCCTTCGAACTTTGGCCAGCTGCTTTACACCTTTTAACGTGACGACGTTTGACCATTCCAGTGTTTCGTTTCCAAATTGATGTTGAGCCAATGGCTTCCTCTGCATCAACCGAACGACTTGCAGGATCATTCATGATTCCATTGATGCCTGCATCAGCGGCGGATGAGCTGACCTGCAAGCTCAAGATTGAAGCCAAAAAGGCAGTCAAGATGATTGAATTAAAACGCATTTTGTCGTAAGAATTTCTTTGTTGTGATTGCTGTGATCGCTGTGTGTGTGCTGTGAATGATTGTAGAAAAAATTAATTCGAGGGGGTTGATTTGTTGGAGAGGGAGTGCTGATGGTGATAATGCTAGATTGATATGCTATAGGTGTTAAATGTTGCTTGCGATACGGACTAAAAAAAGTCTTGAAAGATCAATCTGTCAAGATTGAATGCACGAGATGAAAAAGCTGCTAAGAGCGATTCAATTGTTCTATCAAAGAATTCGTGCAAAGGTTAGGACCCCAATCGATAATATTTGCGCTTGCGCTATTATTATTGATTGATAGAAAGTAAAGTAAATGCGGATGGACAAATTCCTTGCCAAGAAGAGAAAGAATTGCTTGAAATCGTTATTAAAGGCTGCCTGAGCGTAAAATAAGGATTCAAATGAGGATGATGAAGAAAGGAAGAGGAAGAGATATTTAGAAAATAATGCATACATACAATCAAAGCATATATCGAATCCATTTCTGTTGGCATGGCAAATGAATCTGTTTGCCAAGCCATGTACTTGTATGTGCAATTTGGATCGCATACGTTCAGGCAAAATGGCCCAATAAAATTTCCAATTATGAACAAACAGATCCAATTAATCACCTTCCATTGTTATATAGAATACCGACCAAGTGCCATTTCCAAGAAAACCAAAAAAGGGGGTTGAAAAAGATTCCGAAAAGACTGACATCTTGCTCTCCTCAAATGCCTAGTAAAGGTTAGGATTAACAACTGTTTCCCGTTCGACGCGTTCATACTGCCCAGCGCGTCCATCTTTAGTAAAATTGCTAAAGTATAATCATTCAATATTACCCCTTCAGATCGATGCTATTTTTTACTCTTTGCATTAGCGTTTGTTTATCATGCTAACTCATGCGAGGTTCTACACTACATGCACATGACAATCAGACTTTTTGAGTATATTTATATGTACGTACTCTAGATTATATAAAAGAGCAGCCAAGTATCTCAGCCGAACAAAGAATATTTTTCGTGCATGCTCATGAATGGTCTCCTATTTATAGACTATGTAAATCAATATATACAAATTCATGACAAGGCATATTTCTACGTACAAGGATGGTATTGAATACAGTAATGATGTTTTGAGAAAAAAAATGAAGCATCGTTTCGTTCGTAAGTTTTTTTTTTGGGCTGAGTTTCATTTATGTACTCTTGTTATTAGGCAATTTTGGTTTAAAATCTCTACAGAAAATACACATTTTTCCCTTCCTTATTTGTGATTAATTGATGGCTGTGACATCAAATTTGGGTGGACCAGTTGCACTTCTCTTTCGTCCTAGCAATGAATGCAAATGCGCTTCTTTCTTTGATTGTTCGCCACGTGCATTCTCTTGTACTGACATGGCTACCAAAGAAGAATTGCTAGAAGATGCTACTGTTTTTCCTTGTGAAGTCGAAGGAGTAAGTGGCGCTGATAATGGCAAAGTGACACGACGACCATGAATGTTGGCAACTGTCTCCACTTCCGTTGACGATGGTAAAGGTGATTGCTGATCGACCGCAAGCAAGTTCGGCTGACTTGCTATCTTGATTTGTGAATCGACTTGCTTGTCATTTTCACGTCGAGAGAGCATCAACTTGGTAGGTGAATTACAGCTACAAGTGTTTCTTCGATTCGAATGAAGAGAATTGCTTGATGGCGAGGCGTATTGCGGAGAGACATTGTAATCTCCTTGTCTGCGTGCAAATGAAAGGCGTCGGGTACCATTTGAGCTTTGATCACCATTTGAATACCGTGAAGCAGATGATGAACGTTGGATCAACGGCATACGAACCGAGGATCTACGAAACAAAGATGTATCAGCAGATGGTGATTTCTCACCATGATCCATTCCGACAGAATTGCCTTCACGGTCAAATCCACCGATGATAGCAATCGGAAATTCTTTTCTCGGTGAAGCGGGTTTACTCTTTACGCTGTTGTGCGATGATACTTTACTTGTATTGCTGCGTAAACTTTCCTCCAAATCGTCCAATGTTGTACGAGAGTCGATTGCGCTTGTCAATCCTTCATCTTCTTCTTCATCCCAGATCATGTCCAGATCTGCCGAAGAATGATCACTTTGACGACGAATGCTGTGTGATGAAGTAGAGTATGCCAATGATAAAGGTAAGCTTGAGGGCTCTTCATCTTCTCCTCCAATGTCGATCGCTTCTTCTCCTTCATGCAAATCGTATTGAGCCTCTTTATCATATCCTTGACCAGAAAGATTGTTCGTTTGAATCTCATCATCGAGACTAAAAAGAACTTCTTCTTCATCCATATCCTCTGCATTGGATGAAAAGTCTGTACTCTCTGTTTCTTTCCCAATCAGTTCAGAATCATGACTTGTATTTTGACTGCCGTTGTTTGATAGTTCGATCAAAGTCATTGGACTTCGTACGGGTGAATGTTTTCTTTTCTCACTTCCTCCTTCAAACATTAATGATCTTCTTGCAAAGATTGGGAAGCGTAAACTTGCTTCAACGGAATCGGCATCTTGATCATCTTCCTTCTCTTCATCTTCAAATGATGCAGGTGAATATGTTCGTTCATTATTAACGATCGGGCGTGCAGGAGAGACAGAAGAGCGTCTCGGTTTTGCTACATTGAAGCCTGATACCGTATTGGATGATGAAAGTTGTTCTTCACCATTCAACATCAATGATCGTGAAAGAGAAGATGAAAGTGAAGCATCTGCACTTGTTGGCGACAATCGCTTCTTCACACTTGTGCTGACGAGCAGAGGATGTTTTTGAAATGTCATCTTGTTCGGTGAATTGGATTGAGATGCAGTTCGAATTGGTGGAGTAAGGAAAGAAGAAGGACCAGCTTCTGAAGCACTTGGAGAGACTGGAATCATCTTGAAGAGAATTGTCGCTTATGTATGCTTCAATGAAGAAGAATGTATGCGCTCCGAGAACAACAAAATCTTGATTCTTCCTGAAACAAACGCAAATACTGCGTACGCAATAATGGGGACGTAAGAAGAAGTTTAGAGAAGAGCACAGACCCAAAGATGTTCTCTTAACCCCTAATGACTCTTGCCTGTGTGTGATTGAATATATTTGCTATGTCAATGCGGTGTGACTAGGCCTTTGGTGAAAGGACTTCCGATTCTAGCCGCAGTTTGACCAGTCTTGACAGTAGGCAGCCGAGTGTTGAATTGGAAAGAAAGATATGAAAGATGGCGAATAATAATGATTGACGCCAACCACGATATTCAAGCCACGTCGAGGCAGTGCTTCTTAATTTCCTCGGGGCAATTAAAAAAAGGAGAATAAATTTGACAATTGACAATCTTCGGCTCGTTTGCGTGCGTACATCAGCCAAATGACGCCATCGGTTGTTGAGAGAGGGAAATAAAAAAAGGGGGATCAACCTTATTTCTTCCAATCTTCCTATTGCCAAGACTGGTCTACGTCAAGATTGCAGGGCGTGTTAGTTTGATGTGATTGTATGCGAAATTGTGATGGTGATGTGATATGATCGCGTATAGAAAATAATAAAAATGCGTTCTTTAATGGAATCAATCTTGACACTTTGACCAAACCTCAAAAGGCGCTGCTGATTGAGCGGCGTAAATTGTTGAGAAGAACAAAATTGACGCCCTTTAAATAGAGATGTACAGGAAAACTTGCCTTAGCCTATTTCCAAACGAGAGAGTAAACTTGACGAATGACCACCGATTTCTGTGGGGCAATGCTTTTATTGCAACTCAGTAATTCAATTTTTTTTTTGGTCGAAGTGCACCCCTCTTGTATCTAATGTACTATGTGCCATACAAACCGTCTACGGAATCGTACAAAACTACGTTCGGACCCTAGGGTTTGGTACCGGAACGATGATCGTTGTTTAAAATTGTGTGCTAGACTGTTCGGAAGTTAGTAAACCGTTTGTTGGCTTGAATTTGCGCACGCAATTTCTACTACAAGTCCGAACTTCCGTATTAAAATAACAGGAGAGGAATTTCGATGGAATTCCAAAGGTATTGAAATGAATTGAATTTTTTAACGGCCTCCGTTTATCGACTAAATGAAGTAGCAATTGTTTTTATTTGTCGAAATCGATGATAAAATAATTGTCTTTAAGGCTTTTTGTCATAGCATAACTATAAGTCTATACTGTTGCGCCTGACCAAAAGAAAAGGCTGATTTAATTCAACCTCCGTAATACACCGTAGATCGTCAAGAATTATGATGAAGGAAAATAAATGTATCACAAATATCGAAAATGACGGGACGATGTATTTATAGGAATTAGGTTTTAGCTATCAGATGACGTGCTTATTATTCGTGATAACGATCCAAAGACCTACTAGACCAGTATTCATTCAATTCAAAAAATGGAAAAGCAGGATAAGCAGATTGTATGCAAGAAAGGTGTCTTTTTGTATGTAAGGGTAAAGTTATTGTACATTTGCAACACTGTGTCAGTGTGTGTATGTGTGTGGGTGATAACGCTATGCACCTTTTTTTTATGCAACCAAGAAGTTCCACCTATTTCTTCACACTAGTATCATGCATTCAAAACCATAAATAAATCCGGGGTAAATGTACGTATGCACACAGCTTTTGCAAAAAAAAAATAAAGGGCCCAGGCGGAACTCTCTACCCGCTTTTGCGCCACGAAGGATTGATGCCGTGTTTGTGCAGTAATGAAAATTTTCAGATTGTTAGGCATGCAAGCCATTCCGAAACACAATCAGAAGGGTATTATAAGGCAATCCGTTGTATCATCATTCTACCCAACATTCATCAGGCTTGAAAAGTACAGTATAGATCGACGATGATGTTACATATTCTCCGCCTCTGACGTGATAGCATGTCTCATTTCAATCATAATTAAAAAACGTGAACCCTTTTTTTAACGAAGCCAAGCAGCAGTCTAGTACAAGAAGCATAAACACTGTGCCGAAATTACATCAAAACGGCAATGGCGCTCCATAGAATTGTTTTTTGACGGAGTTCCTTAAAAATATGTAATTTGTCAATTTTAGCGCCTTAAAATCCAGTATAGCGTCCGTCTTTATTGTAACAGAGGGTTTATGATTGATCAAAGGATGAAAACACAAGCCTAGTGGGATTGTTTAACACTAGCGCAGTGTAAGTCGTTCCATTTTTAAGACTCATGTATTCTACATACTTTGACTTATCCTGTTTGTAGACTATGACGCAGCGTACAACGGAACGCTAACCAAACACAGTTAGACAAAAGTCTTATCCTCGCACCCGTCTCCTATTGAGATAGCGATCCTAAACCTAATCTTAGACATTGTATTATAAGCACGTGGGCTTTGACATATTCTACATAGAATAGAATAGTGATCAATTTTTTTCGCTTATCTTAATGACTAAACGCAAGGTTAAAGAGACTACATTTTGATCTAGTCTATCTTATTACACTAAAGATATTCGTTGCAACGGAACCGATAAGACTAGAATAGATATAAATATAAATGAACAGATAAGAGCACGTTCACATGTATACATATGCCAACACAGCATCTTCAATAATATGCTAAACCAAAGAGGGGATTAAATTTAGGTGCGCTGCGCTTAGTAAGCACAACTTAGTGCTTTAAAATGTAAACCCCACATTTCTATTTCCTCGCTGTTAGTTGTTCACCCTGCATAAGTTGGTAGGATATGTAGCTTCTTCTGTTGGTGTAAATTTAGTGCAACTTCCTCAGAATGGGTGTACCTACATATGATCGGATAAGATATTAATCTGACTACATACATATCTGATCACCTTGATAGAGTGAGCACCTCCTAATCTATGTGACATCCATAAATACTAACTGAATAATAATGAAATTAAATGAAACTGTCTATGTCTATAAAAAGACAAATCTATCAATAAACTTGATTCTATACAAAAACTAAGAAAATGTCTAGGCCTAAAGACGTGCTTTTGTGGAGATGGAAGTAACTTGTGCTGGTTTTCTATCTGGTGCTCCGGGAGTGAGACTTTTTGGTGGTGCAGACTCGTATTTACCTTTTGTAAGGTTATTGAAACGAGCGACACCGTCTTCATCACGATAAACACCTAATTCGATTAATTTTGCAAAGACTTTTGAGAAATGATCAAAGAATAAATCTTGATCTTCTGCGTATTTTTCAACCCATTTTTTGAATTCTGCATCTTGTGTTAAACTATAATCGGTTGGTAACATCATCAAAGGTTCATCATCTTCGTCCATTCCAGGGGTTGTAGCAACCCATTGCCAAGGTGCACCTTCTCTGTTTAAATCTTTACGTTGCCATTTAAGTTTCAAGAGTAGTTTGTAGTATTGATTACTGAATCGAGTTGGATTGTTAACCCATGCACCTTCGAAACCGGATCTGTCAGCGTGACAGCGTCCGAGGTTATGTGCTCCGGAAAGAGCGACAATTTCTTGATCGTTAAAGCCCATACGGTAAAAGATATGACGTAAATGATCTTGTGCTTGAGATCCATCTGGCAAACGACCACGTGGAGGTAAAAGTGAATCATCATCGAAATCACTTCTGCCTGCTTTCCATGGAATGTCTGGACCACCCATAGATTTGATTGCAACTACGCCTGCAAGAGTCCATAAATCTGAATATGTGATCCAAGGATATTTACGTTTAATTGGTTCAACAAAGACACGAGCATGTTGTAAACCTGCATTTGCTGGATCGCCACCTTCTTTTTCATATCGCATTCCGGCTCCATTTGAACCTCCTGTATCGGTATCTTTGCAATATGTTCCGCTGGCATGCCAAGCTAGACGAACGAGAACGGGTCCAATATGTCCGTCATCGTAACCTTTTTGTTTGAGGATCGCTTCGATATCCTTTCGAACGGCATCAAAATCACCTTGTTTAGACATGTTGAAAAGAATGAGGTATGAATAAAGGTGATGGTTGTGGCGAAAGAAGTTTAAAGTATTTATTTCCTATCTGCGGGGAAGGCGCATACAAGGAAGCAATTGATAAACTCAGCCAGTAAGAAAAAGGGCAAATTGTACCCTTTGTGTGTGTGTACTTTGATGGATTTGAAGTAAAGTTTGACCAATCACTTTTTTTCCTCTTCTCATCATTTCCTACCGGTTCACTTTTCTGTCTCAATAGCCGCACAAAAGTCCCTTGCTCATCCTTCAGCATTCACACGTACTTTGCATGCATTCAAATCAAACACAAAACAACTCAAATTCAGCCGACTCCGTCCGGGGCAAACGCCTGTGTGCGTGTGACTGTGTACATAACGGTCTCTCACTCATGAATTGATTCACCGCCGCCTGTTCAATACATATGTACATAGCTACGGCCTGAATCGGATTTGATTATGAGAGAAAGAGAAAAGAAAAGTTTTTGTTTAGATAAGAAGATAAAAAGCACTTGAGCAGTGTTTGATTCGATTTCGATTGACAGATTTATGCAGATCAAAAAAAAAGAAAATGTCCGTAGTAGCCGAGGCAGCAAAATAACCGTTTGCTGCTTACATACAATACGCTTAAGGTACATACTAAATGCGTGTGTGGCGGCTAGAATTATAGACGACGCGTTTAATACGGCTCGGGCGCATATAGAATATATTACGCAATTGGGTTTTTCAGGGTTTCATTATATTCTCCGATCGATTGTCTTGACTGGTGTGATGCTGTAATAGCACTTTTCACATTCGGCCTTTCAGTTTTGTTCACAAACATTTACATCGAGTATTATATAATCAAATTCATCTCTCGTGATTATTTCTTTCTGAAGAGATCAAGTGATGATATTTATTATTTGCACATTTTCGGCGCCGAAAAGGTCATTTCTTGATTAATCGAGCTCCAATAAATTAAGAGAGGAGATAGAATTTATGAATTGGATCAGTCTCTCTCTCTCTCTTTCTTTCGATTTTCACTGACGATCAATTCATTGTCTGCATCATTTTTGACATTAAATTTAAGGCGGAGATCAATCTTTTGTGTCATTGGCTACACAGCGGTACCGATTTTAAATGACGATAGAAATTTCATTTCTGTGCCTTCTATCATTTTTAGTGTCATGTGTACGCTGTCATTTAATGCTGAGAAGATTTGCATAATGCCACCAAAATACGGCAGCGCTTTATTGCGCCTGAACGAGAAGTAGTATTATAGAGTAAACCAGGGATTCTTGTAGTCAGCCGTAAAATACACATACAGACTTTACTATGTTGGATCGAGTAAGTAAGGGTCACATGTGTATTTTTGTACCTGACTCAGCTTATGGGTCATATGAGAAACTAAACAATATATCGTCATTTTAAAGATATCGGAAATACAAACCTAAAAATAGGTACGGATATGAAAATATTATCATCACATTTTATCCTGTCATGAAAAAGAACTTTTTTCTTTGATGTGTTGACCAATTAACGCCAATTGTTTGTATCGGTCCGATTTTCTATTTGTCAAATTCTCTCACGGTATGAATGAGCGCCAAAGAGTAAATGATGATATTTTTGGTATATCGCCCGGATCGTGATTCATCCAAAGTTTCAACTTTGCGGCTATTCAAATTGTCTTTTCTGGTATTGAACACTGGAACGATGCACCAAACTTTTCATCAAACTTGGGAGAAAGTTTGCCGATCAGAGAGAAAGGTATATAATACGGTATTTAACTTTCACTTTTACCTCCAAACCATATCAAACAACCACTTCTTTCTCTTTTCATCCCCTACACCTTTAACAGCTTTGTCATTCACAAAAATGACATCTCCTTCTCTCCTCTTGCTTGTCATGCTTGCCGTGACAGGCATGTTAATCAAAGCTGATAAATCACCAAATCCTGCTGCAATTTCTTATTCTGGTTGTTCATTAAAGCAACCTTTAAACTGTAATTCACATTCGGATAGTGATATTCAAATGGGAGAATGTTGGTCAAATGCAAGAGTAATGAAACAAAAAAGTGCATTCTTTGTTCCTTTTAAGCCTGGCGAAAAAAGTTATCATAGCGAAGGTGGTCCTTATGGAACTTGTACAGCTTATGCTTGTTTTCCATCAGAAAGTGATATGCAAGAAGAAAGTAATTTGGCAAACTTTTGCTTCTTTTGGGATGGAAAAGATCATACAGTCCTTCAAAACGGTGGTTTATCACGTCGTGGATTGTTTGAACGTGATGGTACAGCAAGTGATGATGGTGATCCAAGTACAAGCCAAAATATGACAGCAACGACAGCTGATCCAACGACAGCTGATCCAACGACAGCTGATCCAACGACAGCTGATCCAAC